>JANHMN010000022.1:21230769-21241538 GCA_030674055.1 Rhabdomys pumilio | reverse complement strand
AGGTGGGTGGTCTTCCCTGATGGGCATGGCTGTGCTCCTCTGGGTGGAAAGGTGGGTGGTCTTCCCTGATGGGCATGGCTGTGGTCTCATGGGCGGGAAGGTGGGAAGGTGGGTGATCTTCCCTGATGGGCGTGGCTCTGAGAACCCTGCCTGACTCCAGGGATATCTGGGGCCTCAGCTGAGAAGTCACAAGGCTATTGCTTCCTCTAGGGGTTCCGTCTGCCTGTAAACAAGTCGTGAGTGTGGAAACCACAAGGGACATCGAGTGGGCCACCTATACGTGCACCTTGGGATTCCATGTCTTTGGTAGGGGTCCACGTATGTCATTGCCTTTGAACTTTGTGCTCTAGCGAATGAGACCACACCTCTTTCAGTCTTTAAGGATTTCTTTTTAATTGTTTGTTGGTATGAGCATTTTGCCTTCACATATGTGCAGTGCCTACGGAAACCAAAGAGGGCATCAGATTCCCCAACTGGTACCCATAGTTGTGAGCTGTCATTGGAGGTGCCGGGACTCAAACCCAGGCCCCACCACTTTTGGTCTTGTCCATCTGCTCTGTCCCTGCCTGGGGTCATGACACACAATCTCATCAGCTCCCAGACTCAGGCCAGGTGAGGAGGCTGAGGGGGTGATTAACCCTCCCCAAGGCACAGGAAGGCCCTCCCCACTGGTTACGTGGATGATGTTGTACCTACACGAACCACACAACACTCGACTTACTTACTGCTTGCAGAGTAATTATATTCTTTGACCCTTCAGCCTAAACTTTTCACTTCTTTCAAAGCTCATCTTAGGAATACATTCACAAATAGCTTATAAGTTGCTATAGTCTGATCAATTGGTAGGGATTCCTAAGTCCCCTCAGTTAGCGGCTCTCTATTCCCTGGTGTTCTGCCTACTGAGGAGTGGGCGTACACTCAGCCCTCCACTATACAAAGCTCTCAACCAAAAGCCTCTCCCAGGACACAGTGCCCCTATCCTCCAGGTACCCTGCACTTCAGGGACTTATGTGGAAAGATGTCATTTCACAAGCAGAGCAGCAGGTACCTGCCATTGCACCCAGAGGGCCCCCGGTGGAGGCAGGCAGCTCAGGCCAATGCTGGGGTTGTGTGACTTAGCACAGCTGTTAGAAGCCCTGCAGGGCTTCTCAAGGCTGACCCTGGGTGTGCTGCAGTCAGGAACTAGAGAGAGGCAGGAGCCAGAAATGAGCGTTCACGGAACTCTTGATTCTAAAGTCTAGACCGAAGGTGGTTTTCTTTTTGTGGCCCACTGGTGACCAGGTTTTGTGTGGCTCTTTCATAGCCCCCTGGTGACCAGCGTTTGCATGCTGTGGCTCTGTGGTTTCCAGTGCTGTCTGTGCTCTGTTCCAGGGGTATGGCCAGAGGGCTCCGATGGAACAGACATCAACGCCGTCTGCCGGGCCCACGAGAAGAAGCTCCTGTCCACAGGCGATGACTTCGGCAAAGTGCACCTCTTCTCGTACCCGTGCTCCCAGTTCAGGGTAAGGTCTTGGCCATTCACCACTCTTCTTACAGGGCGTGAACCGATGGTCTGACCTGTCTAAAAACCAGATGGAAATGAACTGTAGGTGAGGGCGGCCAGCTGATGACCCTGCTAATCTGCTGCCTGAAACCTCTAGGGTTCCCCACTACCCTGGGGAGACCTCAATCCAGATGTGGCCTATAAAACTTTTTATATCTGATATGTTTACATCTGCAGCTATTTAGACTTCATCCCGACACACACACACACACACACACACACACACACACACACACACACACCTACTCCCTATCTCCCCATGCTCACTCCAGCTCTGCTGAGCTGACCAACTCCATGACTAGACTGCTTTCCTGGGCCTTTGTGAATCTGAACATCTTTCAGCCAGAAGACCCGGTTTCTCACCCCGCTTAGTGCCACTGTAGGGTTGGCTCATGCCTAGTGCAGCTCTCTGAGATTGCCCATACTTGATTTCAGGCCTATCGTATGCTGGTCTCTGTCCCAGGGGCTTATTTCTGTACTCACCTCGAGTCTCACACACAAAGCGGATGCACAGACAAGAGCAGCTTACAAGGGGACAGACAGTAACGGAGTTTCAGACTGATTTAGAACTCAAGCGTTTTCTGAGGCCACAGTCACCTCTGCATAAGCTTTTCTCCCTGTCATGCTTTTCCAGGCTCCAAGCCACATCTACAGTGGACACAGCAGCCACGTCACCAACGTGGACTTCCTCTGTGAAGACAGCCACCTTATCTCTACGGGTGGGAAAGACACAAGCATCATGCAGTGGCGGGTCATTTAGTCCCCCGTGGGAACCCGAGGAGACAGACTCACGTCCCGCTTGGTCACTGTGATTTCTGTTTTGTCTACAGACTCTTAACAAACCTCAGGAAAACTGTCCCTCTACCAGTTACCCCAGTTGGGGAGCCAGTGCGTGTCGTACCAGATAAGCGGTTTTGCGTCCACTTTTGTTATATAGGGCAGGATAGAATGCATGTTGGGTAAAGGAAGTTCCCAAGGTTTACACGGCATCAACAGAAGGGACTGGTGTATCCTTATAGACACTTTTCTATGAACTCTTCAAAAATGGTCACAGAATGCCTTTTAAAATATTGTATATAGTCTTTACTGCTTCATCTTGCTAAGTCAGATATTTATAATAATGAAGTACGGAATTGGGGTCGTTGTTGACTGAAAGGTCCTAAAAGGATAAATTATGTAACTGATTTGCCCAGCTGAATCAGGAATGCAAATGCCAGCCTTTCCTTGGCCATGTAACTAAAATCCCATTAACTCTTCCCTCTGGGAGGCTGGCAAGAAAGGTACTGTGTTCTCCCTGGTTAAGCAGTTTGTACTACAGAACCCCTGAGCTTCCACGGGTGTACAGGTGCTTCCACACTCTGGTTAGACTGTCTTGCCTGGGGACACAGCCAGTTTCTTCAGCACCTCCACAAACTGCACCCCAGTTCTGTTCATGCGCCCTGATTCATGGCGAGACATTTAGCCACCACTCTCTGTGTATTAACGGCATGATACGGTATTGTCCTCGTATAGGGTTTAACAACTTATGATAAAATGCCCAAGGCTGAGCCTTGCTGTGTGTGCTCTGGACACTACATTTGTACCCAACCAAGTAGGTCAAGATGGAGAGGGGGCTCTCTTCAGAGTGCAGCACCTCTGAGGCTCTGGGTGTAAGATGGTTTCCTTCCCTGACTCTTGTGCACGGACAGCACTCAGCATACAGACTGAAACTATGCTCTGACAGTAGAACATAGGCATCCGAAGGTGTCGAGAAGGCCTTACCCTTTGTGCGGCAGATTGAATTGATTGTTTACATTGGGGACTGTATCTCGGATTTTTAAAGAGAGGGATCACAAACAGACTTAAGGACGGATGCTGAGATTTCTTTTTGTAAACTTGTTTAAGCAAGTGAGTGAGTTGAGTTATCTGAACTCTAGCACTGGTTGTTTACGTGATGAAGGACGACACTGAAGACGTTTCCCTAGCCATCTCTAGCCTGCCGTGAAGGGACAGGGTGCCAGAAAATAACGTGACTCGAGATGAAGCTGTTTGTATGTATCCTTCTCAAATATATTCTATAAGGAAATAAAATCTGAAAAGTGGATTTCTTACTGACCTATGTTTCTGAAAGTATGTAAATTAAAATATTTAGGGCTGGAGAGATGGCTCAGGGCTTAAGAGCACTGACTGCTCTGCCAGAGGTCCTGAGTTCAATTCCCAGCAACCACATGGTGGTCCAATTCACTCTTCTAGTGTGCGTCCGAAGAAAGCTCCAGTGCACTCACTCATATAAATAAAATATAAATAAGTCTTTAAGAAAATTTAAAATTAGATAGGGTCCACGCTACATTCTGTTCCCCATCAGAGGGGTCACTCCTGTGGGGCCCTCGAAGATAGAGTTCACTTTTGCATATACTGTGAAAGCCTTCATCAGCTGAGACAACTCTAAAAGAATTGGCCTAATTTCTTGCCTTAATAACCTAGCCCAGTTGTCAGTTTCTTTGTGTAAATATTGGTAAAATGGTCACTTTTAATTGACAGTTGAAGAAATAATTAGGGATCAAGGAAGGGGAAGAGACCCATGGCAACTTACATAGTGGTTCCTTTGGCAACATCAGGACTAAATGCTCCATAGAAACCACCTCAGGGAGGTAGGAATTGACTTAGGTCATGATGTCAGAGGCTTCAGGCTGCTGTCACTTGGCTCTGGGCATTTGGGAAGAATGCCATGATGAAAGGAACAAATTGGAGAAGCATCTTCATTGTCTGGTAGTCAGGAAACAGAACAGCAAGAAAGAGGAGACCAGAGACACCAGCCATCTAAGGGACCACCTTCAGTGACTGCTGCCTCTAGTGAAGTTCTACCCATGAAACTTCTAGAACTTTGTGCGATCGCTACATCAGCTAGGGACCAGGCATTCAAAGCCTGTGGGGGGACATTTGACGTATAAAAATACAACCAACTTATAAATCAAGGAGAAATGTACATGTCTCATATTTTGGATATAAACATCCATAATATTATTCTATATTTTATTACCTATGAAGATAATTATAATATTCCATATATATTAATCCAACTATCACAGCATTATATAGTAATTGTTTATAAATAGTATTAAATAGCACTATTGCTGTGGTACTGTATTTAATGGTCCAGTGTTAGCTTTATAGATAGTATTTGTTTATTGTTAATATAGCACACAATGATGGCTTACCACTCCTCCCTCATCCTGAGGCCAGAGAATTAATTTGTCTCTGCTTGTATTCAGGAAGCTGGGAAGAAGGATGTAATAAGAGTCTGTGGTGCAGGCATAAGAACAAATTTGTTTTCCAGGCTTAAAAAACACATAGTTGGGGGCTGAAGAAGCAGCTCAGAGGTTAAGAGCACTGGCTGCTCCTCCAGAGGACCTGGCTTCAAGTCCCATCACACACATGGCAGCTCACAACTATCTGTAACTCTGGTTCCAGGGGATCTGACACCCTTACACAGACATACATGTAGGCAACACACCAATACATATAAAACAAAAATTAAATTATTTATTTTAAAAAACAAATAGGTGTCTTAACATCCGTACGTTGAAAATTGTTGTGGTATTTAGCATCTCTTTAAATTTGGGCAGAACAGAACTTCCTGCTTACCGGGACAGCTCCACTGTCAGATGCATTCCGCCACCTAGTGGCAAGATAACAGAACACAGTCCATCTTTTCTGCTCTTAACACTGTGTGGAGAAAAGCCATCTCTTATTCCACTGAGTGGTCTATGTGGAGACATCTGCACAACCTGTCTGCTCAGGAGAACCTGCAAGAATTCCTGGAAGACCCTGGCATCTCTGCAGCCTTAGGAACTAAGGAAAGACTTCATGTTTAAGGAGTGAGGGTCCCCCCATCTGAAGCTGGGGCGGGGGCGGTGCTAGGCAGGAACTGAAGTCACACACTCTGGCTCTCTTGCACAGACACTCACCTCTCTTCAGAGGTCATGTCTGTACCTGACTCCTGACACCAGCCTTTTCTGGGCACCTGACAGAGAGCTGCCTTCTTTCGCTTTTGGAATTTCCAGCCATAGCCCACAAATCCAGGAAGCACATGCCAAGTTCTCCATGTGCCTTGGGAAGAGTCAGACATGACCCCTGCTTTTCCCTTCTGGAAGGAAGACGGTGTGATCAACAGATCAGCTCCTCCACCTCTACCCCCAAGAAATCTTATTCCTAAATTCTTTTAAAATATTTTTAAATGTTTGATTATATTTATTTATCGAGGGGGGCACGTGCAGCTGCACCTGTATGTTTCATGACCTGTACATGTGGAGGTCAAAGGACAGCTGGTGGGAGTCAGTTCTCTTCTTCTGTGTGTTCTGGGGATCGAACTTGGTTCATCAGGCTTAGCAGCAAGCCCCTTTGTCCACTGAGTCTTCTCTGGACTGTCTATTTAAGATTTCTAACCAATTACTGTGCATGTCTATAAAGTGCATGAGAGAGTATAGGACTTCCTGGGAGCCTTCTGTAACCTGTACCTTGGTCTATGAAGCTTCTGAAATGCCTTATCTACTGGATCTCGGCTCAAGGTCCAACACCTGGTTACATCAGCAATGCTGCCATGGTGACTAGCCTTAGATGGTTTCTTTGCGCATCTATGTGGTGGGTTTTATCCTCTCTCCCCTCCTTGCTGAGGGATGGGACTGGATTGTTATGGTTGTGGACACTGGATTTTGCCAAATCGTCTTCCAGAGTGGGCCAGCAGCAGAGGGTGTCTCCCTCCGTTCCACTTCACATCTGGACCTGTCCTTTTTCAACAGCCTGGCAGGCCTCCAATCGATAACTCAGCTGCCTTCTGTGCAGAGGATGAAGCTTGCCCAGGGCTTCTCCAGGGCTGGTGGCAGAGCTAAGGGAAGATGCTTCAACTCTCCGAAGCCATGTCCTGCAGGCCTACATGAGCCTTCTCAGAAGCACCTGCTAGAGATGACGCTGTGTGTGCGTGTGCGCGCACGAGTGTGTGTGTCTGTGTTTCTGTGTGTATGTGTCTCTGTGTGTCTGTGTGTTTCTCTGTGTGTGTGTGTGTGTCTGTGTGTGTGCGCACACACGCGTGTGCTTGTGCGTGTATAGAAGGTTCCACACGCTCTGTGCAGTCTGCAGGGAACAGAATGAATGCCAGCTGCCTAGCCTCGGCCTGGACACTTGTGTGACTAGAAAGCTGGCCATTTCCCCAGCCAGAACTCTGGACATTTTCTCTCTCAGTACTCCACCCATACAGGCCCAGGAAGGGTTAATGTTGATTATCAACTTGATAGGTTAAGAGTCGCCTTGGAAACAAATCTCTGATCATGTCTATCAGGGATTATCTAGATTAGGCTCACTGAGATAAGATTCATTTTAACTATGGGCGGGTCTGTTCAGTAGGCTGGGATCCTGAACTGAATTAGACGGAGGAGGTGAGCTGAGCAGACACTGCCTCTGTTTCCTGCCTGCAGATCCAGTGTGATGATTTGCCTCAAGCTTTCGCCTGCTACAACTTCCTGCCATGAGGGACTGAACCCTTGAACAATAAGCTATTTCGTGGCTTTGTGGGGGGAGGACCCACTTGAGATTTAATAACAAAGACACAGAGATACCTGTATAGTACAAGGCTGTTGCCCTTTTTGCTGGGGCAGACTCTCAGCTAACCCATCTAAACTTAAGACTTCTCCGCCATTGTGTCCCCACCACATCTCTCTCTTTCTCTCTCTCTTTCTCTCTCTCTCTCTCTCCCTCCTTCTTTCTCTCTTTCTTCTACCTCCCTGTTCCGTTCCTCTCCTTCTGTCTCCTGCCTCTGTTTCTCTCTCTGCCCTTTTACCTCTTCTCTCCTATCCCAGCTCAAGCTGCCAGCTTGCAAAAAAGCCACACTCCTTACTCACCCAGTTGGCATTAGGGACTACAGTCCTTCCCTCAGGCAGCTTGGGACAAACATTTATTTGTCTTGTTAGCCTGGGGCACAGCAACTAACAATTGAGAATGCAGGGACATATTCATAGCCAGAGGGTACAATGTCTGTGAGTTGTCTCAAGAGTGAGCCAAAATAAACCATCTCTTCTGTAACTTGCTCTAGTGGCAACAAGTTACAGACACACCCAAACAGGCTTAGCGTAAAAAAGAAGAGAGAGAACAAGAGCCCATTCTTCCCAGTGCTGCCCTCCTCAGCACTGACTGGGAACCAACAGGTGTGCGAGCACTTTCCTGTTGCTCCATCAATTTCTTTAGGGTCCTGTGACAAACATGCTTCCACAAGGAAGACAAGGAAGCAATCCTCTCTTCCTGTTCCTGGTAATAGGTGAGTTACTTTGACCATAGGTAGGCAGAGTGGGCAAAATGGAAGACCCTAGAAAGAATCGGGTAATATCATTTCTGCCTATTACATAGCAGACCGACCACTTCCCACCTCCCAAACTGAGCTAGGAAGTTGAACCTCTTCCAGCCTATGGGAAGGCTGGTGCCATATGCCGTGTGTTATCTTTTTTGGATGAGTGAGTTTCTATGTCTTTAAGATTACCAGAAGACCCTCAGATCATGGCTACTGCAAAAGAGAGTGGGACTTGCCCAGCCTGCTACCCAGCTCCCCATGTGCCCCCATCGCTCCCACACTGGTCCTCTGTTTCTGTGTGGTTCACAGAAGTGGCAGGCTTAGATACAGCATGTCTGTTCATTGTCTGCATTTGCAGCAAGCTGTGGGAGAAGCCAGACACATCCTGTGCTCCTGACCCTTGGGTTCTGGAGGTCACCTTCTCCTTGGCTTCGGTCATTGCTGGTTTGTGCGCGGCACTTGGACAATCAGAAAGCATCCTCAGAAACTGACTTTTCTTTCATCCTGCTCACCTTCCTCCTCAGGAAGAGGCAGATCCAGGGCTTAGACATCCGTGGAAAGCAGGAGAAGAATTTCCAACAAGCGTGGAACAGACAGACAGAAGAATGTGAGGTTCAGGATAGTCAAGCAGTCACCATATGCTTTACCACTGTAGAAGTGTTCCGGCCTCTCCTGGCAGGGCTACTTATTAGACCGCTTGTAAAATGGCAGAGCTGCAGTTAAACTGAGGGGCAGGCTGTCTTGGAACATCTCCCAAAGTGTTTCATGAACTACTGATGCCAGAGACTCCTGGTTTGAAAGACACTCAGTAGAATATATTACCTCATGCTGTGTCTGTCTGCCCATCCATCTCCCTCCCTCCCTTCCCCTGAGCCTGGCACACTCTCAAGCTGGAGAGCTCCCCCTGTCACGGATATTGGAGATGATGACAAAGAGGCAGTAAGGCTTCCAGACAGGCAGGTGAGCAGGGATGAGAGGCTACATGGAACACTTGAGTGACCTTGAGAGACCTTGAGGGCCGAGTAGTGGCAGAGGGAGAGGCTAAACCTGGCAGCCATCTGGAGGACACCTGAAGTCCTGAGGCATTCCAACCACCCAGCCTGTCCTTCCTCAGCCATGATGCCAGCCCTCAGACTAAGAGCACACCCTGGGGAAGACATAGCTTCACCCAGATCCATTTTGTTTGCTTGCTTAGTTGTTTCTTTACCATACAGATTAGAAGCCAACTCTTAGGGTATGGAGATTTATCCAAGGACAGTACTCTTTTCTTCTTCTTCTTCTTCTTCTTCTTCTTCTTCTTCTTCTTCTTCTTCTTCTTCTTCTCCTCCTCCTCCCTCCTCCTCCTCCTCCTCCTCTTCTTCTTCTTCCTCTTCCTCCTCCTCCTCTCCCTCCTCCTCCTCTCCCTCCTCCTCCTCTTCTTCTTCTCCCTCTTCTTCCTCCTCCTCCTCCTCCTCCTCCTCCTCCTCTTCTTCTTCTTCTTCTTCTTCTTCTTCTTCTTCTTCTTCTTCTTCTTCTCCCTCCTCCTCCTCTTTCTTCTTCTTATAAAATAGAAGTACTGTACCTTTAAATGATAAAATTGTACACTCTTTTTATAGCAAACTCAAAAAGAGACTCAGCTGTTCCCGCTACCCCAAAATAGCACAATTGCTTCTTAGTGTGTGTGTGTCCTCCCCATTTTTCCACCCTTTCAGTCAATTTTTAGATAAAGTTTGCTGGTTGACATTTCGAGTGTATCAAGCTATATAACTTTATAGGCTGTTGCCCATCATGGTTTGTTATAGATAACTCATGCATATAGTATGATGATCAACACTGTGTGTCCTTGACCAGTGCTCCCACATCGATACTAATGGAGATGGTGGTAGTCATAGCTGGTAGTGACGGTGATGGTAATGATAGTGGACCTGGTGGTGGTTAGGACGGTGTTGTTAGTGGTAATAATGGTGATAAGGATGGTGATGATGGTGATGGTGGTGATGGGGATGATGGTGATGATGGTGATGGATGGTGGTGATGCTGATGGCGGTGATGGTGATGCTGATGGTATATGTCAATGCCACATAGAAGAAGAAAAAAACAAACTCTTGATGTGGTTTACCCAGGAGTGTCTCTGATTTATTCAGAAGAGTTTTGGCCTCTCGTGTTCTAATCTAAGAGAGTGGTTTCAGAAGAGTGTAATATAAGAAAGTAAAAGCAGGGAGGTCCTGAGCGAAGGCGTCCTCTCTACACCCTGAGCAGCACAAGGTAATGAAAAGCAACGAGAGACCTGTGTATCAGCCTTTCACGGCGTCTCTGGAACACTGGGCGCTGGCTCTGCTTTCAACGCTGCATGGTCTTACACCCGAGCAACACCTCACCCCAAATGCAGAACTTCCTGAGTCAGGGGCATGAACTGGTCACAAAGGATGACTGGGGATCACGGCACAGTTGAGGTTATGTGCGTGAATAGGTTACACTGGTAGTTCAAAGCTCAGTAAGACCGCTTGGAATGTTTTCCTAGAGGCGGCTGAACGCGTTGACTGTGCAGTGTGTTAGCAGAAGGAGTGCGCTGCTATCTCAGAGCACAGCTGACGGGATTACAGGTTGGGCGAAACGTTGATTTGTAAAGGTCAGCTTTAAATAGTGTTTCCGCAGTGGTAGTGATGACACCGTGAGAGCGGTCATGACCATATAAGTAATGACGATATAGTGGTAATGGAGGTTATGGTGATGAAGGTTATGGTAATAGAGGTTATGGTAATAGAGGTTATGGTGATGAAGGTTATGGTAATGAAGGTTATGGTGATGAAGATTGTGCTGATGATGGTTATGCTAATGAATGTTATGGTAATAGAGGTTATGGTAATGAGGGTTATGGTAATAAAGGTTATGGTAATAGAGGTTATGGTAATAGAGGTTATGGTAATAGAG
>JANHMN010000022.1:21215511-21230759 GCA_030674055.1 Rhabdomys pumilio | reverse complement strand
ATGAAGGTTATGGTAATAATTGTTGTGGTACAATGGTTGTGGTAATGGAGGTTATGGTAACGAAGGTTATGGTAATAATGGTTATGGTAATGAAGGTTAGGTAATAATTGTTGTGGTACGATGGTTGTGGTAATGGAGATTATGGTAATGAAGATTCTGGTAATGAGGGTTATAGTAATGAAGGTTATGGCAATGAAGGTTGTGGTAATAATGACAGTTATGGTAATGACAGTTATGGTAATGGCGGTTGTGGTAATGAAGATATACCAATGGCCACTATGATAGAAACGGTAGAGCCACCTTTATTATGGAAGTTCCTCCACAGAGTGTTCTCTTTCCTACTATGAGGAAAGCTTTCCATAGCCTCCCCTTACCCACAGGGCTCTGCTGTTCCTTCCCCACCCCCACCCCCGCCCTGCCGCACCCTGGGTTATCACAGCAGCTCTCAGGACCCCAGTCACCTCTCCAACCTTGACAAGGCCGACATCATCCTCTTCAGCTGAGCCTGCCTCCCTCGATTCAAACATATTCAGCACCTCAAGGACATGCCCATGTGCTCGCTCCTCTGCTGCCACAATCCGACATGACCCAACCTATTCCCTCAACCCTGGGGCCCTTCCTCCCTACTGCTCAACCCAGGAATGCAGGCATGCCTCTCGGACCCTCTTTTTGACCCACTGCACATATTAGCGAGCTGCCAATCATAGTGACTTGCGGGCATCTATCTACTCCAGGTGCCATCTATCTACTCCAGTGGGCTTTACAGGGTGCTCATAGATTCCAACGCTCTCAACTGGCTTACTACCACAATTACTTGCCTTTCGCCAAGAGAGGCTAGTTAACTTGATGAAAGTCTCACAGCAAAGACAAGGAATCTTAACCCCCTCTACTCCCGTTTCAGAGACCGGACCTCATGACTCTACCTTTTTGAGACATGAGGATTCCACCTCACAAGGAGCCACAGCACTGATGTCTCTACTAGGTGCTCTGCCCATCCTGGCTTGTGCCTCTGGTTATTACTGTTGGTGCCCGTTGTAGCCATGTTGTTCTTTCTCCATGCAGGCTAAGGAAGTTTGCCTGTCACCCAGCCTGACCAGGTCACACTCTTGAGACGCCTCGGAGCTCTTAGGAAAGCAGATCCTTCACGCCACGCTCAGGCTTGCTCAGTAGCTGGGTCTCTTCAGCGCCATGTGTCTCTGTGCTCACCTGTCTTAGTTAGGACTTCTATTGCTGGGAAGAGACACCATGACCACAGCAACTCTTATAAAGGAAACTAATTAGGGCTGGCTTACAATTCAGAGATTCAATCCATGAGGAAACATGGCGGCATCCTGGCAGACATGATGCTGGAGAAGGAGCTGAGAGTTCTAAACCAGGTGGGCAGGCAGGGGGAAGGGGAATGGCTTGAGCTTCTGAGACCTCAAAACCCACCCCCAAGGTGACACACTTCTTCCAACAAGGCCACACCTACTTCAACAAAGCTATATCTTCTAATAGTACCTCTCGCTATGGACCTGTGTGTGTGTGTGTGTGTGTGTGTGTGTGTGTGTGTGTGTGTGTGTGTTCAAACCACCATACCACCACTGAGCTTTTTGGCTGTCCTACCGTAGAACACTTTCTGTCACCGCCCAGGCTTCACTTGTCTCCTGCTCTTCCTCCTGTCACCCCTACCTAACTATCACTATCACAACTCAGATTCAAAGTCACTTTATGAGGGAAGTGCGCCTTCAGTGCCAAGTCTAGCCTCTGCTCCCTCCCGTACCCCTCTTCCGCCAAGGCATCCCCTTATCCCATGGATTTGTTTCTGGATGGTATCTGTAAGGTCAGCCTCACATTCACCCTGTCTGTGCCATCACCTAGCACAGCTGGTACTCAGTACCCTCGGATTTAGTGATTCTCAGGGAACAATAGGCCTTTCAGCTTGTTTTGCACACCTTCTTCTAGGACCTCTTCCTGATTCTGGTGTCTTCCACTGACAGAAGACCATAGTCAGCAGCTTTGTCCTTTGGGCGTAGCTCAAAATCATGAACTTTTGTTTCTTGGGGGCAAAGGTCCAGGGGTAGAGTTACCCAGTAAAAGGAAGTCTCCTGACACAGTTTGAAGGGGAAAAAAATGAATTCTAAAATTTCAGTGGCAACGTGGTAGGCTGTAATGACTCCTTTATTCCCTTTAAAGTGTCTTCCTGGTGGAAGGTACCCAAAGCTATTTTTTACCTAAAGGCAGTAAACTCCTCATGCTCAAAGGAGAGCCAGCAAATGCAAGGAAGCTGTCTGCCAGACTCACCAGCCCCAGTGGGCCCCAAGCCCTTGCCTATTTCTAGGTCATTCGAAAAAAGTAAGTTTAAATTATGTTCCAAACTAAACTGTGGTTTTGTGAGAGGAGCTGAGTATTATGGGAAATGTGAGTGAACCGTGCTGTCTTTTCTATCAAGGGGTCAAATAAAACAAAGGGCGCTCCGGTTTTTTTTTTTTTTTTTAAAGAAATCGGTATAAAGACGCCATCTGGCAGGACTCCTCTGTTCCCTCCTCCACCCCTGCAGTCAACATTTTTCTGAGATCAAAGTGTGTGCCCAAGGCTGCAGCCTGCTCCCAAAGCTCTTCTGCATTTTATCAGCTGCTCTGCTTGGCCTTAGCCAATCGCCTAAGAATGTGAGCCTAGACTCTTGGCTATTCAGAGTGAGGCCCAGGACCCCTAAACTCTCGCAGTGAAAACCCGAAGTGGGAAGCCCTACTAAGAGTGTTTACCCAGCAGCTTACGTGCAACTATGTACTCTTACTTGAATTACGGGGTCATTTTCTTAAGACCCCCCGCCCCCAGACCCATTTTCTAACAGCAGTGAACATCTTTTCTGTTGTTTGTCCGAGACAGGATGTTAATATGTAGCTCTCGCTGTCCTGGAACTCACTACGTAGACCAGACTGGCCTTGAACTCAGAGATGTGACTGCCTCTGCCTCCCCAGTGTTGAGATTAAAGGTGTGCGCCACCACCGTCCGGCTTGCGGTGAACATCTTTAAAGTTCTAAGAAACCAGGAAGCAAAACCAGGGAACTGCCGAGGAATATTAGGAGCCGGTCAGAGCAGGGTGAGCTCGGGAGTTGGTGGTCACCAAGCTTTCAAGCCTTTCACACAGACACAGTTTCTTGAATCTGCTTGATTTGCTGCTTAGGAACCACCAGAAGTCTAGGGAAGCAAGACTTTAAGATACATCAGGGAAGGATTTTCTAGTAAGGGAAGAGACCCATCTTCCCAGTAGAGCTTTCTCCAGCAGCTGAGCCCCTGAAGCCAATGGAGAGATGGAGGGTGAGTCTGTTCTGCCTCAGCAGCGCCCCCTATCTTCTGTGGTAGGTTAAGGATCTTTCCTCTCAGGCCTTTGAGCTAATTTATATCAGGATTTTGCCTGTTGTCTTGGATTTTCTCAGGCTCCATGACCATAGGTTCTAGCCCATAAAATCTGCATCTTTCCACATCCTGGTTTTCTGAGAAACCTTCACAAGCACGAGTTGTGAGCCGCGAGTCTGTTCACTTTAACCTCGCTATTTGATTTTTAATAAAATCTTCCATTTTGAGCTTGAGAGATATAGCTAAGCAGTTAGAAGCACTTTCTGCTTCTGGAGAGGACCCAAGCTCTGTTCCCAGAACCTACCAGCTCCAGAGGACCCAGTAAAATCTTCTACACTTAATTTTTCTTTCCTTTCTTGGACTTTGTGGGGTTTCTATTCTATTAATTCCGGAAGTACACATTCATTTTTCAGTTATCAAATTTTTTATTTTCAGCTTTTAACATGATCTCAACTATTGCCGTGCTCTTGATCATTTTCTATGTATTACACCGACTTTTACCTTGAATGCCTTATTTCCATGCATTTGGTTTAGTTTGTCATCATAGTCTCCTACAGTTGTTGCTTTGACGTTTCCCCATCTTCATTAACTTTGTGTTCATCTGTAGTCGTTACGACAACTTCCTTAAGGTGAAATTACTTAAGAGTATTGTCTTAGCTAGGGCTTTACTGCTGTGAGCAGACACCATGACCAAGGCAAGTCTTATAAAGGACAACATTTAACTGGGGCCGGCTTACAGGTTCAGAGGGTCAGTCCATTATCATCAAGGTGGAAACAGGGCAGCATCTAGGCAGACATGGTGCAGGAGGAGCTGAGAGTTCTACATCTTCATCTGAAGGCTGCTAGCAGAATACTGACTTCCAGGCAGCTAGGATAAGGATCTTAAAGCCCACACCCACAGTGACACATCTACTCCAAGAAGGCCACACCTCCACATAGTGCCACTCCCTGGGCCAAACATATACAAACCATCACAAGTATTTTATATAGCTAATTTTAATCATATTTTGTGATTATGTATGGCTTTATCACATTCCCGAGGCTTCTTTAAAAATACTTATTTTATTTGTATGAATGTTCTACCTCTGTGTGTCTATGTGTGTGCCTTACGTGCCTGTAGAAGTCAGAAGAAAAGAAAGCATTGGATCCCTGAAACTTGAGTCATGTATGGTTGTGATGCATCATGGGAACTGAACTCAGGTCCTCTGCAAAAACCAAGTGTTCTTATATGCTGAGACATCTCTCCAGCCCTCTTCTGAGATTTCCAAACTTCAAGGATAGGAAACTCTAGTGTCTGTGGAAGAGATCACATTTCTCATATACAAAAGTGCCTTTGCCCATCCCAGGATGTCTGACCCTAGAACCTGAGCTGCAGATTACATGGCAAAGGGGAATTAGAACTGCTTGTCAGAGCAGGTTACCTTTGTGGTAACCTGTTTTCTATGCCATTACAAAATGTCTGAGGCTGAGTAATGTATCAAGTAAAGAGGTTTACTGAGCAGTATTGAAGTTGGTAGTCCAAACAGAACTACTAGTTCTGTTGAGGGCACCTGAATGAGAGCACAGGGTACCAGAGTTTGAGAAGCACTGGTCTTGTTCTTTTACCATAACCACTTTTCATGAAATAACCAGGGTGTTGGAAGAACTCTTTAGTCCTTTCCAAGGGCAGCAACCCCAGTGACCTAATGACCTCCGAGGAAGCCCCATCTCTTAAAGCTCCCCCTGCTTACAACATGGCCACCCTAAGGACCAAGCCTCGAATACATATATGAACTCTTGGTGGACAAAATATCTCAAAACCCCAGCAGCCTTAAAATCTGGGTTTGGGGGTGCTACATGTGTCACCCCTGGGTCCAATGTACTCACAAGGTTCTCAGTGGGAAGTCACCAAAGAGAAGGTCAGAAGGAGTAACCACAGCAATAAGGTCCATATGCTACTTGAAAAAGACAAACCTGTAGTGGCCTTCGAACACGGTCTCTGCCTGTGGACATGAGTCAAGGCGTGTGGGCAGCGTCTCACATGTGGACATGTGTGTGGGCAGCGTCTCACATGTGGACATGTGAGGGACACAGGTTCTTCAAACCTCCCTGCCACCCCTGCATCAGTCATTTGCAGAACCGTAAGGTTATAATGTGTTCCGTTGTGCACTGCCCAGGTCTATTTCTTACTTACTTGCCATGTCAGCAACAGACCGATAAATGCGCATTGCAGAAGGGAATCTGACTGGGCCCTCGGGTTCTTCATTGAGGCTTAGAGTTAGAAGCCTAGCAACAAGTTCCGAGGTTTGGCTTGCTTGTTTGTTTGTTTTTCCCAACGTCACTGAGCTAAAATTTTGCTTTCTATCAAGCTCGCTTGGTGTAAGCACGCTCTCAGTGGTTTTAGCGTAGTCTAGGACGTGCCGCTGTCACTATTACTTTTAGATCATTTTTCTCATCTCTCCAAAGAAACCTCATTCTCTAGGGCTGCCATGACAAAATACCACAGGCCTGTGTCTAAACAACAGCTGCCTATTTTCTCACAGTTCCAAAGGCTGGAAGTACAAATAAAGGTACTCGTAGTGTGATGTGTGTCGTGGGCTCATGTGTTTGAGCACTTGGTCCCAAATTGGAAGAGTGTGGAGGTCTTGCTTGCAGAAAGACGGACTCATGGACTCATTACGGATGGGCCTTGAGGTTCTATGGCTCCATCCCACTTCCTGTCCACTATCATCCAACAAGCCAAAGGCTAAGAGTGCCATTCGACAGCATCGGAGACAGAGGTGCTGTAACTGCCCACCTGAGGTTTCCACTGCTTATTTGGAAAATGCCTTGGTCTATTTCTTTCTTTTGTTTTGCCACTCTAAATATATGCCTTTATTTTTATATCCATTGGTGTTTGGCTTGCATGTATGTCTGTGTGAGAGGGTGTCTGATCTGGAACTGGAGTTACAGCCAGCTGTGAGCTGCCGAGTGGGTGCTGGGAATTAAACCTGTTGCTCTGGGAGAGCAGCCGGTGCGTTTAACCACTGAGCCGTGTCTCCAGCCCTCTTTTGCAACTCTAAAAACTTCCTGAAGCTGTTACCACGTTGGAGCTTGGTATTGGGGGTAAATCTGCCTTCTCTAGTCATGGTCACGCATATTTGGCTCCAGAATAAACTCTCTCTTATTCCCTCTGCAATGACAGCTTTGTTTTTGAGCTGATAACAGAAAAGTATGCCAACTTTTATTCTAAAGCAGGGATTCTTCTGTTTTTTTTTTTTTTTACTATTTGGCTGCCTCTAATTAATTTCCTGAATATTTGAAATTATGTATGAAATTTTTGGTCACAAGAAGTATTTCTTACGCCAGGCGGTGGTGGCGGACGCCTTTAATCCCAACACTTGGGAGGCAGAGGCAGGCGCATTTCTGAGTTCGAGACCAGCCAGGTCTACAGAGTGAGTTCCAGGACAGCCCGGGCTATACAGAGAAACCCTGTCTCAAAAAAAAAAATGTATTTCTTGTATTCAGATTGTTCTCCTTCAGTGTCTTCTTGACTTGAGCTGGCCAGATGGCTCAGTGGGTAAAGGCCTTCAATCTGCTCACATGACTATTCAATTTGTAGCCTTCAGCCCTTTGAAAATCTTCATTAAGCTAAGTAAGGGCAGAGAGCCCTGTGGCCCAGTGACTCCCTCTGAGGTCCCATGTTGTTGCATTGGATACTGAGTTCCCAAAACATACTCTCTGGGAGACACATTGAAACACCACCACAAGGCTCCTCCAGAGTTTCTGGCCAGTCTGCCTCAGGAATGCAGTTGGCTTTATCTTCCTAAATGGTGGGAACCCTCAGCTTAGCTCCAGGCAGGATTGCAACAGCCACGAGTTCCAGCCTCTTCTCCAGGCCTACAGAACCTGCTGGACAGCTAACCTAAGGTTCCCTCCCACCCCATCAATCCAGCTTCCAGTCAAATATTTCTTGTCTTGGTACTTTCCCAAGTAGGGCTGCGAGGCCGTGGTGTAGAAACTGTCTCCCTTCAAGCTGTGCAAAGGAATCATAATCTTAAGGACAGTCACCTGAGGAGCTGAAGAACTCAAGCGAGGAGTCAAAAACGGAAACCCCAGGCGAACCTCAAGTTGTGAGAGCAAAATGGATCAAAGGTGATTTTTATTTCTTGCCAGAACGGAACACAGCATCCTTTGTCAGTCTGTCCTGCTAGCCACTGCAAGTACTTCCACAGGTAAGGGGATAGGCATTCTGAAAAAGGACAAGTCATTGTCCTCACAGCACTCAGCGAATTCCTAAAATCAGCAGCTCATGTCTTAAGGAGGTCTCTGCAATCTGTTTTTTCATCAGAGTGCTCCATGACCTTCAGGAAGGGCGGGGGCAAGACAGACAGGGGCCACTCCCATTCTCTGCTGTGTCCTGTTTCCCTGTGGAGGACGCTGATCTTTGTCTATACCAGCCCTAAGGTGCCTGCAGAGGTGGAGGCTCCACACTGAATGCCAAATATGCTCAAACCTCTGAGTTCCTTATCCAATAGGTGCGAATCCTAGAGCTCACCTTACAGGCTGCTGAGGGTCAGTTGAGACACCAAGGTCAGTAGGAAACGACTCTGAAAGGGACTTGCTCACGTTTCTCCCTACCCCCTTCCTCTTTCCCTAACAGCTAGACATTTGAACTCTATTTAGCAAGGCAGAATGAAGGCTTTACTCCTTGGAGGTAGAAGTACTTGTGTTTTCCACTCTTCTGATACAAAATATTACAAAAAGCTAACATTTTTTGAAACATGTGACCTCACAAAGATTTCTTTCTGAAGGCTGCCAGCCCTTGGCTTTGAAAAAATGGTTTCTCTTCTGTGTCAGTGATTTTAGTGTGGAGTGCAGAGGAAAGACAGTGTCTTTACAGCAGACTCACCAACTGATTATTTCCTTCAAGTCACAGAATAACAACTTGTTAGACCCTAGGGGCAGACACCTGGAGATTGGTGACCACATTGAGGAAGAGCACAATGCCTGGCTGGATTCAAAGTATGCACCAACCAGGACTCTCCTGAGGACACCTGGAATGCCTTCAGGTGACCTGAGGCCTGACTGTTTTCATAACGTTTACAATGTGACAAGGCTCTTCGGTAACAAAGAAACCAATCTGGATCCCAGGAAGAATGGAACAAAACAGGTTAGGAAGACTATAACCTCAGGCAATGCTAACAGTATTGCAGATCAAGGAATCCGTTCAGGATGGCATCCTTCAGCCCATAATGCTCTGTCCTGAATGCACTGGAAAGCCATAGAGTAGGGCTCCACGTGCCATCTGGCACTCTTAGCCTTCCCTGCTTAGCCTTGTCTCACAAAACACACCCATCGTCCTAAGCCTCTCCACCTACCCTTCCTTCTACAGCTCCTCCACCACCAGGGATTCTGTGGGGTCTCCGCCTCACTCTGCCACCTTGCTCCAGGTCTACGCCCCAATCCCCTGGCCCAGGCCCACGACCCTCCAGGCTTTTCGGCGGAGCTCTGCTTTGTTTCTCCCTACTAACACCTTCCTCCAGGGATCTCCTAGACCTGAGATCCCGAAGCTTTCTCGCTAAGGCCGTCCCTGGTCTTTCTCTTGCAGACAAGGTTCTGGAACTAAGTTAACCTGTTCCTCTAAGCTACGGCTTCTCCTTTGGGACTTTAGGCCACGCCCCCTGTCTTACCCCCAGGCTCGATTGCCCAGCCACCCTTTCCACAAAGGTTCGCCCCGCCCCTCTAGACCTGGGCCACACCCCTGTCCCGCCCCCTCACGCTCCTCCCTCTTAGAGGCGCGGACCGCCGAGCCCCGCGCCTTTTGTGTGGAGCTTCGCTGCGGCGCGCGCCCATTCCCTTCGCGGCCGCGGACCGAGGGGCGTCGGCGCGAGCAATCCCCTCAGCGGGCGGAGGGCCCCTCCGCCCCGCGTGCACTCCGCACCCCATCCTCCGGCCGCCGCCCGGAGTCTCAGGCGGACGCGCGCGCTCGCTCCCGCCCGCGAGACCCCGCCGCTCGCCCCCTCCCACGGCCGGTCGGCGGGCGGGCGGCACGCGCACGCGCCGGCCCGGGCACGCGCGCCCGCCAAGATGGCAGGGGCCGGGGCCCAGCTGTCAGTCGCCGCCGCCGCCGCCGCGGCCGCGCTGCCTCGCAGCTAGCGGCCCGGACGCCCGCCGGAGAAGATGAGCCCCCGCCGCCGCCTGCAGCCCAGCCAGACGCGGAGCCGCCGCGCCCGGGGCCGGCTGCCCCGCTAGCGCCCCGTCGCGCCGCGCCTTCATCCCCGGCCCCGTGCCCGCCCGGCAGCCACGATGAGGTGAGTCGGGGCCTCGAGCTCAGCGAGGCCTGAAGCGCCCGGCGTGGAGGGCGGGGTCCCCGAGCATCGAGGCGGCCCCGGAGCCCCCTGCCGGCGGCCCAAGCACCAGAAGACGCTCAGGCCGCGGGGTCCGCGGGAGGCCGCGCCCGCCTTGCGGTGTCTTCTCGCTGCGCGCGCCGCAGCGCAGCAGCGGTCCTGCTCACTTTGCCATCTGTAGCTCTTCTCCATCAGGGCGCTCTCTCTTCACCTTTCTCTTTTGACCTGTCTTCTTTCTCTTGCAAACCCGCAGAGTGTGTAACCCCAAAAGGTACGGCTTTTGATGTGCCCCTCAGCCAGAACCTTGTCAACACCCAGAAACTCGCGTGCCCTCTTCATTCGCTGCACCCAGCCTTCCTTTCCAGACTAACCTTAGTCTGCATTCTGGGGTGGGGTGGGGGTGGGGGGCGGGGCGCATGGCAGTGTGTGCTGTTTTTTTTTTTTTCCTGTGCATTTTTTCCTTCTAGACACATCTTCCTTAAACACTGTACTGTCCAATGGTAGATTCGTTTCACTTGTTTCGTGAACTGTATAAATCAAATGGCACTATGTAATTTTTTGTGTCTGCCTTCTTTCATCAAAGGTATTTCTGAAGTTCGTCCATCATGTTTCTATTTTCTACTGCCCTGCATAGTATAGATAGTACACGCTTTATTCATTCTACTAATGTTAGTAGACTTTTGAGTTGTTTGTAGCTTTTGGCCATTAACGTTGCAGTGAATATGCCAGTGTACCTCCTAAAGGATTAATTTCTATTGAGTATATATTTTACCTAGCTACAAGTAGGTTGGTTTTTTTTTTTTAAACATAAAATCATGTATATCTTTTGTTGTAGTGGATAGAACTAAATTCCTAAAGTCATGTTACCAGTTTATACCAGCAAGCATTTAATAGCCCTTGTTTAAAATCCCTGACACCCTTTGGTATTGTCTGTGTGAAATTTTAGCCATTCTGGTGAGTATGAATCGATATTCCATCAGGATTTTAATTTGCAGTTTCTGGTTGACTAAAGAGTCCGATTGTCCATTTGTGTGTGTTTTGGCAGAGTTTTATAAAGTGTCTGTTTAAATATTGTCCGGTTTAGCTTGAGGGGTTGTCTTCTTCCTAATTGATAGAGTTTTTTATTCTTAAGTGAAGAAGAGGCTTGCTAACATTTTGTAGAAATCTTAATATTTTGCTCTCACATGAAATGATACCATCCATTTGGAATTGGCTTTTGTGTAATGGGAAAAAGGAATTATGTTTTACTTTTACCTGGCGTGATTTGTTTCTTCCTATTTACTAAGATCGCCCGTTCCCTCAGCTGCGATGGCACTGTTGTCACTTTCCATTCTTCCTTTTGGGGTCATTTCTGTCTGTCTAAAGAACATCTTTTAGCGTCTTTCTGCCTATTGGAGTGTTGGGAATATCAGACATGGGTCTTGCATGCATCCACTGACGGATATCTGAAGCTTTTGTTTGTTTGCTTTCTGTATCTTCTTTGTATATACGTGCATGTGTGCATACATGTCTGTGGAGAGGCACACCCAGGACTGGGGTTGGCAATGGGAGTTGCTCTCCAGTTTCTTCATTGAGGTGGGGTCTCTCAGTTGAACCACTAACCATCTGTGGTCCTGTTTCCTTCCAACAGAATTGTAGGGAGGCTGCCACACCCACCTACTTTGATATGGGTTATGTGGATAGACCTCCTTCATGCTTGCCTGGCAAGCAGTTTATCCTTAGAACCATTTCCTTGGTTTTTGCTTTGGTTGTGTTTGAGCAAGGTCTCAGGCTGGCCAGGACCTCAGTAGCTCTGGCTGACCTGGAACTCAGTATCTTCCTGTCTGCTGGGATTATGAGTGTACACGGATGGCCTGGTCCCTTTAGTACTTTTTAGTGTAAATTCTGCTGGCACAGATTGTTAGACTTTGTTTGAAAATGTTTATCCTTCACCTTCTTCTGGTTTATAAACAATTTCGTTGAGACGTAACTCATACCACAAAGCATCCATGAAGCATGCAGTAGTTCATTGGTTTTTAGACTTTCCACAGAGTTCCACAACCATTCCTGTTAGAACCTTTTCCTCCACTTAAAAGAATCCTTTCATTGATTAGTTTCAGAACTCAGGACTTCCCTTGCTTAAGCCTTTAAAGTTGTCTTATAGTCTGATTTGACTGTTCCTGTTGTCACTTGCTATGTTACATAACATGTTTCACATGTTCTGAGAGTGTTCTTGCTTTGTCTGCTTCTTGGTTTTTTGGTTTATTGTTTTGTTTTGAGATAGGAGGTCACACTGTAACCCAGGCTGGTTTCAACTCCTTGGTTGTGCTCAGCCTCTAAGAGCTGGGATGACAAGTGTGTGACACTGCCCAGTATCAGTCTCCTGTGTGTTTTTATCTTTATATATCTTTATAGTTGGTTTCCTATGTCTTTTTCCTCCTCTTTTTCCTCTTCTTCCTTCTCCTCCTCATTCTTTTCTAGTCTGAGATGGTTCTCCTCCTAGCCTTGACTATCTGGGAAATCCTTCTATAGACTGGGCTAGCCTCAAACTCAGAGATATCTCTCTGCCTCTGCCTCCTGAGTGCTAGTTGTATGACTTCTAGAACCTATGGATTCATCTTTCATTAGCTTTCTCTGCACCAGCTGTTAGGACTGCCTTTCCCCATTTTCTCTTACATTTGCTGTCGGACTGAAATTATTTATGCAGACCATTTTATAAATACCTATTTCTCCTTCCTCCTTTATCCTTTTTATTTACCCCTGTGTTCTTCTTTTTGGATAGCTCTTCACTTATCTCTTCTGCTTTATAGAAACTGTTGTTGAAACTATCCATTGTGGTTTTAACTCAGTCACTGCAGCTTTCAAATCACAGTCTGGCTGTCTTTTATAGTTTCCAGTTATCTGCTCAGCTTCTCAGCCTTGTCTTTTATCTCTCCGAATGTACCATGATCGACATGATCTCTGTGTGTGTTTGATACACAGTGTCTGTACTGAATCTTTTCCAGGCTCTTTTCTGCTGATTTTATGCATATTGTTGCTCCTGTGTGCCTAGTCATCGTCTTCTCCTCCTCCTCTTCTTTCTTTTCCTCCTAAAATATGTGCTGGACACAAATAGGTTTTAAAAGTAATTTGAGGCAGATGATGATGGTTTTGTCCTCTAGAGGTAATTCACATTTGCTCCACTGTGGGGTCTCCTTGGTCCAGTTTCAGGGACTGAAATGTTTCTGATCTGAGTTTCATTCCATTGGAGGACCAGCCTGTTCTGTTCATCCTTCTGCCCCAGTGATTACTCCTCCCCAACACCTTCACTCCCCACCACCCCAGACCAAGCCTTAACAGACTTCTCAGAAGCACCCAATGCTTTTAGGAAGAAGTTCTGTTCTAGTTTGTTTTTCTGTTGCTGTGATAAAACATTCTAATCAGAAGCAACGTGGGGCTATTTGGCTTATGGGTTAAAGTCTATTGTCAGGGGAGCCAACAGGAGCCTGGAGTCTGGACCTGAAGCAGAGACCACCACTGCTTACTGGCTTGCCTCTCCTGGCTTGTTCAGCTGCTTTCTAATATAGCCAGGACCACCCGTCCAGAGATGGCACTGCTCACAATGAACTGGGCCCTTCCACATCAATCATTAATTAAGAAAATACACCCACAGATTTGCCTACAGGCCAATCTGATGGAGGCAGTTCCTCATCTGAAGTCCTGTCTTTCCAGGTAACTTTAGTTTTGTCAAACTGACAGACAAGCATACATACCTTCTCAGTCTCTGACAGACTACTGCAGTGGCTCCAAGCAAGCGTCTGTCATCTTTTGCCTGGTGTTTATGGTTCTGTTAGCTAGTGGATTCTTCTGATTTACCTAGTCCACAATTATCAGAAATAAAATTACTTGGGTTTTGCACTTTTCCAGGGACACTTCAAGTCAAAATTTAGTTCTGGAGATTTATGCTGCCAAGTAATAGGAGCTGTGGAGAACAGTACCAGCTGTCTGCTTGTCCCAGCTGCATCCAGTTGTCTAGTTGCTATTAGTTTGTTAAGTGTTCTTGCATCATTGAAAAACAAAACAAAACAAACTTGGACTCCTTAATACATAATTAATTTTAAAAATGTCATTTTAGCTGAGGCGTGTAAGGATTTCAGGTTGGGGTGGTGGTGATGCTTCTTGTTTCATGCTTGTATATCTCTCCTGTGTGGCTTCTTTAGTTGTTTGTTTGATAAAAACTCATCTTTTCATGGTGTCTTCTTGAGGAGAATCTGCAGTGTTTGACCAGAGTAGTACAATTCCCAGTAGAGTAAGAAGGCAGATTATAGAAATAAAAGTTCTTAAAGTGACTTCCAGGAGGAGTTGCTCACTCTCTTATTTCTCCTCTTTGCAATTCATTTTAATCATAGCTTTAAATTAATTTAACTTGATTCGTTGTTGAAAATACTGATAGCTGGGCATCTGTAACACTTATATTTACCCTGGCCTGAAGTATTTGGTTTTTGCAAATAGTACAGGGATTCTTTTGTCTGTTGATTTGGTTATTTTTAAGTATAGGAATATGAACTGTCTGTCCTCCACTTTCACCTCCCAGTGATCAGCATCCAGGAGCCAGGTGGGGAGCACCTGCAACTCCCAGGGTCTGAGGTGAGAGGGTCCCTTGAGCAGAGGAGTTTGAAGTCGGACTAGACAACATTGTGAGACCTGAATCTCAGAAATAAAACAATTTACAAGATAAAAAAAAAAAAAAGGAGGCTTTTGTGACCTCTAAGGTGTGGGGATTTCCCTTGCTCTGTAAGAACAGATACTTGGTGAGTGTCTTCCAGTTTCTTTCTGTTCTTTTTTTGTGTGTGGTTGGAGTTGGCTTTCAGAGACAGTCTTGCCATGTGACCAAGGCTGGAAGTCTGTATCTCAAGCTGCCCTCAAGCTTGTAATCCTCTTGCCTCGACCTCTGAAACTCCGTTCTGATACTGGCTTTGTCAAGTCCTACAGGCCTAGAGCTATGTCCTCCAGACTATCCAACGAGTGGTCCTCACTCTTGAAAGACCAATAGAAATTTGCAGGGTTCCTTTTGTGTTCTTTATGAAAGCATCCCTGGGATTGTCTTGCTTATATGCTTTAGTCGTTTGTCTGTAGGGAATCTTGTCTTCTGTAAACATTTCCCACTCTACCTTTTTATCTTTAAAATATATGATATGTAGACCTTTAATTTTTTTATGGCATTGAGTTATCCTAGTGGGTTTTTTCCTATCATTTTTGTACTTAGGATAGTTTTGTCTATAAGTTTGCACTTTTAATTGGGTAGGGTTTTTGTTTTCTTCAGAATTCCTGGTCAGGTACTTGACTGCAGCAGTAATTTATGTGGTGGAGATGTCAGCAGTTATGGGGTTTTCTGGGGAGATGTGAGTAAATGTCTGTTTATACCCCCACACACAGCCGCAAACAGGCCTTGTTCATTCATTGCCACTGTCTTCTCACTAACATGGACAGGCCAAGTGCCTTTCTGAACTTACTGCTGTAGGTGGAGGGTCCACAGGCGTTTCCTGGATGTTGTTAAGATCAGTTGTAAAGGGCCTAGGCCAGTCTCAGGGACACACTCTCTCTCTCTCTCTCTCTCTCTCTCTCTCTCTCTCTCTCTCTCTC
>JANHMN010000022.1:21185854-21215501 GCA_030674055.1 Rhabdomys pumilio | reverse complement strand
CTCTCTCTCTCTCTCTCTCTCTCTCTCTCTCTCTCTCTCTCTCTCTCTCTGTCTCTCTTTCTCTCCCTGTGTGTGTGTGTGTGTGTGTTTCTAGGTTCCTGACTTAGGGCTGATGTCACTTTACCTTATGGACAGTGACTTTAATTTGAGCAGTAGCATTCTTGTATTAAACTAATGTCACTTCTGGGCATGTAGTTCAGTGTTAGAGAGTTTGCCAGCTCATGATAGGCCCTGAATTCTACTTTAAGTGCTATAACATTAATCAAAAATCAGTTAGTAGATCAATCAGAGACTCACAAAAGTATTGTCACTGAATTGTGCTGGCTTTGTTTGATTCAATATTTTTTATTTTGCTCATCTACTTTTATAGACACGAGACATAAATTAACCAACATTGTTCCCTTTGGAACATTGTTCCCTTCCTTCTGTAAGGGGAATTTGCACACATAAGTTTGAGAAACCCTACAATAGTTTCTACACTAGGTGACGAGTCTTGAGTTGTGGCTAGGTCTAAGTGCTGCACTCAGATCAGTAGTAGCTTAGAACAGAGCACCTTCGGCCAACTACCTTGCAACTCCCCTGAAACAGTCAGAGTGTAAGAGAATCACCTCCACAGAAGTGATTTTCTAGTGGAAATTTTTCTTACCTTTTGAAAAATATTTCTTCCTGGTTTAAATGTGTGTGTTGAACGTGGAGAACCTGAAAGCAGGTGTAAGAAGACAACAAAAGTCAGCACTGAAGGTATATGGTGGCCCACTCTCTTCCAACCAGCACTGGGGCAGGAGCAGGAGGACTGAGTTTGAGTTCAGTCCGGGATACATTTAAAAAGTTACTTAAAAAAGTTAGCAGTGGATCTGTTATCTCTCCCCCTTTAGGCATAACATTTGAGTAAGCCTGGGGCTCCTGACATTATTTGTCAGGCATCTTACCTCTGACAAATGCATTTTCTTCCCTTTCTTAAGTCTTTTCTGGGAATGTTTGTAGTAGCTGCGGTCTACACATCTCACCAGGATTTACCAGAGCCCAGGCACATGCATGCACACGGTCGTGCACACACACACACTCGTGCACGCACACGCTCGTGCACGCACACTTGCCCTCACAGCTTCATCATTGTATGTAACCCTGAGATGAATATCTGGGTGTGCCTCTGATTATTTCCTCAAGGTAAGTTAGCAACTGGACTGCTGGGGCCAAAGAGGATAAACATTTGAAGGGCTGTCCACATCCTACCAGAACGGTAAGTCTAAATGAGAGAAGATAAAGCTGGGAAAGAAGTTTAATCCTGGAGTCTCAAGTTAGACGTTCTCTCTTAACAAAGAAAGGGCAAAGGTAAGCTAAAAGGGGGATGAGAGAAGCGTCTGTTTGTAAGGACCACAGCAGTTAATGCAGAGACCACACTGCTAAAGCTGAGACAATAAGTGACAGGAGTGCTTGGCTCTAAATGAGACATCAGTCACACACACATGCGCACATACATACACATGCCGACATGTACACACTCACACATGCACACACACACAGACACACATGCGCACACACACATTCCCCACCTCCCAAGGCTCAGGGAACATCACAGAAAGAATGTCAGGGCCAGAGGTTGGGGAGATGTGCTTTGAAGTGTCTTCTGGGCATGGCATGGCCGATACACTCTTAAACTCAACACCTCTGATGTCCTGCATAAGACCTGTACAAACCTAGGGCCAACAACATTCCATTCTAGAATCGGGAAGGGCTCATAAGACCCCACCCCTCTCTGTGGGACAGCTGTGGTGGCTAGGGGAAGGGATGTTTTCCTTCATTGGTGTGCCACAGATATGATGCCCATGCTTTAGTAGGTAGCCTTCTACCCATGCTCCTGTAGGCAGCCCTTTTCCAACTCTGAGTCACATACACACAGACACATGACAACCAGGAGGGGAGCTTGCTGTAAAATGTTTGAGGTTTCAGGGTTTCAGTGGGAGAAGGGGGCGGCGAGAATGAAGCTGGGTAAGAGGGAGTGAAGAGGACTAAAGTTAGTCATATACATGTATAACATACTTAAATAATTAAAGATGTTAAATCATCAAAGGAGGGGTGGGAGTAAGGGAAGGAGGGAGTCTAGGATAGACTAGAATAGCATAGTTCCATCTGTCCTCTAGAGGTGGGGAGCCCTGTTCCCAGTTCTTCTGTGGGTGTTAAATATGAAGGTAGAGTGCCCTGGTCTTTAGAGCTGTGTGAACGAAAACAAACTTTTTGTTTGTATTTATAAGTTTGAGTTTAATTTATCCCCATATACTTTAGCCCTTGATTTAGTCAGGCAGCTCAGATTTACCCCAGGCTGCTGCCAAGTAGCTAACTCATATTGAACAAGTAATTTAACCTCTATGACCCTCCATTTGCAAATGAACTATAAATCTGACAGTCTCACTTCCTAGGGTTTTGTGCCATCAGATGAGAACATACTAAAAGTTCTCATCTGTGATATATACCTGTCCTATCACAGTGTCTTCTGTGAAGACAGTAATCCCTGGAAAATGTGATTTTGAGTGAGTGATTCTGAGTTCAGATATTCTGTTCTTTTGTCAGGTCACAATATAATGTCCTTCATGTGTGATAATTGAGGGTAGAAACAGAAGTTGTCATTGCTTCCTCAGTGTTTATTAGTTACTTATTTAATTTTTGTGCTGGGAACAAACCCAAGTTTTGCACATGTTAAATAAGCAGTCCGTCAGTAAGCTACATCTCCTGTCCTTGGTTTGTTGTTTCATAGACTGGCCTGAAACGCACAGTCCTCCTGCCTTAGCTTCCTAAATGCTGGGATTCAGGAAGGCATGTGCCACCATGCCTGACAGATACTTCAGCTCTAAAAGTGAGTCAGGGCCATAGTTCTATAAAAGTCACCTGAGGTAACTGCTAAAGGTAAAGAGGAGATCTTGCTTATGGGCAGAGAAGATAATGGCACCAAAAGTGCAGATTAAGAAAATACATACGGCATCTGAGCACACTTAGCTCTAAAACTCACAAAATCCATGCCCAACAAGAGACCTGAGTCAGTGTGTGCCTCTAACTCTTACTGTGAGACATGCTTTTGTTCAGCTCCACACATGTCTCCTTTGCATCTTCAGAGACCATAGACAGTTGAGCTTATACAAGCTTGGTATTTAGGCAGCCTCTTCACACCTACTGTCGTTTGCCCTATGATAGGTCTGCCCTGAGCCTGGTCTTTAAAGGCTCTACCCCACCACCCTCTCCTGTAAACATTGTGTCTTGCCATACCGCAGCTTCTGTGGAGCCGTGCTCACTGTCATATCAGCTTCTCTAGGAAAGAACCCTTAGGTGAGAAAAAGTCTGAAGAACTAAATCACACAGGTGATCAAAGTACTGCCTTTGTCACCTTGCTAATTTCTTAGCCTTCAGACCTAGAGTTGGAGCTTTGGCTCTGTATTGTCCCTAGCTCTGGTCCCCAGCACTGCCATGA
Organism: Rhabdomys pumilio; assembly: GCA_030674055.1. Classification (NCBI taxonomy): domain Eukaryota; kingdom Metazoa; phylum Chordata; class Mammalia; order Rodentia; family Muridae; genus Rhabdomys; species Rhabdomys pumilio. Next base: position 21,212,041 of record JANHMN010000022.1, on the reverse strand, counting down.
CTTCTTGCCTCCTTCAAAAACAATGTAAAGCTTATATGTTCCTTCTATATGAAAGTGGCCCTTGCCCTGTAGCCCGAATGAAGGACCTTCTCTGTTAGTTGCCTTTGGACTGGCCTGTGTTTTCTTGTATATAAATGTTTTTGATACATGTTTTCCCTGTAATAGCACAGGCTTTATGAAGGCAGAAATTGTACTTCCTTTAATGTCTGTTGGCTCCACAGAACCTGCCACTGTGCCTGGATCTTGGTAGCTGCTTTGTGAGCATTGGCACTAATACTTACAACTGAAGTGGCTGGTTTACTGTGGCATCATTCAGCTTGGCTTGGATTCTCCTAATTAATGATACTGCAGACAACCACGACAATTGGTAGACATTGGCGTGGGGACACAAGCTGTTTTCATTGTGCTTAGAGAATTAACGCATTGCTGGGTGGCAGTGCCTTTGTCTGTTGTCATACTGCTGCCATGAGGAATTTGTTTGATGACATGGTGGATTTTCCCCATTATGCCCTTTGTAAGGACTGTAACACTCAATATCCCAGCTGTTCCTCAACTCTGCTGTGCGTGGGAATCATCAGAAGCAAAGGAGGTTGTGTGTGTCATTCCAGATGAAGATCCCAGGTCCCTGTCTCTAGGAAGGGGGGAGGGGAAGAAGGATTCCCATGTCGTAGGACTTCAGCTCTGTAGGAAGGCTGCAGAGAGATAGTCCAGTTCCGTACACTCGTCGCTGCTCAGTGCCTCTGGCCATCGAGTGCAGTATTGTCAGGTTGCTGCTGAAACGATGCTGAAGCCCGTGTTCATTCACATTCCCTTTGCTCTGTGCTTTGTGTGCTTTTTCTGGTCCTTAGGCTGAAAGTTCATCACACATTCATTTTTGGTTTTTTTAAAGATTTATTTAAAAATTTTAATTACGACTTTGTGTGTTTCCGTGCCTGTGCACATGGGTGTGGGTGCCTGTAGAGGCCAGAGGTGTGGATTGACTGGCGTTAGAGAGAATTTTGAGCTGTCTAACATGGATGCGCAAATCCTCTGGAAGAGTACACTGTGCTCTAAAGCGCTGAACTGTCAGCCCCTGGGGTTTGCTTTCTTCATTCGCCTTGACTACTTTGGAGGACCACTGGTGGGCCATATTAAAGGATTCCTGACCATTGGGTTTTGTCTGCTGTTTTCCCTGAGATTTTCCTGGGATTTTAAATTTGGAGATGATACAGATGCAGACGTGAAGTGCTGGTTTCGTCTGCTCTTCTGAGTGCGGACACTAGACTCACCAGGGCCTTGGTCACTTGCTCATGTCATATCCCTTCTTTCTTTCTGCTAGCTGCCTCTCTTCCCTCTGTGCTGCTCTTTTCTCAGTGACATAAGACCTCACAGAAACAATGTAACGAAAGAAAACCGTTGTTCAGAGTAGGGGGAAAAACCAAATTCTTTTGTTTTTTTGTTCATCAACAATTATTGAGTGCATTGCAAGGGAGTGGCAGACAGGGGACCTGCCAGGGACAGGAAAGTTCTTTAGAGGGTGGTTTGGCCCTTTGCACATGTGCAGAAACCCATGGGGCTGGGAGCATGGAGGTAGCAGCTTTACCCTAATTTCAGAAGGAGGTGGACATAAAGGAAAAGGGTCCTGGGGACAAGATACTATCCCCAGGGACATGCTTGCAGTGACCTCTTTCCAGCCTGGCCCTACCTTTTTAGATTTCAGGACTGAAAATAGAGCTGCAGCAGCTGAGGACCAAGGGTTCAACATGTAAGCCTGTGAAGCACATTCGTAGTCACATTCGTAGTAACTCCTGTCATATCAACTCTCCATGGTCGCCATTATGCACAGCCCATATGGAAGTCATAGGGTGATGCTACACCGAGCAGTGTTTTTGAAATGTTAAGTTATGCATTTGTATTGATGCATTTTAGGAAAACACCACTTTATTTTGTCTATAGTGTTTTGGGTATGTTTCCCAAAAGGTCGAACCTGAGATCAAGGCGTAGTGAGAGAAGTGTGGAGAGAGTTGTAACTATAGATGCCCAGTCCTGTAGGCCCTGAGAGCTGAGAAAAGAAAGCAGTATGCAGGGGCTGCTACCCCACTCGTCAGAGGGAGCCCCAGCATACTGGAGTCCGCCAGTACTCAGTGGTAATAACAGGAGGCTCTGCCACGGCATCTTACTAGGGCTGCAGAGAGCCAGGAGTGGGCTCTTGTAAGCACTTGTGGTTTTTATTATTATTATTATTATTATTATTATTATTATTATTATTATTATTTGGTTTTTCGAGACAGGGTTTCTCTGTGTAGTCCTGGCTGTCCTGGAACTCACTCTGTAGACCAGGCTGGCCTCGAACTCAGAAATCCGCCTGCCTCTGCCTCCCAAGTGCTGGGATTAAAGGCATGTGCCACCACTGTCCGGCTTTGTTTATTATTCTTAATTTTTCATTTTTCAGTCCTTTTAGTCCTTGCTTCTCAGGTTTTAATCATACCCAGGAAACTCTTTACATCCCTGGATTGAAGTCAGCTGTTTTGTTTAATTTTTAATGCATGTACTTTTGTGTGTGGGTTTTATTCAGACATTCAAATCTCTGGTACATCTGGAACCTGGTTTGAGAGATGGATTCAACATTGTCCTTTTCCACCTGTTTTTCCACCAAGGACTACTCCTCAGAAAGTCCATTTGTTCCCTGCTTAGAGTCCTGTTTTTTGTCACAATAATCAGTTGTATGTGTTTCTGGATTTTCCATTCTCTTCACGGGTCTTTATTACAGGTATTCATTCTGGTGATGATATTAATATCTGACATTTAATTAAAGAAGCTCTGAGTTGGTTTGAATATTTGAATAGGGTTAGCACTATCATTGCTCTGGATGGAACCCAGTAACTGTTCCGTTCATGAGGCTGGATGTTCAGCTGGTCTTCAGTATACCCTAGAATCCCCCCAAAATGGGCTACAATGCCAGTGAAGGAACAGACTTGCCATGCAGATGGACAGCAAGCTGGCACAGAGAGCTGGCTTCCTTCTTCCTTGTCTTTTATATAGGCTGGCAGCAGAAGGTGTAGCCTTCTGTGAAAGGTGTATCTTCCTATCTCAAAAGATCTGGATTCAAGATATATCTTCCCGCTTCAAAAAAATCAGGATTAAAAGTGGATCTTCCCCACTTCAAATGATTTATTAAGAAAAAAATCCCTCACTGCTTGGGTTTTAGTTCATTCCAGATGTGGGCAAGTTGACAGCCAAGAATAGCATCACATCAACCCCTTGTCAGTTTGACACAACCATGTCTCCTTATGTCATGTTTTAACTTCCAAATAAAATAATACCAGATCAGAATTACACCTGTGGAGGTTTGAAAACCACCTCATTGGCTCATCTATTTGAGTGCTTGGTCATTAGGGAGTGGCACTGCTTGAGAGGGATTAGGAGGTGTGGCCTTGTCGTAGGTACAGCCTTGTTGGATGAAGTGTGTCACTGGAGGTGGGCTTTGGTTTTCAAAAGCCCAGCCCCCACCTCCCAAAAAAGTACACCCCTTTAGTCCCAGAACTATCTAACACATACAATAACAAAGGCATTATAAATTTGAATTGGTGGTGATGTCCCTTGAGGGACATTCTTTTAGTATCTCAAATTTAAAATGACAACCACTAATATTCTCTTAATTGATGTTATATTACATGATAAAGAAATTGAGGAAAGAAAGCGTAAATATCTGTTCAAATTGATTCTTAACAAAATATAACAGAAACATTCATGTCAATTATAATCTTTGTTCTTGCAATTGGTTACATGGCCTTAACTGGTATTTATAACTGTCTTTCTCTGCTACCCATTCTGTATTTTTTCCACCCTCAGCAAATGCCTCAAACAGATGTTGGCACTTTTCATGAAGGATGAGCATACCTTCAACCCTGAAGGATTAGTACTGCTTGTTATCCTGCTTGGATTAGGTTGTTGTAATTTCCAACTAACTTTAATCACAGGGCATGACAATACGAAGAGAATTGTCAAATGACGCTTTCACGGAGGTTACATAAGACCATTGGAAGACAGATGATTTATTATGATTCATAATAGTAGCAAAATTATAATTACAGAGTAGCAATGAAAATAATTTTATGGTTGGGTCACCACAACATGAGGAACCATATTAAAGTGTTGCAGTGTTAGGCAGATTGTGAATCACTGCCCTAAAGGCTCTCCTGCACTCCAGACATAACCTTTCTTACCTCCATTGTGGAGAACAGTCCAGTTTTCCCTTGGTTCCAGATGGAGCAACCTTCAACACCGTTGTTCCTTTCTTAGCCTGTTGGCTTAAGGGCATCAGAAGCCCAAAGGTACAGGGAGGAGTCTGGGCTTCCAGTTCAGTAGCATATTTGTTGTGGCTCCAGGCACAGCATTTCTTACTCAAGCACCAAAGCTTTTATGCTAATAGAACTTTTGCAGGAACAGGAAGCAAATTTTTTCATAGAGGGTCATAGGAGTGATAGTGAATAGAACTATTCCCTTTTCCACCCCTTGACTCCTGGATCCATGAATCCTGGGTATAAGAGAAACCATACCACATATTGGACTCTGATTCAAAGCATATATCATCTTCTAGAGAATGCTAGCCCAGCCCTCTAGGTTGCTACCACATAATTTGGATAAAACATTTTGTAAGTTTACAGATGATAATTTTGAGAGAATCACTATGTGCAGGAAAGGCAAATAACCAGGACAAGTATGTATCTCCTTCAGTAAGGACAAAATATTGTTCTTTCCACAGAAGTGGTCCAGTATAGTCAACCTACCAACAGGTTGGTGCCTAGTCACTCCGGGGAATGGTACCATATCTTGGCTTAGCAGCAGCCATAGCAAAGTCATCCTTGGCGAGTGGAAGTCCATGTCAAGCCTCACAGAGCCTTTGTCTCTGCCACCATGGTTACTTTGTTTATGGGCCCATTGAGCAATGACTGGTCTGGCTTGGGATGGAGAGAGGCTGACTGTCCTGTTTACTTGATTATTGAACGCCCCCTCTACTGAAGTCACCTTTTGTTGAGTAGTTACATGGAACACAGCATCTTCACATCCTTCACCCGTTTGGATAGATAACTCGACATGTTTCTTCCCCAGATGTCTTTCTCACCAATTTTCCAGTCATGCTCTTTCCTGGTCCTTGACCATCTAGGTAATCCATTAGCTATATCCCATGGATCAGTGAAGAATTGAACATCTGGCCACTTCTCCTTCCAAACAAACTAATACCACTGTACTGCCCCAAGTTCTGCCCACTGTGAAAATGTCCCCTTGCTGCTGTCTTTCATTGTTGTCCCAGAAAGGGATTGTAACGCTGCAGCTGTTGGTTGTTGGTGGTACCTGTATACCATGCAGGACCATCAGTAAACCAGGCCCTGGTCGTCTCCTTTTCCATCAACCAACCATAGAGCACACCCAGGAGGCTATAGGAGCATACTTGGCAGCAGATGGCTCTGTAATGGGAGTAGGAACTATGGGCATTTGGGCAACTTCTTCATGTAACTTGCTTATGCCTTCAGAACCCACTCAAGCCCAATCACATATGTGTTACTTCCATTCGATAATGGGTTGCTGCTGTGCACATCCTAGTTTACAACTTGGTGGGACACATAATGCTCAGCTCATGATGGGCAGCTCAGGTCACATGATAACTTGGTAACCCATTGTCACATGTTTAGTTTTTACTATGGCTTAATAATAGCTGACCATGAGCTGTCTCTCAAAGGGAGAATAGCTATCTGCAGATGATGGTAGAGTCTTGTTCAAAATCTCTTCTGTGATTCACCTACAGGCCTGCCAAAGGCTACAGAACAGCATCCCTATTTGCCACTGACACTTCAAGTGCCATTGGGCCTGCTGGATCATTTGGTCAAGGGGTAAAAGCAGTCTGCACAGCAGCCTGGTCCTGTTGAAGAGCCTTCTTTCTGTTCCAGGCTCCACACAAAGCTACCATATATCACTTGATATGTGGACTGGAGTAACACACCTAAGTGAGGAATGTGCTGTCTTAGGATTCAAATAGGCCCATTAAATGTTGTGCTTCTTTCTTGGTTATGGGAGGGTCCAGGGCAATAACTGATCCTTCACCTTAGAAGGAATATCTGTGCATGCCACGTACTACTGGACTCCTAAGAATTTCATTGCAGTAGAGGCCCTTTTGTTTGGATTTATTTCCCGTCCTCTGATACACATATATTACCAATGTCCAAAGTGTTTGCTACCTCTTACTCAGGTATAGAAGCTGCAATTGGAGTTGATTGAGTTTTTGATAGTCACCTATTATCCATTATCCATTATCCATTATGCATTATCCATCTGTCTGCTGCACTGGTCGGATAAGAGAGTTAAAAGAACATGTGGTGGGAACCACCACCCCTGCATCTTTTATGTCCTTGATGGTGGCACTAATTTCTGCAGTTCCCCCAGGGATATGATACTGTTTTCATTTCACTATTTTTCCTGGCAGAGACAAGTCTATAAAGGCTTCCATGTAGTCTTTCCAGCCATAATAGCCCTCACTCCACAGGTCAGGGAACCAATGTGAGAATCTTGCCAACTTCTAAGTATAACTATTCCAATTATATATTCTAGGACTGGGAAATTACCACAGGATGAGTGCAGGGACCCACTGGACATACTGTGAGTCTAACTTCAGCCAAACTTCCTTAATTACCTCATCTGCATAAGCCCCTACTTTAAGTTGAGAGCCACCGTATATAGTTACCTCCGTAAAAGACTGTAGAGGGACTGAAGAAAGGCTAATAACTCTTAGGTATTTTATCAAGTTCCTTCTCAGGGACCCTGGCTGTCGCTTCATTCAAGGAATTCTGGGTCTGCAAACTGGCTCAAGTCTGGAAATTGATTCATGGGTCAAAATTCCCTTTTTTCATGATCCAACATAGCCTTTCTTTCATTTGTTTGAGTTTACTTACAAAGATCAAAGAAAAATAGTAGTAGTCTTTTGACTTTGTTTTTCTGAGATGGGGTTTCTCTGTGTAGCCCATGTAACCCAGGCTGCCCTAGAACTTGCTCCATAGACCATGCTGGCCCCAAACTTAAGAGATCTGCCTGCCTCTGTTTCCTGAATGTTGGAATAAAAGACATGTACTACCACTATCTGAAATAGTAGCATTCTTTTTTCTTTCATGCCTGGAGACACTGAGATTGATTAGCTAGTACCAGAGGTCCATATGAGTCATGCCACCGTAAGAATCACTTTGTCTGTGCTGCCCATCATTGGTTAGACCATTATGGCTATTGCTTTGTCTACTCTGCCCTTCATGATAATTACCGTCACTTTGCCTTTGGTGACTCAGTGCGGCCACTGGCCCCTACTACCAGTTAAGCCCATTGCATTTTATTCATCCAACGTAGAGCAGTGTCTCCAACAGTCACAAGGAATAGGACGACAACAAAGCTCTTCAGATGTGGCAGTGCCCCCTCACCAGTTTGCATCTTACAGGAGTAATGAAGGGCGTGTCTTCTGGGCCTTCCCGATGTGGAGCATTAGTTTTATACAGTGTGGCTACTCTAGCATTGGAAGCAATTTCCCTGAGCCTTCAAATCCCTCCAGCACTAAGTCAGGGATACCAGGCGTCTCCGACACCTTTTCAGTAGACCATCTCTGGACGAGTGCTCAGCAACCATTCAAACAAACTTGACAGCTTTTTAAATAGACTTTGAGAGCCTCCATATTATACCCAGACTCTCTACTTAGTGGCTTGTGTCAGTAAACTCAGCCTGATCCAGTTTTATGTTCCTTTCACCATTAGCCTACACCCTTAAAATCCCTTCCCACGTGTATTCCCCAGACTTCTGCTAGAACGATTAGCAAAGCATTAACTCTTTAGTAGTATAACATACCTCTTCATGGACTACACTTTCTACCCCTCTTCCCAGGAGCCTGCTTAGTTTTCATCTGGTTATAGGTCTAGAGGCAACTATTTTGGGCCCCAAGGGCAGTGTTGTCTAGCCTGGCATCTCCTCCAAAGAAAATCACTGCTGGTTTAGCAGACAGTGAAGAATTAATTTCCTCAGTCAAAGGTGAAATAGGTATTGTTTCAGGGGATAGGGTTGTGAGTACATCTTCTGTTGAGGGTAGAGAGACTACTTCCTCTGGTGAGATAAATCCTTGAGAATCTGAGGGCTCAAACATCTTAGCTTCAATAGGGACTTCTCAGATATCCCACCCCCAGTTACAGGATTCCATTCTTTACCAATTAATGCTGGTTAAACACCAGCGTCCTCCAAGGCTGGGACTTGGGTTTTTGCTGTAATTCAGACAACCTTATAATGAGGGCTTTGCCAAGAAGAAGCCAGGTTCAAAACTAAGTGTTCTAGTCAAGAGAGACGGCAGAGGTTCTGGCTAGTCAACAAAAGGATGGACTGGGTATTAAGACTATCTTGTACCTCACTGGTACAAATAGGAATAATTATGCTCTAATTGTATTCTGAGAGAAAAGCTTTATTTTAACAGGAAGGGTAATATGTAGGAGGAGCTAAGAGGAAAGGAGCACCAAGAGGAAAAGATGGAGTAAGGAGAGGAGAAGATGAAGTAGATGAGAAGCTCGGTAATGAGAGAGAAAAAGAGAGAGAAAAAGAGAGGGGGCATGGAGGCAGAAGTTCACGTGTCTCCACTAGTCAAAGATAGTTTACATAGTTAGGTTGGGTATTGGGTTACACTTCTGATTGAGCATTACCATACTTATAAAGCCCTTGATTAACATTTAAAAAAAATTGTATAAAAGCCAAATGGAAAGGGGGGGGCACGGGATAGGGGTTTCCTTGGGAGGGGAAATGGGGAAAGGGATTGGCATCTGAAATGTAAATAAAATATCCAATAAAAAAAAATAATGAGGGCTTTGGTTGTATCTCTGGAACTTGAGCTCTGTGGCTGCTGGAGAGAAGATTTTCTTCCAGGGCGTGCGCTTGTATACACACACACACACACACACACACACACACACACACACACACGATTTATTAATTAGAATGGTTTATAGGCTGTGGTCCAGCTAATCTAGAAGTTATTCAGTCCATGAGACTGGATGTCTCAGCTGATCTTCAGTATATGCTGAAATCCCAGAGAGGTAGGCTCTAGTGCTACTGTAGGAATGGACTTGTCAGGCAGAGCAAAAGCAAGTGTCCTTCCTCTATGTCCTTTAAATAGGCTTCCAGCAGAAAGTCTGGCGCAGATTAAAGGTTTATCTTCCCACTTCCAGTGATTTAATTTAGGAAAAAAAATCCGTGATAGGTGCTCCCACTACTTAGGTTTTAGTTTATTTCAGATGTAGTCAAGTTGACAGCCAAGAATGGCCATCGCACCAACCAAACAAAATGCAAACTGAACAGGCAAGAAAGCCTATTTACCAAACTATACAAGGGCAACCTGAGAGACGCTTCATTGGTTAAGACTAGCACCTCTCTTGCAGGTGACTTGGGTTTAGTTCTCAGCACCTACATGGCAGCTCACAACTGCTGTCTGTAACTCCCCTTCTAAGGGATCCAAAGTCCTCTCCTAACTTTCCTGGGCATCAAACGCTCATGTGGTGCACATATACACATATAGGCAAAGCACTCAAAATAAAATAAATAAATCTAATTCAAAAACCCATACAAGGGTAGATTGATTAACTTCATAAAGTTCAGCAGCACTCTATTCATACGACAACAGAAATACTTGAAAAGGCCTTTCCTCCTCCCAAGCCCTCAGGGCCTACCTTGGGTATTTAATTAATCTAGGGTTATGCATTCATTTGCTTGAAGTCTCCAGACACTTAAATGTACAACCAGAGTTAAGGACTGCTGAACTGGACCCGAGGTCAAGAGCATGCCCGATTTATCCAGCACTGTAGTCCTAGCCCTTATCATTGGAGGAACACAAACATGGCAAGTGCTCATATTCGTGTTGACTGTTTCATGAGTCCCTCCATTTTCAGATATACAAGACTAAAGAGGTCATTTTGCTAGGCTTCGCAGACTAACTGGAAGTAGAACAGTGAAGCCCAGATTTCTTACCTTATAGCTTTAGTTTTGGCCACCTTCCTTTGTAGGTTTGCCTTCTTAATGCTTGTACTGTTCGGTGTCTGACTTCTGCCCCGTTTCTTACTCCACACTGAGTAAGGAGGCATGTGCCTTAGATGTCTAGACAGATAACTGGCAGCACTCTGTTGTACTGTCAGCCTGTGTTCTCCGTCAGCCTACCTCTAAGTCAAGTGCAAGTGGGGGAACGGGAAAGGAGGCTAAGAAACATGCAACTAAAATTCCATAAATAAATAGATCCCATAAGTAAAAAGATCTATTTTTATCTTTAATTACATGTATGTATGTGTATATATGCTGTTCCCTGTGGAGGCCATAGGCATCAGATCCCTCTGGAGCTGAGTTACAGGTGAGCTGCCCAGGGTGGGTGCTGGAAAGTGAGCTTAGTCCTTAAGTCCTCTGCAAGAATAGTAAACATGGGGCTGGAGAGATGACTCAGTGGTTAAGAGCACTGACTGCTCTTCTAGAGGTCCTGAGTTCAGTTCCCAGCAACCACATGGTGGCTCACAACCATCTGTAATGGGATTCAGCACCTTCTTCTGCTATGTCTGAAGACAGCTATAGTGTACCCATATACATAAAATAAACAAGTTTTTAAAAAGATAAAGAAAGGCCGGGCGGTGGTGACGCACGCCTTTAATCCCAGCACTTGGGAGGCAGAGGCAGGCGGATTTCTGAGTTCGAGGCCAGCCTGGTCTACAGAGTGAGTTCCAGGACAGCCAGGACTACACAGAGAAACCCAGTCTCGACCCCCCCCCCCCCAAAAAAAAAAGATAAGGAAAGGAATGGAAAGAAAAGAAAAGAAACTGAAACCAGGAGCCATCAAGTATCTGACCTAATGTTTGAAATCCTCACTGACCTCATCCTTCTCCACCCCCTGAAGGGGGCCTGGGGGGAATGGTAAACACTTTAACTTCAGAGTTATCTCTCTAGCCCCCTACCCCGAGTTTCTTCTTCCCTCCTCCCTCATCTTTAATGGAGCTTTCCACCCCCATTTCAGCAACAAAGCAATCAGATTTAGAATACTTGACATTTGGATTGTTTATTTTAATTGGGATCTCATGACTTTCTGTTAAGGTGACTCCAGGTCCATCTTCCATATCCCAGTTGCTTTATCCACTCTTGACTTGTGTATAAGCTTCCCAGAACAGCTCCAAAAATGGTGGAGAACAAGTAGGAAAAGCTATAATGAATTATAAAGGATCATGGAAGGAAATTGTCCCATAATTCAGTGTGTGTGTGCCTGCTGACTTACTTTTTAAGGATTGGATTATAACAGTGATATATTCTGTTTGGACTAGTCCAATAACAACAAGAAAGATTTAAAAAAAAATGTTTGAAGGTGTAGGAGGAGATACAAGGCAGAAAGGATTTGCTGGACCAAGATTTAGAGAGATGGAAACCCTGGAAGGTAAGGGAGACGTTTGGCACCATTTGTCTCTTTGAAGCAATTGCCATTGACACGCTTGTTACTGAGATCAGCGCTCTAGGCAGACCCATGGCATGCATGTGGAGGTCAGAACACAGCTCTCAGGAGTCAGTGCCACCTTTTACATTGTTTCCGCTGCTCTGCATAGTCCAGACTAGTTGGCCTGCAAGCTTCTGGGCACTACCACAGCTAGCTTTCAATGTGGGGTCCAAGGGTCAGCCTCATTGCTAGTGCTTTCACTCACTGAGCCATCTTCCTGGACTCACCTTTATGTATGTGTGTGCACATGCTAAGGTATGACAGTGGGGTCAGAGGGCAGTCTTACAGAGTTAGGTCTCAGCTTCCACCTCCACATTGTTCCAGTAATCAAACTCAGATCAGCATCTGGGGAGCCGTCTCCGTAGCCTGCCTTGTGCTTTTTATGTTTGAGACAGTGTACCCAGTGACTGTTTTCTGCATTATAAGCACATGAGTATCTTACTGTATGCAGTAAAAGTGACGTTAAATATTTTATGTAAATTTAACCTTAGGAATGTTGGCCACATGTAGTTTCCATAGTGAGGCCTGTAATGAACAGTTCTGAACATGTGTAGACTTCGTTCTTGCCATTCCTTTAACAGTACAGCATAACAGCTTTTTACACATGGTATGAGGTGTTCAAAGCAGCCTAGAAGTGAGGATGTACAGATACAGTGCTGTTTTATTTTATTGTTGTTATTATTTTAATATTATTTATCTTTTAATTTTTACTTAGTTTATTTGTGCGTGTGTGTGTGTGTGTGTGTGTGTGTGTGTGTGTGTGTCCATGTCCATCTGTCTGTCTGTCTGTCTGTCCATCTGTCTGTCTGTCTGCTGGTGTCAACAGGAACCAGAAGAGGGCATTGGATTCCCTGAAGCTGGAGTTACAGACACTTGTGAGCAGCCTGACATGGGTGCTAGGATTTGAACTATCATCCCCTGGAAGAGCAAGTGTTCTTAACCACCGAGTCATCTCGTCAACCCCTACAGTGCTGTTTTATAAAAGAGATATGAGAAGGATGGCCTTTGCTCTGATTCTGCCCATTATGGTTTTTTGATTGGCAAGTTCTTAATCCCAGTTGTCTTCTCCATATACTTAGGCAAATCTCATTGAGTCTATCTACCCTATGACTGACCTCAAATTAAATTTTTCTGAATGCCTGCCTTCTACTGAGCTCAGATTTGTTCAAGTCTTAGCAGTTTAGATTCTTACCAGGCAGGGTGGTATACAGCCCTGTAATCCCTGAGGCAAAACGGTAGTAAATTCAGGGCCAGCCTGGGATATATACAGTTCAAGACTAGCTTGGGCTACTACCAATCAGTCTCAATAAATAGATAAATAAATAAATAAATAAATGAATGAATGAATGAATGAATGAATGGTAAAAGAAGCAACTCTCTGACTTTGTCTTCAACATAGCAAGAATTTGGACCTGGCACACACAAAACCATGTGTACAAAATAGAATCGTGTCCCACACTGGAGCTAGTGTTCCCATAGATAAAAATCAAATGTGTCCATTGGCACCGCATCCTCCTGGCAGCTGAGATTGCCAACTGAGCAGCTCAGGGCCCTGTTGATAAACATTTCCTTTCCTGGACAGAAGGGAATTGCTGTCTTTGATTTGTATCACTAAGTGGAACAGAACTGTAAGCAACAGACTGATAGAATCTCACATAGGAGCAACACTAAAAACGACCAATTGGCCTCTTTGCAAGAGCAGGCAGTGATATGTCTCCGAGTGTTGTCTGTGGGCGATGAGGCAGTGCGACTGTCAATCTCACAGATGGGTCATGACTCATCAGATACTTAACTTACACTAGGCTTAGTCCTGGGTCATGTGAGTAGAAGGCACATTCTTCTATACATACACCTCAGTCCCAGTGAGCACCATGTGCCTCAAGCCTTTCTCAAACTAGACTCATTTATAAGTTAATAAGTTGTATTAACAATAATAGACAGTTGTCAACAAGAATATCAGAAGACCATGAATGGGGAGACACCTTTTAACAAATACCAGGTAGCAGAATGTCTATGTAACTTTGGACTCTTTCCCTCAAACTGTACATAAAACATATCTCAAAATGGATCAAAATCTAAATACAACATCTAAAAATGTAAACTCTAAAGCTCTGGGGATAGAATGGTTATACTGCTCTGAGTTTAGTTGCTGGCACCACAGTGCTCTGTCACTCCAGATATTACTCCCGTACCACATGAATCACACATTACTCTCTCCTTTTGGGGATTGTGTTCTCATTATTTAGAGAATGTCATTTGCAGCACTAACTTTTGTCACTAATAAAATTCAAGCTTTGTCGTGCTGTTTATTGAGTCAGGATCAAACCCAGACCTTATATGTGTTGAGCAAGTGTCTGACATTTATTTTCTTTTTGATATCTGGTGGCAAGGATTAAACCCAGAGCCTTCTTCCACCATTTAAAGTGTATGATGGGTTTTAGAATATGCAGTTGGACAAACAGGACCACAGTTGAATCATAGAGTTCTGTGGCCATGCCAAAAACCTGTGCTCATCAGCTGCCGCTCCCCATTCTTACATAAGCCCCACCCTGAAACTTTTCATCTGCTTTCTGTCTCTGACTTCATCTACTCTGCAAATAGAATCATACAACATACAGGGGTTTCTGAAAGGCATCTTCTATGTCACAGCATTTCTATGGTTCATTCATGCTACCTCAGTTTTGGTACTTCATCCCTTTTTAGCCCACCAATGGGCATGCCACATTGATTGATTTGTGTTTGTGTTTTCCAGCATAAAATGGCTCTTGTTACAGGCACTGGCTACTCTTGCAGAGAACCGGTGTTTGATTCCCAGTGCCTACATGGTGTCTCAACAACCATCTGTAACTCTAGTTCCAGGAGATCTAAATGCCCTTTTTTGGGCTTCATGGTCACAGCACACATGTGGTACACAGACATACATACATGCAAATACCTACATACATGAAATAAAATCTTATAAAACAAAACCAACTGAGCTTACTGTTGTCCTCCCTGAAATTGCATGCATAGAGAGGTATACTGTGAGCAAAATAGAAAACAAGTGTGATGAACCATGTGGCTCCCTGTCTCCACATCTGGGTGGACATATTCTGATTCTTGCCTTCTTCTGGTGTGGCACTAATTTAAGTGTGGTCTATATTATTCTAATGCTAATCTGCATGTTGTTAAATTATTAACACTAAAGTCCAAGGTAACTCTCTCTTCCCCATTGTTTTCAGAGCATTTCTGTATCTCTGGATAGCCATGCAAACTTGATCAGCATAGCTTATGGCCAATCACATGAACTAGTATGGTAAGCACTCAGCAAATATTTATCAAATGACTGAATATAATCATGGCTATTTTTCTATGACAGGAGTTCTCCCAACATCTGCTTTTGTATTAAAGCATCCTCTGCCTGGATTATGAGGCAGTTTCTTGAATTATTAAATCAGACCCAGTCATCTCTTCCTTCTTTATGTACTTGGCTGTTACTGACTTTTAAAAATTATTTTATGAATTAATCTATTTCATGTAATCCAAAAATAGTGCCCGAGAGTTAGAACATAACAATGATTTCCCAAAGTCGACTGTGCCATAAGTTGCTTACATGATGTCATGCAAACTTGATCAGTGGGCTCCAGCATATCAGTGATTCTTACAAATGGCTGAATCCAGATGAAATATGACCAGGATAGAATCAGGCTCGTATCACCTCTTCTGGCTCCTATGTCTATGGGTAGTCTTAGCTATAAAGTTCATATGCAGCCTAAAGTTTAACAACACACTAGATGGCCATAAAGTTACCACTGAATGTATGTTGATAAGTGTAACACTTTATTTTTTAAATTATAAATTTCATTTTAACGCTTAACACTTTCTAGGCTTTGGAGGGGAGCATGCTCTATTGCTTAGTATATAGACAAGCCAGTCCTGTTCATTCTTGTCTACGATTACCTCCTGTCTCTCTACTGTTATACTCTCTCTTCTTACCTTGAATAAGCATACTTGACTGTTTTAGAACATGTAAAGACCATGGCTAACAAGGAATAGACGAAAAAGTGGTCAGCCTCCTGTTCTCAGAGATGGTCGCTCTGTACCCTGTTTCCTCTGAACGCGTGTTAAAAAGTGTTATGGACTTGTGTGGCTCTTTTTTTTTTTTTTTTTTCCAATAGCACATCATGTTTAATTGCATGATTTTATCATTTAATTTAAAATTGAGATTCAGTTATATCCAGTGAACATTTACTTTGAATTTAGCTCTGCTGTTCTCTGTCAATGTTAGCTATCATTATTTGTCTGTCAGTTCATCAGACTTCTAACATTTAATTTTTAGAAATAGCATCTATTATTGTGTGTGTGCATGTACATATGCACGTATGCCGAGGCGTATATAGAGGTCTGAAGACAACTGTGGGAGTCTGTTCTCTCCTTCCACCATGTGAGACCAGAGAGTTGAACTTAGGTTGTCAGGCTCGGTGGTGAGTGCCTTTATACACGGAGCCACCTAATCAGCCCATTTCCCCTTTATTGAAGTTAGATTCTTTTCTCATACCATATATCCTGACTGCAGTTTCCCCTCCCTTTACTCCTCCCAGGCCCTCCCTCCCTTCCTTCCCATACAGATCCACTCCCTTTCTCTCTGTTAGAGAAGAGCAGGCTTCTAAGAGATAACAATAAACCATAACAAAATAAAATATAATAAGATAAAATAAAAAGCATCTCTTTGAAGTTGGACAAGGCAAACCAACAGAAGAAGAAGAGCCTCATGAGAAGACACAGGAATGAGAGACCCACTTGTCCACACACTCAGGAGTCCTCTGAAAACATTAAACTAGAAGCTGAAATACATATGCAGAGGATTTGGCAGACCTGTTTAGGCCCTGTGCTTGCTGCTTTATTCCCTGTGAGTTCATGTGAGCTTTGCTCAGTTCATTTAGATCTAGGACCTCATTTTCCTGGTGCTCTCCATCCCCTGTGGCTTTTACACACTTCTTGCCTCCTCTTCTGCAGGGTTCCCTGAGCTCTAAGGGGAAAGATTTGATGACGACATCCCCATTAGAGCTGTATATTCCAAGGACTTTCACTCTTTGAGTGATGTCTGGCTGTGGTCTCTGTATTTATTTCCATCTGCTGCAGAAGGAAGCTTCTTTGATGCTGGCTCAGCAAGACACTGATCTATGAGTATAACAGGATATCATTGGGAGCCATTTTATCACAGTTTTTAAAACTCTGATAGTATTTGGTTTTACTTGACGTCCCTGGGCTATCTAGTCTCTGGTTTTTGACCACCCAAGCAATGTGGGGTATGGATTCCATCTTGTGGACTGAGCCTTAAGTCAGGTCAGACACTGGTTGGTCACTCCCACAAGCTTTGTGTCATCATTGCCCTACCATATTTTACAGGCAGGATAACATTATAGATTAAAGGATTTGTTGCTAGGTTGGTGTTTACATTTCTCTTTTGGTAGCCTGCAGAGTACCTCCTGTACCAAAGATACTAAAATGTAGGGGTGAGGGTTCCATGTAGGCACCAGCTTGACCTCCCCATGTTCACAGTTATGTGGGTGTTCTCTTCAGCAATGGGGCCCTGCTGTCAAGACTGTGAAGAACAACCTATTGCCTTGGCAACAACCTGGGTTGTATGAGGATTTCCACAGGACCTTTGAGTCAATGGTTGATTTGGATGTAACTCAGCCCTGGTACTGGAAGCTTCCTTTAATGAGATGAGATGGGCAGTTGGGACTCCATCTCCCTTATTATTTGGAAACTGCATTAGAACTGAGTTCCTGTATTTTAGGAAGTGTCTACTGCACTAGGTTTCCATACCAACTCCTCAGGTACCCTTTAATTCTAGCTGTCTCTCCCTCCGTTCCTTCATCAATCTCATCTCCCTCCCCTCTCCTCACCTGATCTTCTGTTCCTGCCCTTCCAGCCTGACTCCTCCCACAAGATCTACTTCCCTTTCCAGGGAGATTCATGTGCTCGCCCTAGTCACTTCCTCTATCCCTAAACTCTTTGGGTCTAAAGACTATAGTTTGATTATAATTAATTTAATAGCTAGTATCCACATATGAGTTAGTTAATACATATCGTATTTATCTTTCTGGGTTTGAGTTATCTTACCCAAGATGATTTTTTTTTCTACTTCCATCCATTAGTTTGCAAATTTCGTGATATAACTTTTTTTAAACAGTTGAGTAATATTCCATTGTATAAATGTACCACATTTTCCTTACCCATTCTTCCGTCAAGGGATGTGGAGGTTGTTTCCAGGTTGTTTCCAGTTTCTGGCTGTTATGAATAGAGCAACAATAAGCATAGTTGAGCAAGTGCCCTTGTAGTAAGATGAAGTGTCTTTTGGCTATGTGCACAAGAGTAGTGGAGCTGGATCTTGAGGTAGATCCGTTCCCATCCTTCTGAGGAACTACCACCTGGTTTCCATGGTAGCTGTACAAGTTTGTACTTGCAGCAGCGATGGATGAGTGCTCCCTTTACTCCGCATCCTCCCCAACATGGCTGTCACATGTGTTACCGACCTTAGCCATTCTGACAGGTGTAGGATAGAATCTCAGACTAGTCCTTGTTTGCATTTCTCTGATGGCTAAGGATGTATACCATTTCTTTACGTGTGTTTCTCAGAAACTTGAGATTTCTGCTTGAGAGTTCTGTTTAGATCTGTACCCCAGTTTTTAATTATTTAATTTTCTGATATCTAGTTTCTTGAGTCCTTCATATATTTTGGATATTAGTCTTTTATTGGATGTGGAGTTGGCAAAATTTCTTTCTCATCCTGTAGACTGCTACTTTGTCCTAATGACAGTGTCCTTGGCCTTACAGAAGCTTTTCAGCTTCATGAGGTTCCACTTATTAATTGTTAATCTTTGTGCCTACACTAACAGTGTTCTGTTTAGAAAGTCTTTTCCTGTGCCAATGAGTTTAAGGCTCTTCTCCACTTTCTCTTCTGTCAGGTTCAGTATATCTGGTTTTATGTTGAAGTCTTTGATCCATTTGGAATTGAGTTTTAATGCAGAGTGATAAGTATGAATCTATTTTAATCAATCCATATTTCAAAAAATATTTTTAGATAATGTCTCACCACTCACAAGGTCTTAGTCCTGGCTGGCCGGAAACTGGCTATAGACCAGGTTGGCCTCAAACTCAGAGATCTGCCTGCCTCTGCCTCATGAGTGATGGATTAAAGGTGTTTATCTATAAGCCTGGTCTGAAAATAGAATTAAGTCTCCATAGTCTGTCCTTTACTGAGGATATCTGATTACTCAGCTAATCCTCACTGTTTTCTCTATGTCGAGGTATTTCATTTTCTTGTTGAGTTTTGAGACATCATTGTATATTCTAGATACAGGCCCTCTATCATATATGTGATTTGCAAGACTGTCTAGCTGGAAGCTTGCGTTTTCTTGCTAGTGTTTCAAAGAGTATACATATACACATGTGTGCATGTGTATGTATATATGTGTTAGTTTTAGAGACAAGTTTTGCTTTGTAACCATTTATGATTTTTGGTTTTGTTATTGTTAAGATGAAGAATTTCTGATGTATCTTGCTTAGTAGATACTGACCAGATAGGTAATCTGCAAATATTTTCTTCTGTTCTGTATATTGTCATTTCAGTTCATTTTCATTGTGTGCAGACGTATTTTTTAATTTGTTTATTTTCATTTGTGTGGGTGGGTACAATATGTGCTTACAGAGGCAGAATGTTTGGCATCATGTGACTTCTCTATTCACTCTTCTTCCTGTTTGAGATGTGTTCTCTCACAGAACCTGGATCTCACCAGTTCACCGAGACCAGCTGGTTAGTAAGCCCCAGGGATTTTGATACAGTTGCTGGGGGTCTGAACTCAGCCTCATAGTTGCCAGCAAGTGCTTTGCCCACAGCTCATCAGGCCCTGTGTGCAGAAGGTTAAAGTTTCACATATCCTCATTTGCCTGTTTTTACATTTAATTTTGAGAAATGTCTCAAATGTAGTGTCCTGGAACTTTATGCTTTCTCTTGTTTTAATAGTTTTAAGTCTTGATTTAATTTATTTTGCAGTATATTCCTATGTATGGATTTGAGGTACCATTTTATACTTTTGTATGTGGTGATCCAATTTCCTCAGCACTTGGTGTTGAAGACTGGCCTTCCCTATGCACTCTTAGGCTTGTTGAACACCGTTTGACCTTATACACAAGGGTTTGCTGCAGGATTCTCTGTACTGCTTTACTGTCTGTGTGAGTCTTGATGCTAGTAGCATACTGTCTTGGTGGCTGTGTTGTGTATTTTAAATCATAAGTGTGAGACCTCCAACTCTGTTCTTTTTTCAAGGCTACTTTGAGTGTTTAGAGTTCCTTGAGAGTTTGTGTGTGTTTTAGGATTGTTTATTTTGTATTTCAGGAGTGGTCTTCACACTATAAGCTCAGATTTGATATAAAGTCCAGGCTGGCCTTGAACGTGCTGTTTCCTGCCTCATCTTTCCAGATTCTGATTATATGTGTTTGCCACGATGCCCAGAACTTTTTTAATTTCTGATTTTTAAAATGCCATTGGGATTTTGTTTTGTTTTAAGACAGAGTCTCCCATTGGTGCCTAGGCTGGTAACAAACTCATGTGCCCATGTAATTCTCCTGCCTCAGTCTCCCACTTTGCTGGGACTATGGGTGAATGCAATTGACAAAGCTGGGATTCTAATAGAGAATATGTAAAACCTATTGCAATGTAATGAATCACAGGAGAGACTGCAGGTCCTTGTTACCAGGAGAGTGCCAAGAGCTGCCAAGTCTTTGGGGATAAAGGTTTCAGACCTGGGCCAAAATCTGTACACTGGCCAGTATTAAGAGCTAAGGGTTCTGGATTTCCTAGGCCTATAAGAGCTTAACACTGTCAAGGGCTAAGTATTCCTCTTGGGCTTTCCTGGAAAGCCAGTGCCATCCACAGCCAAGGGCTGAAGAGCATTGGTTCCCTAGGCAATCAAGGCTTGTCCAGCTACATCCTGAGGATACTACACCACTACAGGGCACTTCCTGTTGCTACTCCATTTGCTTGCTGCTGCTGTTGCTGCTGCTGCTGCTGCTGCTGCTGCTCACTATACTGAGTGTTGAGGGGAAGAGTGGAAAGACCAACACTTGAAGAGCTCCTTGCCTGCCATGGTTTCATCTAGGTGGATATAAGGACTGGCAGCCAGCTTGTTGGATGACTTTGTAACTATATGTCCACTTTTGTCAGTGTTTGCGCCTGTATCTGAGAGATCTGCAGTGAGGTGTGTTTGTGTTTACTGTTGTATCTCCCGGGGAACTGACCCCTGTCTCTGTGTAATACCCTTCCTCTGGCCGGTGATGGGTTTGGAGTTCAGGAGCTTGTGTTTGCACTGGCCATCCTTTTCCATCTTTTTCAGCCCGGTATGAGTTTAGATCTAGACTGGCTCCAGCTGGATCCGACTCCATCCACTAAGCATGTCTTTTAATATTTAAAGTAGTTGCTGTTGCTCAGTTATTTTCTGTTTGTCTCCACTTGATGCCTTCTGGATTTTTCTTAGTGATGTGTTGTAATTTCTCATTTCTTTTTTTTTTTTTTTTTTTTGTAATTCTTGGTATGGGTACCATTGCAATTACATAAAGTTGCAGCTTAAAGTTACAATTTACTTTAAACTGGCAAGTTGCTGATAATTTAACCCTTTATGTCTCACTTTATTTCCCTCATTTTATAGTACTTATGATAAAAATTACTACTTTTTATTGCATATTCAATAAAAAAATTTGGAGCTACTTTCTATTCACTTGTTAAATTTGGCACCAAATTTTAAAATGGCATATGCATCTTTGTTACAGTCCTGTGGAATCCTTCACCTGGTCGTCTCATGTATTTGTTTGTATTGCTGCTTACTGTCAGCTCAACTTGGAAGACACACTGTAGTGTTTCTGCTGAACAGTGCTAATGCCATCCTTGTTTATCTGGGAAAGTCTCAATTTCTCTGCTTTTGAAAGACATGCATATTTTGTGCTCTCTCTCTCTCTCTCTCTCTCTTTCTTTGTCTCTCTCTCTCCCTCTCTCCCTCCCTCCCTCCCTCCCTCCCTCCCTCCCTCCTTCCCTCCCTCCCTCTCTCCCTGTCTGCCTGCCTGTCTGTCTGTCTCTCTCATCACTTTGAATATGTCCTCTTACCCTTCCAGCTTTTGGTGTTTTATCTGGAAACATTGGATAATCTATCAGGAGCTCAGGAGCTGTTAGCTGCCGAGTGCCCTCTCTTGCTGCTTTCTTGAGTTCTTTGTGAGTTTCAACACCTTGGTTATTGTGTGTATTAATGTAGGTCTCCTGGATTTAAATTCGGATGGAGCTTCTTGGACTTATCTTTTCTCTCCTCAAATTTGCTAGGTTTATTTCTTCCATTTAGTTTTCTGCCCTTCTCTTGTTTCTTGTTCCTCTGAGATTCCCATAATGGATTTCTTTTTTGTCCCACCTGATAATCCTCTGTAAATCCATCAAGGCTCTCTTTACTTCATTATCTCCTCTTTTTAGAAAAAAGGTTTCATTTTGTAGCCCAGGCTACCCTTGACCTTGTGATCCTCCTGCCTCAGCCTCCCTAGTGCTGGACTTATAGGCATATGTTGCTCTGCTTAACTTCTTTCCCACACTGACTTAGTATTTGATTTTATTATTTTTCCAGACAGAGTTTCTCTGAGTAGCTTTGACTACCCTGGGACTTGCTTTGTAGACCAGACTGGCCTCTGTCTGCCCTGACTTTAGTGTAGAATAAAAGTGTGTGCCACCATGCTTGGCACCTGACTCAGTATTTCACACACCTTGACACTGCGTTTGTTGGTTCGTTCTACTGGCTGGTGAGTCTGCTTTGGACCCTTGCAGTGAAGGTTTCATTTTCCCCGTTCTCTCTGTCGATGCTCCCACTGCCTGTTGCAGCCCTGACTTCTTTCTGTGGTCATCGTGCTCTCCTTCAGTTCATGGGAAGTCCTTATTGTTGGGTATTTGGTGTCCTTTGGCAGCTCCTATATTTTCTTTCTATAGGGCTATTTCTGGTCATTTAGTTTGTAACTTTGACTAGGCCGTGGTCCCCAGTTTTTTGTTTCATTTTGTTTTGCTGTTGTTACTGTTGTTGTATGCTCTTTATTATTTTTTGTTGAGGTTTGAGTGTTTGGAAAAAAAGCCACCTTTCCCAGTTTCTACAGAATGGCTTTGCACAGGAAGAAACCTTACGGTCACCCTGGCTAACTTCTGGATGTCTCTCAAGGAGATAGGCCTTTGGAGGCTTGTAACACTCTACAGATCAAGGCTTGCCTGTTTGTACTCAAGGTCCCAGCTTCTCCCCTAAAGTCAGTCCAGCTCAGGGGCTGTGGCAAGTCTTGGTAGAGGAGTTCTCTCTGGTGTTGCTCTATGGTATTCCACTAAGAGCCTGTAGCAGCCACCCTTTCTCAGTGGCCCCTAACTGGCCAATGCCTGTCAGAAGTCAGACCGCCTCCTCCCCCCTCAAAAGTGAGAGCACCACATGTCTCTCTGAGGAGAAACTGAGGTTTGGAAATAGTTTCCTCATAGTCCCGGGCTGAGCTAGAGAAGGGTTGTGGTGTATGACTATCAGGCGTGCTTCTGCCTCACTGAGGGTCACATGATCCTCATAAGCCTAAATCTGTCTTCTGGGCTCCTCTCAGCAGTTGGTCCATCTTTTGTCTTCATGGAGAAGGAGGTCAGAGATTTCTCTTCACCATTAAACTGGTCATGAACAGTGCAGTGCTCTCTGGTGAAGTAAACATTCTCTGGGGACTAATTTAACCTTTTCCTATAATTTGTGAAACAGTGGTAAACTCTGAGCTCAAAAAAACAGCTTCATGCTTGGACCTGAGTGTTCCTTGGTTAGTGTGAGTGATAATAATAGCCATAGGTTTGAGGGTTTTACACTGTGCTGTTCTAATCAGTTAACATAAACCATCTCTTTCAATCTTTGCCAGATGTAATGCTCTCCTTCTTGTAGGGAAATAGCCGAGGGCAGAAGAATGAAGGCAGTGGAGCATGTGTGCTTACTGGTGGGTCCCAAGCTTGATGGTCACTGTACTAGTTAGATGTTCAGAGTTTTAGGGAACTTCTGGATAGTCTGCATAGTTGGTATCACATTCATTCTTAACCCTTTAAACATGTAGAGGTATTTTGCCTACATGTATGCCTGTGTACTGTGTGCATGCAGTGCCCACAGAGGGCAGAAGAAGGCATCGGATCCCCTGTAACTGAAGCTGTGGATGGTTGTGAGCAGCCATGTGGATGCTGGGAATCAAATTTGGGTCCTCTGCAAAAGTAGCTGTGCCCTTAACTGCCAAGCCATCTTTCCAGCCTCTTACACTCATCCTTTTTTAATTAAAAAGATTTACCATTTTGTTAAGTAGTGGTGGCACACACTTTCAATCCTAGCACTTGGGAGACAAGAGGCGGGCAGACCTCTGAGTTCCAGGACAGCCTGGTCTACAGAGTGAGGTCACAACAACCAGGACCATATAGAGAAACCCTGTCTCAAAAAAAAAAAAATGAGGAACAACAAAAGGATTTCCATTTATTGTGTATGTGCAAATACATATATGTATTCCAGTGTGGGTGAAAGTCAGAGAACCACTGTGGGAGTTGGTTCTTACCTTCCACCATGTAGGTCCTGGGGATTGAACACTTACTCACCCTGCCAGAGTAATTGGGTTATCATATTTAAATATGCCTTCCCATGAAGTCTTTGATGGACAGTATAGAGAAAAGTTATTTATTGGAATAGAACAATGACCTTTAGTCTCATCAGAGTCATGGCTTCCATATGTTACTACATCAGCAAGGTAACTGTCGACATTTCTATCAGTATTCTGTGCCCTAAAATGCCATCAGGAAGGACCAGCATAAATAAGTAGCAATTACAGCTCTTAAAGTTTTCTTTATCCTGCCTCTCCAAACCTCTCCATTGCCACCGTGGTGTGTGTGTGTGTGTGTGTGTGTGTGTGTGTGTGTGTGTGTGTGTATGTGTGTGTGTGTGTGTGTGTGTACCAGAAATCAGCTTTGTGTATCATTCGTCGGGTACCATGCACTTTGTTTTTCCGAGACCCCATCTGTCGTTTTGTTTAAAGCTCAGGAAGCCTTGCTGCCTAGGAAGCCTCAGAGACCCACCTGTTTCCTCTTGCCCAGGGCTGAGATGAGAAGGATGTGTCACTGCACCCAGCTTCTTGCATGGGTTCTGGGATCAAACTCAAATCCTCATGCTTGTGTGGCAAGCTCTGTCTGACTGAGCCATCTCTCCAGCTCTCTGCAATCTTTTCTCTCCAGCAGACCAGTTCTTAAAGCGTGTCATCACATGTTGTCACAGCACCAGCCACTCCTGTGGTGCAACATTTCTTCCTTAGCTTTTCCAACCTTGTGACAAAAAGATCTGGGATATTGGACTCATAAGGAAGAAAGATTTACTGTGGCTCAGTGTCAGAGGTTTCTGTCCGTAGTCGCTTGCTTGCTTGCTTGCTTGCTTGCTTGCTTGCTTGCTTGCTTGCTTGCTTTGGTTCTGGTTCAATGCTCAACAGCATGGCAGAAGCATGTGGTAGAGGAAGCTGCTCACCTACCTAGTAGCCAGCAAACAGGAAAAGGGGGCTCTAGCATCCTAATGTGCTAATGGCTAGCTTTCTCCCATTAGGCTCTACCTCTTTATATTAGTCATTTTCTTATTGCTGTGACAAAGTAACTGGGCAAAAGCAACTTAAGGAGTGAAGGGTTTCTTCTGCCTTATAGCTCGATGGCAGTGTCCCACCACAGTGGGGTGGCATGGTAGCAAATGAGGGTGCAGGCTGGTCACATTGCATCAGTAGTCAGGAAGTGGAGAATGAACAGTAAGTAGGGACAAGTGGTAAAACCTCAAGGCATATCCCACAGTGACCCACTTTCTCCAGCATTCTCCTTTAGGATCTTCCCAAATGACACCACCAGCTTGGGGTCAAATGTTCAAACACGTGAGTCTGGGGTGCATAGAGGAGGGGTGCATTTCACATTCGGACCACAACTCCTAACAATGCCACTGCTACCTAATGGGCTGGCAGCCAAGCCTTCAGTACAGGCTTTGGAGGTCTGATCTGATTCTGACTTCGTCTTGACTTGTCTCACCTGTTGAAGAAGATTGAGCAGTGCTCGTCATGAAGGAGATGCTGGAGAAGTCTTTCTCAACCGATCACATACTTGCTTTACATGCTTCTCATTTTCCTGGTTTTCTATCTATTTCTGGAAATGTCTTGACAAATTTCAGTACATCAGGACAATACTGGACAGTTCAGAAGGATAATCTCCTGTTGAAGACTGCTGACTTGATCCAATTCCATCTTCCCATGAACCCCCTTAAATCCATGAGCATCTGATTAACTCACCAGCTGAGTGATGCTCGTGTCTGACCCTGGAGTAGAACAGTGAAATATGCCAGGTTCCCCTCACAGAGCTTACACTTCTTGGCCTGTGGTGTTAGCTTAGTCTTCATTTTTAAAAGAATATTTAGAAGAGTTTTTGGTCTTTGCTTTTTCTCCTTATGAATCTAAGACCACAATGAAGCAATTGAGTGGTGAGATTACTTCTAACACATAACTGAAATCAAGCTGTTTTGTCTACTGCTGCTGCTGAGGCCAAACTCTACCCCGACCCCTCTCTTCTTTTCTCCTCTCCTCTCCTCTCCTCTCCTCTCCTCTCCTCTCCTCTCCTC
>JANHMN010000022.1:21090075-21180687 GCA_030674055.1 Rhabdomys pumilio | reverse complement strand
TTTTTTTTTTTTTTTTTTTTTTTTTTTTTTTTTTTTTTTTGTTAATTTGAGGATCTTGAACAGCAGTGTCTAAAATGCACTTGCTAGTAGGATTTGGTTTCTTACCATTTGCACTGACTCTTGTCAGGACCTTAGGTATAGCCCAGAATTGTATAGCCAGCCCTCCACCAATGAGTTATGGATGGAGAACTGCCACAGGGCCTAGAAGTTCTCTGCCTGTCCTTCCACTTGTACAGACTTGTTTGTTATTATAACAAGTGTTTATATAGGTTTATGTTCCTGTTACATGGTATGAGGTATTGTATGCTATCTAGTGATGAGTTAAAGCATATAAAATGTATACAGTTATCTGCAGTTACTATAACATTTTACATAAGCGACTTGAGCATGTGAGGATTTATCTGTTTAGAGACCCAGTGTCCCACAGATACCAAAAGACAGATAAATGCATACTCCTTGACTGGGACTCACAGGACAGAAATTCTTCCCACTTGCCTCTACATGGATGATCAGGCAGATTACTCCTGAAGAAGGTGCCGCTCCTTCCACCCCCACCCCTCAAGACTAGGTTTCTCTTTGTGACCCTATCTGTCCTGGAACTCACTCTGTAAACTGGATTGACCTCGAACTTGGAGATTTGCCTGCCTCCGCTTCCTGGGTGCTGGGGGTAAAAGTATATACCACCACCACCGGACTGAAGGTGGCCTCTCTATGGAGAGTCCCCAGTGATGAGAGCTGCTCAGTGAGAGATATCTTGTGAGCTGGTAATGATGATGGCAGAAACATTGGCACGGGCTGTGTCCACGCACTACATGTTACTACATGTGTCCGTATTACTACAGCCTTACCTGTGGGCTATCTGGCTTGCCAGCAATTAGCATTAACAAGTAGAGGTTCTGGGATTTAAAGCCAGGCTGTTTAATGGCTTTGAGTGTCCTATGTATTCTGATGCAATGTGATTCTGTCAAAAAACTGTTATCCCCAAAAGGTCACACCCAGATACTTGTGAGAAATACTGGAAAGGTGTTTCAGATCAGCTTGGTTGGTGCTTGCGTTATTTAAGGAGGGGACCCCAGGACCCTACATTTTCCTCACTCATCTGTCTGTTTCATTGGGTTTGGTCATTGCATTTCCCTAAATTGAGTTCTGGGCTCTTCTTTCTCTGTGAGACAGAGATAGCCACACAAAGAGCTTCTCTTTAACCCAGAGCACCTTTGTGACTGTGAATAACTAAACCATTTTTTTTTTCTCCTGGACCAGACACAGGTGTAGGTCAAAGGAGGTTCTTTCAGTAAACCTCTTTTGAATATGCCCCTTTGTCATTGCTATCTCAGGAGCTAGAAAGAAATACAGAGCTTAAGGAACACCCCTGCTGTGAGGGGACCTGTGTTGAAGAAACAGTAGCTCATAATCCAGGGAGGTTACTTAGTCCTGTGGACACCTTAAAATAAGGTGGCATCAAAATCAGATTTGTGGAAGTGCTCAGCAGACTTTTTTAGGGCACAGTGGGATGAGGAAGTCCAGTTACCGATGTGGGAGAGACAGAAATGCTGAAGGCTCAGTTAGTAAATGTGAGGAGGGTCTGCCTCCAGAGCACAATTAGCAACTGATTTTTTTGTAAAAAGTTGAGTGACTCACATATTTTTATTTGAGATTTTCCTCCCATATTTTATAGAGATTTGCAGTCCAAATGCTGCACATTTCCTTCATGTTAGGCTTCAGGAGGCACCCTTACTACATTTGCCAAATCTCACCAGCCTGAGCTTTACAAATGGAGAAACATTCCTCTTTCTTTTTGGCTGACATCTCACTTCCTTTTTCTTTTATTTTGAAAGTATTACAGCAATTTTTATACTTCAAGGAATTGACATTATACAACTAGTAAATGAATAATTAAATTAAGGAGACTGCTAATCATGGGTCATATTAGCCATGGCATGTTGGCGAGTCTCAACTCTGACTGTGGCGCTGGGGCAACGTGTGCACCTGTGCTAGTTTGGCAGTAAGGCAGCACACTGGATCTGGGAGAACTGTTCCGTGCTCTGACTGTCCTTGAAAGGTAGCCCGGCTATTACCTGTATGATGCTCACTTACAACATGGGTTGTGTCTGACCTTTGTAGCGGGAACAGCCTTGGGAAGATGAGGTCATTAGGCTGATCACAATGGAGCAGGTCTCAGTCTCATTGCAGAAACCCCACCCCACCACTCTGCACAATTCGTGGAGGTGGGATGTGTTACTTGATTTACCCAGGATCCTAAGCGCACCCTGGGTTCGACTTCTCTAGACTAATCCAGCTCCCAGTCTGGAGTCTAAGCGTTCACTGCATTAATCAGGCTTGCTGGAATGATCACATGGTTTTCTTGCTGCCTCCCCTGTTAGCTGCCGCTTGTCAGCAGCTGGCGGAGCTGGAGGCTGCAGGGCCCCTGTCTGCAGAGAGCCTTTTACTTCAGAATATTGGGGATGTGGAAACCTCACCTCTTTTTTTCTGCACTTTACACCATCTGACTGACTAAATGGTTGTCCTCGGTACCAAAAAGGCTGCCATACAATCCAAAGAAATTGCCTCTGACTAGGTCATGTTCGCATTTGAAGAATTCAGGTATGTTCTGGGTTTTCTCTCAGTCTGATGCTGGGTTTTTGTTCTCGCTAGGTTTTTGCTGTGTAATGACTGCTTAGGCTCTGGCTGGCTCTATACACAAAAAGGGGTTCTTGTCTGCATTTGGTAGGGTTTATCGAAGTGGTGAGGGTCAGATATGTTTGCTGCATGGGAGTGCAGCATGGATAATTGGTTTGATCTTGTGCAGATTTGTGGAGGACCCCACCTCCTGCATTCTGTTAGCTGCTTTTGCTGGTGTAGAGTTATGAATACAGAACAGCAACTGTGTCTCCAGAATGAGTCTTTTGCTATCTTTTGTTTTCCTCCTTTGTGAAACTCATGCAGTCTAGTGCTGCTTTACAAAAAAAGGGACTGTAGCAGAGAGGGTGAAAAATTCCGCAAATGGATCTGCATGGCTGGATTGGATTTGGCTCTGGTTCTCTGTTATTAAAGCCACGACTAGGCTGCTTTCTGGGATGTGCCTTGACAACGTTTGTTAGCAGGGTGCTTCTTTCTGGGGCTCTTCCGCTGTTGTCATCATTAGTGTTTCAGATTAGATCCTTTGTGACTTCTTCCTTCTGCTCCTCCATCGCTTCCCGGGGAAGAATCCGAGACTGATGGTGGGAAGGGATGTGCCAACAGAGATAGTTTCTAGGAAATGAGAATAAAGGAGGCATCGTGGAGGACTGTCAGATCATCCTGTGCCCATTTCTGTGGACAATCGTGTGTGTGTGTGTGTGTGTGTGTGTGTGTGTGTGTGTGTGTGTCTGTCTGTCTGTCTGTCTGTCTGTCTGTCTGTCTGTCTAGTCTCTGACAGCTCCTCCTTTTTCCAGTGGAATTTCCATGTGTCTTAAAACTGGGTATAAATACCATGTTGATTGATAGAGTGATTGTACTGGACCTCAGTTTTACCTTGACAGGCGAGTTTTTTTGGTTCCTTCTAAATGTTACTGCAATAAACATTAATCCTGTAAGAGAAGAGCCAGCCAGTAGATGGAAGATCATTAGATTTCCACATAGAAAAGTAAGCTTCAAGGAGTGTCTCCACCCTTTGCTCTAAACTTGATGCTGGGTTCAGGAAGTTTTCCTTTGTTTCAGAGCGTGTGTCTGCATTATTCTGAATGGAGTGGACTTGCAAAAAGGAAAGCCTTTTCATGTGGTAACATGCCCTGATGATGTGAGGCCTGTGCCCTTGCAGGGTGACCACATTCAGGACTTTAGAATAGCTCCATTAGAGAACTGATTATTTAGTGTCTAGTGTGATGTCTTAGATGCACTTGTGACTCAGGAATCCTGTGTTCTAGTCTCAGATTCTAGATTAGCTTTGCATGTCTTGTAAGAGTCATTTAAGTTCTGATCCAGTAAGATAAGTCAATGTATAAAGGTGCTTGCATCTAAGACTGAGAACCTGAGTTTAAACACTGGCACCCACATGCTGGAAGGAGAGAACTGACTCCAACAAGTTGGGCTCTGACCTCTACACAGATGCACACACACACACACACACACACACACACAAATAAATACAATAATATTTTTAAGAGTCATGGAAGTTCTATAAACTATAGGACGCTGTTGTGATGCCTTGAAGGAGGTTGATCCATATAGGCTCATATTTTTGAGTATTTGGGAAAGATAAGGAGGTGTGGCTTTATTGGAAGAGATGTGCCACTGGGAGTAGGCTTTGAGGTTTCAAAAGCCCAGACCATTCTTTTAGCTTGTGTCTCCAGCTCTCAGTTCCTGCTCTAGCCATGTCTGTCTGCTGCCATGCTTCCTATCATGGTGGTCATGGACTTACCCTCTGAAACTGTAAACCCCTCCCACCCCCCAATAAACTCTTTCTTCTTTAACTGCCTTGGTTATAGTGTCTTATCACAGCAATGGAAAATCACTAAGACAATTGTACTTTGTAAAGCTCAGATTTTGCCGTTAGCATTTTCTCTGGAT
Organism: Rhabdomys pumilio; assembly: GCA_030674055.1. NCBI lineage: Eukaryota > Metazoa > Chordata > Mammalia > Rodentia > Muridae > Rhabdomys > Rhabdomys pumilio. Next base: position 21,176,142 of record JANHMN010000022.1, on the reverse strand, counting down.
AAAGTCAGCCTTCCATGCGTCTTTGAGCAGAACTTAGAGTCTCATTAGGATCTGTGATTAAGAAGGAAGGCTATAGAGCAGCAAACCTGTGCTCACTGTGATAGACTCTGACCCCAAAGCCAAGAACAGACCTGGTGGGAGAGAGTTAAGTTAACTGAGAAAATGGAGATGGTGTTCCCAAAAGTAGACCAGTTAGGAGTCTGATTTTCCCTCCTTCAGGATATGGCTTCACAGTGTTAGACGGTGACATTCTTCAGTCCAAGAGCCTGTGTACCTGTGACTAGGAGATGGTGGCAGGGCATTTTCGGGGACTGTAAAAGAGTGTAGTGGTTTAGTTCAGTTTAGGGTGGTCTCAAGATTTTTAGAATCCCAGAAAGCTTATTGGTAGTTCTTTGGCATTTTAAATAAAAAATTCTTATAGAACTTGAATCAGTGTTTCTAATGAGTTCTCAAGTCGTTTTGGTACTACAGGTTGAGGGGTCAGACATTTAGACCTATTGAGTTAGGAAAAGCAGATAGATTTGGCTGTCACAGAGATGAGAAATTCACGGCAGAGGCAGGGATGGGGAACCAGCATAAAATACATCGGGAGCTGCTAGGCAGTTCAGGTTCACCTCTCGCTTGGCATCTACAGGTTGATGGTTCCAGAACTTCCCTAAGGACACTACGTGGTGGAGAAGTGTGTGCATGTCACATACGAACATCCTCTGAACGCTGCAAATCGCCTTTAGGTTACTTATGGTGCCAACTACATGTAAATGCTGTATACATAGTTGCTAGAATATACTGTCCAAAGAAACCAGCCTGTACATGCTCTCTACAGATGCAGACTCTGCCATGTCTGCCATGTTTTTGAGGCAGGGTCTCATGTTGAGCCCAGGTTGGCCTCAAACTTGCTATGTAGCCAAGATGACCTTGAACTCTGATGTTCCTGCTTCCATCTCTCAAGTCTTGGATTATAGACTGGTGCCACTACACCAGCTTCCCATATCTTTGATGTGGGTCTGTTGCCCTCATAAGCAGCGAATACAACAAGCAGGTAGATAAGCAGTGTTGTGCTGTGAGGTTAAAGCATGGCCAGGTCAGTTTGACACACAGCCTCCCTCTTTAGAGGTCCTGATGGACAGGGGTTGATAATTCTGCCGCTGCCATGTATCACCTCTGAGGGCCTAGCAAGTATCTAGATCTTTCTTAGTGTCAATTCCCTCAGCTGGAAAATGGGGATAGCCACTCTTGCCAAGAAAATCTCTACTGTTGCCAGTATGCGACGGGATAATATAAACTACAAATCAGATCAGTCCTTTCTACATGCAGATAGAGGGAAAGGAGGACCATCGGGCAGCTTCACCAGAGTGTCTACATGTGCTTTTAGGCCTCATATGTGCATACATTTCTCCCACACACCCCAGGAGTGCGGGTACAAGAGCCACATTTACTTCAAAAAAAGAAAAAAAAAAAGGAATCTAATTATGATACAAAATGTTTGCATGCCATCACTCCTTATTGGACCGTGAGACCTTGAGAGCTTTGGTGAATCCTATCTGTCTTAAACTTTCTTTCTTTGGTGCTTAACATTGCTTGACATAGAGTAGGGCCATACTGAGCAATTGGCACCATTTATTTAACCAGGATTCTGAGACAAGAGCAAGCCAGCCATGTGGCTAACTTGGTGCCCTCCTGAGATCTCTGTTGTGGTGTGGTGTGTGCTAGACCTCAAGAACATGCAGAGCAGCCGAGTGCTGGCCTGACAAAGCCATGACGTATCTCAGCACAACACCTTATGTGCAGGAGCATAGAGGGAATTTACTGTGGCCTGCACCCTACACCCAGAGCTACAAGATCCTAAGAGCCGGAAAGGTGGGCAAGCGTCTCCCAGGGGTCATAGAATTGTGCGTGCCATAGAAAGACAAACTCTGTAGTTTGATGATATGGTAAACATGGGACATTTGTGTCTGGCCTTTTATTTTTGCTTTTCTCTGATACTGGAATGTTTTTCCCTTAAAAAAAAAAAAATATTATCGACCTAAGGAGGTAGCTTAGGAAGTAAAGTGCTTGCTTCCCACATGTAAGGGCCTGTGTTTGAGTCCCTAACCCACAGACACAGGTGTGGCAGCACACACCTGCGATCCCAGTGCTCCTCCAGACAGTGGGACATGGACACAGGAGAATTTCCACAAGCTTCACAGACCTCTATTTCTCAGAATCCCTAGTAGTTGATAACTCTGCTGATTTATTTCCAAAAGAAGTCCTGTACACGAATTCCAAGATCTACAATCCTTTCTGTTTGAATATATTAGCTACATGGGAAGCTACATTTTGAGTTTATTTTGTTTTATTTTAAAACAAAACTGTTATAGAAAGGTTGAGGGTCAAATTCCAACTGTCAATTTTTCTTTTTTAATTCTAGTTGGTATCTGGTCTTAGGGAGTGTTATAATTCCTTCCCTACCCACTTACTGGAGTGTTGGCATGTGTTAGGAGAAGATATGCCGTCTGTAAGCCCGAAGCACCCATACAAATGTCAGGAGGCAGTGCTGGCCCCTCCCACTGTCAGAAGTGTTGTCTCCTGGTAAGGGGACAAGTACTTCAGTGGTTGGCTGCGAAGGGCTGAGGAATTCTACCTCAGGTAAGGTTAAAGCAGAAATGGGCTGGGCAGGAAAGAGAGGGAAAAGAGCTTAACAGATGCTGCCAGTCACGTCTTCCATGGTAACTTCAATCCACGTAGGATCTTATCATTGAATACAGGAGCATGATCCAGACTTTGCCTGCAGAGTCTGGATTCATCATTCTAGCTCCTTGCTTGACATCAGTGCACCAAGTGTGGTAAGTACTTCCTACTCAGCACTGCTTACAACTCTTTCACTCTTGCTCAAACCTGTTCTTTATAGAGCCATCCACAGTCCAGCCAGTGCCCACTCCTCTCCCTTACTCTTGCATCTCATTCTGTCAACTCTCCCTCAGAGTGTACCCAGCCAGTCCCATTGCTGGGCTAAACTGCCATGTCTTCCCTGACTCTCCATTGCAGCGTTGTCTTGCAGGCTTCAGTCCGTTCCTGTAATCTCACCCAAACCCAATCCTGTCACTCTTGTACTCTAACCTCGCTGAGGGCAGAGCCCAGGCATGCATGATGCCTGGCACATCTCAGCCTACTGAGCTTGGCAGTGCCCAGATGTCACCTCCAGTGGCACTCCTGACCTTTGCCACTCCAGCCACAGCAGTTATGTGGTGTTTACATTAGCCCTCATCTCCCTGAGGGTGCTGCCTGTTCATCGGCTCTCTAAGCCTTCACTCAAGTGTTGCCCGGCATCTCTTTTACAAGCCTCCACTGTGGGCTCCTTCTTCTCCTTTGCTTTATTATCATAGAACACCATCTACATCTTCTAGATGTTGATTTTATATCAGCCATTTGTGCACTGCTGTCTCCCTAGTGCTATGTGTGTGTGTATGCATGTATACGTGTATGTGTGATATAATAGGCTCTATTGAATGTGTTAAGTGACTGAAGGAAATGAGAGTAGAATTTGAGAGGTTAGGTAATTTGCATAAAGTCAGCTAGAGTGAGGTCTGGTCAGTTTCATATTTGTATGTCTGCAGTAGCATTTTGTAAATTGGCCTAGGTCTTAGCAGTCAGTACAGCCTTTCAGAGACTGTTTTGGGATCCCAGGATCTATCATAGTACCTGTCACACATCCATAGTTGTAGAAAGACACGACAGAGAAAGAACAGAGATCCTCTTGGGTAGAGTGACTGACTGTTCCTACTTCCCACAGCTCCATGCCCCATCTCTGCACAGTGACTGGGCCAAAACGAGCATGCCCTACTTAGTATTTGTAGACTTGGCCATACAGAAACATGAGTGCTTCAAGTCAGGAGGTTATCTTAACACCTCTCACCACCATTCATCTAGGAGGTGTTAGATACCTGCTGACAGATTGAATCAAGCCACAGTCCTGAACTGTGAGGCACACTCCTACCATGTGGGTCTTTAGAGATGACAGTCGGAGCACCTGGCTTGAGGAAGTTGGCACAGAGTAGGGAGTTAAGAATGAGGGCGGGCAGGGAACAGAGACACAGGTGATCTTCACAAATGCCACAGCAAAACAAACAAGGTAGTTGCCAGGATGGCAAAGCAGAATGCTCCAGTCTGCCTCCACATTAACAGTTAATGGTGCACTTACCCAACTAGAGGCAGGGCTGTGGGGCTGTAGCCCAGAGACTGATGTCAGTGCTTACAGGAGAAACAGATGCTTCGACCCCAAGAAGTCATCTCACCTGGCTACCTGTCTTGTAGAAGGAGACTGGGGGTCTGTGTAGAAGGACTCATGGGTGATGAAGCGTTGCCCTGCTTATGTTCTGTGTTTGGGAATCAGTGAGGATCGAATCCATTAGTGCATAGCTGGCTCGGTGCTACTTCTTGTTTGTTGTTGTTTTGGTTTTTCTTTTAAAAAGATTTATTTATTTTATTTATATGGGTACACTGTAGCCGCCTTCAGACATACCAGAAGAGGGCATTGGATTCTATCACAGACGGCTATGAGCCACCATGTGGTTGCTGGGATTTGAACTTAAGACCTCTAGAAGAAGTCAGTGTTCTTACTCGCTGAGCCATCTCTCCAGCCCTCGGTGCTTCTTAAAACAACCACAGTACTGGCCCACTCTAGTAGTCTTATGTTAAAAACAAAACTGAGGTGGCAGAATCAAACCCATTACCTGAAGGAATGGAATGGTGTGGTATGAGTCCCAGTATACTCTAGAATACTACCTTGGAGTCATGTAGCCCTCAGCAGTGACTTAGGAGAGTTTAGAAGTTGCTCCCTTTGTGCAAACTCTACAAACTGGGAGGAGCCTTTTTAGAAGTGGGAAGGTGGGGGTGGTGTCATTTCTGCTCTTAGGAGGGGGTGGTGTCCTTTCTGCTCACCTGGCATTTCCTGTAAAGCTGTAAATCGACAGCACAGCTGAGAACGGCAAGTGAACATGTCTTTCTGAACTTACTATCCTCGGGAGCCGCTGAACACACACAAAGCTTGGGTTGAAGCCCCCAAGGATGAGAATCCTACCTTGGAAATCAGGGCTGGAGGAGAGTGGCAGTCCTCCAGGTAGCTCCTGGAGTGAACCCCTGGACCAGAAGCATGACTTGTGGGATTGATGGATGGCAGTTCTGACAAAGACGGTTGGTAGAGTACAGGAGCTGACTGTGGGGAGCAGAGAAATGAGCTGGGTGCAGCTGGCTCTCCCCCAGGCTGTGGTGACTTCTCTGTGCCCTGCAGAGGGCACTCTTTACCCCAAGGAATGTAAGTTTGGTGTGTTTAATTCCCCTGACTTTAATGGAGCGGTTACTTCCTTCAAGAGTTAGTGTGCTTCAATGAGACTTCTCACAGGAAGCATCTACCAAGGTGTCGGAATCTAGAAGCGACTCAATACATTAATAAGTCATCATTTACTGAAAGAAGCAGGGCTTCTCCTCAGACCCTTGGCCTGGGTTTAACATTTACTGGAGAGAGGGAAAGGGCAACACATTGTGTGGACAGCACTCTGATCTCTTCTCGTCCACTCAGAGTTGAGATTTAGAATGCTAAAAATTAGTCCCTGGAAGATGATCCTGTTTGCAAATGCAGTGTTTATGAGCAAGTAAAACAAACACAGTGTGACTAGTCAGCTGAGAGCTGGGGTCTTTGCTTGCTTGGCAAGTAGCCTCCCAGGTCTGAGGCTAAATAAGTCCATTAGTGTTGACAAATGAACTGTAGAGTTTTCTGGCTAAGGGAATAGGGCCAAAGACCAACACCAAGTGCCGTCCTTCTCTGAGCCTGTCTCAGCTCTCATTATCTCCAGAGCTTGATAATAAACAATGTCCATTGACCTGTTACTGCTGTACCAGACAAGTGATGTGGGCAGTCTGTTCCACTGAAGGGAGAGTTAATGGAAGTGAGATTTCTGTGATGAGAACAATTCAAACAACGTGCATTGTTACTGCTTTGATGGGATTGTGGGTCTTCTCTTAACAGGAGCTACAGAAGAACTTTAAAGAGTGACTTTAATTTGAAAATCCTTGTACAGGTTCTCAATTGGGGTGGCATGAGTGGGGACTATTGTAGTCTAAACACAGGCCACTCAAACCCCTGAGAGACAGGGGGATTGCTGCAGGTTTGAGGCCAACTTGGTCTGCAGCAAGTTCTGGGCCAACAGTAGGTGCTTAGTAAGACTCCACCTCACAAACAGAGCCGCACTGTGTGTAGTAGAATTCCCTTTCCTGAAGAGAGGACACATTCACACACAAACACACCTCAGAGCAGTCCCCAGGCCATGAGATAGGTTTACACCTTTCCATTTGTCCCCTTTGTCTTCAAATGTGGACACACTTGATAAGATTGCTAGTGTGAACACTGTGTGGGTCAGCCCACGTTCGCTCCTGGCTGGAAAGGTAAAGGCAGCTTCCTTTAAAGACAGGCAGAAATGAGCCAAACAGGTCCTGCTGCTTTGGGACAGTCCTTCCCAATTTAACGTTCAGAACTCTGTTCATTTCTGGTGTAGCTTCTCGTTTGCTGCACATAAAGCCCTTGGTGGTCTTTCTGCCCTTTTTCCTGAAGCTGAACTAGCAGAAGTTTAGCTTCTGTGCTCCAAAAATCTACCTGAACACTAGGCTTGATGGTGTATGCTTGGAGCACTGGCACTGGGGAGACTGAGGCAGGATAACCCGCTTGAGGCCGGCCTCACCTTCTGGGCTACACAGGCAGGACCACCTTAGAGACTGGGGGTAGAAGACCTGCTTTAGGTGTGGGTCTGTGCATCTTCCTCGCTCCCTGTCTAAACCCATGGTTTTTTTGTTGGTGGTTTTTTGTTTTGTTTTGTTTTGTTTTGTTTTGTTTTGTTTTGTTTTTTAAATGACATCCTCTAAAGCCTGGACCTGGACCTGTGTACGCACTCTTCCTCAGCTCCTTTTTCAACCTCTGTGGCCCTGTATGTTTCTCTTTTCTTCTGAATTCCCATACAACCCTTAAGGAATCTAACCTGTAACCTACTATTTAACTTTTCACTAGGCGGGAGGTGACAGGGACAACACTTAGTGTGCCTGCATCCCAGCCCTTTGAGCAGAGCTAAGCAGGTGTGGCTTTTCAGTACTGGGGTGATCTAGTCTGTCTGCTCTAATGTCCTCCCTTGTGCCAGTCACTGTTACAGAGCAGAATGGAAAGAGAAAGGGAAGGGAGCGTGTGCTGCCATCTGGAGGTCTCAGTTTCAAACGTGAAAGCCTTTCAGGAGTTTGATAAAGCTGCTGAACTTACTAAGTTAGGCAGGATTTATCCAGGGAATGAGTACTGGAAGCGTCGGGTAGTAGGTTTTCAAAGGTTCAGGAATCAACAAAATGAGTGTACAAATTCATGTGGCCTTTAAAAGTCTATTCGTTTATTCTGGCTTTTTGAGACAGCGCCCTAAGTAGGTCAGACTGACCTTGAACTCACTATGTACCCAAGTCCAACCTTGAAATCCTGATCCTCCTGCCTCTACTCCTGAGTGCTGGGATTAGAAGTGTGCACACCACTCTCAGCTGAAAGTACTAGTGTATTTAAACATAGTTCCTCATCCTTCTACACTCAGTCAGAAGAACACAGTACAGGTGTGTCTTCCATCTGAGAGAGGTTCCAGTGTTGGCTCCAGTGTGACCATTTTATCTCCCAAGTACCTAGAGTTCAGAGAGCCTAAATTACATCTCAGACTCTCACTGGGTTACTGCCCAGCAAGATAGTGCATTCTGCTTCCTAGCTCTCTTGGTCTTCCAACTGCTATGTTAGAACTGGAAGTTTAAATACGGCTTTCTTGTTTGGCTGGCTTTCTTTTCTTTTTTCTTCCTTCCCTCTGTCTCTCCCTCCCTCCATCCTTCCTTGTTTGTTTGTTTGTTTTTTAAGACACTGTCTCTCTATTCAGTAGTTCTGGACGTGGCTATCGTAGAACTTGCTGGGTATGTAGACCAGGCTGGGCTTGTACTCACAGAAATGCACCTGCCTCTGCCTCTGCCTCCCAAGTGCTGGAACTAAAGGTGTGCGCCAGCACTCCCAGCTTGAATTTCATTGTAAATTTTGTTCTGCTTGGTTTGCGGGGGTGGTGGTATTAATGGAGTTCGGTCAGAGATCATGTTTTTCTGCTTCCCTTTATTGCATGCCCCTTTAGATTAATCTCTAAGTGAGTTCACTATTTTTCTGACACATCTCTGGATGAAGTGTTTCTTTGCATAATTCCAAAATGTTAAATTTCATTTAGTAGTGTTTGGGCTTGCTTTCTTCCTTTCTTCCTTCCTTCCTTCCTTCCTTCCTTCCTTCCTTCCTTCCTTTCTTCCTTTCTTTCTTTCTTTCTTTCTTTCCTTCTTTCCTTCTTTCCTTCTTTCCTTCTTTCCTTCTTTCCTTCTTCCCTCCCCATCTTCATTTTTTAAAATTCTGCTAGGATGTGGCCATCTGTTTTCTGTTTGATTTGATTTGATTTGGTTGTTTGGTTTTTTTTGCTATTATTTAAGGAATTTCTGAAGTGTTGATGTGATCACTCTAAATGTTTCCATGATAAAATCTGGCTCATGTGAAGCACTACCCAGAAGGAAAACCCTGCTGTCCCTTTGCACACCAGAGCAGATTCTACTGAAAGGGAGAGATGTGTGAGTGGTTTTGCTCTCGGTCACTAAGCCCTTTGTGAGTTCCTTCTGCACATGGACAGTGATGTGAGTTTAAGGTCATTCTAATAGATAAAGTATTGCACAGGCAACACTGTAAAACGGTACTGAAGTAGGTTTTGACTCATCCATCCGTCTGTTAGGACAGTATTGTTTCTATACAGCTGCTGTGTTTCTAGAGGAGGAATTGGGTGGTAAGAACCTCTGATCCTTTGTCCTTAGTGGTCCAGCCTCATCCTCTGACTCCTGGAACCTAAGCTTCAACCCTACTTTAGTTAGGTGTGATTCTCAACTCAGACCTGGCCAGGCCGACAGGTATTGCTCCATTTGTGGTAACTAGTTTAAAGACAGTCTGTCATGTACTATTCCCTGTGGGACTCAAACTTGCATTAGAAATGGCCTCAGGCCCATTCAAGGAAGAGGGCAAGTTCAGGAGCCTTGCTTCCTCCTGCCCAGGAAGCCCACAGAGAGGGAAAAGGAAGGGATTCAGTGAGGAAAAGTGCTTGTCAGAGAGCTTTGACTGTGCCTTCTTCCTAGGTGGCTACCCCTTAAGCCACCTTAACTTAAGCCAGACTTAACCACGAATTTTTTTCCTTATGGCATTATATGAATTTCCTGGTTTTGGTTTTTGTTTTCTTGTTAAATGTTGTCACTTAAAATGTAGAGACTCTGGTGTAGTTGGAAACTGGGAAAGAAATGAAAAACAGAGTAGGAGTTACAGTATTCTGACCTCTAGAGGAGGTCACCATGACAGTCACCTTCAAAGTTGTCATTCTGACTTAGGTGGGCACTGTGTAGCATTAGTATGGACAAAATTGTGTTTCCTTGAATTCACAAGTTGGTGCCTAATCAGCTGGACTGACTGTCTTTGGCTTTAAGAAGGTAAGGGTCTTGCTGTTGTGTGGATGGAGCCCGAGTCTACCATGACTGGGTGTGAAGAGGACAGAGAAGAGGTGTGTGACAATCCAGGGAAGGTGGCTGCCCACCTGCCAGAGACACTGGTGTTCAGAGAAAGTTGCCTTGTGGTGTTGTGAGACTGTCCCCAAACCAAGGCTTCAAGGTACAGCTGCAATATAAACAGCTACAGAACAGGGACTGTCACCCAGGCCAGGAAAGACCTTTCTAGCAGAAACCCTCACTCTGCTTGAGGCCTGCCTTCCCTCCTGCTCCTCCAGGAAGAGGTAAGTCACCTTCTTTCTGTCACTCTAGGACTACTCTGCCCCACCTGCTTCTGTGCTTACCACAGCCTGTGTTGCCCCGACTTGTAAGATGAGCTGCTGCTAGGAGCATGCTTTTGTGAAATCTGGGCAGGATGACGTGCGGCACGCGTATCAGCTCCCAGAGGTGTTTTCCCAGAAAGCATTGGGAAAGCGAAGTGCCTCAGAACAGCAAGAGCAGTGCTCTGCAGATTCTGACTGGAGAACAGCACTGACTTTTCACTTCCTTGAAGTAGAAGTGTCAGGGTCTCCTGAGGGACTTCCCCCGGGGCGGAGGAAGTACTCCGTGCACTTTCCCAGGCTCACTGTGTGGTACATGAGTGTATTTCTTTTTCATTCAAAGTTAGATGTTAATGATACAGAAGAGTGTACCTTCTGTTGACTCAGCCTAGATCTGTACTTTAAAACAGTAATTAATGCCATGTTCGGTAAGCTAGAAATTGATGGTAGGTGAGAAGACAAATCTATGAAGGGCCAGAACCTGGCCATGGTCGGCAGGCTAGTCGCAGAACAGGACTAGAACCTTCTGGTTCTGCTGTGGTGATAGGCTCTTCCTTTGGTCTCCATGGATGGGATGCCACAAGTGCACCTGCAATATAAACAGGTGAGTGGGTGCTGCTATGGCAGCAGGAAGACGCAGCAGGAACCAGTTCTGCCATTTAAGACAAAACAAGACCAAAAGCTCTGCCCTGGCCAGACACTGTAGATCTGAGGAAAGGAAACACCTAAAATCTTAAGAAGTTACCATAATTACTAAACACGGACAGCAAGTGCACCATGTTTGAGGCCACCGGATTTCCTGCCCGTCTAGGCAGAACTCCCAGTTCTGTGGGGCTGTGAGTTCTCTGACCTGCAGCCCAAGAGCAGAAGCCATGGCCTGTGCTGTCAGGTGAGATGGGCCTTTACCTCCTCTCAGTTTTAGTACCATGGAGTCCCAGCTGGCAGGGATATTAGTCCCAATCAAGACTGGGATTTGCCTGATAGGCAAGACTGGCCCTGTTTCTATTCTACTGTGCTTACTCCTTGGTTACCTTAATATCTCTCCCCAACACCTATCCTGGCAGGATCGCATTGTGTAGCCCAGGCTGCCCTAGAGCTCCAGATCGACTGCCTCAGCCTCCTGAGTGCCAGAATAGCCAGTACCACCAAGTGTCTATTTGTGGCCACAGACGAAGGGAGGAAGGGTTTATATGAGTTTATAGTACTTGGGAATATAATCCATCCCAGAGAGGAAGTCATGGCAGCAGGAAGCCAGGAGTGAGAATGCTGATGCTCAGTTAGTTTTCCCTTTGTATTCAAAGGCTAAGAACCCAGCCCAGGAGTGCTGCCCAGTTCAGAATGTCTTCCCACCCTAATTAACCCTATTAAAGTAGTCCCTCTGGCTTTGCCAGAGGCTTGTCTTCAAGGTGATTCTATATCAAGTTGATGATATTAAATACCACAAGGACAAGGTCTGACCAATTTTCTTTTTAATTAACTAGTTTAATTAATTAATTAATTAATTTGGCGAGGGAGCAAGCTGTGGTACATGTAGAAGCCAGAGGGCAGTGGAGTAGATAGTTCTCTCCACCATGTGGATCCCAAAGATCAGACTTGGGTCGTCAAGCGCAGTGGCAAGTGTCTGTCTGTGGAGCCATCTCCATCTCACCGCCCTTAAGCTGGGCTTGTTAACTGCACACTGATAAACTGCTTGAAGTACTAAAAACAGAATGACAATAAGTCCTCAGTTTCAGATTCTCCAGCTTTTCTGATATGGTAGAGGTTTCATTATTTTCTTAAAAACTTTAAATACAATGAATGTCTCACATATACACTCTGGATCAAAGATGTAGGTTTACTGAAATGATGGGTAAAGCACAGACAACTGCAGAGTATCTAAGTCAGCTGCCTGCTGAGGCCCCGCCCCTTCACCCCAGAATGTCTAAGTCAGCTGCCTGCTGAGGCCCCGCCCCTTCACCCATGGGAGCTAGAGAGCTTCCTGCTCTGCTGCCCGTTTTCTTGTGTGACCATGCTAGTCTTGGTGGTTTCTGTCCCTTTCTGCTTGCATCTTGGCCCTGGGATAACCTCGGCAAGCAGCTCAGTGCACAGTGTTCCTAGTGCTTTACTGCCTGTCTGTGAATTCTTAATGGCTCTTCTGCTTCTGTCTGTCATTCATGCTCCCCAGTCATTATCTCCTCCTTTTGAGCTTTTTTTCTCTTCAGATCTGCTCTGTGGTTCCTCTTCTGACCCAGTCCTCTTCCTGTGGGCTTACAGCAGCTTCCAGTGGTCTGTTGCCACTGCCGTGCTGAGTTAGAGCAGAACTTATTTGTCATTGTTTCTCTGTGTTTCTCCTTAAGATTTGGAACCAAGAAAGGCTCCTTGTGTCCCTCGGAACCAGTCAGCAGAGTGAAGGTCTCTGCAGCCTCCATGTCCTTCTGCTTCTTGTCCAGCATTTCATGTCCTCACTGCATTGTGTTCAGCTTGGACCGTAGACAGCAAATAGTGCTGTAGGCTGAAAGAACCGATGGAATAGCGGGCGTAGTAATGGATCAGGTGCAGCCCCATAAATCCGCAGGGCTGTGCTAGCAATATAGCCAGTGTGCCACGATGTATGTGTAGAAACAGTTACATTGTACTGGATGTATCTGACCGTGCTTAACAGAAAAGGCCTCACTTCTGTTCCCTTGTACTCTCTTCCTAAGGAGAAATCTGCATTAAAAGAAGCAAGTTCTGGAGCCACTGGGATGGCCTACCAGATTAAGTCATTTGCCACCAAGCCTGACAACCTGAGTTAGGTCCCTGGAACTCAAATGGCAGATGGAGAAAATTGACTCCCAAAGGTTATCCTCAGACTGCACACATGTACCATGGCACATGTCCCCTGTGGTGTTTGTGGCCCATCCCTCTTCCCATAAAAATATGTTAAAACATTTATCTTTAGTTGTTTGGAGATTTAGGTTTCTTCTCTGTCCCTCCTAACTCCTAGGTCCAGGGCTAGCCTTCTCTCTAGCAGCCTGGCCCTGAGCTTCCATGCAGATTGGCTGCTTTCCTTAGACAGGTGTTTGAATGTTCTCGTCTATCTCACACAATAGTTTGGGAAATGAATAGCATAATGTGTCTGGAGAAACTTTGTAAACCAGAGAGTGGTGTGCACATAACAGAGGGCAGAAGTTGGAGGGACACGTCAGTTTTCAATGACATGAACTGTGATTTGGTGTCTTCTGCTAGATGAATGGCAGGAGCGACTCTGAGCTTCAGCTTTTCTCCTAAAGAAAATAAAGCAGTGGTAATAAATGTGAACATTCTGACACACAGTAGGTGCCTTGAGAAGAGGGTCTCACCAGGCTTCTATCATGCATAGCACACCGTTAGGCTCAGGTTCTGGGTAGTCCCAAATGGGTTTTGCAGTGAAGGCAAGTATCTGTAAATGAAGTTAGCATATTTTCTCATGTATTTTGGCCCTCTGTTTTATGTATGCACCAAACTTAGAACTCCTGTTTGAAAGTTTTGCCTTTGATTTACAAAATAAAAATTTTCTAAGATGGGGATTCATCAGCAAATCACTGGTGGAAAACAGTCTAGTGGGTGGTTGGTGTCACACAAGCTACGGATGGAGCCATGTGTGAATGGAAGTAATTGTATTAGTTATTAAGTTAGTTGTATTAGTGTGTGCTTAATCTGTTGTGTTCAAATATTATGATTTCAACATGTAGCTGCTATGAAAATCATTGCTAGGTTACATTATATTACTTTTGTGCAAGTTTGGTATTTATTTACACCAGTAAATTTTCAATTTAGAGCGGCCACATTTCAAGGGCTCAGTAGTCACTGTGGCTTGAGACTGATCCCTGATAAGCTGAGACCTGGAGAGTAACTAAGACAGATTCCCTGGTACATTGTTGTACACAATGAAGGTGTTTAAAACTGGGCAAACCATGCCTGTTATTGTGGGAAACCTTGCCCCAGCCTGTGCTGCAGTGAAGGGAACATTGAGGAACTCCCTTCTCTGGCTTGGAGAAGGCTGCAGCAGGGCTGCAAGCATAGGTTTCCATAGGTTTCCATGCTTGCTTGCTCACTCTTTCAACTCCTCCCACCCATCCCTACATCCATGGCTTCTTTTTTTTATTATTATTGTTATACACACATGCACACACTCAAGGTATTGCTCCTTCTGTTGAGAAGAACTTCTTTAGAAGGTCAGAAGTTACTTTGAAAAATTAATGGTGGTTATGAACTGAATCCCCTGAAAAAACATCACACTCTGAAAGCTACAACATTGGTTAACTCTGGATTGTATGGCCCTGATGCCTCCCTATTCAGTAACAGTGTAAAGCAGTGTGTAGAGTGTGTGCCCGAGGTATTTAAGTTTGAAGTGTTTATAGGAGATATTAGTTAGTGATTGTAGAGTGAGAGCACCCAGCAAAAATGTTTTAGTTGGCAGTCACCATCCCGAGTGACAGCTATAAAATGAGTTAAATAGCCCTTGCCCATTACACTGATTTATGGTCTAACATTGCCTTCTGGCTCCGTCCTACGGAAGAATAAGGACAGGTGATGAAACAAGCCCAGGGCAGCAAGGTGCAGAGGCTTGCTAGGAGTCCACAGGGCATGGAACAGGCAGCCAAGTTCTCTGCTTTCAGTACCCGGGCTTTTCATAGCATGCTTCTTTCAGTGTTCTCTGCCAGCACCTCACGGCCTTTGCTCAGTTTGCTGGTAGATGACTGGTGTATACCACATCAGGCTGTGCCCCATAGAGACTTTTCCTTGGGTGCTGTGGATCCAGAATAGGGAAGGAAGGAGTCACCTAGGTATGGCAGGGAGGGTTTCACAAGTGACCTGGGTGCTGTAGGGCAGTGTGGGCTCACTATGTATCTTCCCCCTTGCAGGGTTCTTAAAGAAGTTTCTTCTGAGTATGTCTGACAGGATCATGGTTGACAAGGTTTCCTGGCAGTTAAAGGTTAAGAAAGACAAATGGGCACAGAACGTGAGGTATGCACTCAGTGAGAGAAGGCAGTCGGAAAGACTGCACATGGTGATTGCAGCTGTGTAGCCTTCTGGGAAACTATAGGATCCAGGTCAGTGGGGGTCAAAAAATGGGTAGAAGGAACAAATCCTCAGAATGCAGTCTTTTTGTTTGTTTGTTTGTTTGTTTTTTTTGTTTTGTTTTGTTTTTTTGAGACAGGGTTTCTCTGTGTAGTCCTGGCTGTCCTGGAACTCACTCTGTAGAGCAGGCTGGCCTTGAACTCAGAGATCCGCCTGCCTCTGCCTCCCAAGTGCTGGGATTAAAGGAGTGCGCCACCACCGCCCTGCGAATGCAGTCTTTAAAACAAATATTTTTAAGTTCATTGAGAGGTAGTTGGATATTTCCCTTTCTCCTCACCCCACATGTGTATCTCCTCCCTTATTATGAACAGCCCCCAGTAGAGTATACAGTTGTTATAACCAGTGAACACACAATGAACACCTTTCTACCCACCTGACTCCATCATTTACTCTTGATATTGTATACTCAAGTGTCTGTGGATTTGGACAAAGATACAGTGATTTATCTGTCATTATAAAATGGATAAATGTGGGGTCAATAATACATGGGAAATTTCTGCCTCCCTTTCCATTTTGCTATGTGTCTAAAATTCTTTTTTTTCCTTTTTCTTGAAAGTCTTTTTTGAAACGGGGGGACCTGAGGATATGGGTCAGCAGTTAAGAATGCTTGCTGCTCTTACAGAGAACTGGAGTTCATTCTCAGCATCCTCATCAGGTGACACACACGTGCACATAATTCACAATAAAATAACTTTTAAATTTTTAATAAAAAGGAGTGAGGTTGAGTCATGAGAGTGAGTAGCCAGGTGAAAACCCAGACTGTGAAGACACTGAGGACCTGGGAGATGGAGAAGCTTGGTCTAGGCACTGTCTAAAGGCAGCCTCAAGTCCAGTGGCACTGAGAAGATCTTACGGGAGTGCAGTGAGTGGCCATGCAATGGAGCAAGGCTCAGCAGCTTCACGTGTCTACTAGTACAGAAAGATTCGACTGGCATCTGTCAAAAACAGATGTACAGACTGTGGGGTCCAGACCTGAACGATAGGAATAACACTTTTTAAACAACTCAATAGAGTAGTAGCTACTTGTTAGCTAAACCGTACTAATTACACTGTGAAGAAGAATTCAGTGGAGTGAAGTCCTCTGAATTGAGAAATAACTGTCAGGAGGCTGCATGTTTCTAAGATGCTAGACGCTTGTGGAATGTGGCTCCGTTCCTCTCTGCAGAATCCTATTGCAGTGTAAACCACTGAGCAGGTTATGGGATCTCTGTGACTAGTTTTGTGATAGAGAAAATGGAGCTCTTGCTACTAACGGCAACTGTGTGCTGTGCAGTGTCCTCTGAGAACTGCTTTAAAAACAAAAGTCTGCACATGAACAAATTGTTATTGGTATAGATGGTTATTAACATAATACTAAAGAGTGCTAACTGCGCACTCTGATTGGAGATACGTTTTACTGTTGGAGCGTCTCTCTTAATCACTGCTTTCTGTAGCCTCCACAGCCAGGTAGGAATAAGACAGGGGACCGGGGCAGGAAGGCCAACTTCAGAGAACCCACGATAAGAGTACCCAGCCTCCTGCCTGACTCCTCATCCTTAAGATGAGGAAAGCATGTTTCCAAATGGAGCAGACAGGTTTAAGTTGGCTCCATCTCTAGATGCTGCATCGTTGCTGTGGCTCTGCATAACCAGCTCAGGACGCCACACACCTCAGAGCAAATCCATGAAGCTGCATTAAATTAACAATTTTGTCTGAAAAACCAAATTTGAATGATATTTTTAAAAGGGTTCAGTGTTTTAGAAAATTAATTCCTTGACACAGTGAACATATTTCCTCTCAACCAGGCTAGGAATCTACGTTCCACCAGCTGCCTCCCTAGAGACAGTTTTGTTGACCACACTTGAAGCAGTACCACTGGCTTTAGGAGAAGAGCATTTAAAGTAGAGCAGACTCCTGTTTTTAGAGCAGTGTCCCTCTCAGGAGGGAAGGGATACCCCTGGCCTGAAGTTATTCAAGTGCTGGTAAAAAGCACAGGTGTCAAGTCCCCACCCTCAACCCATGCCTTCAACCCCTTAGACTTCTCGGTTCACGTGTGCTTTGAGTGCTTGGTCCTGACCCTGGTTTATACAGTGTCTCCTGCGTCCCCTCCTGAGAGGCTGCAGTCCTCCTTCCATGAGCAGTAGGGGAACTCAAGGAACAGACCTGCTAGAGCTGATATGAGGCTCTGTACTGTGGAGTTTATCCTAGAGTCCTGTTCTTAGCACAGGGCTAGGACCTTGACCAACACGTTTCACTGTGATAGGGTTCAGAAAATCTGAAGATTGATCTTTGCCTGTCTGCCTTTGCTTTCATGTGTTGGTGATGGAATTAGACAAAGCATATGAGGTGAGCTCTCTTCAGTGTAAATCATCAGCAGAATATGAAAGATGTTCATCTAAGTCAGAAATGCACTGGCAGCTGCCTGCTTCTTCCATTGACTCTTCTCTTCCACTCTTCTCTCATCCTCTCCGACCTGAGCTGTAGTGGACAGACCCCTACTCTGCTCACTGTCATTCCCCTGCTCTTCCTCATCCACTAAAGTGCAGCCCTTCCCCTGATGTAACAAGCAGAAACACATCAGCCTTGCCAAAGACCTCCTCAAGGGAACACCACCTCTTCAGTCTAGATGAGAGCCATGCTTTATAGACTATAGGGGTAATAATAAAAGAGGGCCCATTTGATGAAAGTATTTTGAATATTAATAGAATGTGACATTTTCTAGAACCTGGTCCTAGGTCCTTCCGTGGCCTTACTCTTCTGTTTTGCCTTTCTGCAGTCGTCTTTCTCACTGTCCAAACTGAGAAAATGACTCTGCTGATGCTGTCAGTTACCGTTCTCATTGGTTTTGATCCACAATTTATATCTGATTAAATCTTCTTAAAAGGCTGGACTACATTGTACTTAATTTGATATCCATGGAGTTTATCTTGCAAGGCATCATTGACTAGGTACCCAGGTGTCTGTTAGGTTAGTGTATTTAGTCAGAGTTCTCTAGAGTAATAATTTATAGAATGAATCAATCTCAGTCTCTCTCTCTCTCTCTCTCTCTCTCTCTCTCTTTCTCGTGTGTGTGTGTGTGTGTGTGTGTGTGTGTGTGTGTGTGTGTGTGTGTGTATGTGTGTGATTTATTAGAATGACTTGCAAGCTGTGGTCCGGCTAATCCAACAATGGCTATCTATGAACAGAAAATCCAAGAACCTAGTGGTTGTTCAGCCTATGAGGCTGGATGTCTCACCTGATCTTCAGTACATGCTGGAATCCCAAAGAAGTAGGCTCTAATGCCAGTGAAGGAATGAACAGAGAAAACAAGAAGGCAAAGAGTAAAAGCTTCCTTCTTCCATGTCTTTATGTAGAATCTCAGCAGAAGGTGTGGCCCAGATTTGGTTTGGATTAAAAGTGTGCCTTCCCACCTCAAAGAGCTGGATTAGAGGTAGATCTTTCCACTTCAAAATAAGCAGAAATCCCTCACAGGTGTGCAATCCATTTGGGAGTTTTAGTTAATTCCAGATGTGCTTAAGTTGACAACTAAGAATAGCCATCAGAGCAATGTAGTCTCATGCCTGTCAATTTGCAAAGTTCTTCTCATGCCTGCTGTCTCGATTGATCCTCACCAGAACTCTTCGTGGTAGGAGGGAGATGAGCATCTCACCTGAAGGTGAACACATGTTCAGAGAACTGGAGACAGGAGGAGATTACTGGCTTTTTTGCCAGGCCACACTGCCAATGGGGATCCCTAAGTGCAGGCTTTAATCCTTGTCTCTGCCCTACTTTAAAAAGTCGGTCAGTGATGTCTTTTTTTCCCAGTGTGTTTGTGGCCAATGGGTGGAATGAGTTGTAGAATGAACCATTGTAATCTTGGGCTACTCTGAGGCTAGTTTGGGCCTGTGTGATCTTAAGTAGTCTTGGTAACTTTTTCTTGCAGCTGTATCCTAGAACTCATGAAGCCGGGCTTGTTTCTGTCCTAATTAGAGCAGATCACCTGAAACAGCTCAGAACAGAAGTGAAGTCTTTTCAAGAGCTGGTTTGATTTGATTTTCCTTCATATTTTGTCATTGAATGGGTTGAAATTTAGGTTCAACCTAAATTTTATAAACCTAAATCTTATAGGTTCAACCTATAAGATTCCTTCTTCTGCAGAGGTCTCTGAGACAGTAATCCAGAAAGACCAAAAACCCAATGAGGAGGAGAAACTCAGAAGTCAGTTTATCTCTGAAGGAGGTGCCAACACTCTTCAGCAAACATAGTGCTGAATTTGGACCAAGCAAGCATCCGAAGCCTGACTTCAAAACTCAGTTTACAACCACAGTTTGATACGTTGGGCACTTCTCTTCCTCCATGTGACTTCAGTCTATTTGTGAGGCTTTAAGGGCAGAGTCATCTATCTGTTCAGTAGAGTTGTTGAGTCACCGTTGGCAACTGTGCACAATCAGAATAAAGTTAAGTCATTGAATCCTGTCTCTTCCCTAAAGCACATGTACCTAATGTTAGTTACAGTCTTGATTGATACCACAGAATCCATAAATTCCCCCATAAGATTCACCCATGAAACGAGGAAGTGTCCTATCCACGTCTAGACCTGAGTGTCAGAACAGTGCCTGATGCTAGCTAGCTTCTGAGCCAACCTCACTCCTCCAGTCAGTGTGACTTTGTTTGCTGTGAACTCTGAGCCATAGGTCCTGAGCTCATGCTCACACTACATGTCTTTTAACACCCAGGCTGCACATCCCTGCTTCCCTCTGTATTGGTTTCCAATTCTACTAAACACCCTCGAAGAATATTTCTGGTTGCCAGCACTCCTCTTAAATTGTGGTATCAAAACTAATCTTAGCCGGGCGGTGATGGCGCACGCCTTTAATCCCAGCACTTGGGAGGCAGAGGCAGGCGGATTTCTGAGTTCGAGGCCAGCCTGGTCTACAGAGTGAGTTCCAGGACAGCCAGGGCTATACAGAGAAACCCTGTCTCGAAAAACCAAAAAAAAAAAAAAAAAAAAAAAAAACCAAACTAATCTTGGTGTTCCATGTGCTGTCTGGCCTAGACTAGACAAGAAAATGGTTGCCTGTTTCACAGCCTACATCACAGAGTAAACGATTCAAATACCCAATCAGTATTCCTGCTTCAAGGTCTGATTTAGCTTTATTATATGACACATATATGGTACCAGCATGTTTCTCTTGTGTGTTTAAAAGGTCTCTTATGGGAGCTTGGGTGCTTGGGTAGACAGTCCAGAAACAGATTCAGAAGAGCATGTCAACTGATGCTCACTGGAGGCATGAATATAATTCAGTGATGAAAGCTTAGCTAGACAAAGGGCACCCGTGAGTGCGCTCATACATATACACGGGCAGATCTGATAAGGAAGAGAGAAACTTACCAGACAGCCAGTCTAACCAGTCAGTGAGCTTCAGGTTCAGTGAGAGATCCTGTCTAAGAAAATAAAATGGATGATGGTAGAGAAGACCCTGTCCTGTGCATGCACTTGTGCTCACATGTGGACATACCACACACATAACTTGGCATTAATGAAGCAACCTGGGTTTTAAGATGAATGAAAGGCCTCTTATAACAAAGAGCTATACAAAGGGCACTTGAGCATGTGGCAAGATGCATAAAATCGTTAATCACTAGGCCACGCAAATTAAAATTAACAATAAGATCTCATTGTGTACTTGTTAGAACAGCAGACTGGAAACATAGCAGTAGTAACTCTCCTACATTCCTAGAAAGAGCCAGAGCAGCCAGCTACTGTCAGGGAAATCTGTAGTTAACTACCTGGCCATCCTGCATGTTTATTCTCTGGAGAGGAACAAATCTGTGCGGAACTATTTTCAGCAGCCCTATTGACAACTGTCAAGAATGGTAAGCTGTTCAGACGCCCTTCAACTACAGGGATAAATTCTGTGTACTGCATTCATAACAGCAAAATACTATGAAGAAGATAAAAAAGGCTGCCATGCTCACTAGTAAACAGCAGTTTTGGTGAGCTCAGCTGTTACACACTAAGCGAAACCTGTGTGAAATGTTGCTTAGGAGAGGACTGCATCAGTGTGGCATCTTCCAGGAGACATCACTGTGAAGATGGAGGATGAATTAATGGCTGCCAGAAAGGGGGAGGGTATGACTTCAGGGTGAGCCAGAGGATGTGGTAGGGATTGAACTATGGGACCTTCTACATAGACTCATACAAATATTACATCTTTAGAAAGAAAATCAAACCAAGGGCTCAGAGAAACAGCCTCAGGACCCGTAGATGACGAAAACTAGTCCCTTGTCATCATGTTCCTGTTTGTTTTATCTGAAATTAGTCATTAGGAGGAGGTCATTAGGTCACCAGAGACATGTCCTGGAAAGTATGGTGGGATCCTAGATTCCCAGTCTCTATGGGCTTTCTGACTGGCAAGTCGTTTGCTATGCCATCTGCTTTTGCCATTATGTGTCACCCTTACCAGAAACCCAGAGAATGGGTCTGCCTGATTTGAGTTAAAACAAGTTTTTTTTTGTTTGGTTGGGTTTTTTTTTGTTTTTGTTTGTTTGTTTGTTTTTGGTTTTTCGAGACAGGGTTTCACTGTCTGTGTAGCCCTGGCTGTCCTGGAGCTCACTCTGTAGACCAGGCTGGCCTTGAACTCAGAAATCTGCCTACCTCTGCCTCCCAAGTACTAGGATTAAAGGCATGCACCACCACTGCCCCGCTAGTTAAAACAAGTTTTAACAAACTTAGACTGGACCTTCAAAAGCGTGAGCTCAATCTCTTCACTAGTAGGTGTCCAGGCATTTTATTATAATGATAGAAAGGTGATTAATATGATGCTGTTGTGAAGTGATTCCTTCAAAGAACACATGGACTCTTGAAGCCAATAGAATGCCTTTATTATCTGACCAGGGACCACATGGGAAAACGTGCCCAAGTTGTGTAACCATGGACCTTACTGATCTTGGCTTTTTATGCACAAAAACCATATCCTGGTTGACACACTTCAATTAGCAAGAACAGTTACCAGTAGGCGAGCCACAGAAGCCAAAAATCAAAGTTAGTATATTTAAGGACTCTCCCAGAACTCTGGAAATGCTGGATTAGCT
This sequence comes from Rhabdomys pumilio, assembly GCA_030674055.1. Classification (NCBI taxonomy): domain Eukaryota; kingdom Metazoa; phylum Chordata; class Mammalia; order Rodentia; family Muridae; genus Rhabdomys; species Rhabdomys pumilio. Next base: position 21,154,141 of record JANHMN010000022.1, on the reverse strand, counting down.
TTGTTCTCACTTTGGCAGGTGTTAGGGCCTCTGTGCCGTTCTCAAGTCAATGATGCCTGGTGTCTTTAATAAGCATCATTTGTTCTTGGCTCTAGGGGCCTGATATAATCTCATATGCTTTCCACCAAGGTGAGATGAACAGTTCCTAACCTGTTTGCCAGTCTCTCAAGGAGGTCTCCTAAATAAGCTGGCTTTGGGGTTAGCCCCTGACTTGTTTTAGCAAACTCCAAAGTTCTTTGGAATCTAACAGTACCTCTTGCAGGTCACATGGATGTTTCTGTGCTGACGTGCCAGAGCCAGCAGCCTTGGCCCGTCTGCTGCAGGTGTTAGCATCCTTCCTCTTCCCACATCCCTAAGTCCCTTTGTGGGGTCACCGTTTACCCTAAGCCTGCTGGTACTGAGCTTGGCTCACCATATCACATTACAAGCTGCTTCCTTAAACAGAACAGCTTTCTTCCTCACTAAACTGCTTCTTCGGTGCCAACATCCCCTAGCCTATATTCCCCACAGTGTCTGTTGTCTTGGCATGATTGATTTAAGGCCTGTTGTGCATAGATTTTTATTTTGTATGTGGAAAGGGGCATAGGTAACACACAGCATATATACGTTTGAGAGTCAGTCGTCTGTTCTACTGGGATCAAACTCAGGTCATCAGGCTTATGATAAACTCTTAACTGCTAATCACCTCAAGGTCAATCCATGAATTTTTAATAAAGCCATTCCTTTCAATGAACAGATGAGGAAGCCAGAATGAGGGTGAGGATAACCAGGAAGTCATACATAAAGCAAGGCCAGGCCAGAGCTTTTTTTCCTTCCCTGCTCCTTCTCATAATTCTGCTAGTGTGTTACTAGAGCTCTAGGAGTGAGTTAAAAGGTCTCCCAAAGGTTCACTTTAGCTACCTGCTTACTGAAACCAGAAGAGACAGTAACACCATGTGAAAGACAGAGGCAGTGGGAGAGGAAACTGTAAGGTACTTTATCACAGAGATATTTACACATAAGCCAACATCTTCAGGAAATGAAAAAATAACCTTTGTTATTGCAATAACTATAACTGATTTTGCTTCTCTCCTTGATGAAGTGACAATAATGACTTACTTTGAAAACATCTGTAAAATGAGAAAACCCTACAAAGGGTACTGAATCAAACAGACTTCAGATAGTGCAGGACTCTGATTCTTGAGAAGAAATATCATGGTAAGCCCTACAGTGGCTGGAGCCTTCTGTCTCTGTTTGCTTTTCTGTTTTAGTGGAGCCTAAGCTAAAGAGATCACAGGAGGCAGATCCTGGAATTCCAGGTCACATAGAGTTAGGCTTAGTAAGAACTAGAGGAGGAGGAAGCAGGTCTGAGCAGAGACAGCTGAGTTCTGTGTAAGGCTCCCTCGCACCAACTGCCTAGGAGCTGCCTGTGTGCACCCCCAGAGGCCAAGCAGTCGGCTGGATGTGGGCTGTCAGCTCAACCTGAGTGAAGAGACCAACCACAATTTGAATGTGACATGTCTCCCACAGGCTAGTATGTTAGGACCTGTGGTCCCCAGCTGATGGTCTCCTATTTGAGAGGGTTGTAGAAACTTTAGGAGGTGGAGCCTCACTGGGTGGAGGTGGGTCACTGGAGGTGGGCCTTGAAGTTTTATCCCCTGACTCCACTTCCTGTCTTCTGCTCTTTGACAGGTGATACAGTGTGACCAGGTTCCTAATACCTTGTCTGCCATTTCCTGTCATAAAAGACTTTCTCCCATTGTTTGTTCATTTATTTGACAGGGTCTCACTCTGTGGATCAAGCTGACCTTGAACTCACAGACTCACCTACCACTGCCTCCTAAGTGCTGTGATTAAAGGTGTCTACCACTACACGTGGATGAGTCCCTTCTTAGACCATTAGCCAGACAAACCCTTCCTCAGGGTACTTCTGTTGGGGATTTTGTCACAGCGACAACACAAATAACCACACAAAAGCCTGGCACTCAGAAGTGGGGCCATTCCTGGGGTAAACCTGACCACATGGTTTGTGTGAAGTATGAGGAAGAATTTAGAGCTCCAGGCTAAAGAAGCCCCAGAGTATTATAAACTGAACTCGGTGGGCATCTGGTGGAGCCCAGAAGGCCAAAACCTGAAAGAACTACAGGCCTGCACCATGGCTCAGTCAATACAGCACCTGCCATGCATGCAGGATCTGAATTGTCCAGGTCTCTGGCGCCCATATAGAGGGCAAGTGTGGCAGCATGCGTCTATAAGCCCACTGCAGGGATTGAGGCGGTGTCACAGACCCCTGTAACTCACTGACCAACCATCCTAGCCAATGATGCATTCCAGGGTCAGAGAGGACCTGGCTCACAAGGTTTCAGAGCCGAACAAGGACTTTGTCAGGACCTGGGCTAGAGTCTGTTTTTGTGATATTCTAAGGAAAATGTGTGCCTGAATTCTTCCTGAATCCTTAGACCTTGAATGAGGCCCAGTTCAAAAGTAGGGAACTTGCCAGGCCTCTAATCTTATCATTCAGGAGGTAGAAGCAAATAGATCTTTTCGAGGTTGAGGCTAGCCTGAACTACAAAGGACATTTCAAGGCAGCAGAGCCACTCAACCCGTGGCAGGGCTTTTGCCCGGCTCCTGTTGAGGTATGCAGTGAGAGCAGCAAGTGAAACATCTGCATGAACACTTGCGGAGGAAGGAGTTGTGAGCAAACTAAAGTTGTAGACACAGTGGCGCAAACACAGCTGTAGTTATTAGATAGGAACCTCGGGTTTTATAGGGATGATGCGGAAGGGTTCCCTGAGGAGAAAACTTGAGCCATCAAAAGCTCCAACTTGTGAAAATGCAAATGCATTTGACCAAAGAACCTGAAGTAAGAGTGTCTATGCATTTCCTGCTGGATGAGCACCTATGGAAGGGTTTCCCTGCCTCTGCCATCAAGGACAGAACTCTGATCCAGGAAGGTCAGGCTACATCTCCAGCTGGAGGGTGGTACAAGGTAGGATGGTTGAAAGAACATGGAAGGCTCGCACTAGGGTTCCAGCCCACTGAAGCCAGGCAGTGTTTAGCAGGATCAGGAAAGCCCCAGAAGGCCTGTCTCAGAAGCTAAAATGGAAGGTGATTGAAGAAGACACCCAGTACCAGTATCGCCCTCTGACCTGTATACATGTGCACATACATGTATGCATGCACTCATAGGTACACACATGATGAACACATGCACACAAAAGAAAGACTAAAGAACTTGCTGGGCTTGGTGGTTCATGTTATGATCCTAGCACTTGGGAAGCAGAGAAAGGAGGATCAGGGGTTCAAAGTGATTCTCAGTTTGAGAATCAAGGGCTTGAGGCCAGTTGAAAAACAAGAGGAAGCAAAAGTAGATTTTGGCCTTAACCATGACCAGAAGGAAAGGTCACTTTAGAAGAGGGGACAGAGTGACATATTGCACAATTTAAAAATGAAGAAGGGAGCCATGGCCCAAGGAATGTGGATACTACATGGGAGAGGAGACGGGGAGGGGCTAACTCTTCTGCAGTGGGTGGGTACTACGTAGGAGAGGCAAAGGGGAGGGGCTAACTCTTCTGTAGAGCCTCAAGAAGGGATTGCGCCATTTCTACCACCTTAATGTATCCTAGTTAGATCCATGTTGAAAATCCGACCCGTGATGGACTTCTCACCTACTGTTAAAAGAACACAAAGACTACAGAACAGAATGTGTTCTTAATAAAATCTCCGAAATGTAGAAATAAAAGTTTTAACAGAACTGAAAATGGAAAGAGACACACCCACCCTTAAGTTGCTTAGAGATTTTCAAGGCCTTTCAGCAACTGATGAAATGTTTAGAGAAAATAGTGAGGACATAGAAGTTCTGCACCTTATTAACCACCTTGCCCTAGCTGACATTGTAGAGAACACACTTCCTCTCTGTGACCACAGTATCTTCATCGAGCCGAGCTACAGACTGGGCCCTACATATCTCTGTGCAGGTAAAACAATCACATTCATACCAAGAAACACAAAAGACATACTAAAAGCACATGTTCTGACCACAGTAGTAAATAGCAACAGAGCAAGAAAACACCACCAATTCTGAAGCAAAACAAAATTAAATAATATACTTCCGAATAATCCACAGTTAAAAAAAGAAAAATTCACAAGGGAAAATAGCAAATCCTCCAACCAACTAAAAACAAACCCACAAGTGAGACACATGATTCACAGCCGACAGCGCCTAACAGGAAATGGAGATCTTCAATGCCTCTCAAAATGCATTCTCGAGGTTCAAAAGGCATTCATCTCTCCAGTTAGGACAGACCCATTATGACCTTCACACAGCTGCCTCCCACCGTTGCAACAATGACATTTGAATGTATCCATTTATTAACAGATCCATTCGTCACAGTGCCCAAGTCTCCCTTTCCTTCTTTATAGGATCTCACTGTCTATCCTTGGTAGGCCTCAAACCCATGAACCCCCGAGCGCTTGCACCCAGCTGTAGAACTGTAAAAGCCTTCTAAAGTCAAGGTCTGCCCTTCCTTCCAAATCTTGGTTTCTAGCACAGTGTGCAACTTTTAATGGGTTTTCTTCGAATTTAGGAAGATATGAAGAATGTATCTTCATGGAAACCCATGGGAATTGGCAAAAGAGCCACCCTGTGCTAGAGTAAGGAAATGAGGCCATGATCACTGAATAGCTGACAAAGCCGGGTTCCCATGTTCCTGCAGTGTTCTTTCAGATAGTGGTATCCCATAAGAAAGCCATGTCTCCTGAGGAAATGCACATTTTACCCTAGAGTCAAATAGTCTGTTCCAGGTATACACGCCATACAGGCCCCTGGTCTCCGAACCAGCCAGGACTTCAGAGTTTAGCAGCCCTTTCATAGGAAACTGTAGGAAGTCATCTGCGCCGAGCCTGCTCTGTCAAGTGGAAAACTCGGTCTAGATCCTGAGGTGATTCTGACCTAGACCAGATAATGGAACCAGTAGTCACTGGTGGAGCCAGCACCACAGCCTGGTCCCCAGCTCTTGGCCAACTTTGTGGCCGTTACAAGTATTAGGTCTCAAACCTGGGACAAAGGGCAAACGAAAGTGTCTAATAACATATCAAAGCAGACACTAACGGTCTTTCTCAGCGTCACCAGTACCTGTCACAGAATCATCCTGGCTGGCGCTCTGCCCCCACCCTAGGTTCTCCAGCCCAGGGGTTGGGCTGCTCTTCCCCATATAACCTCAGCTATTTGGTCACCAGTCTTTTTGTCTATCTGCCCCTCCCCCTTCTCACATGGCCTAGTTCAGTTTGCTGGTCATATTCACTCTGGACTCTTCTAGATGCTCCTGTCTCTGCCTGTGCTCTCCCTTAAAATTAAGAAGCTCAACCCCGTAGGAACAGTCATGTCTTCGTTTCTTTTTTCTTTGTTTCTTTCTTTTTTTTATTCAACAGGAAACTGGGGAGCTTGAGGTTGCCAGTCTTGGGCCTAGGCAGCAGATCTCAGCCACCCACACTGATGGGGCCCTGTGCTGTTTGCTTCTTGTTTCTCTATTTTCTACCTAGGTTTCGGTTTTTCACTTGGGTTTGTTTCCCCTTTGTCTCTGGTTCAGCTTCCTTTTCCTGTTTGGCTTTAAGTAGAGTCTAAATCGTAGCTGTCTTCAGAGGGTCTGTGGTCTTCTGCTTCAGAGACCCTGGTGGATCACAGGACTTTCCTCAGGGTTCCTCGTGCAACCTTCATTGAGCCATGGCCCCGGGGTGAGTACTGGAGCCCAGGATGGGATAGAGGGTGTGCAGAGGAAACCTAGGCTCTTAATGTTGAAGCTTCCGTAGAGGTCCTCGGATACCAGTATGGGAACATCCAGGACCCTAGGGCAAAGAACTCGCAAAATTCTAAGTTAATAACCTCAGTCCCTTCTGCTCTTTTCAGTCCCTGGCCTATCCTTGTAGATGCCAGTGACCTCGAATCGCTTGAGTCAAAAAGACTTACTCAGAACTGACCACCTACTTTGGAGAGTAGAGGAGACTCTGAACTCAGAGGGAGAGTTTCTGACTCAGAAGTATGGCTGGTAGGTCTAGGCTTTTGAAGAATGGCCTGACATTGAGGCAGCTTGTATATTGTACCTCTGGACCAAGATGAGACCCGAGTTTCCTTTATACCATAAGCTGCATGCGCTGTGACCTGTGGAGAGACTTGTCCCTCTCTGGCTGCTGGTCCCATAGATGATGTTGGATATTGTTGAGTGCTGGCTACCTGCAAACCATGCTGTATTCTGAGTGGTCATCCAAAAGTGAGACTAGGATTTGGACACGAGTGTCTCTTTCCTGTAACTACATGAAAGGTTGTAGTAAGACCGAGTTTATCCTCCGAGATTTGGGACTTTTATTTGACTAAATTATTATAGTCTTGTGTCTTCACATAAAATAATAATCCCCCACTTTGCAAATTGCTACTTCACCAGCTGTCTTCTTTTGCCTTTCTTGGATGGATGAGGAAGGTATGATGGCTTCTGCTGAAGCCAAATGGTGGCTGAGGATACAAAGGCTCTGAAAGGCTATGGGGCTTACCCAGGACTTACCTGGTTGAGGAGGGACCAGACCTGGAGCTTACCCACGCTGCCTCATCCAGACACTTAAGATACATTTTGCAGTGAGTTTACTGGAATGAATGAGACAGCGAATACAGCATGAGCAGCCAGGGAGCCTGGCTTCCCGTCCTGTTCAGTGTGCTGAGCGACTGCAGCCCAGCTAGGCCAGAGAAACACCGATTTGGTGCTTGAGTTTTGGTGACTTTATTCCTGCTTTTTTGCTTGCTTGTGTGTGTGTGTGTGTGTGTGTGTGTGTGTGTGTGTGTGCGCGTGCACATGTGCATATAGTTTTTCTGTAGCTTCAGGGGATTTGAGCGTGGAACTGTGAAAACCAGAATGCTTTCCATTCAGAGGTTTGATAGTCTCAGTTGTAAGTTACATTGTAAAAGCCAAGGGAGCTTACTGGGGGAGAAAATAGCACCAGAAGGAAATGGGGAGGAGGCACTATGAGTTCTCAAAGGTCTCTCAACCCTTAGACATTGGAGAAGTTGCAACTGGAAAACTTCCTGCAGACAGTGACTGCAGGCCCAGGGCAGCAGAGCTCTAGGCCTTGACTTTCCACTTCAGCAGAGTAACTGCTCTGTGCTCCTGTGCTCCCTTACTCATGCTAAAGAAAAGCCCCTGTATCATAGCACTGTGAGTGACAAGTTTTGAAGTCCCAGTTGTAGCTTTGGAGACTAGAGATGGACAAGATTTGTCTGCAGTAACTTAGTAGCCAAAGTAAGAAGAAAGCCAGGCAATGTGTCTCCCTTCCTCATCAAGGTTGTCTGAGCAAACATGTTCATGCCGTGACACTGTGAGTGTCCATGTGCAATATGATAGCATCTAGATTCCCTAGTTACCCTGACAACCATGGTAGGGCTACAGAGGGCTTCTTGTCACCAAGGCCACTTCTGGACCAGTAAACCTTTTTGAGCACCATGACAGAGACAAGGAGCTAAATTTTCTTGCCCCCTTATCTCACACTGTCTCACAGCAGTCCTGACAAGAACAAATATGGAGAGGATGGAGCTCTCTCCACCTCAGCCTCAGCAACTGGGCCTCTGAAATACGTAGATGATGGAGTGATAGGAAAATGGCCCAAAGATGAATCGTACACAGGAGCATCACATGAAGGCAAAGCAAACACTCCCACAACAAGAGAAGCACAAAGACTCTGTCCGTGTAGACAGTCCGTCTAGAGGGAGGAATGTGCGCTCATCTGAGTGGCATGCTGCCTGTGTATGTGTAGCATACATTGTCTTCCTTCCTGGGCACAGAGCATGTCCTTCTAGGAGTTCATGACAATTGGATTCTTTCCAAGGGATTCTAAAGGAATAAGGGGAGGCTCCTTTAAACGTCTGCTGTTCCCCTGAACCTAGAAGTTGTCCCCACACCAGGGTCACAGACTAGGGGACAGCATTCCTGGACTCCTTTGCAAACATTATTCATAAATACATTTCTGTGTCATTGAGAAATAAACCAAGAGAAGGAGAAAGGACTTGGCCAGAAACATAGCGAGTGAATGGAAGATCCAAGCCTGGAATATGGGTCTCCTGAACTCTGTGCTGTCTTGGAGGAAGAACTGACCTCCATCCTCAGACTGTGGAGGAATAAGAGCTATGGAAGGGTGAGGAGACACACTGTATAGGACTGTTTAACACAGACAGTTTGTGGGGAAATCACACTCCTCCTAGTATTTGGAAGGCTGATGTAAGAAGGCTGCTGTGAGTTTGAGACCAACCTAGTCCACAGATTGAGCAAATTAGTGAAATCGTCTCTCAAAAACAAAACCCCTAAAGCCTAAACAGCACAGGCAAGACGATTATCGGTGGTTGAGAAGTTGGGGCTGTTAGGTGAAAGTGGCCTTTTAGAGAATTCTGAAACACAGGAAGGATTTCTTTCAAAGGGCTATCCCAGTGGTCAGTCAGCCTGGACTACTGTAGCTGATGGAGAGATAGTTCTTCTAAGAGCAGAGGAGGGGTAGGCAGCAGTTGAGAAATTACCAAAGAGAGCTAGAGAAAGAGCAACTGGAGTGATGGGGAGGAAACAGTGGGCCATCATCTGTTCTTAGTGGGAATATTTTCTTTAAAACCGCAATGATCACATGAGACAGACATAAAATTTAGAAATGAAAACTCATGTGACAGAGACAGCAAGTGCTCTAAGGTGATAGCAGTTTGGTACACTAGAGAGTGGGAAAAAGAATAGGGAGGACCAAGTCATGTGACTAGGAAAATGGAAGAAAATAAGGCCAAGGACATAGTACACCAAGCCTGTCAGTGTACACAAAAAGTTTGATTTTACTTTCCAAGTTATGAGCATCTTTGGAGGGAAAGACAGTTAACTGAAGCCTGAGCCCACTGTGCACATTCCCACTGGCCACTGTGGGTAATAGTTAGCACTGTGACAAGAATGGAGGCAGAAAGTTTAGAAGCTGCCTCAGTCATCCAGGTCAGAGGCAGTAGTCAGGTGGTGGACTTCTGGGGCAAGGAGGAGACAGGTAGTCAAATACAGTAAGGACACAGGAAGGATAGGCTGCAGGACTTCCTAGTACACTCATGTGGGTGTGAAGGAAGCACAGGGTCTGGTGTGATGTAGGTAGGTGGTGGTTTCTGGGGAACAGGGCTTGACACAGGCAGAACTAGAAGGGGCTGTAGGCTTTGAACCCTGGACAGCATACATCCCTAAAAATGTTTCTTGCCCAAGACTGACAAGCAGGAGTTAGTATCACAGTGCAGCCACAGGGAATTCAATGTGAATGAGTAATTGGTGATCTGCTCCTTCCGGTACGAGTCAATTCACTTCAGTCCCACCCCTAGTTTCCCAGCTTCTCCAGCACTCGTTACCGTCTGACATACTACAGAACGCATTCAGGTTTTGTTACTATTTGTTTCTCCTCTCTACTCAGCTAGAATACCAGTTCCAAGACAGCAGGGATTTGGGTTCTTTAGTTCCCTAGTGTTTCCCCAAAGCCTAAAACCAGGCCTGGGAACGCACACATTCAATCTCTAGGTTGAATTTCTTTTTGACATTCTGATTGGAGATGCTTAGCTACCATTGCTGCTGCTCAGTAGAGCTTCCTATAGTGTCAGGCATTGTGGCTACTCCAAGTGGGGAAGAAATAGTGGCCCTTGTACAACTAGCTGCCAACAGTTGTCTCTGCTACTCTCAAGGGCCTACAGATAGTCTGTGCATGAAGATGTGTGAAATCTTGCACATTCTGAAGTCATAGAGAGCCCCCTGGGATCTCATTCAAGGTCATCTGTTCCACAAGCTTGTGACCAAGCAGCCTCAAAGACCTCATACTCTTCTGGAGTGAGTCCCCAGGACCTGAAGCCACACGTTGCCCAAGAGAGCTTCTGAAGTGTTTGCCATCTTTTGTCCCTAGTGGGCTAATGGCCTGAAGTTCCAGGTCACTCAAAACAGGACATCATGTTTCCTCAGGCACCAAGTAGAAAACCTGAGAGAACTGGTCAAGCACAGTGGCTGCTCTGGTAGTTAGGCCACTGGGAAGAGACGCCCAACAGTTACCCTTGTGAAAGTTCAAATAACACGCATCCTACCGGTCGGCCCCGCACCTTGCATGTAGTCCCCGTGTGAGGTGTTGCCTTACTTTCCCCCAAGCAAGACAGCACTGTTAAGGTGCTTGTTCCATGTCACACTGCTGGTCCCTTGATACAGCTGGGATTAGAACCAGGTCTCTTGTGCCATGTCTGTCCTCTCAGTTGTAGCTCCTCAAAGGAACCTGCCCCAAATTGTAAGAACCAAGGCCTCCTGCAGCGTTTTCAGTGTCAGTCCTTCCACACTGTCACTCTGCCCTCCTTAGCAAGTTTTGTAGCTCTCTGACAAAAACTGCCCACCAGCCTATAGCTGCTGAAGAGCAAGATGTTTGTGGCTCAGTTCTGTCTGACCCTGTGCCTATAAACAGTGCAGTCACTTAGATGTTGGTTGCACTGAGTCAAAGGGATGTGCTAAGGATCGGGAATGTTAGTTGAAATGAGCCATTCTCATTCCTAGGCTACTAATTTACCCTCAGAGCTGAATACCACCCGGAAGCCAGAGACATAACACCACAGCTTGCTTGGAGCACATCAGACTTTCTGAATGCTTTTGAGGCATACATAGCCTGGTGTCCACATGGCGTATTAGGTGGCTCTCCAACAGTGGGCTAAGTTGGTGGCTTCGAGATGATATAGGAAGTGCTATGAGTCTAAAAATATCACATTCCCTTAACAGTTGGGTTTTTTTGTTGTTGTTGTTTTGTTTTTTGTTTTTTTTGGGGTTTTTTTTGCTTGTTTTGTTTTTGAGAATCCGCAAATCTCCAGAGAGAAATGAAGACCACTGTATACATTTTGGATGGTGGCCTAAGGATAAAAAAGCAAACATCTAGATTGCCTGTGACCTCCCACTCTGGATGGAAAAGAAGACGCTTGGGTTTAACGTAAAATTTTAGGCTGAGTTTGCCCAAAGCCTTTATTTGTGATAAAGGTTACTCAGGCAATAGCACTTCGTATTTGCACAGTACTCTGTGGATATCTAGTTCCTTGTTTTTATTTCTGTAGGTTAGTGAACCACTAAATGTGGCAAGGAGATTGACCTTTTTAGGGCTGGGTCAACACTGCATTTTTGATGATACCAAACTTTATTACTCTTGCCTCATAAGTTCACTGTGGAACTTTCCAGAAATAATTGACATGTTGTTTTTAAAATATACTTTAAGTTCCAGTACTGTTAATTATTCACGGTTACATTACTACAAAGTACTTGATGTAATTAACTTAGAAAAAAATGCATTTAGTTCATAGTCCAGGATTGGGGCGTTCCCTTACTTTGGGCTTCTACGGAGTCACACATCATGGTGGAATCATTCACGTCACACATGAGGAAGCATGAAAACAGCCAAGAGAAGACCAGGATCCTGCAGTCTCTCGTGAGGACATGCTTCAAACAAAAGGCAGCCTGGTGTTATGGGATGGAGGCCACCATCCTAACCTGTACCACGTAGAAACAAGAACAGGGGCAGCCTACACGATTGGGCCCAAGTTCTTCACAAACATAACTCATTATCAGTGAAAAAGAAATAGCTTAACACCCTAGCTTAGAGTAAGCACACAGCACAACAAGTAGCCATATGTTAAGGATCTATGAGTAGATCCTGGCTCCAAAATTGCCAAAAACTTTTTTGGAAAAAGTATGTGTGTATGTGTATGTGTGTGTGTCTGTTGTAGGTTAGAACATTTGTTTTATTGTGCTGTGAAGTGGGGATAAATGGAATGAAGACTCCAAATCAGTGACTTGAGTGCCCACCAAATGATCTACCATACGAGCTAGCACGGGATAGCTTCTCAAAGAGGGTGGAAGTCAGCACGGACCCTTGTTTGCTTTACCCACGGCCTCTTTTCTGAAATCCAGTAGATGAGCAGGAGCCACCCCTTCTTCCTGGAACTACCAAGCAGGCCCTAATGAGGGGCTGCCTGGCTCCCAGCTATGGGGGGCTTCTTTAATGATGGTCTCAGCTCCTTTTAGGAATCACTTTTGGTGCCATATGTTGAAAGCAAACAAGTTGTTGGGGCTTTATGTCTGGTCCAATTTCTTGACTTGGGACGTGGCTCACCACACACCCCCTCACTCACTAATTCCAAGCTGCTGAGTTGAAGGTACTGGTGCATGTCAGGTGAACATGGAGTGATTCAGACGAGTGCTGACCTCCAGAAACTTACAGTCTCAGGGCACGTAAGCTCTAAATAGCATTTACGAAAACAGTACCTGTTAGGAGCCATTAAGTATCAGAAGTACACAGAACCTTGCAGTGGGGCCAGATGCAGAAACACACCTCCAGAGACCATGAGTGTCACCGGTATGTCTATGTTGGTCACTGTAGTGCTGGTTTATAGGCGAAAACTCTTTTCTTTTCCTGGATCATAATCCTCAGGACAGATACATGTTCAAGGCAGCATACCTTACTCTTAGCAATTGTCAGGTGAGTAGAGTAGACAGTGGCCCTTCACCTAAGCTTTGAGTCAGACCTCCCGATGTAAGGAGAACACATCTTGGGCAATAGTATTCCTAATTACCTGAGTAACAGTGAAGTCATTTTAAAGGCCCAGATGTTGTGGGGACGCTTCTTCTGCTCTACTTATCGCCAGACACAGCCTACCTTTCTCACTGAGGTGTGCTAGGCAGGGCAACATCAGTTCCAGGACACTGAGAAGGGGAATTCCTGGGCAAAGCCCAAGAATCCATCCTGTCATCCTGGACCTTCCAAGGTGGGAATGGAACTGTGGCCTACTTTTTAGATCAGCACTTAGGGGAACCTGTCTGGGGGCATTGCCCAACAGAAGGACCTAAAATGAGACATCTGTTAGAGTAACTTTTAGAAAAACACTTAGGTGGGCTGGAGACGTGCTAGAGAGCTCAGGAGGATCACACTTTGACTTAAGGCTTTTACACCCCACACGTGGTGGCACACATCTTTAATCCTGGACCTCAGCAAGCAGAGGCCAGTGGCTCTCTAGAGTTCAAGGCCAACATGATCTATATAGTGAGTTCCAGAGCAGCCAGAGCTACACATCAAGACCCTGTCTGAAAGGAAAGGTATCTAAACTCTTTACAGATTAGTGGGAATTACTTGTCAGTTCAGCAGGAAAGAATGTCGTGGGCAGAACAGAATAAACTGAGCTAGTGAGGCCACAGAAACAGTACCTGTTAGGAGCCATATCTCCACCAGATTAGGTGGGGGAAGGGCTCAGCTGGAAACTTGTTTGGAGGATGGAATATGAAGAGTTCAGAGGGCCTGCCAGGAGCCCAGGCTGTGCCTTACATGGTAACAAGGTGTCCATCTTAATCCCCCAGAGAAACCACCAGGGAAGGATGGACAAGGAAGGAGAGCAATAGTTAGAGAGAAGGAGCCACAGAGAAGCACTTTGTCTAAGGTCATAGTAGCCTCTGTGGCGTGCTCAGGCTCCCGGTGAGGCTTGAAGAGGCAGGCCCATCTGCCTTTGAAGTTCTTTCTCTGACCTCATCAGCGGTTATATAGAAACTCCAGACACAGGAACCCAGCGATAGGAAAGTAGGCAGGAAGCTATTATGTTGTACGTGAGGTGTAGATGATGATGGTGTAGATGATGATGGTATACGCTTCAAACACCAGCAAGCCAGGAGGGCAGAGGGCAGGAGACCTGCAATATGTTTAGGAAATATAACAGCTGGCCTAGTAGCCACAGAGGGCAGGGCTTGAAGAGGTGAGCATCTGAAATGACTCTCACGGATCAGGCACGGCCTGGAGGTGGGATGGCTGGCAATTCTTAGAATAGGAAGCATTGCAAAGGTTTTCTGTTTGAGCCTATTGATTTTGAGGTACCTGAGGTATAGCCAGTTGTCTGAAATATAGTGTCAGGATGAGAACCTCATTAGCCCATGATCTCTGGACATACTGGTAATCACCATGAACCCTAGCCGTGGTGAAAACCATGAGGAGACTCCTTCAAGGATTGTTGGCACCAGAATCTATAATCATGTAGAGATGAAGGCCCCACCTGAAATTTACACTGAGCCAGACCACATAAGGAGATCTGGGGGCTTGTTTTGTAATAAGTACCTTGCTAGTTCGTACAATGCATACATTTTTGAGAGCTGTGGGCATGGAGTGAGAGAAGAAATCAGAATAGCAAGATTCAAAGTAAGCTTTAGATCAACTTGAAATAGGGACCCATTTGAGGCATTCACCTTTACAAATGATGTCAGAGGCTCCTAGACACTTCAAGCATGTCCTTGGCCCCAGCTAAAGAACCTGATAAAAGAGAAATGGAGTCAACTCAAAACTGTGAAGGAAAACAAAACAAAACAAAAAAAAAACCCCAAAGTCACCAGAACTGTCTGCCATAGAGAACCAGGAGAGTCAGTCAGGGCAGGTTTTAAAACTAAAGACAGCAGCACTTGAGTCTCTAGGAGCAGCTAAATGATTTTGGAGACTGAGAATGTTCTGTTTGTCTTCAGGAACAGAAGGCAGCTCTACTGGCAGCTTGGAGAGTGCAGACTGGGTAGAGAGGGAGACTAGACCATCAGCTTCCTGGAAGAAAGGAGCCTGAGGGAGCACCTGGGAGTGAGGGCCAGCCCACTCGTGTTTACTAGCTGTATCCTCTGAGTGAAAAATTACATTTCTAAAACATGAGCTACCATTAGGCTGACCACCTCATGCTCATGTGCCTGGACTGTTTCAGTTTCCATCTCGAATGTCTTACCTCCTGGGAAGCCCCTGAGTCACATGGACTTGTTGACAAGATGAAACAAACCTTCAAACCAGAATGGGTTAGCTGTTTTGTCTGACAGAAACTATCAAGCCACCATGTTGGGCCTGAGCAGGGCCGCTCTATCAGTTCTGGGCAGCTGAACAGCTAGAATTCGGCAGCAGTGACAGCTACATAGCAGTCAAGATTTTCTCCTCTCTCCCACACTGGCCGGATAAATGGCAAAAGGAGAATGTATATCTTCTCCCATTTAGGCTTACTAGTCACAATAAGTGAGAGAAAGAAAGAAAGAAAGAAAGAAAGAAAGAAAGAAAGAAAGAAAGAAAGGTACCGTTCAAATGGGAAAGAAAACCGGGTTTTGGTTAACCACAGGTTTAATTTGAACCCATAGTGTTAAAAACAACAGTGGAGGAGGGGAGAAACCCATGGCTATCATTACAATAACTAAAATGTATTTCTTCTATCCGTCTTTTTACAACTTCTGAATCATGTGTGATACCCCAGACACATTGCACCTACTTTGGGGGGCCTGCAGCTCTGTATACTGTGTGGTCCTTACCCCTGCTCCTGTCTGGGCTGCCTGTCTCCTCTGCCTAGACTCCTTACACCTGCTTTGTCTGGGAATTGAAGACCATGATCTTTAATCCCAAACTACTTTCTTCCTAAGATCATCTGGTTCCCCAGAGCTCTCCTAGCCAGGTGAGGTGTGTGTGGTTCTCTGTCTGACTCCTGTCTGTAAGCTCCTGGCAGCAGCCACTGCCCTGTCCATCTGTCCTCTGTCTCACTGGCATCTGTGCTATGGTCAGCACATACCCAGTTTGAGTGGTCTGATGGGCTGCTAGGAGCTGTTCAGAAAACACTGTGGCTGGAAAACAAGTAGAATGTACTGAGACCAAGGTCTACATCCGTCATCCAACTGGCCTCTTTAGAAAGGAGTCGGCGCTCAGTTATTCAGAGGTTTGCTCTGTGTTGTCAGGGCTGCTTTACTGATCACAGTAGAGAACTGGATTGTATCATCTAGGGCTCTTTTCAGCTCTGAGACTCTCTAGTGAGCACTCAATAGACACTTGCCAGATGTACTTTACCAAAAGGTACAGTCTCTATCCTGGACCACAAGATCTGAGCTGCAGAGGTGGTCTTGAGCTCAGCCCTCAAAACTCAGGGTGAATTGGCCACATTCCTATCCAAGCCTTTCCAAGAGGACTGACTAATCCTTTAAAAGCACCATGTCTGTGCTGGGGACAAGGCTATTTCCAGATATTTTGGTTCCCTGCCCTTCATATGATAAAATGAGCACAGTATGACATTTCCTTTCTTGCTTGGTCTGGTTGTTATGCTTACTCAACACTGTCACTTTACTTCATTGTTACTCTACAAGGTGTAGTCACTTTACTTCATTGTTACTCTACAAGGTGTAGACTCCGTCTCAGTCCACTGTGTGGTCCACACTGGGCTAGTATGGCCTCCTTTCTAAGCCTTGTGACTCTCCAGTTGTCAGCCTTGTCTTACCTTTTTGGTTTGGGAAGCCTTACATGCCACTAAGACTGTATTCAAGATTCTTGGGCTCTGAAAACTAAACAGCTGGCCAGTGTAGTGTGTTTATTTTAGTGGTGACATTTGACCTCTGCTAACTTCTTGGTTTTCTGTCATATTCTGAACAGGTGCCCTTGCTTTGCCAGGTGTCTGTAGCCTAGAACCAGTGTGTGAGAGCAACTGTTGCTCAGCCCTTTAGGTCACCCAACCTCATTGTCCACATGGCATTTCTGATGCTGTTCTGCCTTGACACTAGATATAAATTGAACATTTTGTTGGATGCTGCAAAGAAAACCTCTGTGTGGTGTACTTTGGAGTCAGAACTGGCTGAACATCTAAAATCCTATCTCTGGGTACCTAGGTAAACTCATGTGTCTCCTCCTCAGCATCTCAGCCACTATTTCCTCATCAAATAGGGATAATTAGTGGCTACTTCAAGCTATGTATGAGGGAGGCGACAGTACTTACATACATTGTATTATGTAACACAGGGTTTCTAAGGATCAACTAATAATAATTTCTCTTTCTCTCAAGCACACCTCCCTGCAAAGCAAAGTGATGAATCTCCCAAGCTGTGGGATTTTGGCAGATGCTCACTCACTCTGCATGGTTTTTTTTTTTTTTTTTTTTTTTTTTGTGGCAGGGGGAGGGAGTGAACTGGTCAGTTCATAGAACAGCACTGCTGTGGACAGGTGGAAGTTCTAGCAGCAAGTTCATGTAGCCTTTGACCTCTGTTTCAGAAGGACAGGGCCAACATCGATCCACCTTGACCAAGTGTGACACTGTATTTTCTTGCTCTTTCTGCAGTGAACAGAGTATCTGCCAAGCACGGGCCTCTGTGATGGTCTACGATGACACCAGTAAGAAATGGGTACCAATCAAGCCTGGCCAGCAGGGATTCAGCCGAATCAACATCTACCACAACACTGCCAGCAACACCTTCAGAGTTGTTGGGGTCAAGCTACAGGATCAGCAGGTAACTTCTAGAGTGAGCATCATAGCCCTGAGCTGCAAGCTTACCAGTGCATGCTCGGGGAGAAGAGGGCCCAGATACTTCACCATCTGGAGTGAGAGTCATTTCCCATGTCATATGCAAACACTAAGCTACACCTTTCTGCTCCACTGTGTCAGATGAGAATGCCATGACTAATAAGATATAAAGTAAGATAAAATATTCTGTCAGATCAGAATAAAATAATAATTGTGAGAAGGCTTTGAAAAGTATAGTTCGTGTGGGCTTGGGAGATGGCTCCGTAGATGAAAGCACACAAGCTGTGCACAGTTGAGGAAGACACTTGGCACCAACCTCTGCCTCTACACTTACATGCATACATGCATACATATGTGCATACCAAACACAAAAAGAAATAAAAAAGAAAATATCCTGTATGGCTCTTTCACTCTGATTCTCTACTTGCCTATGAATTTAGGACTTTGCTATAGAGATTTGGAGTTATACCCCAGCCTGAGATGATTGGAGGATCGTCTCTCCCTAACATACAACCTGGACAGATCAGCTGAAGTCGTATGTAGTGCACCTGCGAAATACACCTCCAAGTATAAGCAACGTCTCCTATCCATTCGTGTCATGCATAACCAAGGCAAACTAGCCCAAAGTAACTTGCTGAGCGCCCCGGTGCTCCCCACCCTGTTGCCTTTGGGAGGACTGACCAGGATTCTGAACAGTAAGGCTAGAAGATCTGTGGTTTCATTGTTTACAAAAACAACGGCTGAGGTGGCTCAGTAGTTAAGGGGCTGTCCTTCCACAGTTCCCAGCATCCACATAGCAACTTACAAGTGTCCATAAAGTGCAATTCCGGGGCACCCAACACCTCTGGTTTCTTCAGATACCCGGTGCTCACAGACATACATGGTGTTTAGACATACACACAGGCAAATACCCATACACATAAAGCAGCAATAATAATATTGATGATAAAATAACAACACTTTTATAAAACACCTCTCCTTAAATGGTGTTTTCTGAGAGCTTTGTGGTCAGGCTGGCTAAGAGAATACTAGGTTTCCTGCTGTCTCTGAAGCCAGTACCAGCAAGTTAGCAATATAAAGAGAAACTTGGAGTTCTGGTGTACATATTGCCCATTGGCCAAAGTAGCCCTAGCAAGTTTCACAGGCTTTGTCCCTGTTAGGCAGAGACAAACACACTTCAGGACTCTGGCTCTGAGGTAGTCTGCCTAACCCTGAACTCCTGTGGCCCTTAGAGGCACTCCTTGCCCTCGGTGACAGTTTCTTTCTAGGAATACCCTTTATCATGAAGGTACTGTTCCTGAACCATAGTGGGCTCCCTAAGTGGTTGCCTTTTTAAAATCTAGAACTGAGGCTGGCAGTCTCATTCAGCGGCCCATGCATGCTAAGCAAAGGCTGCATGCGTGCTAGGCAGGTGCTCTACCACTGAGCACAGCTGCAGCCACTTGGTCACTCCTGACCCTCCAGTGCTGTGGAGTGACTAGATTTCTTTATAAAGTTAGCCTGCTTCTGTGCCTTGTTATAGTAGTGAAAACAGACCAACCACAGCATACGGTTGAAGATGCTGTGTGTTTCACGGTGAGCCCATGAGGGAAGCTGGGGTTTAGGTAAGAGTCTGAGAAGATTACTCTGTCATTAGATGGAGATCTGTTTGGGTCTCAGAGTCTTTATCAACTTACATTGTTTTTTAGATCCTAGCCAGTAGCATAGGGACCAAGAAGATTGCTCTCTACCATAAGCTTTTTCTTTGTAAAAGACCTATAGATTGTTGTTACTCAGAAGCCTCAAAACCATGTTAGACAATATTTGGTGTTTCAAGGGCTTTAGAAACAAACAACAACCGGGCGGTGGTGGCGCATGCCTTTAATCCCAGCACTTGGGAGGCAGAGGCAGGCGGATTTCTGAATTCCAGGCCAGCCTGGTCTACAGAGTGAGTTCCAGGACAGCCAGGTCTACACAGAGAAACCCTGTCTCAAACAAAACAAAACAAAACAAAAAACAAAAAACAAAAAAAGAAAAGAAAAGAAACAAACAACAACAACAAAAAGTTAGGAAAGGCACTCCCATGTACTCCTACACTCTCCAAAATAAGACAGTGGTGTGATTATGGGCTCCTGTGTGGAAAGTGCAGTATTTAAAATAAGCTTATCCTTTGAAAGTGCCTAAATCAGTCCTGCTGAATAGTAGGGAATTATCTTTAAAATAAACCTGACTAGAAAAGCTGGTTAGCCGGTATATATGTCAGATACGACAGGCAACAAGAATTCCAACGGAGAAAAGAGACTGACCTTTTTAAGAAGAGGCTCCACCAGAAGAGAAGTCACAGCAGCCCTAAATTTGAATGTATCTAATAATGTACTTTCCAAATATATAAAGCAGAAATGGACCAATCTAAAGATTTCAGGAAATAGACTAATTGCGAAGCTTACTTGCAGATTCTGATCATGCCTCCAAGTAGCATACTGAATAAGCAGACAGAGATGAGTGAAAACTTGGGGATCTTGTTAGCATTACTAACCACCCTGACCTGGTTATGTTATGGAAACTGCAGCCAGCAGCTGTACAGTATTACAGTGTCTTTGTTAGGGTTTCTATTGTTGTGAGAAGACACCGTGGCCACAGTAACTCTTAATAAGGAAAACATTGAATTGGGGCTGGCTTACAGTTTCAGAGGTTTAATCCATTATCATCATGGTGGCACATAGGCAGGCATACTGAACGAGCCAAGAATTCTACATTTAGATAGGCAGGCAGCAGAAAAAGAGTGACACTGGACCTGGCTTGAGCTTCTGAAACCCCAGCCCACCTGTAGTGACACAATTCCTCCAACAAGATGCTGCGCAGACAGAGCCAGTCCAGGGGAAATGAGAGAACACTGTCAGCTCATTTTGCTGGCAGTGAGCCGAGGCATGTAGTCCTCTCTGCAGACTCAGCCAGCCTCTAACTCCAGCTCTCCCATTAGTTTACTGTCTAATTTGTTAAGTCACTTGTTTTCCCTGGCCCCCGACTTCCCAACCGTACAAAGAATTCCTAAGATCCCTGTGAGTTCTTCACAGTGATTCTGCTGTCTGCACTATTTCTGTACCTGGGATGGATATTCTGTTCCTCTTGATTCCTGTACCCTGAGTCCCCTCTGAAAGCCAGGCATCTCACCTCACAGACAGAGGAAGTCTCACTTCCTCTGTGCGTCTCTCCAGGGAGTCTTGGTTTGCTCACCTCCAGCAGATTTGCTTCCAGGCCTCTCACGGCTTTCTCTTCCGCTTGCTCTGACTTTTTTGCACTTGTTGTTTTTTGAGACACTTTCTTTGTGTAAGAACACTGGCTGTCCTGGACTGGCTTTGTAGACCAGTCTGCCCTCAAACTCAGAAAGATCCCCCTGCCTCTTCCTTCCTAATGCTGGGATTGAAGGGTGTCCCATCATGCCTAGCATTTCTCTGGTTTCTTAATGTCCATCAAAACTATATATGGAAGATTGAACATAGAACTGCTGCTGCGTGTTAACTGGGAAAAAACGAAGCAGGGTCTTAGCTCTCGGGTTCTATGTATGACTCCAGCCTCTAACCTTAGAGAGCATTTTAACCTGGCTCATTTGGCAGCCCATCTCATACATACACTTCACAAAAGCTCAAGCCCTTTTCAGTGGCCTAAAAACTAAACCAGTCAGCTGTGAGCTTAGGTCTTCTGCTTACCAACACACATGTAAATCTGCTCCTACTCGGGAGCCTGTATATAGATATTAGCCAAAGTCCCTACCTGTTGCTGTGTAGCAATTAAGTTGTGAAATGGTTCATCTCTTCTCCTGACTTAGTGCATGTGTGTCCAATGGGTCATCTCGCTTCAGTCCTTTGTAGTTGGACCCAAGTCCACCTTGTGTAGGATAGGGACCTAGGATGCTGCTGTTCTAGATACTGCCCACAGTTGCTCCTCTGACTCTTCCTGATTCAGTAGCACAGCAGTCTGAGCAGTTAAGGAGAGCAACAATCCATTACCATAGTTTTCCCACTCCAAGGGCAGGAAGACTCGAAGTTGGAGGGTCACACAGCAGAGTGCCGGCTCCAGCCCTGAGTGTCCTCAGGCTACCATTGACTTCAGGAAGCAACACTTACTAAATAGCCTGAAATCATTCTTTCAGTGTCTAGAAGAGTAAACATCTGGAGGCCAGCAGACCTGCTGCTGAGAGTGTCTGCCTTCTCTTTCCCTGCTTGGCTTGACATTGCATCTGACACAGTGTTGGCTATTAGTTGATTAATAACATAGGCAGTAATGAGGCTGTATGTCTGTGCAATATATTAATTTCTAGAAGTCATCCTTGAAACTAGAACTTGTTTTTATGAATTCTCAATACTTTGCTGAGGGCTGTGGGAAGCCAAGACCAAATTGCAGAAGACTGTTACCTTAAGGAGCTTCATATCTAGGAGATACAGATAAAGCATAGATAAGATAGCTGGCTTTGGGAGATCCCCGAAAGGTCAGTAAGGTAACATTACATCTTCCATCTTTTGGGGAAACTAAGCCACAGAAAACTTCATTGATCCCCTAAGTAGCACAGCCGAGACACAGGGTCTGGACCAGAACCCAGCCAGGGTACCTGGCCCCCAGCTCAGACCTAGTTTAACGAAATAACAAGTTTTGCCACCACTCAATTGTGGTCTGAAATGGTCCGATCGCCCTTTCCCTCCTGTGACCGTCACCCACCCTGTGGCCGAAAGGATACAGTGTCTTTGCCCCAGGCAGTTCCCCAGCTCACTTACGTTTTATTTACGTGCATTTCTCTCTTTTCTCGAGGTTGTGATCAATTATTCAATTGTGAAAGGGCTGAAGTACAATCAGGCAACACCCACCTTCCATCAGTGGCGAGATGCCCGGCAGGTCTATGGCTTGAACTTTGCAAGTAAGGAAGAAGCGACCACATTCTCCAACGCCATGCTCTTCGCCCTGAACATCATGAATTCCCAAGAAGGAGGTAAGCAGAGCTGGATCTTCCCTGGACGCTCTCTTGTTCTGTGTCCCAGCTCTGACTGGCTGTCATCCTGACATGGCTACTTCACTGTTGACATGATGTAGATCCTGGTACTTGAGGTTCAGAAGAATGACTGAGAGGGAGTAATGTGCCATTTGTGAAGTGCATGTGTGTAGTGACGTGCTCCTGAAGCCCTCAGTGAGGTGTGCTTTATGTCGCCTATCCTACTTCCATGTCCCAGAATATACACCTGGCAAGACCCTGGCTAGGAAATAACCAGAGTCCTAAGCTCTCAGCGCGTTAGGAGTTAGAGTTCACAGACTAATAACTAGCTGACTTAGTGTCTGCAGTGAGTGCTGGGATAAAAGTGTGTGCTAGGTACTTGGTGAGTACAAAAGGAGACAAGGAGCTGCCTGTCTGGGCCATAAGGGAGACCACAACAGCAGTGCTGGCAAAGAGAGAAAACATCAATGTCCGGGGCCTGGATCCAGGTTCACAGCAGCTCAGCTAGCTGAAACTGGAAGGGTGGCAGCTTGGACCCGGTAAGGCTTGCTTGGCATGGGGACTAGCAACAGGGACCGAGCAGAACAGCAAACTGCTCATGGCCTTATTGCAGCAGCTTTGAGGGAAGACAGAGGCCTTCCCATCAAGGGTGTCTTGCTGGCCTCAGACATTGGCCCTGCAGTTAGCAGTCATCTTACTTAACCACGGTGGAGCACAGTGGGTGGCCGTGGACCAGGCTTGGACTCACTGTGCTTGGTTTCAGCTCTAGTTTGCTCATTCCAGCCAAGGAAGCCTTGAGCAACTTGAAGGTCCCCTGCCTACAAATACAGGTGCGGAGACTTGCTTTACCCTTAAATGAGCCAGACGTACTGTGTCGAGGTTAGGTTTTCTGTGATTTTGCAGCTGTGCTTTCATCTATCAAGGGAGGGTACGTCTTGGTTTGGTGAGCTCTGCCTCTGCCTCTCTGCAGCCGCTGACAGGCTTCTCATACCAATGATCAGAACTCAGATGGGACAGTGAGGCTGGCTCCTGCCATCATTCAGGTCCCTGGCAGGAGAATAAGGAGGGCTTCCTCACTCTGCCCTGCTCAGTCTCCCTCTCCAGCAGCAGGGAGTCAGTAGGAAGAGGCCGGGTTCTGACCCAGCTGCACTGCAGAATTCAGCTTTCTTTGGGTTTTTTATCTCCATTTTTGCTCTAGACTCTGAAAAGGCAGGCTTGGTGTAGATGAAGGGAAGGCATGGAAACAGCGACGTTTTTTTGTGTATAAGCCACACCTGCTAAGCACACTGCAGCATGCAGCTAGAAAACAGATTTTGAATTTTCTGAGGTAGAACTTAAGTCTGTTTTTAAGAAAAAAGTATGTTTTAAACAGTTCTAGATGTCCTAAATTTTATAACTATGACATATATCAGAGGGAAACTAGGCTTGATTCTGTTTGTAACTTTACTGAGAGTTGTTTTCTACTTCCCCTAAAGCTTCAGCTGACATTTCCAAAGGCAGATGTCTAAAACCCAGACAGGGTCTACAGAGTTGGAGCTGGGGAAGGAGCCTGAGATGTCATGAAGCCACAAGTTTATTATTGGTAGTCAGGGCTTGGGTCGGGTGTTTCCAGGTTGGAGGCCTCTTAGCCAAACAACTGAAAAATCACACAGATTTGAAAAAAAAAAAATAAATAGAAGATAACTTATCTAGAGCAAAGCCAAGGTGCATTTTAAAGATCTGAGGAGGTTCCAGGGTGGTTAGGTGCATTGTTCAGAGAGGGGCTGTATACATAGTGCATGCTAGAGTCCACTGTCACGACTGACAATAGGCCACTCTGAGTGTGAGGGATCACTCGGGCCCAAGTCATGTTCTGAGGCTC
Source organism: Rhabdomys pumilio (assembly GCA_030674055.1). Lineage (NCBI taxonomy): Eukaryota > Metazoa > Chordata > Mammalia > Rodentia > Muridae > Rhabdomys > Rhabdomys pumilio. The sequence continues at coordinate 21,130,027 of JANHMN010000022.1, read as the reverse complement.
CCTCTTCTGGGGCTCAAGAAGAAGAGGAAGTGGTTACTAAGGGTTTTAGTTTAGGTGGGTTTGTTTTGATTAATAGACTAGGTCACAATCACTTTGTCTACTGTGCATGGTTTTCATTGTGCATCTAATTGTAATGATATGATATGCTCACCCAATATTCACTGGGATAGGAAATATGGGGTTCTCCCTAAAAGTTTATAGACAGTTTTGCTTTATACAGTCAAAACCAGTTCATGGCAGATCAGCTCTCTGTTCTTCCTACCTTTCTACCTAGAAACATTAGGAATGCGCCTGTATAGAAACGTATCCAAATTCAATAACTATGCATGGCAGAGAAACTTGTACTGTTTAGAGAGGAGGTACGCGTAGTCTGATACCATGCAGGTGGGAATCTGAGAAGGTTCTGAGGTTGTTAGGTGCATTGTTCAGAGAGGGCCGTGTGCATAGTGCATGCAAGTGAAAGAGCTACGCTGCCAGGTGCATTATTGTAAGAGAGGTGTGTGGAAATCAAAACCAAATAGGGGCACAGGCTACTAAACTACTCCTTGTGTTTGCATGCTTCAAGTTTGCACTTTGTAGGAAATAGAAGTAACACCCAGGGTAAGGCCTACACAGAATAGATTAAAGCTAGGTCCACAGCCAAGGGTCCCAGGCAGTATGGGTCTGAGATGCTGTTTCTTCCTGGAGTCTGGGGTCAGGGTGGGGCTTTGGGAAGCAGGCAGGTACAAGGCATCTTTTCTCTTTTGGTTCTTGCTAATGAAGACCATGTAGACCTTCCCAGTAGGTATAATGTAGGACCCACAAACACTTCTGAGAGTCAGACTGCCATTTTCAGAGCTTTGGACTCTTCCTTTTGGCATACTAAGAATACTTTTGCCCCCCACAAGCCTGAGTCACAGTCCCTGCAACACCAGCGTGAGCTTGAATTCACAGGGGAGCAGCCTCTTATTGCTGACAGCCCCTCTGACCCTGGGTAAGACCTGAGCCTCAGTTTCCCATCTAGAATGCAGTATCTACCAGAAATGAGATCACGAAGGTAAAAATAGTAATGACAAGAGTTTTGAAGACAAGTAAGTGCAGAACAGCTTTAGCCTGAAGTTAGGGGTTAGCCACATAGTGTGTTCAAGCTCTCTGTGGAGGAAGGTGGCTCCTCTAAATGCATGAACTGGCTACCAGAAGTCGCCCTGGGTGTTAGACACGGTCTAAAAGGGGCAGGAGGCAGAGCAAGGGGATGAACGATCAACGGCAAGGCTGCAGGTTTGGGTTGGATTGGACTGATTTCAAATTGGTTGTCTGAGGAGTACCAGGGGCCAGCATTCTGTATAGGCGTCACTCAGACCTGTGAATAGGCTTGGCCTCTCTCCTCACTGTGGACCTGGGGAAGTCTTAAACCTCAGAGCTTCTTGAAGTCAGCCTCAGTTTTGCTTCCCACAAACCTTATTTTGCTAGAAATTATCGAACATTTTCCTCAGAGAGATATAACTCCTAAACTGTTTTTGCATCTCCCTCACTGTGGGGCTGTTGGTATGGCTTCCTCTGAGTGTGCCTTTTGTGCTTAGTGGGGGCCAGGTCACACTTCCTACCCAGGCTTTGTTGCCAGGCTTCTGCCTCATCCCATCTGCCCTGCCCCCTACTGGCCACACTGTAGAAAGTGGCCCTCTGTCCACCCACCTCACTAAGAGAAGCAGGGGCTCTGTAACAGTCTCCATGCCAACGATTCACATGCCCCTTCGCACTTTGCTCCTGCTATGCCTTTCCCACCTCTGACCCCCTTCTCCCTCCTCACTTGCCTAACATATTCCCCCTTAGTTCCTCACTCTCCTCAGTGTGCCCCATCCTGACAGTACCCTTGGCACAGGACAGTTCCAGCACATGGATTCAGTCAGGATTGGAAATTTAAAAACAGTCCCTAGAACCTCAGAAGCCAGCATATCTGTTGTGGGGTACACCCTGACAAGGCTTGGGGAACACTCCAGATATAGGGGATGTGGCAAGCATGGAGATCATTTACAGCCCTCAGTCCTTAATGCAGTTTTAGCTGCCTCAGACCATGTTTGAGGAGGAAGGGATGTGTGCTGGGCCGAGTCCCAGGACATCTCTGTCTCATGGTTTCCCACCAGCTCCTTCGTCTTCAGCCCATACATTTACTGTCCCTCTCCTGTCTGTAAGGACAAACCCAACAAGTTAGCCTTGACTTCCCTTTCCGGATAAGGGCTAAGTATCCATCTGGCCTGGCTGCCAGTGCTGCTTAAGTCTGTGCTGACCTGCAGAGCCCTCCACAGAGCACCCTCCCTTTGATCTACTTTATGACTTGGCCCAGTGCTCTCTCCTGCTGGTGATGTGTCTTTTGTATCGTTCTGACTGTGGGTTTATCCCAGATAATCAGAGAACCTGGGTCCTTCCCTAGCTGTGAACACATTGCCAGTATCCCATTGACCAGAACTCTTGGTTGACTGGGTGAGGCTATGCACTTCTCTGGAACAAGAGCCTTACCCTCCATATCGACACCGTAAGATACTGACAAGCGAGTGGCTGTGGTTCATGCCTGAGTGAGGAAGTGAGCAAGAGCAGGCTCACCATGTGGTCCTGTGTTATATTGTGCACCTTGCAAACACGCCCCTCACTTCCTGCCTCAGTACCCTCTTCTGAAGACCACGACGAAGCTGCTGAACTGCCAGCACCATTTGCCACCTGTGAAAATGGGCTCAAGGTGAGGGGTGCTATCTGTGATTGAGGGACATGGTCAATGGAATTGTCTCACACAGAAATCGCACCCGTCACCTTGGCCTACTGAGCACCGCCCCGAACCCAGCAGCAGCACGCTGAAGGACCTGTGAGTGTGGCCGTGATGTGTATGAGCTGCAAATGAAGCTTTGGATGCGGGTCTGCACAGTGCGTGGGGTCTGGATGTGGGTCTCTGTGACAACCACGGCCAGCAGAGTAACAATCTGTGGGAGATAAGAAAGTAGTTCGGTCCAACATGACTGGTGTTGGTTCAAGCTTCAGTAGTCTGACCCCAAGTAATTTAGTTCAGTTACATTTAAGCACAGCACAATTTGGTGTAAACTTTCCTGGTGAGAATTAACTCAGTCCTGTATATACAACAAAGCTTAAGATGTGACTATATCGAAACTCTTTGTAAAGTATGTGACATCTTCCATAAAGATGGGTTCTTCAAGTTAACAAGCTCACAGTAAGGATCTTGGGGGGGTGGGGGGGGGGGGAATCCTGTATGGTCTCGGCCACATAGATAGCACAAAGTTCACCAGGCTGTTAAACACATGTGCTCCCAGCCTTCTGGACAGATAGCAGGTTATGTGTGTCCCTTTGAAGGGACATCCCAGTGTGTTTAGCATTCCTGGTTTCCCTAGTGCTTATCTGTGAGCACAGAGACCTTCATACTTCTCGTAAGAAAGGTCTATTCTCCAGCTCTTTTGCAAGATACTTACCCTTTCCAAACTTGTTTCTCCATCTGTGAAATGGGTCGTCACACCTACCTCACAGGGGTGTTGTGAGGGCTACATGAGACATTGTACAATTTCTTTGTCACCTAAAAATCACTCCAGCAGTTTGAAATGCCTCTCCTCACAAAGCAGGAGCTCTTGTCACCCACTCATGTGACAGTGCTGACAGTGTACTAGGGGACATAGGATAGGAGAACCTCTGCAGGGCATTTACATGAAGGTTTGAGGAAGGGCTCTACCTTGACTTTAGGGTGCCCTTCATAGGGATGCTTGCTCTCAGAGAATCTCCTTCAAAGTAGTGCTGGCCCATCTACAGTTTGTATCACAGGAGAGAAAAGCTGCCCTCTCCTCCAGCACCAAGGTCACTTCCTCAACGCTGATGGCAACATGCCTACTGGGGCTTCAGGCTTCCTGAAACACCACAGACCCAATGATAGTGTGAGACAGATCCAGAGCGTACCCACTGGAAACAATCCTGTCCTTCTGGTACTCAGAGAACAGCCAGGCAAGGTGAGCTACCTATAGTCAACGCAGCCAGCTAACAGGAGGGACACAGACTAGGAGCAGGGGACCCTTCTGTGCCCTAGCTACCTGCACCTGTTCCACATTCTGATATATTTAGCAAACATGGACCCAAAGCATCCATTTCTGCATGCCTCAATGCCAAGTCTTACTTTCCTTATCTTTAAAGTGGACACAATGGCTGCTGAGATGGCTTAGTTGATGAATGTGCTTGCTGCTAAGTCTGACAGCCATACCTCAGTCCCCAGGAACCACAATGGTGGAAGGAAAGAACCAGCTCCTGAAAGTTGTGCTCTGGCTTCCATCCATGCACACATAAAGTAGACCAGAGTGTGGCTTATAAGGAACGACGCACCATGCATACACCATGCATACACTATCTATGTTGCTCCTGGGGCTTCTGGCCCCTTTAACGCTCACATTGGTGGTGTGACACCTCTGGGACTGTAATAAGCTCCTTACAGAAAGACAAGAGCCTCCCTTTCCACATTGCCATTGTGCATCTCCTTCCTGTGTCTTAATGGCACCTCCTGAGTTCTCTAGAGCGTTAAGAACTATTGCCTCTACTTTCAAAACAAGGAGACAAAGGCTCGCAGCATTCCATAATTTGCTGAATGCCACACAATGATAAAGATTTGACTGTGCAGTCCAGACCTCTGCCCATCACACTGCCTCCCAAAGGACTTTGCTCATCTGGTAGCTGGCAGACTATGTAATAACTCACCTTCATCAGGACCGTCTATGAACACTTCACTTGGCCAGTCTTTGTGGGCAGAGACTGGAAGTGGAGAATTCATTTATATCGTTTTCTTTCTCTCATAGCATGTATAATTCTTTCCTACAGAGTGACTCCAAACCTGGTGTGCTAATGCACACCTGTAGGCTAGCACTTGGGAGGCAGAGCAGGAGGATTGCTTCAAGTTTAACACCAGCCTAGACTACATAATGAATTCTTGTCCTCAAAAAACAAAAACCACGACAATAATAATTTTTAAAGTAGCTTCTTGCCAGCTTCAACTCCTGGGTGTGAAGAGCTGACTTGAATCTTGTAGTTAAAACGGTAGGGCAGAGTTCCAGAGACAAGAGGTAACCCTGCAGAGCCACACCACTGACACATCCTCAAACTAGGCCCACATCCCAATAGCCTGTTGCTCTGACCGTGTCCTTTACCTGCTGCCTCTCAATATCACTGCCATACGTTTAACACATGAACTTTTGGGGACATTTTGTTCCTACATCTTAACACCACGCCTGCTGTGGGTCTTAAGGACTCATAGATGTTTGCCAGTTAGAAGAGGATGGAGAGATAGCTCAGTGGTTAAGAGCACTGGCTGCTCAAACCGGGGTTTGATTCCCAGCATGCACATGGGAGTTCACAGTATAGATCCAGATCCCTTTCTTGACTTTCCTGGCACTTGATGCACAGACATGAATGCAAACTAACACTCATAATGCATAAAATAAAAATAAAACTTCATAAAAACCCCATACGTACTTTTGCGGTATGTGGTAATGCATACTGGCAATCCTACCTCTTGGCTCAGGACTCGGGAGACCAAAGCAAGGAGATCATGAATTCAAGACCAACCCCAGCTACAAGGCAAGACCTTGTCCTTAAAAATAAAGTTACAAGTACCTGGCATCTTTGCACGCTGCTTCAGGGAAGCATGGAGGGAACAGGTATCCATATGAAGAGCAATCCCAGGAAGTCCATATGTTCTCTCCCATAGAGAAGGGAGGAAGGAGTCCATGGGGTTAGCTGCCTGGTCCAAGCAGGGTTTTTGTTACTGCAACAAAACACTAGGACCAAAAAGCGAGTTGAGAATGAAAGGGTTTATCTGGCTTACCCTTCCATATCACTGTGCATCACTGGAGGAAGTTGGGACAGGAACTCAGACAGGCAGGAACCTGAAGGCAGGAGCTGATGCAGAGGCCACGGAGGGATGCTGCTTACTGGCTCCCTTCCCATGATTTGCTCATCCTGTTCTTACAGATCCCAGGACCACCAACCCAGGCATGGCATCACCACAGTGAGCTGGGCCCTCCCCCATGTCAATCACTAAGTAAGAAATTGCCTTACAGCAGGATCTTACGGAGGCATTTTCTCAGTTGAGGTTCCCTCCTTTCAGATAACTCTAGCTGTGTCAAGTTGACATAAGACTAGCCAGCACAACCAACCCCTTCTCAGCTTGACACACAAACTCATCACTATTAAGCCACAGCTCTTCCTTTCTTATCCATCCCTAAGATCTCACATTAAAATCATAAATACCTTTAAAAGGCCCACAGACTTTATTTTATTCAAACACATTAAAATTTCAGTCTAAAATATCCAGTTTAATGTTTAAAGTCTTTCAGCTATGGGTTCCTATAAAAATCAAAATTAAATTAAATACCTTCTTCAGGAGAGAAGAACCAGTGCAGTATGAACCACACAAAACCAAACTCCAACAGTATAAATAAGCCAGGGTCCAATTATCTTGGATTCACATACGATCTTCTGGGCTCTTCCAAAAAGATTGAGACGGTCTCCAGCTCTGCCCTCTGCAGCACACAGTTTGTCTGCTGGGCTCTGGCTGCCTCCACTCCACTGCTGCTGCTGTTCTTGGTGGTCAGCCCATGGTTCTGGCTTCTCCCCAGTACCCAAAGACCCCAGGACCCTAGGGTCTTCTGCTGCAGCTGGGCTTCACCAGTAGCCTGTCATAGGCTCTCTCCGGGGTGCCGAGCTCAACTGTTTTGTATGAGCCCTACACTCCTGCACCTTCACCAATAGCCTCTCCTGGCCTCTGACACTGGGAAACCTCAGTTGCTGTCCGTGACCTCTTCATGCTCTCAAAGCCAGTACCACATGCTTGACTCTTATACTACCAAGTGTGGCTGCCTCTAGAACACAGCTTATGTGCTGACTCTCAGGAAACACTTCCCAGAAGGTTTGACTCGCCTTAACAATGCTGGTCTCTTCTTAAACACCACCAAGTTCTCAGCTCCATCCAACCAGCACTGAGTAACCCACCAATGCAAAGGTTTCATTTTAGTAGTTCTGGTATCTTATTAATCACAGCTGACTCTTCAGCCCCAGCTGAATCTTAAATCAAAGTAGCAAGTGACTCTGATAGAATTTTTATACTTCCTTCTGAAACTTCACAAGCTAGACCTCCATCCTCTGCACTGCTTTCAACATTCGGTGGTTTTCTAGTTCTTTCACAGTCCTCTCAAAAACACTGATAGAGTCTGTCACAGCAATACCCCAAAGTCCTGGTACCATTTTGTCTTAGTCAGGGTTTCTGTTGTTGTGAAACACCATGACCGAAACACAAGTTGGGATGGAAAGGGTTTATTGGCTTACACTACCACTGTTTTATCAGTGAAGGAAGTCAGGACAGGAACTCAGACAGGAACCTGGCCATGGAGGGGTTCTGCTTACTAGCTTGCTTGCCATGGCTTGCTCAGCCTGCTTTCTTATAGAACCCAGGGTCATTGGGGCAAGGATGGCACCACCCACAATGGGCTGGGCCCTTCCCCATTAATCAATAATTAAGAAAATGCCTTACAGCTGTACCTTATGGAGCCATTTTCTCAGCTGAGGTTCTCTCCCTTCAGATAATTCTAGCTTTTGTCAAGTGGAAATAAGACTAGGTCAGTCACTGATGAGAAGAGACAGTGAGAAGCTAGGTCAGGAATTTAAGAAGCCCCCGGATCCCAAACAGGGTATTTCCCATGAGAACCACTGGGGAATCTCTATAGGTCCCTGTCCAAGGAATGGTGAGGAAAGACTATACCTTCTCATCTTCAACCTGTGGACACAGGCCTGAGAAGAAGACTTCCTAACAGCCCCCCAAAAGAAAGCACACGAGACTTAGATCTAGAAAAGCCAGAGTGTTGAGTATTAAGAAAGAGGACAGAAACCAAAAGCAGAAGAAACCACAGTCCATGTGAGGAAATCAGCGTGTCTTGTAAACAGTGCTAACTTCAGTATCCTATACAGAGTGATAAAACACCCTGGCCAGAAGCGACCTGCAGAAGAGGGTTTGTTTGGCTTACAGAGTTACAGACCATCCCTTCAGGGACAACAAAGCCAGAACTCAAGCACTAGTCAGCCATACTCAAGAGTAAAGAGAACAAATGCATCCTTGTTTGCTCTGGCTAGCTTTCTCCTCTTCTGGACCCCTGCAGGACTTTCCTGGAGGGTTCTAGGTTGTGTCGAGTTGACAGTTAAAACTGTCATGCACAACCCCCAAGGAGCAGGAGCGGCTCTGGGGCAGGGGAAGGGATGTCCAGCATCTCAGGGCCTGTTACTGTTCCCATGGACCTGGTGTCACTGTCTTGCCTGTCTTGTAGCCATAGTTGCCAACAAGTAACCATCTGTAGCCATCACAGCCAGCTGTGCTCTGGAAGGCAGTGTTACGTCACACCCTGAAGAAACAACTACAGCAGTTGCAGAGGCAGACGTTGTAACCCAGGGTACAGCAGGAGCAGGAACTGCCTGCCACACAGAATACATTGTCACTGTACCCACTGGTATGACAGCACTAAGGCATGGCTGAGTGCAGTGGCACTGCCTGGGGACAGTAGGAGTGGCAGTGTAGTATGAGATGGATGCTTACTGGCAGGCTGAGGAGGCAGTCCTACACACCTCGGAGCTGGTAAGGCTAGGAAAGAATTTAGGAATAAAAGGAGCAAGTTAAGAGAAAAACCAAATGTAATGGTGACAAGGGACCAAAGGCCTAAGGAGAGCTGGGGAAGAGACAGTGGCAAAAGTGCCCAGTGCTCAGGAATTCATCTGCCTGCTAGCCTGTCCTCTCTTCCTACACTCATCCCTGCTTCCATCAGAGTAAGGAGAGACTAGGCTGGGAGGTTCTTTTGGACAAATGCCTGGTAGTTCTGCTGCTGCAAGGGGTCTGCACAGTCCCTCGGGGCCCATGGAGCATGCTGGAATCAGGTAGCCAGGAGGGTTCTGATAGGTTAGCTGGGAAGCTTCATTAAAGATTGACAAAGTGAAGCCCACTTGCCCACAGGACAGCATATCAGTTACCACTGCACCAGCCAGGCGGCTGAGGAAAAGGAGGTAAGTGGCCAGGATGCGCAAGGCACCATGCAGACTGTGCGGAGGAGCTCTGCCGGTAATGGTCAGCAGGGAGTGGACCTTTCACTGCTTCTGCTTCTGCCACTGTGACTGCACCGTGCTTTGCAGAGTGACCTGTAGGTGATGGAGCTCTCTCCTTCCTTCCTGCTCCTCCTGGGACTCCTCTCTCCCAACTGCTGGGGCTGGGGTAGGAGGGCTGAGTGCTGAATCCTGGGGAGAGCATCTCCCCCTGTTTCTAGGGTCCTTATAGAATTGGCAGGACAAGCTGGCATCGGGAGGCCTGGACTCTCCTGCTCTAGTTGCACTGCCCAGTGAGGCCTGATCACCTCAGGCAAGATGTCCTCCCTTCCCAAGTTGAGTCTAAGTTTCCTTAGCTATAAAGGAAAAGTAATACATCCTATTGGAGAATTGAGCAAATTAATCCCCCAAAGTGATATAAAAATGCTTTGTAAGCCACAAAAATATAGTAGATGGTTACTATAATTCTGTTTGAGGTTCATTTTAAGATTAATTTTGTATTCTTTATGAGTTTTTAGGAAAGAGGAGGGAAATGGTATTAGAAGAACTGCTTGCCTAAGGAGATCACCTGAGCAAGCCAAGCCTGTAGGTGGGGTGCTCTGACCTGTGAACCGGAGGCTGGATTCTGGCTGTGTGTTGACTCTGATGTGGACATAACCTTGAGCAGACTGCTGCCCTATTCCCTGGGTCTCAGGATCCCTACCATGTAAGGAAAGGGTAGGGGACCAGAGAGGAGTACTCACTGGCACCAGGTCTCTAGCTGTCATCTGTCACAGTCAGAAGAGGTCCTCTCCTCTGTATGTTATTTCTAAAACTCAATGACATAGGCTGGTCAGCGCTTTTCTCTGTGTGGCCTGGGCTTCTTTCTTCTTGGAAGCAGTCTCCCTGTCTGTAAGAGAGACCCTCCATGCAACAGGGCTGTCACAGCCTGTGCTCTTGGACCAGATAGTATCTGTTGGTGTAGTTACTGAGTTGTAACTGCCCAGCCCATTGCTATGGCTCAGGAATGAGGGAATATTGCTGGAGGACCAGAGGTAGGAGACCAGCCAGCAAAGATGTGATCTGAGAACAGCAGCTAGTGGCCATTAGCCATCAGGAGCCTAAATTGCTGTTCCAGAGACTAGGCAGATCTCTGTGAGTTACAGACCAGATCTATATTGCAAGTTCCAGGCCAGCTAGAGTTACACTGTGAGACCCTGTCTCAAAATACAAATGTGGAAGGTGGAGACAGTCAAGCATTTGTCCATTGGTGAGCCTGACACAGGAGCTGCCTTTGCTTTGTAAGCATGGATGTGGAGGTGTCTGCGTACCAGGGCTGAAGATAGTATGAGTTATGCTAGAAGGGTCGTGGGCTGGGGGACATCGTCCTGGGAGCCAGCTCCAGTCCTCCTACCTATTCCTACATGGCTTGGACCAGGTAATTCTCTAGTGGCCAGACCCAGGGTCACAGACTCCCTTCTTAGATAGACACTTGTCTGTGTAGCAGCAGGAAGAGCACCCATACAGACGGAAGGACCTAGTCTCTAGCCAAAAGGGAAAGAGGAAACACAAGCAGCTAGAAAAATGGTAGCAAGGGAAGCAGAGAGCAACTCAAGAGGGCTTGGGCTGCTGCCCAGCTCAGAGCAGGCAGCTGTCGTTTGCTGGCCAGAAATTACATCAGACCTCACTGAGCGGGTGCGGGTTCTTTGTCTCTGGCACTCCTGGGATCTCAGGTTCCATCTTTTCAGAAGCCCAGGAGATACCTTTCCTAAGGAGGAGAGCTGGAAACTTAGCCTGGGCTCTGTCCCAGAGCAGCTGGGGCTGCTGTCCAGAGTGTCATTGGTGGGTAGGGAGAGAGCAGCACCTTCGCTAGGAGCAGGTGTCAGCCTTGCCTCCTCTGCCTACCTCAGAATATAAAGTTACACAAGACACCCAGTCAGAGACTGGAGGGACTTTTAACCACTGTTACCTGCCCCAAAGGTGGTACCTGCTACTCATGCATAATTTGATAATTCAAAACAAGGAGAAACGCACACGATCCTAAGATGCCCACTGTTAATAATTTGGTATGTTTTCTTGTTTGTCCTTTTGAATTGTAGATATTTGGAGGCTGGAGTAGGTCTGTTGCTCAATGGCAAAGCACTTGTCCCAGACTTAGTCCCCAGAACCAAAGGCAGGGTAGGAGGGTTGGAGATAAATGATCCCTATTTCCATCTTTTGTGTGTATAGGAAACTGAGGCACAAAGAAGGAAGTCTTGGTTACTTAATGATAAACCCAGCAAAGACTAATCTAGCGAAGACTCAGGAGGCCGAGAGTTCAAGACCAGCTTGAGCTACATAGTGAGACCTTGTCTCAAAATGTCAAAAATAAATACAGTGAATAAAATCACCCTGGAGGAGACTTCTGTAAATAAAAGCATCCTACAGTTGTACGGCCAGGAATGGGAGGGGCTGAAAGGTGAGGTAGAGCACTGGTGGGGGGATTGGGAGAGCAGAGCTTGGTCCCCTGGAAGGTGAGGTAGAGGACTAGTGGGAGGATTGGGAGAGCAGAGCTTGGTCCCTACACAACACCCCTTCTAACCCCATCAGGCTCCTAGGCACAGCTCTGACAAGACTGTTTTCAGCCATGAAGAGAAGGACGCCCTGCATAGGATCCAGTACATGGGACTAAAGGCATATACCACCAGCAAGCTTACTCAGTCTTGGAGAAGCTGTGAAGGGTAGAAGAGGTTGCTCTACCTGCCTGTCAACTCCAGTGGATTCTTGGTGTGCTTCTGCCCCACCCAGTGCTGAGCTCCCTCTCAGAGGGAGTCAGTCTCCTGTCTCCCAACATGTTCCAGCTATTTTCTGTTTCATCCTCTCCAACCAGCTTCCTCTCTCCTCCTGTCATGCTACTTCCTGGGTCCCATGGGTGCAGATAGCCCCCTCACTCTCTTCTTGTTTATTTCTTGTCGTGATCACCTTGTGACCTTCAAGGTTAAAGAACATCCTCTGATCTGCCAGGTATTTGGGAAGTGTGAGTGAGTAATGGCACCGGTAATTGAGGCTAGAAAGCTGACCTTCCCAACATCAAGAAGTCAGTCCTTCCCAAGAAACATCACAGGTTGAAGCAGATAAATTTGGGTTCCAGTTTCACCCAAGGCTCAGCCTATATCCTAGTAGGTCTTTGTGTTCTGAGATGAAGGCCATTGGGAGGTAGTCCCAACTCTTCTCTTCTGCCTCTTGCCTGGCTTGCTGCCAGGGGTAAGGCCCACTGTGGGGCTGGACTTACAGGTGCCAGTTATGCCCTAGAGGGCTTACAGGTGTCTGTATCACTCTTGGCTTCACATGGTGCTAGAGGTCAGGTCTTCAGGCATGTGCAGCAAGTACTTTAGCTTCTGAACCACACCCCATACAGCCACCCTTGATTCCAGCTCCCGGGGATCCAGTGACCTCTCTGGCCTTCATGAGCACCCATCCTCATGGAACAGATACAGAGACACATACACATAAATGAACATAAAATGAATCTTGTAAAAAAAAAAAAAATACCCGTGAGACCAAACATGGTGGCGCACACCTTCTGTCCCAGCACTTGGGAGGCAGAGGCAGGCAAATCTCTGAGTTTGAGGCTAACCTAGTCTACAGAGTGAATTCCAGGACACCAGGGCTGTTGATCAGAGAAAAACCAACCAACCAACCAAAACAAAATAAAATAAATACCCTTAAGTACTGAGTTGTAGAAGGTAGATTAGGGGGTCAGGGATCAGGGACCTTTCTTCTCCTCACCCCTCATCCTGCATGGTCACAGCTCAGCCCAGGAGGCAAGAGGTGACACCATGAGTCCACCAGCTTGGCCCGTGGTTACAGCCATAAGGGAAGTTATCTGCAGTAGCTCAACATAGGACAGATGAGTGTCTCACCAGTCATGGATAGAGCCTTCCTGTTGACATCTACTCCCACTTGAGAAATACTACCTTGCTGGAGAGGCCCCTGTAAGTGGGCTGTTGTCCAGAGCTTCTCAGGGGACCAGCAACCGTTATGGACAAAGAAGCCTCTTCCCTGGCCCTTCTGTCAGAATCTGCCATGGCACAGTGGACCGCAGATAGGAAAGAGGGCCTCACACATACAGGGGCATCTTTTCCTGTTTAGGAGAGGGCTCCAGGCTTGGAAGGGACTGGCTCCCAATGACCTTCCTCAGCTGTCTATAGCATCAGGTTAGCTGAAGGTGGTGGGAGTCTAGGCCGGCATACAGACTGAGAAGTCCAAATGTATGACAGCGGAATACTGTGAGCATAGCTGCCATCAGAGTGTCTTAACAGGAGAAGAAGCAACAGTAAGCAAGCCAGGCCAGTGGCTAAGCAGACCTTGCAGCAGCCAGTGTGGGCCAGGCATCCAGGGTCTTAGTCATAAGGTGGGACCAAATAGGAACCCAGCCTCTGGAAGGAGGAACACAGTCTAGACCGGGGCGAGTTCAGTTGTTCAAGCTTGAACCTAAAGCCTGTGTGTTAGTTACCTGTCTGCTGCTGTAAGAAAACACCATAGGCAGAAGAAGCTTACTTACATTGGCTCCGAGTCCCAGAGCCATAGAGTCTGTCATGGTGAGGAGGAGTGCCAGCAGGAGCGGAGCACAGACTGGAAGCAGCACAAGGCTATGACCTCCCAAAGCCCACCCCAGTGACATGCTTCCTGCAGCACCTCTAACTGGTGACCAGGTGTTCAATTAGCCAATGCTGTGGAGGAAACTTCTCATTTAAACCACCACAGCCTTGGCCGGGTTAACAGCAGAGTCCCAGAATGTAGGGCTGAGGCGTTGTGAAACCTGCCTTCACCGGAGTGAGTGAGGCAGAGGTCAAGCAACTCCTTTCTACTGTGCAGACACAAGTCGCACCTGAGTGCTCCATCGAGGGACAGGCCAGCTTGTGGCTCTTCAGGTGGGATGTGAGTCCACCATCTCACTCTTTAAGCTAGTCTGACTGATGTCATGCTGAACCTGAACTTGAGAATGAGAGACGTTTAGCAGGTGTTTTGACTTGCTCGGCTTCTTGCACAGCCTTTGAGCAAGTCACCTAACTTCCTGGGCCTGGCTTCTTTAGTGGTCCTCTCCTAGCTGTGTGAGAATTACAGTTGAAATACAGATTGAGTAAAAGTAGTCTGGGAATTGCTCTGATCAGGTTCCCATAGGAAATAACATTTTCTGCACACAAGAAGAGGAAGACCACTAAGACCCTGGGCTTCTGGGAAGTAGGAGACTGAGGAGACTGCCTGCTGTCTGAGGTGTAGATTCACACTCACTTCACCCAAAGGTGGAAACAAAACTCTTTGCACAAGCCACTGATTGTAGTACACTTATGAAGGAGCGATGTACACTGGCCCTCAGGAAACAATCAGCTCTCTTAGGTTGGAGCTGCAGCCTGGATTTCTCTTTAAATGTGGCTCAGAGCATGCTGATGTGGGTCCCAGCACCAGCCCTCCTCAGGACAGGAGGCTCGCCAGTGGGACTCCTATCCTTTCAGGTCCAAAGTGGGTATGGCCTAGGAGGTTTCACAGGGAGAGAGAGAGAGAGAGAGAGAGAGAGAGAGAGAGAGAGAGAGAGAGAGGTGTAGATGTATGTGTTGCACAGGTATGAGAGCCCACTTTTAAAGGAAGGCCGGGGCATCTCCTGAGGTCAGGAGAAGTGGAGTGTGCCATTACAGTTCTTAGTTGGGGCCTTTCTTCCCTCTGCTGACTTTCCACTCTGCGTCTCTTCCCTACAGGCCCCTCCACACAGCGTCAGGTGCAGAATGGCCCCTCTCCTGAGGAAATGGACATCCAGAGAAGGTAACCCCATGTCCCATAGATGCCTACCTGAAAGCTCAGTAGAGCCAGGATCACCCTTCAGCTACCCTAGACACACAGAGCTGAGGACAGCACGTTCAGGTGTCCACTGGCATCAGGGGCGACAGAGAACACCTGCACATGCCACTGCAGACTAAGGAGACAGGTCCATGGTCAGCCAACCCATACTTCCCTAAACCCCTCTGAAGCATGCCTAGTAACCCTGCAGTGCCAGGGCACCCTCTGATGGAAGATGAGAATGAGGCATGTCTTGCATTTCTCCTGAGGGCACATCTATTGAAGCCGCCACAGTGGCTCCAAACAGCCAGGTGAACCTATTATCCCACTCACTCCAGTGAGTGAATCAAATTGGCCAGAGAGTCACACAGGTTTCTCTGAGATACTTCCTGCTCAGTGTGTCCCAGCTTGCCAGTCCTCTTCCATCTGTCTCCATCTCTGTAGGAGGCAGCTCAGGTGTGCAGGAAGGTAGCTCAGCCAGTGACGTCCTTGCAAGGCACTGATTAGAGCCCCCCACTTTTTTTTCTTTCTTAAAATGTCAGACATGGCACACCCACTTGAATACCAGAGTTTAGGAAGCAGAGGGAAACCCTGGTGTTCATTGGCCAGCCAGCCTCGCCTACTTGCTAAGTTCTAGATCAATGAGAGACCCTTTCTCAAGAAAAAAAAAAAATAACCCTTTTGCCTCCACACACACAGAGCCCAGAGTTGTGGCTCTCAGCAGTACCATAGAACCAGCTTTCAAACGTGGGAGCATGGGCACAGAGAGCTCAAGGTGTCTGCTATGGTTGCTTTTCAGACAAGTAATGGAGCAGCAGCACCGCCAAGAATCTCTGGAGAGAAGAATCTCGGCCACAGGTAGGTGAGACTCTCCCTCCTCCGGCCGCCGTCCACAAGGCCCCAGAGGCCCTGACTCACACAGAACCCTTGTTCAATGCATCCTCAAGTTCTGTGTTGCTTGTGGCAGACAGCCTTACCTGCTTTCCAGACACCCTACACACCGGCATACTGTCCCTGAGCTGCACGCAGGGTGTACTGCCCTCAGCTGCTATAGCACTTCCGCTCTGCTGCCAGGCCCTGTCAGTCTTGAGCAAGTCTGGTCTAACACCATGTCCCATCACCCTGAGACACAGCTTTGGCGCGCAGCCCACCAGGCATCTTCCCTTCCCATTTCCGCTCCAGCACTAGTTTCTCCTTTCTCTCCCTCTCACACAGCCCATGCCCTTGGCTCACCACTGCTTCCTTCACCTGTCCTGACACTTCCTCTCCTGTCTGCTCCTAGCTCTATAGGGCAGTCTTCCAAGAACTTCAGGTCTCACAGGCTTCCTGTGCCTACTTTTACTAGAGCTTGCCTTGCAGCACAAGTCTGTGTTCACCTCTGGTTTGTTGGCTCTCCTTACTAGACCATAAGCACCCTGAGGTATTTTCCTCAGTGTATGGCACAGTGCCTGATTCACTGGAGGTGCCTGACTAAGTGCATAGTGGAGGTTCCTTGACCCAAAGTCCTGGTCATCTCTGGGCCCACAGTTTCTTACCTCTTCGAGACCCCAAGTACTAGTCCCAGTTACATCCTGAGACCAGCTTCAGTCAGTGTCTAAGGTGGAGCCAAGTACTCAAAATGGAAAAGGTGCTTCCAGAAACTACAGACACACACTGGAGAAGCATGCGTGCAGCAAGAGGAGCTTTGCTGTGCTCGAGGGGGTGAAGCCACTAGATGCCAGTCTAGCCGGAACCTGTTGCTGGGAGATCGGGATCGGGAGGGATTGTAATGGGGCTGGGTTCTGTAGAGTCTTCCTGAGATAGACAAACTCTTTTGCATCTCATCTCTGAGCAAGCTGCCCTCCATTCTTCTGAAGGACCTGGAATGAAAACAGTAGAGGGACACCCCTAGGTGCTGGAGACTGACTCCTCCCCTTTGCCTTTCAGGGCCCATTCTCCCTCCTGGGCATCCCTCATCCGTAGCCAGCGCCACCCTCTCCTGTAGTGGACCACCACCTCCACCTCCACCCCCAGTCCCACCTCCACCCACAGGGTCTACTCCCCCACCACCGCCCCCACTGCCGGCTGGAGGAGCCCAGGGGACCAACCATGATGAGAGCTCTACATCAGGACTGGCTGCTGCTCTGGCGGGAGCCAAGCTAAGAAGGGTACAGCGGGTAAGAGTTCCTGGCAGGGTGGGTAGGCTAGCCACCCTTCACACATCAGGAAAGCATCTCTCACCCTGCCCTCACCTGTGAAACACTAAGCAAAACACTATTCCCCAGGCCCAGCTGGCCAGCTCTCTGACAGTTCTTAAACAAGTAAACAGGGCCAGTACTTTATCAGCTCCAAGCTGCCTTAGTTAATAAGTACTGAATCTGCCTTACTTTCTCCAGGGAATTTGCTTCCAGCTGATTCAGCTCCCTACCCCTGGTGCATATGCTCTTGGAAAGAGCTGCATAGAGTATAAGTCTGGTCATAAAAAGAGTCCTCTGATGCATATCTCTGGCTTGAAAGTTGCTTCCCTCCTCCCTTGTGACTAACTGGCGTTGGCAAGGACTCATACGTGTGGACTTGCCATGTCTGTCCCTGAGCCTCCCTAGATTTCTGGTTTCCTGTGGACTTTAGAGTGTTGGACTAGCAGCCTCACTCCTAGGATCTTTCTTCCCCCACCACTGGATCACCATGTGACATACTTTTTCCTCACCTCAGCCAGAAGATGCATCTGGAGGTTCCAGTCCTAGTGGGACTTCAAAGTCCGATGCCAACCGGGCAAGCAGTGGGGGAGGTGGAGGAGGCCTCATGGAGGAAATGAACAAGCTGCTGGCTAAGAGGTGGGTACAGTGCCCCCTAGAAGCCATGTGCTCTTGGCTTTCGAAGGTACTGTCCTCAGCTGAATGTCATTGATAATTCAGGGGGCCTAGAATAGCACCCCCTACACTTGAGAAACAACCAAATACAGCACACTCCCAGAGTTTTAGAGCGCTCCTTAGAGACTGTGGAGGTAGGTGTCCATCAGTCTCATCACAGGAAGTGGCAGGAATGGAAGAATAAGATGAATGGAAGAATAAGATGGGAGAAGATAGGTCATCTGTCAGTGTTAGCTCTGGGCCTATTTCATCTTCATCCCAACAGGTATAGTTCTAGCCTGTATAGGACATTACCCTGTCACTTTTTAAAAAGATTTATTTGTTATTTGTACAGGGTTCTGTCTGCATGTATTCCCACAGGCCAGAAGAGGGTACCAGTTCTCATTATAGATGGTTGTGAGCTACCATGTGGTTGTTCGGAATTGAACACAGGACCTCTGGAAGTGCAGCCCATGCTCTTGACCTCTGAGCCATCTCTCCAACTCCACCCTGTCACTCTTAAATGTGACCTAGCACCAGGAATGCTGACTTGGTCCTAAGGCTGTGGCTGACCTGGAGACCCAGAGAGCACAGGAGCAGGCCTGGTATCCCAGCACTCTGCACCTGAGAACAGAGAAAGCCACAGCAGAGGCCTGCTCTCTGGTGCTCCAGTAGTGCCATGAGTAGGAGTTCTTGGTAGGGTAGGCAGGCCAGGCACCCTTCACATCAGCAAAGCACCTTTCACCCTGCCGTCACTGAGCAGAGGGCTCTCCCCATGACTAGGTAGGTAGACCTCTCCTGAGATAAAGAGATGGCTATGTGAGCCCTGCCACTTGCTTTCTCAGTCCCTTCCACCTTTGAGGCTCCTGAGCCTCAGTTACAACTGTAGGCCTGGTCCTTCCACACTGTTCCTAAAGTATCTTATTGAATCCAAGAGGAAGGCTCTGTGAGCATGGAGAAAGGAGACAGGGCCAGAAGTGCAGGCAGCCAGGCTGCTGCTTCATGGTGGCCAGAACCTGGCCTGTCTGTAGGGAGTATTCACCTTCCCAGGCCTCCTAGACGGTCTAGGCAGACAGAAGTTGCCAAGGCAGGAACCAGACATGTAAGCAGCCTTCACAGAACCATATGTCAAGGCCTGCAGGAGGAAGAGATGGGCCTCACAGAGGAAGCTCCACCTGTCCTCAGCTTAAAGAGAAGTGCGGTTCTCTGGGCTGAGGGTAGCAGAGGTGTTCAAGCTTCTGCACAGGCTGAGAAGCCAGCACATGTAGAAGACTGTAGGAGGTTGGCCGGAGAGGAGGCTGTAAGAGTACCTCACTGCCTAGTTGGATCTCAGAGCACTCAGAGGTGAATGGGCCTTCAGATAACAGGAGAAAACATTTTACTAAAAGAAAATGTTTGCACCTTCCCGGAACCTAAGACCAGTAAGCTTAACAGCTTGGCTTAGATGATGTATCCCAAACTGAGAGGGATTACACTTCCTCTCTAAAAACAGGAAAAGGTTAGAGTTGCCAGGAGCCAAGCAGACGCCAGGTGCTGGGGTTGGGAGGGTCGGAGGTGGAGTCCAGGCACTACAAAAGCAAATGTGCTTTGCACAATCTGCAAGCATCAACCAAGCAGTCTTTGAAATCTGTTTCATTGAGATTAGGAGTCCTGCAGCTTTTTCTCCTGCTTCTGTTCTAGCAGGAATCCACCAGCAATGGAGAAGTCACAGGGGTGAGCACTTACTGAGAGCTGCTCTGTGGACAGCTTGTCACAGGCATTTATTTGCCTCTGAATCTTACCAGTGTAGACTGGAGTGGCTTGGTCTGTAGTTGTCTGTCAGATTTTACAATGTTGGAATGGAACTCATGCCCTCTCACATGTTAGGCAAATGACTACCACTGAGGCACACTCTACACAGGCCTCCCTCTGTTTTTAAGAGATAAAACATGGCTTCTGGGCATCAGTGGGCATCGTGGGGTAAAGAGACTGGGCAGACCAGTGAAGAGACCTTTGTCGTCCAGGAAGAGGTGATGGCGGCTGCCATGGAGTAGGTGACAGTTAAAATAGGTCAGAGTGGGAGGAAATACAGAGATAGAATTAATGAGACTTACTGGTCCTGGTCTGTGGGAGGAATAACTTAACGAAAGTACAACTTCAACAGGTCAGGGAGGACCGAGGCGGGCGTAGTCAGTGGTTGATCACTCAGCAGACTTTTCTCTGAGGAAACAAAGCTTGATCCACTGGGGCCAGTGAGAAACTCTTTGGGGCTGGCGAGAAAAGTAGGGGAAGAATCACACACACTCACTCACACACATACATGTTCTCACACATACACACACACACATATACACACTCACAGGTACACACAAACACACACACACAGGCTCACACACACAAACACACACCCACACATACACAAACACACACAGACACTCACACATACACACACATTAGGTAGATGGCACAAAGCTCCAACAACGATTTTTTCTGTTTTTTCTTCCACAACTTACATATCCCACCAAATCTTTCCAGGGTAAAAAATCACAATGTGATGAGGTTCTGTTTTTCATTAAACGATCAATCACAATGAGTAGACATAAAAAGGCATGTTCCTCAGTACCCTCACATGGAGAAACTTTACTTAGTACAAGTTAAACAGGTTTGGAAAACAAAACAAGTTATTCCCAAGAACCTACATTTATAACTAAGCAACTTGTTATAGATTAATAAAATATAAACAAGCAAAATCATTTTCTCAGCCAGTTTCTCTTCCTGGCAGGCTGCAATTTGCAGTTACAAAGAAATAATTATTATTTATCTTAAAAAGTAATCATATAAACTCTTAAGAGAATCATAAATCTAAACTTTTATATAAAAAAAAATCAGTCATTTTTACTTAAATCCTCAGGGTGTATCTACTCGTGAACGACTTTTTTATTAAGTCATATCAAGAAGCTAAGGGCAAGCATGAATACAAGAAATTAGTCCTCACCTTGCTCACCAAGCCAGCTTTAGGAAGGAAGAGGCTCATCGGCTAGTACCAGTCAGGCTGCCATTGTTTCTTATTCCCTGACCTCCAAAAATACCCTAACTCAGGCTGGAGAGATGGCTCAGAGGTTAAGAGCACTGACTGCTCTGCCAGAGGTCCTGAATTCAATTCCCAGCAACCACATGGTGGCTCACAACCATCTGTAATGGGATCTGATGCCTCTTCTGGTGTGTCTGAAGACAGCTGCAGTGTACTCATATACATAAAATAAATAAATCTTTTTTAAAAATTCCCTAGCTCAACTATTAATTGTGTTCTTTCTGAACTTCAGATTGTTCCCCAAGGCCACTAACAATCTCCATCTCTAAATTCCTTCTAAGGGTGGTGGTTGAGTCACTAATCTGTTCAGTAGCAAAGCTTGAAAAAGCTCAATCACTGTTATTGTGAGTGCCTGTGACACTGCCCAGTGAGGGGCAGGATGCCCCTTAGAGTTTTCCCACGACTCATGGATTATGAGGGATGTGGTGACTGTGACAGCCACAAGCAAAGAACACTCCACAGCAGCCTCTCCGAGGCACGGCACGGCCATCGTGGTTAGGCTAACGGGTGGGTCACATTGCATGGGTTCTAAAGCTGTTTTGCTGTTCTTCTTTCATGACCTCCTGTCCTGTGACAGCTTATGTGAGCCCTGCCATTGGCAGCCAGAGACAGTTCCTCAGCATATACCAGGCCCCCTTTACCCCAGCAGGCCGCTCACCTCAGCTTCTGAGAGGCCTCACAATTGAAAATGCACTGGAGCACTCGGAAGTACGAGGTCCTGTGTCTACACCTGGGAGGAAGCCAGACTCAGAGGACTGTTGAGACCAGGGAGCACTAGTAAAGATTGAGTCCTGTAGACGATTCATGGGTGTGTGAGTTGAGTATAGAAGAGCCCTGCTGCAATCCTGGATGCTCCTTAGAGTTGTTCCAGGCTGGAAAGGGGGTGGCAAGCTTAACTGAGGTCCAAGACAGAAGTGTTGCAAGAAAAAAATCTTCCCCAGTGTGACATGACGCTAGAGTTGAAGTTCCTTGCCAGCTGCAACAGAAGCTTCCCACAGCTCTGACCAAAAGAGACAGACGGTGGTCCAGCCTACCAGTCTATCGACAGGCCTTGAGTAACCCTGTCCCCTCAGGGACCTAAACACTATTATGTTTCCCCCTCAGAAACTATGGCCACCACCAGCTCAAACAAAGAAACACCCCAAGTGCTTACTTCCTGCCCAGACCAGTTTTGAGTCTAGGTCGTAGGTGAGCACGGAAAGCCTTCCCCACTGCCTTGACTCATGAAAGAAGGGTGCCTAACTGAGTGGCCTGTTCACATAGGCCAAGCTACACACAGTCTGTCAGGAAACCAAGTGTGAGTGTAGAGGCAGCCCAGAGTTCCAGTTCACTGGGAAACCTTGGGAAGCTGATTTGTATTTTTTCTTCTCCTCAACATCTAGGAGAAAGGCAGCCTCCCAGACAGACAAGCCTGCTGACAGAAAGGAAGATGAGAGCCAAACGGTAGGCACCACTCTACCCAGCCAGCCTACACCCTCAGGCCTGCCTCCAATGTGAGCACATCTCCCAATGAGGTCACTGGAAGCTGGGTGCCTGGTTTGAACATCACTGTGAGGGAGGGACAGGGATCCCTTCATGGTGCAGGCCCAGTTAGGCTTGTATCTCCTGAGCATTGTTTTGACCGGACCCTTGGAGCCATCACTCAGCAGGGAAAGCAGAAGTAGGTAGGAAAGTCCCAGCCACCAGGAGTACTTAGAGAATCCCACAGAGCTCAGGACCATGACACTTCAGCATACCAAGGCCACATCAAAGGGCTTTGGGTGCATCTGCTGAAGTCTGATGGAAGTCAAAGTGTTTTTATTTCAAATTACTTATAATTCTAAACACTAGAATCCATCAAGCCCAGTGAGAGCTGTGGTTCCCAGCCATGGCAGGATTCTGGAACCCCAGGCTCTTGTCCCTGGCAGGCACATGGAGATTGGTCTGTCAGCACAGAGCCCTCGGCCTCAACTTCTATTTATGGTGATCAGTTTTCTTTACGTACATTAGCTTTCTTATTTAAAAAATAAATGGCATTCTCCTGGGACTAGTGAGTAAAAGCCTCCAGTACAAACAGTGTGAAGGCTGCACCTCACCTCGATAGCAGAACTAGAGAGTTATGGCCACCGGGGCCCAGTGCATGTTGTCTGCCTGGTCTTCCTCACATGCTTAGCCAGTGAGGTGGGTCCGGTGCCCCTGGGCTCCAGGCCTCCCTGCCAGTCTGTTCTCCTCATTCAGTCTGCACACGTCCCAGTCTTCACTGGGCCTGGGCATGGACAGTACTCTGCTCACCAGATAGCCTCTTTGAGCCTGTACTCCTGCATGACCCTTACTCTCTAAAAATGGCCTCTAAGACCCCAGGTTTAGGAAGCTTACCCCCATTTCCCTAGCTCTCTGCTTCTGACATGCCCTTTATACAGATAGGGTCGCCTTGCAAACATGTCAAAGGACCAAACTGGGGTCCTCACCCAACTGCCCTGTGCCATGTGTCCCTGTGGCCTTAAACCACACATGCTGGCCAGTACCACTGGGTATTCACTGGATGTGTTACGCCTCAGATTCCATAGTCAGCACTGGCTTTTCCTAGGTGCCAGCAAGTGCTCCCTAGCCCCAGCTTTAGAATACCTCAGGCCAGAGAGCCTTTAAGAGTAGATTGCACTATTGAGACCCTGTTGAAACCCTTGTCAGGCCTCAATTTTTCCAAATAAATAAATAAATAAATAAATAAATAAATAAATAAATAAATGTGCTAGGGTACAGAGAAGCTGCCTTCCTGAGGCCCCTTCTTCACTGTCTACAGCCTGGTGAGCCCCTGTTACGGTGCGAGGTTTTGCTTTAATGATAGACGTATACTGATCACATGCCTTGAGGACATGTGGAGAGCAAGCTGGCGCAGAGGTGCCCTGCCTTGTCGCTAGCAGACTAATGACAGGACCTTCTCTCCCACTTTAGGAAGATCCTAGCACCTCCCCGTCCCCAGGGACCCGAGCCACCAGCCAGCCACCTAATTCCTCAGGTAAGAGGGCACTGCCCTACAAGTCTTGAGGTCTTAGAGTAAGCAGTCAGCCGATCTGGCCACTCTCCGGACAAGAGCGTCAGATCTACTGAATTCCAGGCCCTCAGAGCTTCCACACTTACCCAAAGAGCCCAAGCAGACTGCTGGGCAGGGGTAACAAGGGGTCTTTGACCCTGGTCCAGCTAAGGGAAAAGCACTAACAGTTCTCTTCACAGTGGAGGTCTCATGAAGGGGCCGGGGACTTGTTGGTGCTGGGGATTTTTACACTCCAGAGCCTCCACATGTTAGTCTAGCTGCTACCACATAGCCACAGTCCTGGCCAAGAAGCTATTTAACGTCATACTTTGTTTCTCCTCTGTAACGCCAACTAGTCCGATGCTAGAGTTAGATCATCAATCGACCTTTCTCTATCAGAAGCACAACTCCTGGCCTGTCCCGGTCCCCACAGTCAGCTGTACCTCAGGAATGTGATTAGGACAGTGTTATAGACTTAGCTATGGTACCAGAAGGCTGGCTTCAGCTAACCACACCCTCAGTGTCGGCTTCGTGCCGCGCCTGGGGCTCATGAGTGGTAATCGAGCAGAGGAGTCAGGTTGTCACCGGACAGACGGATGCTCTTGTCAGCTTTTGTTCTCACCAGAGTGCATGTGTCCAGCCTTCCTGGACTTCCTCCTGCATTAGATGGCTTGCTCAGTGCCACTGTCCTCATTTCCCTGCTATGTGGGTTATGGGATTTCCCAGCTTGGCAGGAGAAGGAATTTCCCACACATAGCAGTTCTTGACTGCCATGGCCAATAATGCTGCTTGAGGCCACACACCTGGAGGATGGCTCTGGTCCCAGATCTTGTTTCTGTAGGCCTGTGCACATGCCAGTTGGCTTTGAGGTAACCTGCCTCAGACCTGCGGTTGCTCTGCAGACAAGGCTCCGCTTAGAGCACAACAGCTCCATGCCTCTTTGCTTGACCCGAGGCCAGCATCTTCTGCTCAATTCAGTCTATTTCCTGTGAACTGAAGCATGAGTTGTAATCTAGCACAACAAAGGCTGAGCATTCACAGTCCAAAACCGCAAAATGCTCTGAATTCTAAAACTTCCGGTGGATTTCATATGACCTCTGAATCTGCAGTAACCTCTAGTCCCAAGCACCCAGATGAGTCGCCCTCAGCCTGTACCATAGACTTAGAAAGGGAAAAGCTACTTCAGGCTCGGGAAGGGAGCAGGCCACACTCAGTGTGAAGAAAATAGTGGACAGAGGTTAGTGGGATCCAGGGAGCCTGGCCACAGGGGCATGTACCAGGACAAGACCAAAGAGTGTTGGCTCAGATCCCTGGCTGCTCACTTGTAACTGGAATCTCTGCTTCCCTACCAGCTGAACCAAGCTCTATGGAGAGGACTCAAGTTTCAAGGGAATAGTGGGAAACAAGGTGACAGCAGGCTACCTACAGTTCCTGCTGAAAGGGGGACTGAGACTTGGGGCCAGGTTGCAGCTCTACTCTGAGCAGCTCCCACAGTGGCTCTGCACCCAGAGTCTGAGTAGGCTCCCGCAGAGAGGACTTAGGAGTGGGGTGACACTGAATCCTCTCAGCTCTGACCCTTCATGAAATGAATTGGCAGAGGCTGGCCGAAAGCCCTGGGAGCGGAGCAACTCGGTGGAGAAACCTGTGTCCTCGTTGCTGTCCAGGTGAGCTGCTCTGGGGAGGGCCAAGAGACGAGTCTGTGGGCAGGCTGTGGTACTAGTTCACGTGTCTGTTTCATTCCATGCCGTAGAACCCCGTCTGTGGCAAAGAGCCCCGAAGCTCAGAGTCCCCTTCAGCCGCAGCCTCACTCTAGGTACTGACACCCTTCTGTCACGTGTTGCCCATGCTCTGTGGCCTCCTCTGTCCCCTTCAGCTGCAGCCTCACTCTAGAAACTGACACCCTTCTGACACATGTTGCCCATGCTCTGTGGCCTCCTCTGTCTCCTTGCCCATGACTAACACCCCCAACCCTGTCTTGTGTCTTAGTATTAACAGCTTGCTCTGGAAAGGGTGGTCTGCTCTTTCAGACCTGGGGAGAGGCAAAGCTAGAGACCATCACAGGGGTGTAGGCTGGCTCCTTCCTCTCCTAAGAAGAGGTCTGCAGAGGATAACTGTCCAAAGGAAAGAGAAGCAAGTCCAAACAGTCAGTCCCTCCCACCCAGGGCAATGGCGGGAACCACTGCTCCCTCAGTACAGCACCCTGTCCCTCAGACCGTCCTTGGCTCCTTTCTCTGCATGTAGCACACCTAGCCTGCCTTCTCCAAAGTCAACTTCTCCCAGGCCTTGTTTCCCAAACCAAATGCCAACATGACAGCAGGGTAGACCATTGAGAACTCAACTGACCCAAAAGACAAAGATAGGAATTGAAACCAATATGCCTGAGCTTGAAGGCCCTAAACCCACTCCAGGAACTCTTTCCTGGCCACCCCAAATGGGAGCAAGCATTTCATGTCACAGAGCAGGTGACAGCAGGAGCCAGGCTTGCAGAGTGAGAAAAGGTTGTGAGCGAGAGCTCTAGCCCAGCCCTGACAGGCGTGCCCATGGGGAGCCAGGCCATGGGCCAGAGATAGCTGCAGTTCCTAGGAGCTCCAGACCACACTGAAGGTGGTGCTGGTCTGCGGTGGGAGCTGTAGAGAGGGGCTGGCCGTGCCTGTGAGTAAGAGACTGCTGCAGAGATTTAGGAGGTGACATCGACCTAAAGAGGGGAAAGATGGTGGGGCCTTGAGCACAGGCAAGTGGCTACAGGCAGGGAGACTGGGCATGAGTACTCAGTGCAGCTGATCTCCCACACACAGGCTCCCAGGAGAGCACCTGAACACAGGAACTAGGGGGGGGGGGGGGGGCTGGCAGACGAGGCTGGAGTAGCCTGTGGTCTTCCAGCAGAGCTAGTCTTACTGCAGTCGGTTCTCAGAGAATGCTCCCACTTCCTCAGTGGTCAGCTCTCCTTCCCTGGGCAGACACGTGGCTGAGGCCTCTCTGTGAGAATGAAATCTCTTTGTAGCTTCAAGCCAAACTGCTCTTCAGTGTTTTTGTTGTGTGTGTGTGTGTCTCTCTCTCTCTTTCTCTCTCTCTCTCTCTCTCTCTCTCTCTCTCTCTCTCTCTTCCTCTGTCTCTCTCTCTGTCTCACTCTCTCTTTAATTTTTTAAAATTCACTTTACATCCAGCTCACAGTTCCCCTCCCTCTCTATTCCCAGTCCCACCCTTACAACCCCCTCCCCCCATTGCTCCCTCTCCTTCTCCTCAGAGAAGGGCACCCACTTGGGTAGCATCCCACCCTGGGCATATGGTCCCAGCACTGGTCTCTAGTTTTAATGAAAATGCACAGTAACCGCCTGCTCACAGCATACATGCTGTTCATGATGGCTGCTGTGTGGAGGTGGAGAGCCAGGGCCTGGAGAAGTCAGGTGGATGACTCAGGTTCCCAGCAGTCACTGCTAAAATGGTGCCTGCAACCCACAGGAAGGACCTGAAGCTTGTGCGTGTTTGCCTACCAGGACCCAGAATTCCTGGCAGACCTGTTGAGCACCATGGCTCACGTCTTTGTAGCTCACTTTATTTTTCAGCCTCTTCTCCCAAACTTTGGAGATCAGTGGCCCTCCCTCTAACATGACCCCTTACATTCCAAGCTGTCCCCATAAACAGACATTGGAATTCCATCACATCCCAGTCTCCCTCACCTGATTCCAGCCTTGTTCCTTTCCCGGAGCCACAGGCTTCCATAGCTCTTCTCTCCACATGGGCAGAGAATTGTGTCCAGACTATGTCTGCCTTCGACACCTCCATCATGTCCTGAGAGACTCTGGAGTTAGATTCACCTTGTGGCTAGTGAGTGTCTGGGAGAGCACCTGTGCCCCATACATTGACATTCAGATCAGTGATGTCAGTCCAGAACTTGTTCAGAGTGTAACCAATAAAGAAGGAGCAAAGCCACGCCCTCGAATGCTTCAGGAAGAACAGAAGTAGGGGAGCCACTTCCCACCCAGCGAGTGCTAGCTTGAAGCGGTATTTTCAGCGTGGAACTAACCACGATTTCATTGATTCTGGTGGGTTTCACCAACCAGAGTTCAGCTAGGAACGCAGGCTCCTTGTGGCAGAAGACGTACTCAGCCCTATCTGTCTTCAGAGAGGGGGGAGGCACAGACATAGTCTGCCTCAGTTGCCTACTTGGCATAAGGCCCTTCAAGACAGAAGATGCTCCTATATGGCCCCGTGTCCTGACTTGGACTGGGAAATGTGGTTAAGGGATTGTGGAGAGACCTTTGAGAGGCAGGACTTCCATATCTTTTCCCAGCATCCTTAGGTAAAATACAGCAGAAGGGCTGGGGAGAACTCTGACACCCCAGGCTGCCCCAGCACGGGTGCCTATAGACCCTGGCAACCACCACCCACACCTGCCTGTTATTCTTTCAGGGTGAAGCCTGCTGGGAGTGTGAATGATGTGGGCCTGGATGCCTTAGATTTGGACCGGATGAAACAGGTGAGAGTCAGGAGCAGTCAGCAGGCTGGGGACTAGCTCTAGCCAGTGGGTCCCATACTTGACTGCCACAAAGGCAGGAACCTAGCCAGCGAGGAAAAGGGAGTGTCTGGGGCCCCGTCCTGTGGCAGCCATCATGAAGTGAGGGGTGGTGAGGCAGGGTTTGCTCAGGGCCAGGCTGAGGGGAGACCCCTGCAGCACATCCCCTGGAGCCAGTGACTGTCCCTTCACTGTGAGGCTCTGCCCAGCAGGAGATCCTGGAGGAGGTGGTTCGAGAGCTCCACAAGGTAAAGGAGGAGATCATTGATGGTGAGTGGGACCTCAGCCAGGGGTGAGTTCACTGTCCTCCCAGCATCCCACTCGCCCCAGTGTGGAGCTGTTGAAACTTAGGTGCAGAAAAGCGAAGTGGTTTGCCAAGACTGCATATCTCTCCGGGTGTGGCTTCTTGTCTGAGATCTCCCTTGCCTCAGCATCCTCTCAGAAAATCACTTGTGCTGGAGAGGGTGGGCGTAGAAACACCCCTAGTTTCTGTCCTTTCCTGTTCACGTCTGTTGCCTGTCCAATCCTCTCCTTCCAAGGCTGCCTCTGGAGGGTGCTGAGCTCCCTCATAGCCTGCATGACCCTGTGTAGGAGTCATAGTGTTCCCTCCTTCCCAGAAGAGCCCTGGCTCTAAAAACTGAGACTGTGGCCCTCACTCATATCACATCTGACCCCAAGCAGGGCCTTTGAGGGCTGACTTGGGCTGGAACAGAGCAGCAAAGTATAGCCTGCACCTGCAACCCACGCGCCGCCTCACCTCTCACTGGTTCCCAGGCCAGCAGCAGTGACTGCACTAGAAAGGCCTGTGAAACCAGAGGGCAGCTAATGGCAGGCTCCCATGGGGAAGATAGATGTACACAGAGGTTCTGTGAGGACTGGCGGCCAGCCACTATAACAGCTATGACCATTGGCCACAGAGGGCGCAATTCCTGTCTGCCCAGTCCCACCAGAGTCCAGCTCTGAGAGAGGGGTCATGAGTGCAGGGAAGGAGACAGCACAGGTAAAGTACAGTTGGGTGTGTCACTGCTGGGGAAGGGGACTCCCTTTCTGGCACTTGGGGAAATAGCTAGGTAGGAAACGCTGTACACAGCAGGCTACCTTCAAGAGCTGCCTGGGAAGAGACAGTGAGTCAGACATGCTGCCCCTCTTCAGGGAGGCAGGGGCACAGACGTCAGTTTCAAACACTGCCTGCCAGCGCCGTGTAGGCCCATGCCATGCGCCCCAGGAGAGCATATGAGGGTCCTGGCCCTACAAAGATCCCGTTACTTAATGGTGACCCTTCTCTGACTGTTGGCTCCAGCCATGTCTGCACTGTGAGGGTACCAAAGGCCAGCGAAGGATGGAGGGAGAGAGTGGGGAGCTAAGCAATGGGAGCCCAGGTTGGGGCAGAGACAGAATGAGGGGTGCAGAGGAAGGAAGAGAGGCATTGGGAAGACTTAACGGATCTCAAGCATCAAGGACAGAGCAGGCCATGGCACTAGCACAGTCTTAACAGCTCTGTAGCCAGAGTCCCACTGTATCACACACACCTCGGAGCGGATGTGGGTGCCCACCTGTCAGATTCTAAAAAACCTCTGGGTCCCTCCTACAAGCAGCCCAACACAGCTCTGAGGCAGGCATAGCTTTTGGCTTTCTCAAGTTCCTCTCTTTAGGGGTAGAAGCCCATGAGTGCTGGGTTGCCTCCCCAAAGGTCTGTATCAGAGCTGCCATGCTGGTGGGCCTTTAGTCCATGTGTGCCCATGGCAGCTTTAGCAGGGTCCTTCCCTGCTGCACTGAGCCCGTCTCCTGTCCTTAGCCATCAGGCAGGAGTTAAGTGGGATCAGCACCACGTAAGATGGCACCAGCCCTGGAGGATTGCGAGGAGCTGTGCTGGCCCCAGCGAACATCGAGCCTGCCGAAGCTGGGATATACTTAATTCTCAACCTGTGATACAATATTAAAATGAGGAAACCAACTTCAACTCCTGGATTTTTTAGTGTATCTGACACAGAACACCGGGTCTATTCTTGTTTTGTATTTTATATTTGCTTATTTAAGTGTACGTACCTTTGATTTATAGAGAACACCCCCAAATCACCTGCTTTATTAGATGGCTTCCAAGTTTTCTCCTAGGTGACACTGTTGGCGCCTCAGCTGGCAGGGAGCAGCTGGGTGCAGCGTGGCCTTTCCACGCCACAGCGCTGTCAGAGTGCAGCGCAGCCCCAGCAGCCACGGTGTTCCAGTCTGTCCACGCAGTGCGTGTCATGTCCACACCATAATAAACTGTTCACTGTGCACACTCAGGCTCTGGCTCTCTCTCGTGCGCCGGCCAGAGCATGCAAGAGTAACAGGATAAAGAGGGAACTCAGAAAGCAGCTGGGCTCCATCAGAACATCCCCAGGAAGTGGACAGGCTACCAGGCACCTCCTGCTGGTGGAGCTGAGCCTCAGGTCCTGCACACAGCCCCAGGATTTCAGGTAGGTGAGCTTTGAAAGCAATGTACTCCCTGGACACAGAGGACTCCATGTTCAATGTGTCAGGTTCCAGAAGTGGGCCTGGGGCTCATTGAGGTGACAGGAGGCTTTCACCACACAGACTCTCTGATTCCTGTGACATTGCCAGAAACAATGACTCCCTAGGGTCCCAGCACATAATCTCCATTGTGGCTACAGGGAGTCTCTGGCTCTTGGTGTCAAGGGCCATGTCGGTATGGCCAGGAGACCAGCCATGGGAACCTTGTAACCTCCCATGGCCACCGTGACCGTAGAGCAGAGCCTGCTTGGTGCTGGGGGTCTGCATAGGAGAGGCTGGGGTGACCACAGCACATCTCATCTCACTGGGTTCCAATTGTCATAAAGGCCGGGAATGTGAGAGAAAAGACTGAGCAGCTTTAGGAGGCCTGGCCTGGCCAGGGCAGCACACTCCACATTCCTGAGACGAACGTGGCTGCAGCATGCAGCATCTGACAAAATGCCCTCAGCACGGCCTGTTTACAGTGCCTTCGGAAGTACAGTTGAGCTCCAGACCAGCCTCTGATCTGAGGGGAGGTCTCAACACAGCCTATGGCTCTGTCTACAGGAAGAGGGCTAGTGGGCATGGGTGAGGTGAGGCTCATCCAGGGAAGTAGGGTGGCAGCTGGACTCACTGGAGTTCCCCTCAGTCCATGGATTAACGTGTGTGCACAGGGTGGGGCCACCTTCCCTGGTTCAAAGTCCTTCCTAGGAAGTTCTAAGACCCGGCTTTCTAACAGTCACTATTCAAGGACACCTGTTCCTGGAACCACAGGGGCCACTCCCAGGCCTGAGTCGATGGCTATAGCACATCCTCCCTTCCTGGCCTCCTTTGTAGTGGTGGCCTTGGTCAAGCCTACTGTCTCAAGCTCAGGCTACAGTGGGAGCTGTGAGGCTGGGCCCCCTCTTCCAGCACACTGCTGCTACCTGCTCTGGACATCAGGACCCACCATGGCTCATCCCCTTAGGACCAGCTCACTAACCAAGACTGCTTGTCTAATCACAGCCCTGCCATCCCATCAGCATTTGGGACTCGCCCCTGACTCTCACACAAATGCCCAGCCAGCCATTGGGAGCCAGTTCCATGTAGGATGGGGAGAGATGAACCCCCATGCAGTCAATGTGACCTGACCCTGTCTAGATATATGGCCCCGATGCTGCCAGCCTGAGCCGACCTTGTCTAGGAATGCACATAAACACTTCTTGCAACATGATGCATCCATGTCCGGGTATATGGATCTCATGGTGCAGGCCTGACCCTGGCCAAGCTCAGGATTTCACAAGTCAGGGGCCTAAAGTGGAACTGTTCCATGGTCTGGAGGGAGGGACCTTGTGCAACCCCTACGTAGAGGTTCCTCCATAGTGGTGGATGCCTCAGGCCTTCTAGAGCCTAAGGGAGTGGAACTCAGGCATGGGGGTTGCCTAAAGGAGCTACACAGGTGCTGGACTCCACCTTTTTGGATTCCAGGCCTCATTGTTTGGGAGCCCAGGTTCAGGCCAAGACTATCCTGCCTAAAAGAAGGAAAACACGGACTATAAAGACATATTAGATTTAATCTGGGGAATAGAGAGATGCCAGTTCCATGGCTCTGCCTGCTCAGTATCCTGGGCAGTCATAGCTAAGACCCAGAAAGGTCAGATAAGCCTGGTTTCTCCAATCTGTGTCTATTTGCTGGGCCCAACAGAGCCAGAGGCAGCTTAGCCTGCAGGAGCTGATGCAGATAGACCAGTTCACATAGACAGGAGGCTTATGGCTGCTCCATCTGTACTGCTGGTCAGCAGGGCTCACAGGCGGTCCTTCGCCAGCTGGCACTTACGCTTCACCCTGGAGTAGGGTCCCATAGAGTCCTCAAATACAAAGTCCCAGAGCACTTTCACCCAGGAGTGGTACTGCGGCAGGTGGTCATAGTATTCGGGTGCAATCTTCCGCACCTGTGGAAAGAGGTTGGGGTCAAGATTGCACCTTGGCTGGTTCGTGAGCAAACACACACACACACAATCAGGGCAGGTCCACTATGATCACTGTGATGCCCTAGAGTTCTAAGACCTACACCCCAGCATCCTGTGCCCCAGCCTCTGAGCCTCACGGTTCACTGTTTGCTCAGCAATCACACTTCTCCAACCCGAGCCTTTACCCTGACCTGAAACTCCATGTCTGCATTCTCCCCTAGGGAGTGCCACAGCCTGTAACCAAACTCCCACAGTGCTGTGGAGATTGCCTTCCCACCTTCCCAGGGAAGAAGCCATTGCTGTATCTAAAATGGACCCAGCAGACAGCCGTCTCTCCTGCCTACAGCAAGTGTTCATGAAGGCTGCTCCTATCAGAGGTGGCCTCAGTTGAGACTCAAGCTTGGCTTCTGAGATGTGCTGTCCCCTCCTCTTAACCTCTGCCCTCATCTCAAATGTATATTTGAGTGACCATTGTGGAAGGAACAGTCAGCTACATAGGCTGCAAGAACACATCACTGGGACACACACACACACACACACACACACACACACACACACACACACACGTGGGCACCCAAGGAGAGCATAAGCAAACCTACTTGGGACAGGAGCCTCCTCCCCGACTGCTTCTCTTCGCACACCTAACATTCAGGACCTCCTGATCCTCTATCTCAGCGTCAACCCCCTCCACCTCAGCCTCCCTTCCCTTCTTATTAGCTTCCCCTCCCTGTCACTACAGCCAGTCCCCATAGGTTGCAAGGACAAGATCCACACCTGTGCTGCCTGGCCAGCTCCAGGCTGGGCACAGTATGCCTCTACTGTCCCAAGGCTGTGATAAGACATGGGCGCCAACAGGCAGGAGATAAGAAGCAGGGTTCTTCTCAGTGTCCACTGATACAGAAAAGGACGCTGAAACGGGACAAGCACTTGACCAGGGACGCGCCAGAGCCCATCAGCAGGGTTCCAGCAGCATACTAACCTAAGCTGCTAACCTGCACCTGCTTGGAAAACTGCCCTCTCTGGATCTGCCTCCTCTGTCTCCAGGCATTGGTTTATGTGGTCTAGCCTTTCCTGCTGCCATGGAGCCAAAAGTAGGTTACCATCCCCTTACCTACACACAAAGGAAAAAGCATCCAGGGACTAGCCAGAGCCCTTCCTTCACTCCCCACTCCTCCCGTGCCAGCTCAGCCCAGGCTGAGCACTTACCAGTGGCAGGTAGCAGCCGGGGATGCTGGGGAAATCATGGTGTTCCATGTGGTAGCCCACATTGAAGGTGATCCAATTGAGGGGTCCGTAGTAGGAGTAAGTCTCGTGGCCCTTCTGGAACATATAATGCTCAGCCACAAAGTGGCCAGAGATAGGGTGCAGGCCCAGGCCCAGGAAGGTGCTGCCTACAAGGTAGACTATGGGTTTGATCCCCCAGAGGGCAAAGATAGTGACATTAAATGCCAGCTGCACCAGGGTGTTGAAGATCTCCAAACGTGTCACCGCCTTGGGGTTCACATAGAGAGGCCTTAGTGAATAGAATAAGGGTTGAAGCACCAGCCAAAGCAGCTTGCGGACTGGTGTGCAGAAGAACCAACCCTCAAAGTGGGTGGGAATATCCACATCCAGCCCGTCTCCGCCCAGGTAACGATGGTGGTCCACATGGTACTTTTTGAAGGATGTGGCATAAGGTAGGCCGATGGGCAGATTAGCAAAGATGGCAAACCAGCGGTTGCGGGAGGCATAATTTGTGCCAAAGGCAGTATTATGTGAGATGTCATGGATGACCAGTGTCAGCGAGTGGTTGATGCAGCCACCAAAGGCATAGGCCCAAAACAGCAGCCATCGCCAAGAGAGCCCCCGCACCAGCCAGCAGGCCAGCACCTGCACCAGTACCATTCCCGACACGATCCATTTGATGTGGGGGTCTGGCCGCATCAGGGCCTTGATGGCTGGGTACTTGGCTGCAGGGAAGACAACAGTGATGAGTGATTCAGCATTTACTGGACCCTCATTCTCCTGCCAACTCCCATCTTCAGCCCCCAGAAGTCCCTGAAAATATACATCAGCCCAACCCATACCCTCATGGGTCTTGGAGAGGCAAGCCATAGCTATAATTTGTGTCTGGGAAGAGTTGCAGCCTGGACTGTGGAGTGCAAAGGCCCTGCCTCTGACCATCTTCAGGGCAATTCTAGGGAGACTTCCCAGGGTAGGAGGAATTTGCCACCAGCTGAAATAAAGTTCAGGTGCCACAACAGGTTGCATGAAAACCAAAGTAACCACAGAGCCACAGCCTCGGGGCCCCCAGTGTTCCAGTAAACACACCCTTGTCGTGTGCGACTAAGAGCAAGGGATGATGTGGATTGGTCAACCCCACACTGCTCAGGCCCTTGGGGTGGACAGGCATGGCTTGGGAGGCAGCCCCTAAAATGAATAAGCACTGCAGAGAAGCTAACAAAATGTCCTCTCTCCACATAACAGTGAGTGTCTGTCCTTGTGCAGTTTGTGTGTTGTATCTTGCATTCTAGAAAAGGAGCAAATGGTGCATGAGGAAGTTAGCCAAGCCAGCAAGGACCAAGAGGAAAAGAATAGAACAGTAAGGCGTTTAGATTTTTGGTACCTGAATACTAAAGGGTGGGGCAAGATGATACCACTGGGGCTATCCTACAGGAGGGCCAATCAGAGAGCTGGAGCTGCATCCGTGAATAGAGGGCCATCAGAAACCCAGGATGATTGATAGATACATTCTGAGATAGATGAGCAGATGGAGCCAGGTCTGCTCTGTCCCCTGACTCCCTGAACAAGAACAGACACTTCAGCGATGGGGTCCCCATTGTCCTGCAGAGGGGAAGGCCAGCCAGGCAGGATCTTATCCTAGAGTACCTCAGGTAAACAACACCAGTGTTCAGCAGCTCCACCACCCTGTGAGCAGACAGTGGCCTCAACTTGCCTTGCCCAGGAATGGCCTGTGGTGAGTATCTCCCAGGACCATATCAAGGACTGTTGGCTTTCACTGGAACTGGCAGGGCCATGTGACCAGCAATGACGGCTGTATAACACATGACTGTCATTAATGCCTCCAGCCTGCACTCCTGCAGGGACAGGGGAGCAGCCCAGTTTCCCAGTGCACACAAAGCCTTGGACTAATCCCCAACACCACAGGAGCAGTGTGCTAACACACACCTGTAATCCCAGCACGTGGGGGTGAAGGTGGAAGGAGCAGAAGTCCATGATATTTCTCGGTTATATAGTGAGCTTGGGGCAGCCTGGGCTACATGAGACTCTGTGTGTGTGAATAAATAAATAATAAATAAATAAGTAGATGGATAGATAAGCAAGCAAATAAATAGGTAAAGTATATATATACACTTTACATATATGTGTATATACACATACACACACACACACATATGTTTTATCACAAGAAAAGAATGTCTGGCCAGGCAGTGGTGGCACAATCCTCGAAACCCAGCATTTGAGAGGCAGACGCAGGAGCTCTGAGTTCCAGGCCAGCCTGGTCTACAGAGTAAGTTCAAAGACAGCCAGGGCTACATAGAGAAACCCTGTCTCAAAAACCAAAACAAGCATGCAGAAACCTCTAGCTCCCAAACACTTCATCTGAGCTATCGGCAGCATCCTAAGACAAGGTCTTGTTATCAGCCTAGGAGATTTCAGGGCCAAACTTGAGGAGGCAGCTGCCAGGGTCCGCTTGTAGAGGCCCCTGATGGCACAGGGTAATACACCATGGGCATGAACCACCATTTCCCCTTCGACTTTGCCCACAGTTGCTTAATGGCCCTTAGGTATCTGAAGAGCCTAGGCTCTAGGAAGCCAAGTTGTCCCCTGTCCCCCGCCAGGCTGACTGTGTTGCCTATTTTCAAATGGAGGGGGACATTTAGCACCAGTCATGAGCAGAACAATACACCCCCTAAGATGCTCACATGCTAACCCCACAGCCTGTGAGCACATTAGGCAAAAGGTCGAGAAGAAGAGATGAGTGCAGCATCAAAGTCATCACAAGGCTCACCGGGTATACAAAAGCAAAGCTGGGAGCCGCGGGATGGAATGTGGCATGAGGGTCGAGGCCACCTGTCTTGGGATACAAAGGAAACCCTGTGAAGAAGGTAGGTGACTGCAGACGCCAGGACGGACCAGGGAATCTGTTCCCCATGGGGCCTTCAAAAGGATTGCTGCTCTGTGGATGAGGGCTTCAGCCCAGTAAGGCAGGGTTAGAACACTAAAGTCCAGGGCAAAGAATACTGTGAAGTGACACATACCCACAACTGGTGACTACATTCTCAGCCTCCTCCTTTCAGACTTGGGACAAGGCCAGCCAAGCTCAACCTGGCCTCTGAGGGCCATGTTGCCCGCCAGCCCTGGCAGGACAGATAAGCCAACAGGGTCACTCCCAGCATCATCCCACTGGGCTTAGCACAGGCATGGCACTGGGCACACAGGACAGACTCTGTGACATGTGATCCACACTCTGGCCTTCCACTCGGTGGACTGATGTGCCTGCTGCTACTTGGGGAATTGGGCTGGGGACCAGGTGAAGGGCCGGGATCAAGACACCACCAGGGAGTGCCTCAGTGTTGCAGGAAAAGGATTGCTGCTTGTGGGGAACACAGGACCATGGGGAAGGCGGTATGTCTTCATGACAGAGAGGATGGGGACATCTGCAGGAAGGCTATGTCCCCACCAGGAAAATCACATGCAAAGTGTCTGTACATGCCAGCAGCTTCCTAGTTCCCCATGGTGGCCTCTGTGGACCTGCCTCGCCCACTCAGCCTCCCTCAGGTGGCAGCCTTCCTCTTCCGTTCCTGCCCAGGAATCCACTAACTAGCTCTAGCTAAAGGTTTCTATGAGGCAGCTGCCCTTGCTTCCCCCTTGGAAGGGAGCCAAACATCAGCACAAGAGGCTAGGTCTAGCCACATCTGTGTCAAGTGAGCGGCCTCAACTAGGTGGACTTGAGGGCAGTAGAACCCAGGCTCTGGCTTAGATATAGGCCAGCACGTGTGGTACACAACTCAGGATACTGCCTAGCAGCAATGACTTGGATGGAGGTGTTAGGACTGTGGGGTGCTTGCTTAATGACTCTCCCCTCTCCTCTGCCAAAACCACTGCAAGAAGTTCTGTGCACCCACCTCTTCCTATCCCCCAAAGACTTGACTCTGCCCTTAAAGCCTAGCTGGCCCTTCTTAGCCTCAGGTCCTCCGCTGGACCTCCCATAGAGGAGAAATGATCCACATGGAAGGAAGACTGTATATCCCTTCCCCAGCCTACCCTGGTTCCCCAAGCTGCTTCTTGCACCCCATGCTACCGGTAAGCCCTTTGCCCAATGGACATTCCACTTAAGTCTTCACTCGGTGGGCATGGGCAGTATCCAGCCTCTAGCCTGGAGTCCCTTCGCATGCCTCAAGAGTTCTGGCCTCTGCTAGACAAATCTGGAGCCCAGCCTGGACACCCATCTATATATAGCACTCTGCAGGCAAGCGTCCTCAGACTCAGCTGGTGCCTCTCTTTTGGGCTGCTTTCTTGTGCTCCATGTCAGATGTGCCTTCCCTGAGAGCCCACAGAGCTAGGAACACAGGCAGGTGGAATCTTCCTTGAGGGCATGTAGCCACTGGACCCAAGGATGCCTAGATGCCCCAGATTTGCCACCGATATGTTAGTGTATTTGTTCTCAAGGACCCGCAGCCTAAGGTGAGAACCACACCCACAAGGCACTCTTAACCTGTACCTCTGAGGAGCCTTGGGTTGTTTTTTTTTTTTCTCCAGAAATTCTCCTGATTTGTCCACTTTGTCATCAGGGACAGAGTCAAGAGCTGGGCAAGAGAGCACCAGAGAGGGACTGCCAGCTGTAGGCCACTCTGCCACTCCTCCCTTATGGAGATGGGGATCCCTCCTCTTCAGTCTGCAGTATCATTTCTCCAGTGAGGTTTATCAACACTTCCAGTCTGGAACCTCTATGCCCTGCCCCTCCCAGTCTGTCATCAACCCCATCCTGGACAGGGTTCTCCCACCTTTTTCCCAGGGGAGCTAAATAATGCACAAGACCAGTCTGTCACGGGAGCCTCCAGCAGTCAAACCTGCCGAGCTCCCTCCACCAAAGTGCCTAGTGATGATGATGATACACCACCTAGTAACTGTAGGCCAAAGTACCTAACACCCCACCAGCTGAGGGTGGGACCTCAGACCAGCCTGTCCTCATCCAGCACCCAAAGCATTCTTGGGCAACTTCTTCCCAGCTCCGAAACAGACTGTGATAACATTTCATCTCCCTCCCCAGCTTCCCCTCCACAGAGGAGTATCGTATAGATGGAAGGATTCTCAAACTGGGTCATGGTCCAGATGAAAGAACATTGGGTGTGGTCTTAAAGTGTGGCCTTAAATGCAGGGGTATACATGGCATGTTTTGAGCTTTCCCAGCCCAGTTCTGAGCCCCAGGAAAGCCTGGCTCTGCTCCAACATGTGGAAGGCCCTGAGGAGACCCAGCACACCACAAGCAAACACACAAACAAACAAACCAGTGGTCCAAAGGGCCTCCTGAAGTCTCCTTGCTGTCTCCTCACCTGCCATTGTTAGGCCTGCTTTTTACGGGGGGTGGATAAGAATCCTGGTCTCTGAGGCTCTCCAGCTGATGAGAAGGGGATGGGTCCATCTTATAATTAAGAACAGGCACGTGAGCTCACACAGGGCACATAGTGTGTCCTGGCTAAGGTGCTGTGAGAGGGCCAAATGGTGTGCTGGACACTTACACTGAAACTTACCCACTGAAGATGTCAGGATAGCTGGGAATGGCCTCAGGCCCTAAAAAGTGTTTGGGGTGATGAAAGTATTCTCTTTCTCTCTCTCTTTTATTGGTTATTTTATTTACTGACATTTTCCTTCCCAGTTTTCCCTCCACAGAGGAGTATGGTATTGATGGAAGGATTCTCAAACTGGGTCATGGTCCAGATGAAACAGCATTGGGTGTGGTCTTAAAGTGTGGCCTTAAAAGCGAGAGTATGCATGGCATGTTAGTATGCCGCCATACAACTGTGAAAAAATGAAAGAAGGCACGTGACATTAGGCAAACTAAGTGCAGTGTCCCAGAATGTGTGCCAGGCTAACAAGGTTCTGCAGAACTCAAGATCAGATCCCAAACTCAGATCCTCACATGATGGGTTAGGAACTGGGGCCTTGGGTGATTAAGTCACAAGATGGAGCCCCTATAATGCGATCAGT
>JANHMN010000022.1:21067890-21090065 GCA_030674055.1 Rhabdomys pumilio | reverse complement strand
CAGTAGACCAGGGTGCTCCCTCAGACAGTAGACCAGGGTGCTCCCTCGACTTTCAGCAACATAAGGACATGATATGAACCAGGAAGCAACCCTCACCAGAGCACATATCTGGCACCCAGTCTGATCCTGGCAGCCTTTGGCTAGGGATAGCAAAGGTTTTTGGAGGGTCCACTGCTTCTGGTTTCTCTCAATCCCCAGAACTACTGGGCACCAGACACAATTGAGCTCTCACCAGCACTGAGTGAGAACGTCAGGTACAGAATTCCACCTGGGAACAAAGGTTGAGGGTGTGGCATTCTAAAGGAGAGCAGGGGAGAGGAAGGTGACAGGGAAGAGCAGGGTTGGTGTCCAGGTGCCTGGGCACAGGAACCAGGGTGGGACTCTTCCTCATCTCTACAGCAGGGGTGCACCCAGGAATGTGGAAAGGAGCCAGGATGGCAATAGTTAACGAAATCAGTCAATGCCACAACTAAGGGCTTTCCGTTCTTTCCAGAGAGCCAGTGATTTCACATTTACCATACACCAATATGCATGTGTGCTAATGTGTGAGTGTGCACTTGTGTACACACTTGTGCGTGTGTCACCAGAATGTTTCTGTGGAAAGAACATTGAAGCTAAGACTCTGGAGACTACGCACACAGTCAGTTGATAAAGAGGTAAAAAAAAAAAATCTAGCCGGGTGTGGGAGGGTCATGGTGTCGGCCTAGCAGGTGCCAGGTCCTGGTTTCCATCTCTAGAACCACAAAAATAAACAGTCAGCTCACCACAGAACAATGCTTACAAAGGCCAGGAAGCTGCCTGGGCCTCCCAGATTCGGGAGAAGGCAAATGCAGAGGAGGGTTTAGAGAGTCAGCGTCTGGGTATCCCTAATAGACTGGAACCAAGGCTAAATCCCAGCAATGGAGGGTATGATAGAGAATGAAGAGCCTCCTGAACGGCTGGAGGCCTGTACCCTCCACCCTCATTTTCCCATTCCCGTATAGCACAGCACTGCACACCTTGGCACCTCAGCACAGAACCACCCCTGACCACAAAACCATGGTCCTATAACTGGGGCACAAGACACTAGGCTCTCAGGGAGACCACAGCCATAGAGGCAGCCACAGAGCTGTGCCTGGCAGAGGAGGCCACAGGCTCAACCAGACCCCTGCAGATCCCAGCAAGAGGTAGGCTTCCTACCAGTCACCCTGGAGTCTGTGTGGCTGTGTCTGGGTGACCAGAGCCTCACCTTCCCCTGGCGGCTCCCTCTGTACCCTAGGCTCTCCGGCAGCGCATCTAGGTTTTCTGATCTTCCCAAAGGCCATTGACACACAAAGAAGTTGTAGCCTGTCTTTTCCTAAGCAAACAATCCAATAACTGACTTACTGATTTTTATTTCCTGTTTTCCCCTGTGTGTGTGTGTGTGTGTGTGTGTGTGTGTGTGTGTGTGTGTGTACCTTGCTTTCATAGTTTTTTTTTTTTAAGCAAACAAAATTACAAAGCTATTTATCTTCAAAGAAACAAATCCAAGTTTGTGTTCCTGGCCCTGACCTGGTGTATAATGGACCAGCTTCCTGGCTGCCCTGGCCCAGAAAGTACATTCTTAAATCCTGCCATGGGACCCTATTTTCTTAAGACACTGTGCCAGGAGAGTGTGCCCTCACCCTCAGCAACAACAGGAGATGGACTTCGGTCTTATCACACAACACTGGGGCCAACTCTTAGCAATGACTTCCTGGGACCTGATTGGGAGGTTCAGTCACTGAACACCTGTCAGGTTGCTGCAGAGCCTCATGTAGCCATCAACCAACAGTGGGCCTTACGTCCAGACCTGAGCAACCCAGGCCTCAGGGGCTTCTGGGCTATGCAGCACAGGGCAAAATGGCTTCCTCTCTGGAAAAATGGAGAACAATAATGTGCTAGATTTCCCTCAGGCTGGGGAAATAAGGGACACTATGACATCTGTCCCCATCCTCAGTGAGTTGAGTCCTGTCTGCAGGAGACTGACAGTAACAGCTACTGTGAATGTTTGTGGGGATCCTGGCCAGAATATGTCACACATCACCTCCCAAGTCTGAACAGCAACTTCGTAAGGAAATTTCTCGGATGGCCTTTCCCAACTTCCTCATGTTGACATGATTCATCCTGGCTATGGGATAAGCCTTTTTACCAGCCACAGAATTTCTGCTGCAGAGACCAGAGCTTGGGTAGTAGAACTGAGGAGGCAGAGCCCAGGGTGACCACCCGCTTGGCCAGGGCCATCAGAGTGGCCAGTGGGGTGGAGGTGGGGGGGCTTCCTGGAGGAGGAGGCACTGAACCATGTCTGGCAAAGCAGGAAAGACCAGAACTCAAGCAGGTGAAAGAACACACATCCAGAGTCACCAGTACTAACCAGACAGGTTATCAGAAATGGAACTCCCTGGAGGTGACAGCTCTCTTGCTATGCCTGGACCAGAGAGTCCCCCTAAGTCCCCATGCTCCAACCCTGCTGCTTTCCCCCACCAATCTTCTAGGAAGTCTACATGTGTTCTAAAGCTCTTGGTTTCTTGCTTAGAAAGAGATATTTGGGGCTAGGGCTTGGCTCCCCTGGCCAAATGCTAGTGTGTGCAAAGCCCAGGGTCAATTCCCCAACATCACATAGATGCTGGAAGTGGGGTTGGATGCCTGTAATACCCGAAGTAGGAAGGCAGAGGCAGAAGGATCCAGATACCAAGGTCATTGATAGCAAGTCTGAAGCCATCAGGAACTAGAGAGTTCTGGCTCTGCGGTACACATCTTTAACCCCACAGCTGGGGAGGCAGAAAACAGAGGACCACAAATCTGAAGCCCATTCATGCAGCTATGAGTCAGAAACCTTTCATGTATCCTAGAGTCCCAGATACCTTACCAGCTCCCATACCTCAGGAAGCCTACCTTGTCCTTTCCCTGCCGGACCAGGCAGTGTGACCACAACATTTTGCAGAACTCTGTGTGTGTGTGTGTGTGTGTGTGTGTGTGTGTGTGTGTGTGTGTGTCGCGCGCGATCTGTCTGGATCCCATGAGCACCAGTCCCTGTCAATAGGACTTCTCTACCTAACTCCAGGAGCCCAGAGAATTCAGGAAGGAAGCTGGGGAGGCAGAGGAGAAGCTGAGGAGGCCCCTGCTCCGGGCTTGGCACCCTCTGGCATTTCAGCCAAGGCACCTGCCCTCCTCCTGTGGCAAAGGAAGGGGGACCAAGGTCCCTTTTGCTGTGGTAATTTTACAAGAGTGGGGAGGATGGCTAACCCAGACATGTGAGAGACAACCACAAAAACAAGCCCCTCAGGACAGGTCCTGAGCCCTCATCTGGAACAGCAGCAGCCCAGGTGCACCCTGAATCTGAAAGATGTAAAAGTCAGAAGGAAGCTTGCACACTTTAGGCGCCGGTCAGGAAGACGTCAAAAAACAAAAACAAAACCAACAAAAACAAACAAACAAACAAAAAAACTGCAAAATCCCCCCCAAAAAGAAGCATCAGTTCAAGACCTGGCCGACCGACAATCTGGAGACCAGGAGACCAGCCCGGATACCACTGGCAACGAAAACGGAAGCTGACTGTTGAATAAATGCGAGACAAACTTATTCTCGTTAAACCCACAGGAAACAACATTGCCGATCTGATGAAACACGAGAGTTTACAGGTGCTCCAGCGCCGAAGGGATGAGGAGAGAGAGAAGGGAGCGCTGTGAGTGGCGGTCAGGCACAGAGGTTTGGCGACATCGGAGGAAGATAGCACCCTCCTCCCAAGGTGCCCAAGAATCCAGCGCACAGCCGGGTATCCGCATGACAGTGCCCACCCTGGGACCTCGGAGAGGTCCACTGCGGGAAAAGCCACTATCTTCCAATGGATCTTCGGGGTCTCCTGCGTCCCCAAGGAAATAGGCGTCTTCTGCTTCCTGAGCAGGTGTAGCCCGCGCGAGCGCGCGTATTTGCTCTGAGTTGGCTTGGCTGAGAAGCAAGAGGGTCTGCACACAGCAGGCGCCTACTAGCTGCAGGCGGAAAACCCCCGCGGCTTGCTCTGGCCCACCGCCACCCCACCTCTGACCCCCGCACGCACTGCTCCCCATATCCTATTCACCCCATTGTGGCCACCATGTCCCAGCTAGGTTCTCCCTCGCTCTCACCGAGCATCTCCTTGCGCCTCTGGGTGTGAGGCTGGTCGTTGTAGACCCACTCGAAGTCGCTGCGGGCCGCGCTGTTACCCATGGTGGGGACGCTGGAGCTCTAGCGAGCTCTCTGCTGCGCAGTGTTCACCTGTCGCCCAATACCCAGGTGTCGCGGGCAGGGACCTAGGGACCGGGGC
The DNA here is from genome assembly GCA_030674055.1 of Rhabdomys pumilio. Classification (NCBI taxonomy): domain Eukaryota; kingdom Metazoa; phylum Chordata; class Mammalia; order Rodentia; family Muridae; genus Rhabdomys; species Rhabdomys pumilio. Next base: position 21,085,765 of record JANHMN010000022.1, on the reverse strand, counting down.
GAGGGCGGGGGCCAAGGGCGGGGCCTAGGCTAAGGCGCCTCGTGGGCGGACCTGAGGGCGGGTCGCGGTGGTCCCTAGGAACCCAAGTGGCCCGGGTTGGGAGATGCGGTCACGCCCAAAGCCTGGCAGCCCTGCAGGGGCCGCACGAGACGCACGGAATCCTTGGATTCCTGGCCGTGTGGCGACGCCAACTTGTAGGTGGTGCACACCTGTCTCCGCTCCTGGCTTGCCTCACCGTGGAGCACAGTTCACGATGTGCTCTAGATTAGGGCGGGTGTTTGGGTCTGGAGTCCCGGTCCCCACAGAGGAGTAAATGGGAATGTTAGGGGATGAGGAGCTGGGAAGAGAGCTATCTGGAGCTTGGGACAAGCAGGCCCCAGCAATGTCTTCCCCTGCGTGTCCCTTTCAAGCAGTCGCGGCAGAGGAATATAAAGACATAACAGAAGTGCAGAAGAGTCGAACATGAGGACTGGAAGTAGAGAAATGATCCAGGGTGACCTGTGCCGTCGCGCACAGACTGGTCTTGGAGCAGCTTCTGCAACTGGACCTTGTAGGGCAAGGAGAAGTTCCACAGCCGTAGAAAAGGAGGGGTGTTGATGGTTAGGGGATCAGCAGATGCAAAGCTTGAGAAGGAGCCTGCAACATTCTTCAGGAGAGGACTTGAGTCTGTGGGGGTGACCAGAGAGGTCTTATCTGCTCCCCCACCCCACCCCCCGCCGCTGGTTTTCCAGAGGCTTAAAGTCTGGCCTCTCAGTGGCCCTGTCTAGCACAGTGGACAAGGCCACCACAGGCAGACATGGGACAGAGAGAATCTTCTTTTTCCGGAAGCCTAGGAGCATGGACCACTCTCAGACCAGGCTAGAGCTGGGGAGGAGGGCTTAGACAGCCATCAGCATCTGGAGTTGGGTGGGCACTATGGATGGCTCCACAGTTCAACGGGGAAGACACTCAGCCCCACGCCGTTCTTACTGCAGCCTATGGGGGCCAGGGCCTCAGAGGCAGAGCCCATCACTCAAAAACAAGCAAATGAGCAAACCAACCAACCCTCAGCCGCCATTCCACCAGTTGCCAAATGAGGGACCTGTGAGGCCAGATGAGAAGGGATGGAGACGACCAGACCTGTAACTGGACCCAGCCTCAAACCTCTGGCCTGGAGAGCTGCCAAGGTCAAAGCACTAGCCTTGTGTTGATCACCCATCTTGATGTCTCTATCTAGATTCCTGTTCTGCCCTCCAGGCTCAGGTCAGGAGTTAGAAAACAGACATGCTTTGCTTGAGACACCACCTCCCCAGAAAAAAGCACCCAGCTGATGCCCTCAATTCATAGAGGAGAAAACTTTTGAGGCCAAAGAGACTGAGATATCCAGACATGGTGCAACATCCCTGTAACCTCTGGGCTCAGGAGACTGAGGCAGAATTGCAAGGATGAGGCCAGCATGGACTACAGGGTGAGAGCCTGTCAAAGGAGAAAGAGAGTTTGGGGTGTTTACATGTGTATCTCTGGTATCTCCAAGAGGCATGTCTTAGCACATATGGAGCCATGGTCCCATAATATTATAAAGGAGTCAAGGCATTGTATGGCCAAACGCCATGTTAACACACACATCTCACTGTCTGAGGTAATGCTGACATGAGCTGATTGGTAAATGCACAGTATATAATCACAACCTATGAGTCACAGTTCCTGGTAGTAATGCCAGGCTGAGCATTTGCTGTGTGACATGTGTGGTTCACGTTGTCATTTTCCAGGGTGTCCCTTCTGTTACTAGCAATAAATCACTGAGGCTGCCATTAGTGCACCCCAGGGGTAGACACCTTACCGAACATCACAAGTGATGTTGTAAGCCAGATGCTGGAGCAAAAGCTTGCTAGCTCAGAGAGGCAGAGAAAGCACTCAGCTGACCTTCCTCCTGGGTCAGCCATCCCAAAAGGATGCTCTCCTTCTCCACACCATCTCTAAAAACCCTCAGACTCAATGTCCCTCCTTTTTATTTCCCTGTGTCTCTCTATCTGTCCTGACTTCCTCTAATTCTCTATGGTTTTTCCTCTGCGTTCACTCTCGGTCCACTGGCTGCTTACTCGGCCTCTTGATCTATGGTTGACGCTACTTAATTCTGTCTTGGATTAAAGGCGTGTGCGAGGGCTGAGCCACACCACAACTAGAAACAGGTCTTTTCAACAGCACAATCTCAGGGATTACAGTGTGATCAAATAAACTGCAACATTTCCCTCTTTTTGTCTAAATAAGAAGGAAAGATTTTTGACTCTAACACAGTAAAACTATTTGCAATAATGAAGCGATTCCTGCCAAGCTCTCCACAATGTCCAGTTTAGTTGTAGTTGGCAGCCTTACGATAGTTTTTTCAAAGTTCTGTAAAATGTTTGTATCTGTCTCCTACAAACCCAGAGCAACTGGAATGTTCTGAGCAGTTTGTAGTCCGAAGATGAGCTTCGGGTGGTGTTTGTCAGCTTAGTGGTAAATCTGGTTACAGAGGTGTCCAGTGTTTGCACAGAGCCTAGCAGCAGAAAGGGCATGGGGCAGTTGGCCAAGTGGTTAGTGTTACCACAATCCAGATGGATTCACCGTTGTAGGGCCCTGCCATCTTCTCAGAGACCCTAAAGGTTACTGTTAAGAGTGGTTAACTGTAAGTACTGTTAAGAAAACTTAAACATTTTAAGTCCATGTTTAACAAATCTCAAAAAGGTTTGAGGACTACAATCCATTAAGTACATCCGAGGCACATGAGGTTTGTTCCCAGTTGTTTCAGATTCAAACCTGAAAACACGCACGGGAAGCTGGGTGGAGCTTGTTTTTAGGGTTAGTTAGTACTCCGTGTGACTACTAATGTCATGACATATATATATATATATATATATATATATATATATATATATATCCAACCTTATACATTTTGAGATATTTATACCCTAAGAAAAGTTTTAGAGAGTCAAATGAAAACCAAAACATTATGAGATTAGTGGCAATAGGATATTTCCTTATTTTTTGTGTTCCTCTGTCCCATACCAGACAGTTCTTCTGATATGAAATGGAGATGTTGGATTTTCCTTTACCAAGGAAACGTGTGGGTTTAGAGAAGGAGAGAACCACGCTCCAGTCCCAAAGCTAGCTTTAATTTTTAAGAGAGCTGGGACCACATAAAGACTGTATGTCAGCTGGGCGGTGGTGGTGCACGCCTTTAATCCCAGCACTTGGGAGGCAGAGGCAGGCGGATTTCTGAGTTCGAGGCCAGCCTGGTCTACAGAGTGAGTTCCAGGACAGCCAGGACTACACAGAGAGACCCTGACTCAAAAAAACCAAAAAAACAAAAACAAAAACAAAACAAAACAAAACAAAAAAAGACTATATGTCATTTATGTCTGTAGGGGGCAGCAGAGAAGAGCTGCAGGTGGGTGACCACCTGGCCAATTTACTCTTTTTTTCTTGGGACATTTTCTCTGGATGGTATGTCCTTTTTTTTTTTTAAATGTTTCACTTGTCCAGCATCTCCATGTTCCTTAGTTTGATGCTTTCATTCTCCTGGAACGACATAAACAAAGCCTTGTCACAAGCCTAACTTCCCTATTTGGCAGGTTATCTCTTTCCTAGGACAAAAGGTTTATTGGCAACAACAACAAAAAGTACTATCTTTCAATTGAAATTTTAAAAATTCTTTTGAAACTAAATATGCCTTAGTATGTGTGGATAAATATACTTACATCTCCCCTTTCTGTTTATATATAAACTCGAGGTTTAAGTGTATTTATTTTTAGATCACAAAGGACATTCACTTTGAATTTCAGCCTGCCCCTTCCACAAGCATCTTTTAAGTTTAAATCACTGCAATCCTTATGAGTCTGCCTCTGCCTCTCTAAGTGTTGGGATTAAAGATGTGTGCTTCCCAAGTACTGGGATTAGAGGTGGCTATGGATTCCTTATAATAGTTATTTACATAGGGTTGTATTGGTTTAATTTAGTTCTGCCTTTCCTCTGACTTTTTGTGTTAGGGGTAAGCTTCCAAGTTTTGGGGTTTTGGGGGTTGGTTGTTTGTTTGTTTGTTTGTTTTTTTGCTGCTATTTTGTTTGTTTTAATGTATAGAAGTACACTGTAGCTGTCTTCAGATACATCAGAACAGGGCATTGGATCCCACTACAGATGGTTTGTGAGTCACCATGTGGTTGCTGGGAATTAAACTCAGGACTCCTGGAAGAGAAGTCAGTGCTCTTAAACTCAGAGCCATCTCTCCAGCTCCCAACTTTCAAGTGTTTTGAATGTGTAATCTATCATCCTTGCTGATTTATTCTGAATTTGTTCCCTGGCAAATTTTAATATTCTGGTCTTATTTAAACATGATGCCAATTTTTCTACTACTTCTACTGAAAAGAACAGCCATTTTGTCTGTCTTGTCTGCATGAGCCATATAGAATTTGGTGTCTTTGTTAAGTTTTCCTAGGTTTTACCATTTCCATTCATGCCTCCCATGGCCAGATATCTTTGACAATTATCTGCTAGTTAGTGGTTTTCCATTTTGATAACCATATAGCGATACCATTGCATGCACAGCAGGGACTGGAGAAGGCAGAGATTTTTCTTTTGCTTTCCTAGCTGTTCGTCTTATAGCCAGTGGTGCGGCACTGGTTTTGTGATTTCCTCCTCAGTGTTGGGCATTCCAACCCCCGGTCTATAGACTGCTGCTTTGGTTCCGTCAGTGCCTGGTGAACCATCAGTAAAACGTGCATTAGCCAAATGTTTGGACTACTCTGTCAGCCCTCACAGTTCAGTGAGTGTCTTTTGTGGGAGGGGTGAGCGGTTTAGGGGTGGGGATGACAGACAACTGAGCTATCTCCTCAGTGTGGGAAGGCACAGACCCCTTTACTACCACATCCTGGTCACAAAGGAATTCAAATAGGTACCAGATCCACTCTAATGCTTTTCTTCCATGGCTACACATGGGAAGGATTGTGTAATCCACCACTGTAATCCACCATGACCACAAGGTGGTTAGCAATGACTGAGTGTGACCTCCTCTGTGTCTTGTAAAAGGTTCAGATTTGTTTCTCAAAGAAAGACTATTTATTCAGCATACACAGAACGTGTTTGCAGTTGAAGCCAGCAGGTAAGTGTCGGTGGACTCCTTTTTGCTTTATGAAGAATTCCCCAGTTGCCAATGCGCCAGTAAAGATGCTATTCATAATTAGGGTGTCATCTGGTTCAATATGGTCAGGGTTGCATGCATGGAGATGAGCTTACCGCCAGTCACAAAAGCTGCTCTTGGTTCCTGTCGCCACTGGAAACAGCTGCCTTTCTGGTAACTCTGTAGAGAGTTTTTACAATAATCTCTTAAACCGGGCGGTGGTGGCACACGCCTTTAATCCCAGCACTTGGGAGGCAGAGGCAGGTGGATTTCTGAGTTCGAGGCCAGCCTGGTCTACAGAGTGAGTTCTAGGACAGCCAGGGCTATACAGAGAAACCCTGTCTCGAAAAACCAACCAACCAACCAAACAAACAAACAATAATCTCTTAAGTATGGCATGTGATTTCTCCAGTGTGCAAATGTACTGACTGGGAGCTGTATGTGGGTTTTGTCCCTGGTTGGTGGGATTAAAGGCATGTGCTACCCCCCACCTGGTTCACCATGACTGGAGAATTTAGAAAATAACTAATTTATGAAGATCTGTCCGTCTCTGCTGGGAGTAAAGTCATGGGCTACAACAACCCTGCTCAAATATTTTATCTTAGCTCCAAATCTCTCCAACTCTTAGAGACTTAGAAAACAAGTTTGAACTATAGTAACCCTTTGAATTTACTTAATATATTTTTAAAAAATCTCTTAACTGCATTTTTAATAACACACAAAAAGTATCTTTTTTAATTGAAAAGAAAATTCAAAAACTGATGTCCGAGATGGTGCGGGTCACATGGCAGTCTACAGTTCAACATTCTAACGTGGAATTAAGGCACGTGGTTTAATTCTCATTTCATGCCAGTAGGGCAGATGTGCCTTTGGCAAATTATCATTCAAAATATTATTTTTTATTTTTATTTTTTCATGCCTGATCAAATGAAAGGCATCTGTTAGTCTTTATGAGTTAGTTTGGACCAAATGACCAAGTTGTCTGATGAACTATCCCCTCCTTATTAAGGAGGTCTCTCCTGTTCGAATCTAATCGCTATCAGTTTTGATGGGATCCACAGCTTTTCTTCTCTTGTGGAAGCAAAGACAAAACCTCTTCCCCAATGTAACACATATCTCAGTTTCCAATCTGAGATCAACACATCTTTAACAGGAAGATCTAATTCAGCAGCTTTTTTCTACTATCTAATATCTCTCCATAGCTATCGTTCCTTTCTCATTAGCATTTAAAATTTTAAAGTTAATAAAACAATATGTAATCTATCTCCGGGAGTCATTATTATATATTTCTGCTTATTTTTTAATTTTTTTTTTTTACTTATTCACTTTACATCCCACTCACTGTCCCCTCCTGGTGATCACCTCCTCCCACAATTCTTCCCCCCCCCCCCCCCCCTCCCCCCCTGAGTGAGGGGGGGCTCCCCCCCCCCCCCCCGCATCCCTCCACACCATGGCACTTCAAGTCTTTGCAAGACTAGGTGCATCTTTTTCCACTGAGACCAGACAAGGCAGCTCAGCTAGAAGAACCTATCCCATGGAGAGGCAACAGCTTTTGGGATAGCCTCCACTCCAGTTGTCCAGGACCCACATGAAGACCAAACTGCATATCTGCTACGTATGTGCAGGGAATCCTAGGTTAGTCCAGCCCATGTATGTTCTTTCATTGGTGGTTCAGTCTCTGAGACCCCTGAGGGCCCAAGTTGATTGTTTCTGTTACTATACCTGTGAAGTTGCTATTCCCTTTGGCCCCCTTTCTGTTCTTCCATAAGAGTCCCCAAGCTCTATCCACTGTTTGGCTGTGGGTATATGCCTCTGTCTGAGTCAACTGGCAGATGGGGTCTCTCAGAGGACAGTCATGCTAGACTCCTGTCTGCAAGTATAACATCATATCATTAATAGTGTCAGGGATTGGTGCTTGAACATGGGCTGGATATCATTATTGATTGGCACCTTTCTGCTCATTAATCATATATTTTAAAGTGCAACTAGATCTTTCTATAGCTGCTTGTCCTGTAGATTGTTTTGTGGCATATCTGTAATATGCTTTATGTCGTAATGTGCAAAACACTCTTTCATTTTACTAGAGACATATGCTGGAGCATTGTTGGTCTTACTTTGTACAGGTAACCCTGGAATAGCCATCACTTCGGATACATTTATAATTGCTGAATCAGCCTTTTTAGAACTTAGGGCTGTTGCCCATTGAAATCGTGAATATATGTTTATGGCATGGTGCAGATACTTTAATTTTCCGAACTCTGCAAATGAAACACATTACTTCCTGAAGACAATGGGGTTTGGTTATACAAAGAACAAACAGGAAATTTCCTTGGCTTATTGCCAAGTGATAGAACCATCATTCTTCAAACCTTTGCAGTTAACATGGTGATTCTTATGAAATTCTGAGGCTTCTAGTATACTTTCTATTAATAACAGATCAGTTTCATCATTACCTGTCCTAGAGGGCCTTATAGACCCATATGAAATCTGATATGTGTTATATACAAGGGATAGTTTCTGTTTCTGATTACTTGTAGTTGAATAGTGAAGCTAATTCTGAATCATCTGAGATATGTTTAGTGGTTTCAGTATGTAAAACAATGCTTTCTGCATATTTAGAGTCAGTAACTATATTAAGAGATCCAGGAAAATCTAATAATACCATAAAAATTGCATACAGCTCTGATTCTTTGACTGGAAATAATAAGAGCTCTGAGCCACTTACTTATTTTTCCTGATATATAACCTGACTTTCTTGATTTGCCTGCATCAATATAGAATGAAGGGGCTCCAGAAATTGGTGTCCCTTTTACTATACAAGTGAGAATCCAATTAGTTCTTTTTATAAACTGAAATCTCTTACTTTTGGGATATCTGTTGCTAATCTGTCCCCCCAAAATTATTGCAAGCAGTAACAGGAGGTGTTTGAAAAAGCCACAGTGTGGGCCATGTATCTAATCGGTGGGGTGGCTCTGCTTAGCTCTGGATGTCATGTTCTGCGCTAGAATTGGCCAGAGGCCAAGCGGGCCACAACTAGAAGCTGCCAGAGGCCATGAGACGCCAGCGCCATGCATAGCAGATGGCTCTGCCAATCCACCATGCTGCATCCACAAAGCTCAGCTGAACCCCAGACAATATCCACCATCCTCCCAGTAGAATGGAAACTCTTAATACTTAAAGACTATCCAATGGATTTATATATTTGGAAATGCTCAAATAACAAGATTCCGACACAATTAGAATTGTTACCCAATAACTAACCTTTTGATAGAAATAGCTACCAGGACTGCTTTCAACCCATCCATCTTCCTCCATGGTCCATCGCCTCCTTCTTTTTCCTCCCCTTCCTCTCCTTCTTTCCCCCCAACTCCTCACACTGCCTGCCTCTCATACTATCCAATCACAGAGCTTTATTGCAAATGTGGGGGGAGGGGTGCATATTCTGCTACAGCAAGTTTTTTTTCCCAGTGTTTATTTTCTGCACACAATGAGGCAATTTCAGCATTAGTACAAAATACCACAATTTCTGCTCAGTTTATTTCTGCTAATTGAGTCTCATTTTTTTTTTTCCCTTTCAGAATCAATTCAGAAACCTTCCTATGTAGGTCTTTAATTTTTTTTCTCTGTGTGCTAAAATCTATCCATTTTAAGGTATATATTCTCTGTGTATAAAACTTCCTGTGTTAAAATGTGTAGAAGACAAAATAACTAAAATACAATCCAGCTTCAGATACAAGCTATCCACCTGGGCAGCCTGTAATCTCTTTTCTACCAGAGCCAACTCTCTCTCAGCCTCAGCTGCTAATTTTCTTGGACTGTTTAAGTACTTATCACCTTGTATGGTTTGAAATAAATTACTTAGCTGTTGAGTAGTTAGTCTAGTTGTGGACTATAGCCAGTTAGCATCTCCCAGCAATTTTTGAAATTCATTAAAAGTTTGTCATTAATCTCTCCTGATTTGTACTTTCTGTGCTTGAATTTTTCTGATGCTGGGGTAAAAGCCTGTTAACTCAGAGAGGCAGAGAAAGCACCCAGCTGACTCTCCTCCTGAGCCAACATCACAAAAGGATGCTCTCCTTCTCCACACTATCTCCAAAAACCCTCAAACTCAATGTCCCTCCCTTTTACTTCCTGTGCGTCTCTCTATCTGTTCCCCTGACTTCCTCTAACTCTGTTTTTTTACCTCTGTGTTCACTCCTTGTCAACTGATTGCTTGTTCCATCTTTTTATCTATGGTTGACTTTATTTAATTCTGTTGTGGGTTAAAGATGTGTGTTAGAGCTGAACCATACCACAACTAGAAACAGGTCTTTTTCAGTAAACAACACAATCTCAGGGTTCACAGTGTGATCAAATATCCTGCAACACACAGCCTCCCTTCCATCAACTCCACTGCAACACTGCGTAACTGTAAGGTGACACACATTTAGTCTGCCCTGTATCTCACTGCTTCACTCTTGCTAATGAGTAATTTAACCGTGTTTTGTGTGTGATGGCCTGGGAGCAAGAGGCAACAATACACAGGTGTTAGAGGCCAGGTGCCATTGGGTTGTATAAAGACCTTGTTACATCATCCTGTTAGCACAATGGCTATATCCCCTAAACACATATATTATGAAACATGTCCTCACTGTGAAGTGAAACATAAATATATAGATCTCTGTTGCAGGATATCTGATCACATTGGGAATGCCCAGGTTGTATTCTGGTGTGGCTCAGCCCCAAGCACACACATTTAATCCCAAACAATGAGCATAAAGTTAGTTTGTAGAGGAATACACTCATGTTTGAAAGTGAAATTGAGGTGCAGACAAAGTGGTGAATCAGAGAAAGATTTGACAGACTAGGATATGACCAACTCTCATGAGAAGAGAGGGGAAAGGGAAGCTACTCTAGGGACAAGGCAGAGAAAAATAAAAAGAGAGTCAGTATTACTGGGACAATTGTACAAAGACAGGTTTCCAAGAAAGAACAAGCTGGACATAGATGAAGATAAAACGAGCAGAGAATGAGAAAGAGCCATAAGGTTATAACGGATTGCTAGAGTTAGCTTGAGGCCAAGCAGAGCAAAAGTCAGAGGCAGAGAGAGAGAGAGAGAGAGAGAGAGAGAGAGAGAGAGAGAGAGAAAATTGAACCAGTCAGCCTGGAGCAGAGTTTGAACCAGAACAGATGAGTTGAACCAGCCAGCCAAAGTTCAGAAAGAACAAGAAAGGATTAGCTTATTCTGCAGTAAATCCATACCCCCAAATATTTTAGGTCTAGCTAATACTTCCAAGACTAGGCCTAGGTTAGTAGACTGAGGCAGTAAGCCTCAGAAACAACTACAACAGGAGAATAAATGTTACATTTATGTATCTCTATATTAGACATGCTACTCAAGCCCTGGTAAGTTGGTAAGCAGAGACTCAGATGGCCAGGAAGCTTGAGTGGCAGCTACAGCTACACCAATGAGTCCTTAGCATCTATCACATATCCCTAGGCTAGGGAGCAGCCTATGGTGGCTGCCTGCATTACCACCTGGGACCTGTTGTAATCTTCTATCTTATAGTTCTGGTGTTGGAAGCTGTCTGAGGATTTGATCCTGAGCTAATTATCCCTTGGTAACAGACACAAAGCCAGAATGATTGTTACAAAACCCTCTGATTGCCAGAGTCAACAGCCTGGCTTATGGCCAGGATCCAGAGTCAGTGTGCTCCCAGCAAAATCACTCCCAAGAAAGAAAGATAGCCTTCCAGAAGGGAAGAGAACTGTATGGAGGGTAAGAACTAACACAGCCTTCCAAGAGCCTGACACAGAGTGCTGTACTCTCAGGACTCAGGAGGAAGAGCCAGGAGACAAGCTCCAAAGCAGCTGGGCTACACAGTGAGTCTCAAAAATAAATGAATAAATAAATAAATAACACCTCCCCAAGGTGTTTCATGCATGAACACAGAAGCCAAGCCTAGAATGCACCTCAGTGACATGACTTGGTTCCATTCTTATACAAAATAAATATTAAAAATTAATCAATCAACAAATAATATACATCAGCTAAAAATTACTCTAAGCAGAACTCCCTGCTGTCTGACTCCTAGTCAGCCAGGTGGGAGGGGGTCCCAGCAGCATGGTCCCACACTGTGGATGTCACCAGGATAGACTGCGCCTGCCAAAATGAATCAAAATAAACCCTTCCTATAGTGGCTTTCAGGTATTTGATCACAACTGTGAGAAATGTAACCCAGCAATGCCTCCAGGAGCCCTGGCTACTTATTAACTTAAGTGCACTTAGCCCTGTAGTCTTGGAAAATCATTATTTGCTGGGTGGGTGAGGCAATAAATGGAATTTGAGCTGAAGAAAAATTGTACCTAGATAATGATGATCGTGACAGATACCGTCAGAGACAGGTCATTTCACAAATCACATTAATGGCTGGCAGGGTGGGGGTGGGGCAGGGAAAACACAGGCAGTCCAGCAGAATTTAAGTTTCCATTTTCTGAGTCCCACATCTTGCTGGTTTTGATTGGCTAGATCTGGCAACACTGTATTAAGACAATTTTCTACATTTGCATGTCTGTAGGTATTTGCATATACACGAGGCCCAGAGACGGGTGTTGGCTGTCATTCTCCTTTCTCTCTGCTTTGTTGAGAGCACAGTTTCAGAGCTTGCTGATTGGGCTAGTCTAGCCTGCTAGCTTAATCTGGGGAGTTCCTGTCTCCTCATCTCAAGTGTCGGGACTGCAGGGGAACCACCATGCCAAGTTGAAATTCAAAATCTATTATTATTATTATCATTACTATTTATTATTATTACTATTATTGTTATCAATTATCATCATCATTATCAATACTAATACTAGTGTGTGTGCATCATGGGGCAGGTGCATACCACAGTAGGCATTTGGGTTAGAGGAAACTTTGTGGTATGGTGTGGCGATCTGAATGAGAAATGTTCCCCATTGGCACCAGAATTTGGGTCTCAGTTGGTGGTGGTCTTTGGAGAGGCTTAGGAGGTGTGTTTCTGGTGAAGGAAGTACATCACTGGGGGATGGGCTTTGAGAGTTCATAGCTTCTCCCTACTTCCTGCCCACTCTCTCTGCTTGGTGCCTGTGGTTGATGATGTGAGCTCCCAGCTTCCTGATCCTTGTCTCTATGCAGGCCTACCATTTGCTGCTTGTCTCCTAGCCGTGATGGACTCTTGTTCCCTGAACCATAAGCCCAAATAAACCCTTTCCCCATAAATTGCCTTGGTCATGGTCACAGCAGAAAGGAACTAAAACAAGCAGGTTTTCGCCTTCCACTTTTGCGTGGGTTCTAGAGACTGGACTTGGTCGTCAGGCATCAGGCTTCTGTGGCAAGCGATCTAACCACTGGGCTATCTCTTTGCCTCCCGCTATTTGTTTTGCTTTTGATATAGGGTGTCTCTGTATAGCCAAGGGTGACCTTGAACTCGTAATCCTATTCCACCTCTCAAATACTGATACTTTTGAAATGCCCCACAGCAACCAAAGGATGTCTGTAGATAAAGTGTAAGTGTGAAAATTTTGAAAAAGAACCCTTTGGGGGCTCAAGGTCAGATCAATGGAATAATTCTTGCTTGGTGTATATAATCCTGGCGTTACCATCACAACCCCAAGTTAAAAAAAAAAAAATAAGCAAAATAAATCTGCAAAGGAGCCTGGGAAAGAGGGGACACGCAAGCTTCTGAAAATCCCAATATGGGTCTCATCAGATCTCTTAGAGACTGGAGGAGCAGAGACACACCCCTCATTTTGTTTACCACAGAAGCCATCTTGGTGACCTTTAATTACAGGTAACTCTGTATAACCATGACTTTCCTTGTCCTCATTGTTAGCCTGGCCATTTGTTACATTACATATTGCTTAACCACAGTGCCTTATCTAGCCAGTTTCCGCCCAATAGCTCACTGCAACGTCCTTATGCAAGCCAGAAAGCTATGGGACAATGCCTGGATGTGGTATGTTGAAACAAGAGAAGCCTTGAAGATGACACGTGGGAGAGGGTGCCCCTGCCCACTGTTTACTAGAAACCTAAGTTAGACGACAAAGTAAAATCATGGTAAAAGTCACTTCCTCCACAGTGAACCATGAAATGCATAGTAAGCGGTGTCTTTACCCTGTGCACAATTGGAGGGCTAACCATGTTGGTACACAGGGCCACACAGGAGGTTTTCTCCTGGAAACACCCAAAGCCCCTGTGATTTGCTGCACCTGGACAATGGGGCCACGAGATGACAAAGGTTTCTCAACCATTGTAATTGTACAGGATCCCTGTCATGGATGTGATGCTTCTTTGACTATCATGCATGGCATTATGTAGTGTGGACTAATGTCTTATTCTCTAGGAAACATCTCTGGTCTAACAACCCTCATGTAAAACCAGTCCTGGCCACGGAGATGCTCTTTCAGAATCCATGGTGGCTCACTAAAGAGAACTGCAGACAGCTTGAGTTAAATGACTAACAGGAGAGAGACGGAAGTCTTTGCATTGAAATGGTGGGGTGGTAACTTAGAAAATTCGCTTCTCCCAATTTGGGACCTCTTCAGCAGTACACAGCTGTGCACATCTCTTGAGAGCCCAGGGGCTCCAAGATGGGAAAGAGTTCCTATTTCCTTGGATGTATGTGTCTCCTTATTCTTGTTTCTAACCCTCAAATAGTTGTTCAGAACCTAATGGCTAAACAGAGCCAGATAGCCCAACTGGAGTGCAGATTAGCTCAAAGGAGCTTCCAAATTGACAAGGCCTGCCAACAAGGAACACAAGAGCCCACTTACTTTAACAGGAGAAACGTCTCTGGAATAAGATGATCCAGCAAACTCTTGGGACCCTCCTATCTTTCCATCCATGTTCAACTTGCTGTAATAGACACCCTTCTCGCCTGTCATGGTTTGAATATGCTTGGCCTAGGGAATGGCACCATTTGGAGGTGTGGCCTTATTTGAGTAGGTGTGTCACTGTGGGTATGGGCTTTGATACCCTCATCCTAGCTGGCTGGAAGCCAGTCTTCCACTAGCAGCCTTCAGATGAAGATGTAGAACTCTCAGCTCCTCTTGCACCATGCCTGCCTGGATGCTGCCCTGTTTCCATCTTGATGATAATGGACTGAAACTCTGAACCTGTAAGCCAGCCACAATTAAATGTTGTCCTTATAAGAGTTGTTATGGTCAGGGTGTCTGCTCACAGCAGTAAAACCCTAACTAAGACACCACCAAAATGCCTTTTCTCCTGGCTGGCTCACCAAAACTGTTACTGAAGTTAAGGTTAGAGCCCGTGCACTGGCAGCCAGAACAAGCTGGGCTCAGTCATTTGTCCCAAATAGACCAGTTAAAGGGGTCAAACTGAGAGTGAAAAGCAGAGAAAGAGATTCATTCAATGAAGACACAGTGGAGAGACAGAGGGATCCAGTGACAGCCCTAGTCCACCTAGGGAGTCATGTGAGGGGAAGGTTTACCTGGAGGGCAAGAGACACTCGAATCTAAGACCTTAGATGCATGATCCCCACCTATCAAGGTCTGAGCTCCAGTTCCCCGGGGACTGGATTCGAAGCTGTAAACCTTCAGACAAGCTGGTGCCATCTGTGTTTTCTCCCGGGTTTCCGGGTGGTTTTTGTTTTCTTCCCAGCATGAGATTCCTGGGGGTAACTCCAATTCCTTTTGGGTCTGATGTTTTATTGGGGAACACTGCTTTAATCATTGGATGGCTAATTATCTGTTTGGAACATCTTCTCTGCCAAGGTCAGTTACATCCCTTCAGGCTTTGGCTCTTCCAGGCTGGGCTGCTCTGACTTGTGTCTGTCCATGGCTATCTGTGCTCAGTTCTCTTGGCTGTAGACCAGGGGAGAACTCTAGCCTGCTGTGGTTTCTAACGTAGCAATGGGACACAAAAGCCACCTGTGTCCCCGGAGCATCTGGAAATAACTGAGTAGGAAATCCTGGCCATTTCACTCTTGAATTTCTGCTTTGAAAAAATTCATTGTAAGCTGAAATTTTCGGTGGTTGGCAT
Source organism: Rhabdomys pumilio (assembly GCA_030674055.1). Classification (NCBI taxonomy): domain Eukaryota; kingdom Metazoa; phylum Chordata; class Mammalia; order Rodentia; family Muridae; genus Rhabdomys; species Rhabdomys pumilio. The sequence continues at coordinate 21,070,634 of JANHMN010000022.1, read as the reverse complement.
ACCATTGTTGAAGTGTGTAAGAGGGTGTATTTCATTTTGATTGTGTGTGTGTATGGGTGTTTCCCCTGCAAATATGTCTGGGTACCACCTCTGTGCCTGGTCCCTCAGAGGCCTGAAGAGGGCTTTTGATTCCCTGGAAATGGAGTTAGAGGTCGTTGTCAGCTGCCATATAGGTGCTGGGAATTGAACCTGCCTTTGCTGGAAAAGCAGCCAGTGCTCTTAACTGCTGAGCCGTAGGTTGGCAACTAGGCGAGAGCCATTTGCCTTAGCAAGGATTCAGAAACTCTGACTTTGAGGCAATAAAAGGAACTGGTTTTACTGGACTGTGTTTCACACAGCAGCCTTATCTTAGAAATGCTACCTGATTGAAATGTAGTCTTGAGCTGACTTCCTGGAAACAGTTTGGATCTGGGGCCTTTGAATATCAGTTCTGGAAATGGCTGAGGAAAAAACAAATCTGATTACAAGATTTACCAGATAAATAATTTACAAGGTGATTAAAATGTTAAAAAATGGGCTTTGATGAAATGGCTCAGAAAAATCTCAAAACTGCTTTACGTTAGGCAAATGTAAAATGCAAGATGAAAAAGATCCGTTTAGATTGGCCTGTGTGCACAGATGCTCTCCCGTGTTTCCTGGGCATTGGTCCATTTGAATATTTTGTCAATGCTGAGGTAGGATAATTTTGCTATTAATATAATTGCTAAACAATGCTATATTTTGATGTAAACAGCGCTGTAGAATTGGGTGTATAAATATGTTGCCGGGGGAATTCAAGCTCCCCTTGTGTGTGACCTTAATAACGCTGGAAATTTGGAGATAGACTCAGAAGGATGCTCAAAGACTTTTGACGGAGCCTGAGGAAGGACGAGAGGAAAGGCAGTCTGGACGTCTTGGCAGCTGCAAGGAAGAGCATGATCAAGCCGTTTGAGTTAGAGTCGGAGAAAGCAGGCAGGCTCGGGGAGACCTGAGTCCAGCGCCCAGAACTTGCATGGCGGTGACATCGATAGAGAACAGTGGATACAAACTAGTTAAAGAGGGCGGGGTCTAAGCAGCAGTTCTAAGAACAGGTATGTCCTCTCTACCCCTTTTGGCATGTGAGGCTGTGGCTGGAAGCTTGTGTTAATCCCACTGGGTGAGAATAAAATCACTATTGCAATGTACGAATTGAAGTAAGCTTTACTCAGTACTGGCCGAGACAGTGTGGACTCTGGCCCAGTGCATGCCTGGGATCCCAGTGAAGGGCCACAAGTTACATTAGCGGGTGCTTATAAAGGCAAACCCACAAGGATACATTACTTCCCGTTGTGGTCCAATCAGAGCTACTTTAGGCTTACACACCTCCCACCGACACGTGATCAAACACATCCTGAGCAGCTGGATGTAGTTTTACTTTGTTTACTGAAGTGAAAATACATGGCTTACTATCTTACATGAGAAACAGACCCCAGCATTCCAGGAAGCTATCTGTCCTTGGGGAAGTGGAACTCATAGGTTGGAGGAATTTTTGTTTTATAGGTCTCTTAAGAACAGTAATTAAGCCGGGCGGTGGTGGCACACGCCTTTAATCCCAGCACTTGGGAGGCAGAGGCAGGCGGTTCTGAGTTCGAGGCCAGCCTGGTCTACAGAGTGAGTTCCAGGACAGCCAGGACTACACAGAGAAACCCTGTCTCGAAAAACAAAAACAAAAACAAAAAAGAACAGTAATTAAAACTTAAAGCACACCTTTAATCCCCGAACTTGGAGGCAGAGGTAGGTGGATCTCCTTGAATTCAAGGCCAACCTGGTCTACTCCCAGATGGCTCAACCAAGTCTCTGCCCAAAGTTTTGTGGTTTTTTGGGGTTTTGTTTGTTTTGTTTGTTTGTTTGTTTGTTTGTTTGTTTGAGACAGGGTTTCTCTGTATAGCCCTGGCTGTCCAGGAACCCACTCTGTAGACCATGCTGGCATGCTGGCCTCGAACTCAGAAATCTGCCTGCCTCTGCCTCCCAAGGCGAGCACCACCACTGCCTGGCGCAAAGAACTTTTAAAAATTCTCTCTGCTCTCTCTCTCTCTCTCTCTCTCTCTCTCTCTCTCTGTCTCTCTCTCTGTGTCTCTGTCTCTGTCTCTCTGTCTCTCCCTCTCTCTCTCTCCTCTCATCTATGAATATATAATAAAAATCCTCTCTAAAAGCCAGGTGGTGGTGATTCATGCCTTTAATCCCAGCAATCAAGAGGCAGAAGCAGGAGGAACTTTTTGAGTTCAAATCCAGCTTGGTCTATAGAATGAGTTCCAGGACAGCCAAAGCAATACAGAAGAAACCCTGTCTTGAACCCACCCCCCACCCCACCCCTGCTGCCACCAAATCTCTAAAATTGACCCTCTGTAGTCTGTGAATTTCTTTCTTTGGTTTTGCCAGACAGGAACCCAAAAGCTACTGGTTCAGGGCGGTTTGGGTGCCATAAAATTTGCTTTCCCAGATCCTATCCCTCAAGCTAAGCTCACTAAGAACTAAGACAGTCTCCCTCAAGCTCAAAGACACTCAAAGAACTCAAATTTTCTCATATTTAAAATAGAAAAGAGTCCTGCAAATTGTCCTCTGATCTCTACACATGGACCCTAACATAGATGTGTCCAGGCATAATGTGTATGTGCCCAGGCATGAGTGCATGTACCTAATGTCTGTATGCATGTGCCCAGGCATGTATGTATGTACCTATAAACACACACACACACACACACACACACACACACACACACACACAC
>JANHMN010000022.1:20959118-21067490 GCA_030674055.1 Rhabdomys pumilio | reverse complement strand
TTCCTCCACAAGTTGCTTTGGTCATGGTGTTTCACCACAGCAGTAGATGGAAATTCTTACAAAGATGGCCTCCAAGTCTAACAACGCCTGGCTCCTGGTAGCCACCTAAAAGTTTGGGATAAATGTACCTACTATGTAAAATAATAAGATAAAACTAATATGGTTCTCTCGCATGCGCTCTTTTGTGTGCATGCCCACACGTAGAATTAGAAAAGCAGTTTCAAAAAAATCAAAAAAATCAAAACCCAGCCCTTCTAATGTCCTACAGTGGTCTCAACAGTGCCAAGACCTGGAGACGCCCAGCACACCTGACCACTGTTGATCTACCTTGATTTGTGTACACACGCGCGCACACACACACACAGACACGCACGCGCACGCGCGCATTGACACACACTGACACTCCAGGAAAGACTGGTTTTTAGAGGTGTGGCTACAGACTTTTCCATGCTGTAAAGAGGAAGGTTGCAGGCTAAAGGGAAGGACTTTCTCTGATAAACAGCTAAAAGGATAGGGGGCAAGGAGAAGGCAGTGGAGGGAGAAACTTTGTTGTTGTCGTTGTTGTTATAATAAAGGAAATTTGGAGGCGCGGGGGTTGGGGAGCAGTTCAACAGTCAAGTGTTGGGGTGCACTGTGTGAAGGTTGTCTCTGTATCACTCAGTTGTTAATTCTGTACCTGAAGCGAGCTGTAAGTACTGGTGGGATTCTGGTATCGTTATTCACCCTGCTCGTGACCCGCCTCAGTATTTTGTAAACGTACACCTTCCTCACTCGCTGATTGGCTTAATAAAGAGCTGGTGGCCAATAGCTAGGCAGGAAGGGAAAGTGGGCGTTCCAGGCTGAGGGAAGCCTCCATAAGAAAAACCGGACGTGGGAAGATTTGCTGGTGGGACTTGGGGGCGGTGCCAAGTTCCGGGACTGGGAGAGAAGTGAAGAACGAGCCAGGAGGAAGGCTGTGGGCTAGGATCATAACGTTAAGTTAGATGAGTCAGCTGGAGATAGTTCAGCCTAAATAAATAAAAGTTAATTAATCTCTGTGTCATTATCTACACCGCCCGTGGGTCTAGAAAGTCTCGCTATCGGCAGGAGCAATGGTTGTTCTTCCGGAGCCCCTGGATTCAGTTCCCAGCACACATGCGGGATCACACAATCATCCCTAACTCCAGTTCCATGGGAACTGACCTCTGTGGGTAATCCACACATAACCACATGCAGACAAAACACTTAATACACATAAAATAAATCTAAAAAAATTTCCAAGGGAAATTTGTGTATGCACGTGTGTTGAGTATACATACGTGTGGCTATATGCATATGCGTGTACAGTTGCAGCAACACTTGGAGACCAAGGGTAGGTCAGGTGTCTTGCTCTATCAGTGTCTGCCTTAATGTCTTGAGACAGGGCCTTTCCTTGAGCCCAGGTAGGCTGGTAGTCAGCAAACCTCAACAGATCTTCCTGTGTCTGGTGTGCTCAGTGCTCGGGTTACAGGTACAGGGTTAGCAACACCCAGCTCTTTATGTGGGTACTTGGGGTCCTGCAGCAAGTATTGTTGACCACAGAGCCATCTCTCCAGCCCCAAAGAAGGAAATTTAAAACATCAAGACATACAGGCCATTTTAAACAAAACTTTTAAAAGACTGTGTGTGTGTGTGTGTGTGTGTGTGTGTGTGTGTGTGTGTGTGTGTTCTGGCCTTGAACCCACTGAGATCTGCCTGCTTTGCCTCTCAAGAGCTGGGATTAAAGGTGTGTGCCACAACCACTTGGCCCATCTAAGGCTTTTTAAAGGAAAAGCAGAGCTAAAGGAGAGGTTGGACTGCAGGGCTGGCCTGTGCACTCGACCTGGAAGGACTCTCTGCACAGCATTAAGTGGAATGGAGGTACTTGTCTGCATTCCCAACATCCAGGAGGATTAGAGGAAGTGGGTCATCCTTGCCTACACAGCATGTTTAAAGCCAGCTTGAGTTACATGAGACTGTAAAAGAAAGAAATACAGGGGAAAGAGTAACCCAATACAGCTAAAAATGGGCTCTTCTGCAGAGACATTCTGGCCCTCCGTCTTCTTCCCTTGAATGGAGGCAGCCCAGGGTATTAGCTATGGAAGACACCCTCAAGTAGGAAGGGGCCAATAACTCAGGCAGCAGAGATGCAAGCGGCTTTTGGCTCTAACTCACGGCTCTCCCAATCTGCACATTGCTCAACTTTCACTTTGTTATTTTGTGAGTTGTGACATTGTTACAGGAAAGGATCTCGTAGAGGAGCTTTCATCCCTCAGTTCTGGTCAAAACTGTCGGAAAAAGAGTTTCCTGGTGGCCCCAGTTTAGCCCCCCAGTTTATCCTTTTAGAATGTAGCAAGCACTGAACCATTGAGTCTCATGATTGTAATGACTAAGATAAGGCCATCCTGTTCTGACTCCCGTTCTGTATTTGATCAAGCAGGTCTCAGCCCTCAACTCCCATCCTGCCACGGAATCCTGTAGACACATTTGAGATTTCCGTGGCCTTGACCATGGCCCAGATGTGTTAACCAAAATAATTACCATGGACTGCCAGGAGTGGAAGTTTCAAGGTTGCTTTGATCCTCTTCTAACTTTGATCTAAATTATGGTCTTTGTGGGTTTTGCCTTTAAAACTCTGTATCCCTGAGCTTGGGCACCAAAAGACATTTCAGAGGCACAAGCTGCCTCTTGGTCTGGCCATCAGTTAAAGGTCTTAAAGCTCTTAACTGGCTTCATCAACATGGATCATTACATAATAGCTCTGGACCACAGCCCATCTCACTATGTTTTTTTTTTTAAGCTAGCCAACTCTCTCTACCTTCTCCAAGGCTGCAGGTGCCAGCTGCCTGTAATGCATGCTGATGAATTAGTAAAAGGAAAGAATTTTTTTAATGTACTAATTGGTAGCTGGTCATGGTGGCACACACCTTTAATCACATCGCTTGGTAGAGTTAGGTGGATCTTTCAGTTGAAGGCTAGCCTGGTCTAGAGTGAGTTCTAGAATGAGGAGGGCCACATATAAAGACCCTGTCTCATGAAACAAAAACAAAACAAAATCGACTCATTTATTTAATGTCTGTGACTGGGGTGTACATGTGCCCCAGCCCACCTGTGGCAGCCAGAGGATCATTTGGTGGGGTTGTGCCCTCCTTCCAGCTTTCTGTGGGATCCAAGGACTGAACTCAGGTTGTCGGTCTTTATAGCAAGCTCTCATACATGCTGAACCATCTTACCAGCTGGAAGCTCAGCAAATCAGGACAGTAGACACAGTAGCCTGACAAGCCAAGCTCAAATGCTCTGCACACAGGCACTCCTCGGCTGCAAGACAGGAGGCAGAGACAGAACACCAGCCAGAAGCCCACAAGCCAGCCAGCCTGGAGCACGGCAGAAACAAGAGAAGGTCTTCTAGCTAGGAGGTGCTGGGAGCCGACTTTAAGCAGATAGCGGCTAGAAAGCAGCTATTATCTTTGCAGCCACCTGGAGCCATTTATCCTGATAGAGACTTGGTTTTTCAGCAGCCTACAACAGCTGAGCACACTCTAACAAATACCTTGTTTATCCCACATAGCTTGTTTTGCTGTTAGTGACCCCAGCTGCATAGTGCACGTGGTAAAATGTTTTCACCTGTGTTCTCCTACGTGTGCTTATAAATACCCAGAATTTCCTTGTAAGAATATATATACAGTCAATAGAGTTAAGAGGTATATGAGTAAATAGGGTTAAGAGGAATGAACAAGAGTGAATATGCGCCAACAGTAGAGAGACAATAAAGGAATAATGAGACTTGACTCCAGAACCTCTGCCTTGTCTCCATTCTTCGAGACCCTGACCAGTTGACCAGAACAGCAGATCGGTCCCCAACAAGAGGTTCTCAGCCTGTGGGTCCTGACCCCTTGGGTCTGTGAACTGACCCTTTCACAGGGGTCTCATATCAGATATCCTGCATATTAGATAGTTACATTATGATTGATAACAATAGCAAAATGACAGTTATGAAGTAGCAATGAAAATCGTTTCATGGTTGGGGGTCACCACAACCTGAGGAACTGTACGGAAAGGTCACAGCATTAGGAAGGTTGCGAACCGCTGCCTATCTGTTAAGATGATTCAGTGTAGACGGCATAGGGACTCATGGACAAGCACTGGAGAAACCAGAATGTTAATGACACAGGATTGTCTCCTCGATAGAGGATATGTGTATCTGTTTTCTACCCAGATGGCTGGGAGTGGATGCAGTTAATAACCTGGGGACATTTGTTACCGGTAGGACCAAGCCCACATCCCCCAGTATGTTATCCTTGACTCTCTAGACCTCCATCTTTTCTTTAGCTTTGGTTTCTCAGTCAACAGAACCCATCCTCAGGGGAGATGTCCCAGGTCCTTCATAGCCTGGTGACTTCTACACTATCAGTCAGACCACAGGAGATCTCAGGTCTGTAAGCTAAAGGACCCATCTTCATGGTGTACATCCCATGTACCTTAGAAAAGTTTCCATGCCTTAAGCTTTATCGTACACATGAGGTTGGAATAATTGTTGACAGAAAATGTTTTTTCCTAAATTGTACCGTGTCCTAGTTTGGGTTTTACTTCTGTGAACAGATACCATGACCAAGGCAACACATATAAGGATATGGTGACGTCTGAAGGGAAGAACAAGGATTGTCCCAGCACTCAGGAGACAGAGGCAGGCAGAGCTCTGTGAGCTTGAGCCAGCTTGGTCTACAAAGTGAGTTCCAGGACAACCAGGGCCACACAGACACCCTGTCTCAAAAATCCAATAAATTAAATAAACAAACAAACAAATACCCAAAGAAAAGAAACACATGTAGACACAGAGATACACACATAGAAACCCTATAAAAACACAAAATAGAGCCAGGCAGTGGTGGTGCACGCCTTTAATCCCAACACTTGGGAGGCAGAGGCAGGCGGATTTCTGAGTTCGAGGCCAGCCTGGTCTACAGAGTGAGTGCCAGGACAGCCAGAGCTACACAGAGAAACCCTGTCTCGAAAAAACCAAAAAAAAAAAAACCACAAAACAGGTAAACACAGTAATATAGAAGCAAAAGACCTATAAGATAAAACATACCCAAGGCATTATGAAACAAACAAACAAAAAAAAAACTTCAAAAATATCATGGAGTTTGCTTTGTGTTACCTACCTACTGCCAGACAAGGGGTCAGTCCTTAAGTGTGATTTGTATACCCAGGGAGACTCTGCTGGAGAAAACTAATTTTTCCTTTGTGCGTGGTTGTTAATGCAGGGATGAGGGCTTGTATCCACTCCTGTCTCAGTTCTGAGACCCCATCTGGCTTAGACCTGAGCAGGTCCTGTGCATGCTACCACGGTCTCTGTGAGTGCATATCTGCATCAGTCCTGCTGTGTCTAGAAGAACTTTTTCCTTGGAGTCTTCCATTCTCATTGGCTCCTACAGTCTCTGCAGAGTTCCCTGAGTTCTTGGCGGGAGAGATTTGATGGCCACATCCCATTTAGTACAGAGTGTTTCAAAGTTGCTCACTCTCGGCACATTGTCCAGTTGTGGGTTTCTGTTTGTTCCCATCAACTGTAGGAGGCAGCTTCTCTGAAAATGGCTGAGCCAGACAGTGATCTATAAATACAGCAGGGTGTTACTAGGAGTCATTTTGTTGCTCTGTTTCTTTAGCAGAGCAGTGGTGTTTGGTTTTCCTATAGATCTATGGTCTGGTCTTAGGTTCTTAGCCACCCAGGCAGTGTCAAGTGAAGATTTGTTCTCATGGAGTGGTCCTTAAATCTAATCAAATAGTGGTTGGTTACCTGCCATGGTCCTTAGATCTAATCAGACAGTGGTTGTTTATCCCTGACAACATTTGTGTCACCTATGTATTATGTAGGCAGGTCACAGTTGCAAATTGAAGGGTTTATACCTGGGTTGGTGTTTACCTTTCTCCTCAGGTAGTGTCCAGAGTACCTTCCAGTAACATAAGCACTAGTCAGCAGGGGTGAAGGCTCTGGATAGTCACCAGCGTGACTTCTCTGTGAGTTATGTAGGTGTTGTCTTGAGGAACAGAGCCTTGCCATCATTTTGTGGAGAACAACCAATAGCTTTTACAATAGCCTAGGTTATTGAGGAGTTTCTATGGGGCCCCTTTAGCCAACAACTCAGATGTGACCCTGTAGCAGGATACTTATTCTGCTACATTGTATTCGCAGTGGAGCTTTGTGATTAGGCAGTAGAAGAGGAGGTGGAGCTGGGAGAGAAAGAGAGGAAGGGAAGGGGAGAAAAAGAGGAAGGGGAGGAGAAGAAGGAGGCTATCAGCCATAGAGAACCACGGATGGGTGGGTTGAAAGCTGTCCTGGGTAGCAATTTCTATCAAAAGGTTAGATATTGGGTAACAACTCTAATTGTGTGGGCATCTTGTTGATTGAGCATTTCTAAATATATAAATCCTTTAGATAATCATTAAACTTTAAGAGTCTCATTTCTACCGGCTACTGCGAAGATGACAGATACTGTCTGGGGTTCAGCCGAGCTTTGTGGATGCAGCGTGGGGGATTGGCAGAGCCATCTCCCATGCTGGCATCTCGTGGGTGCCAGGGTCTTCGAGTCTAGCTAGCCAGAGCCCGGTCAGAGTTGAGGCACAGTGAGAACATGGTGGCTACCCAGGAACAAGCCGGACCAGGTGCTGTTTTCTAAGTATCTCCCCCTACATGACCGAACCCTGGCACTGCAGATTTCATTTGGTGGTGAGAGATGTCTAGTTGAGGTTTTTCTCTTCCCCATTATTTGGAGATTCCATTTAGATTTCTGTCATATATGTATGTATCTTAAGAAGCTTCTACTGAGGTAGGTTTCCAGACCCTTCGAATGGATTTTACTTTTAGCTTGCCTGCCCTGTAGTTCCTCCCTTACACACCTCTTCCCTCTCTTCTGTAATCCCCCTTTCAGTCACCACTCCATCCATTTGTAACTATGTATTCTGTTTCCCGTTCCTCAGGAGATCCTCCCCTTCCCCCAACCCCTTACACTATATCTAACCTCTGTGTTTATACAAATGTAGTCTGTTTACCAAAGACTTAACAGCTAAGCCCCACATATAAGTGAATCCACACCACATTGGTCTTTTTGAGTCTAGGTTACCTCACTAAGGGTTTTTTTTTCTAGCTCTATCCATTTACCTGAGAATTACATGATTTTTTTTAAACAGCTAAGTAATATTCTATTGTGTAAATGGGCCACATTTTCATTATCCATTTTTCTGTTGATGGACATCTAGCCTGTTTCCAATTTCTGGCCATTATGGGTAGAGCAGCAGTGAACATGGATGAGTGAGTGTCTCTGTAGTAGGATGCAGTGTCCTTTGGATATATGTTCAAGCATGGTACAGCTATGATTCCTGTCTTAGTCACCATTTACAGTGAAGAATCACCATGACCGAGGCAACTCTTATAAAAGAAAATATTTAATTGAAGGGTGACAGCTTTCTTACTATTTCAGAACCGTAGTCCCTTGATCATGGCAGACAGCATGGTGGCAGGCAGGCGTGGTGCTGGAGAAGTAACTAAAAGCTTCATCTTGGTCCACATCATGGGCAGGGGTTAAGACTGGCATTAATTTTTGAAACCTCATAGTATACCTCCAGTAACGTACTTCCTCCAGCAAGGCCACACCTCCTAACTCTTTTCAAACACTGAACTCCCTGTACCTGAGCATTCAAATATATGAGCCTATGAGGGTCATTCTTGTTCAGACCACAATTCCCATATTCCTGAGACACTGCCATACTGATTCCTGTAATGGCTGTACAAGTTTGCACTCCCACCAAGACTAGCTGATGAGACAGTCTCCCCCCCCCAAAAAAAGTTGTGGGTTCAAGGGGCCACTGGGACTAAACAGTATTCATGGACAACCCGAAGAATTGTGGACTTGGGTGTGGACTGGGTATCTTACTCCTTCATGGTCATCCCTGACTGCCCCTATCCCTTGCTCAGGAGAGATTAGCTCTCCAAGATGGGGGCTCAGATTGACTTCCGCTGGAGAACCTGTCCAGGTCCTTACTATTAGGCTGGAGGAGGAATACAAATTGTTTGAGACCAAAACCCAAAAGACAGAGGATATTGCTTGGTGGCTGGAAAAGTTCCCTCTTGCTTGGGCTGGAATGACCAGGCTAGGATGTGCGCGTCTTCAGGCCCCTGTGTATGTGGAGCTTAAGACCCAGGCTGATGCCGTCTCGGTGCACTGGTTCCTGATGTCGCTGGAGGCACGAGAAGATATGAAGACTCACATCGACAAGTTGCTTTAACTGGGGGTCCGGCGCATCTGCTTGGAACACACCCCTGTTGCCTGTAAAGAATCCTGGTACTCGGGACTATTGCCTTCACCAAGGCCTTGGAACTCCGGACTGGAGAGAGGATTAATATTTACACATGCAGCAGATACGCCTTCGCCACTGCGCATGTGCACGGGGCCATTTATTAACAACGGGGACTCCTAACCTCAGAAGGCAAGATTATCAAGAACAAACCAGAGATACTTGCCCTACCACAGACCCCCTTTAAACCGGCAAAAGTGAGTATAATCCATTGCCCCGGGCACCAGAAGGGTGAGGACCCCATAGTTAGTGGGAACCGACTAGCAGACCGGGTGGCAAAGGAAGTAACAATGAAAGAAATAATAAAGACTATCCTCTTGACAAAACACCACCCAGGAGAGAAAGCCCAGACTGGAACTTGAGAAATGGCTGACCACCACCTGGATATACTGATTATAATCTGATTAAAGGGTGTCCCACTAACTATTTGGATGAAAGTGGACACTGGAAGACACTGGAGGGAAAAAACCATCCTACCAGAACATCAGGTCCTTGACCTGCTTACATAAACGCACAGATACAACCCCCCTTGGTCGGAGAGAGCTAGAACAGGGGATCAAGGGGCCGGGTGTAGTTATGTCAAATCTAGGAAAACTAGCAGACACGATAGCTAGAAATTGTGAAGCTGGCCAGACGGTAACGCCCATCCCCCTAAGACACCATCAGGAAAAAGGCTAAGGGGGAATCATCCTGGGGTATTTTGGTAAGTTGATTTTTACTGAAGTCAGACCAGGAAAATATGGGTGTAAGTACCTCCTAGTCTTTGTAGATACTTTTTCTGGATGGGTAGAAGCCTACCCCACCAAGAGAGAAACTGCACAGGGGGTCATGAAGAAGACACTAGAGGAGATACTTCCTAGATTTGGTATGCCTAAAACCATCAGCTCAGATAACGAGGCCAGCCTTCATTTCTTGTGTAAGACAGGGACTGGGTACATTTCTGGGGGCAGATCGGAAACTCCATTATGCATTCCATCCCCAAAGTTCAGGGCAGGTAGAAAGGATGAATCAAACCCTGAAGGAGACCTTAACCAAATTGTCCTTAGAGATGGTCGCAGACCGAGTAGTGCTCCTTCCCATGGCATTGTTTAGGGTCAGAAATACCCCCTATCATTTTAATCTAACTCCCTTCAAGATCCTGTATGGGACCCCCCCCCCCCCGTCCCTTGACCCCAGCTCCTGACCTCCTCAGAGTGACTTTTCAGGATGACAAGAATCTTATGTTTCAATTGCAAGCTTTCCAGATGAGCCACCAGGAATTGTGGCCTAAACTTGGTGCCCTGTATAATGAGGAAAGTACTCCAGATGTTAGGAAAGTACTCCAGATGTTCCACTTGAGGACCAAGCTGGAGACTGGGTATATGTTAAGAGGCATCGTGCTGAAAACTCGGAAGCAATGTGAAAAGGGCCATTCCTGGTGGTGCTGACCACTCTAACCGCCATTACCTGCCAGTGGGTAAACTGAAATCTGGTGACACGGGCTGACAAGAGCTGAGCTGGGTAGTGTAGAGACAATCTCTTGTACACAGGGGAGAGAAAAGAATTCTGGGATTGAGACAAGCACAGGGAGATTTGCCCTGACACAGAGGAAGATGGTCGCATGACACTGAGAACCAAGTAACTAGCCAGGTGGCATGACTTTGAGTACATTAAATGGGATAACTGAGTTACGAGCTAGGGGAAATGAGCCAAAGCTATTTATTGGCTGAGGCATTTAGAAGTCTCAGAGTCATTATTTTGGGGAATTTAATGTGTGAGAAGGAAAGTCTGTAGGCTACAATGTAGAGTGCCAGGCAACATTGGAGCATCAAGATAAGACATGATTTATATATATATATATATTCGTAAATCTCATTTGTCAGGTTTAGACCGAAACTTCATTCATATCAGCAAACAAGATTTATGGCTAGGTGGGTAAGGCCATTCATGTTTATCCTAACATTTGGGCAAATAGGGCCTGTAGTCATATACCTACCTGGAATGCAACCCTGTATGACAAAATTAATACAGCAGTTAGGGTTCAGGGTAAATTTGAATTTCAAAATAAAACTAGGGCCAGGTGTAGGTGATACAGGCCCTTTAGGATTCCAGCACTCAGAGGCAGAGATAGGTGAATCTCTGAATTTGAGTCCTACCTGGTCTACGGAGTGAGTTCTAGGACATCCAGGGCTACACAGACACACCCTTTCTTAAATTAATAAAATAAAATTTGAAAGAGTAGACTCTAAAGACTGTAAACAAAATCTCTAGCTTCAGTGTACTTGCCAAAAATCACAGGACTTGGGAGACAGGGACAGGTAGATCTCTGTTAGTTCAAGGCTAACCTGGTCTACCCAGTGAGATCCTGTCTTTAACAAAAAGAAAAAAAGAAGAAGAAAAAGAAAAGAAAAAAAAAGTTTTAGCTAACTAGGTGTTAGTGTCAGTTAACTTCATCTAGATCTTCAAACTTTGTACTGTGCTGCCCCAAAATGATAGATGACTCCCCCTGCACCCCTGTACCCCACAAAAAAACAGTGTCTTCCAGACACAACAGAACAGACACAGACACACACACACACACACACACACACACACACACACAAACTCACAGAGGTCACAGCAGTGTGCACAGGCTTGTGGAGGGACCAAGAAGCCATCTACAATGGATACCTTCTGACAAAACGGAAATCAATCAAGTCCCGCTGAGTGTATTGATGGCATTTCAGGGCAGGGATGCCGGGGAGTAATTGACCAACATAAAACTTACTTTGTGGACTTTTGTTTTCTTATGTTTGCTTGGGCGTTTTCTTTGTCTTGTTAGCCTTTTGCCTATTTGTTTTCATTCTCATTTGTGTGTGTGTGTGTGTGTGTGTGTGTGTGTGTGTGTGTGTGTGTATGCGTGTTTCTGTTTTTTGGTTTTTGTTTGCTTTATACTGTTTGAAAGAGAGAAGGGGCTTATAGTTGGGTGGTCAGGGAATGCGTGGCAATGGGAGGACCTAGGAAGAGTTGGGAGTGGGGAGATACATGATCAAAGTATATTGGATAAAACATGTTTGAGGTGGGCTCTACAAGTTTCCTCTCCCCTCTGGAGGGCATTTCATCTAAGATCCCTCCCTTTGAGTCCTGAGAGTCTCCCACCTCCCAAGTCTCTGGAACAATCTGGAGGCTTCCCCCACCTCCTACCTCCTGAAGTTGCCTGTTTCCATTCTTTCTGCTGGTCCTCAGGACTTCAGCAATCAGCTCCTGTGATTCCTTTCTTTTCCCTCCCAAGTGGGATTGAGGCATCCTCACTTGGGCTCTTCTGCTTGTTAACATTCTTGAGTTCTGTGGATTGTATCCTTGTTATTCTGTACTTTTCTAGGCTAATATCCACTTATGAGTACATACCATGCATGTCATTCAGGGTCTGAGTTACCTCACTCAGGATGATATTTTCTAGTTCCATCATTTGCATGCAAAACCCATGATGTCCTTCTTAATTACTGAGTAGTACTCCATTGTGTAAATGAACCACATTTTCTGAATCCATTCTTCTGTTGTGGGACATCTGGGTTCTTTCCAGCTTCAGGGCATCAAGTGAGGAATGGGGTTGCCATCTCACAGTCAAGAACTCTGGTTCATAATTGTTCCTGTCTGAAAGAACTGCAGAGACAACAATAGAGAAGACCCTGAGGAAAAGGAAGCCCAGTGACAGGCCCAAAGTGGGATCCAGCTCAAGGGGAGGCCCCAAGGCCTGACACTATTACTGAGGCTATGGAGTGCTCACAAAAAGGGGCCTAGCATGACTGCCTTCCAAAAGGCCCAACAAGCAGCTGAAAGAGTCAGATGCAGATATTTGCACCCAACCAATGGGCAGAAGCTGCTGACCCCTGTGGTTAAATTAGGGAAAAGCTGGAAGAAGCTGAGGAGGAGGGCAACCCTGTAGGAGGACCAGAAGTCTCTACTATCCTGGACCCCCGAAATCTCTCAGACAGCAACCAGGCAGCATGCACCAGCTGATATGAGGCCCCCAACACATATACAGCAGAGGACTTTGCTGGGTCTGGACTCGGTCAGAGAAGATGCACCTAACCCTCAAGAGACTGGAGGCTCCAGGGAGTGGGGAGGTCTGGTAGGGTGGGGGTGAGGACAGCCTTATGGAGCAGTGGTGGGGAGATGGGCAGGTATGGGATGTATAACAGTCAGAGAGTAGACAGGGAGGGGGATACAATCTGGACTGTAAAAAAAGATTAAATAAAATTAAAAAAAATTTTTTCAAACAGTATCTCACTATATAGCACTGGCTGGTCTGGAACTCACTCTATAGATCAGGCTGGCCTTCAACTCACCAATATCTGCCTGCCTCTGCCTTCCAGTTGCTGGAGTTAAAGACCTGTGCCACCACAACTAGCTCAATAAAAAAAAAAAAATTAAATACAAAAAATTAGCATCAGAGCTTGAGGGGAAACTTATAGGCAAACATAGACCCATTTTAAAAGTATTTGAAATGGGTCTTCTTAAAAAATCTCAGTGTTTTTTTAAGAAGACCTTGTTGCTAAAAGTAACTTTGTAAGCTTTGATTTCGGAGGCATGGGTTTCAATTATAATCTTAATACCTTTATAAACTCTGGGTCTTATAATTTTCTTTTTCTCATTCGTATTTTCTATATTCATCTTTCTTCTTAGTAATAAGCTTTTTTATGTCCCTTGGTGACACAGATATAGACCAGACTAGACCAGATTAAAAATAGATACAGGCTGGTTTATTAGGCACTGCTCCTGGGCAGGTTCATCAGCCTCAAAGAACTGGGCTAGGCAGTCATGTGCCTAGGCTAGGGTGATGACATGTCAGGCATAAGCTGGGTTTGTGCCCAAGTGTGGTCAAAAGCGAGCACTTAGGCGGGGATTTGCGTGACTGGCAGCATCAGATAGGAGGTTGCCACAGTGGACAAGAATTCAGAATTGGGCTTGGAGGCATTCCTTTGTTCCGAGTTTTTCAGTGTGGGTGGGGTTGGAGGAGGAGTCCAGATGGGGTTTTCCCAGCTTGTGCAGGGGCAAGCAGGGGTTCCAGCCTAACGCCTACGTTTTTTAATTCTAATTTTTGAATTGTTGTTGATGGCGAGTTTTTTGTTTGTTTCGTTTTATTTATTTATTTATTTATTTATTTATTTATTTATTTATTTATTTTTGAGACAGGGTCTCTCAGTGTAGCCCTAGTGTCCTGGATGAACTCTGTAGATCAGGCTGACTTCGAACTCATAGAGATCTGCCAGCCTCTGCCTCTTACTCGAGATTAGAGGAGTGCGCCACCACACCTAGCCCCTAATACTGGATCTGGGATTTTTAGATCTGGGATTTTAATGTTTTTTGTTTTTTGTTTTTTGCTTTTTTTGTTTGTTTGTTTGTTTTTTGTTTTTTTGAGACAGGGTTTCTCTGTGTAGTCCTGGCTGTCCTGGAACTCACTCTGTAGACCAGGCTGGCCTCGAACTCAGAAATCCGCCTGCCTCTGCCCAAGTGCTAGGATTAAAGGCGTGCGCCACCACCGCCCGGCCTGATTTTAATGTTTTGTAGTTGGGCGGTGGTGGTGCACGCCAGTAATCTCAGCACTGGGGATTAAAACCTGTCTCAAATTAAAAAAAAAGAAAAAAGAAAAAGAAAAAGAAAGAAAGAAAGAAAGAAAGAAAGAAAGAAAGAAAGAAACATAAGAAAGAAAAGAAGCAATAGAAGTAATGTTTGGAAAGACTATTTAATAAAAGATTAAAATATTCCTTCCCCACAAAAGAACTTTTAAGTCGTTTATGCCAGCCTGTCCTTCAAGTAACTAGAAGTAAGAAGCTCTTTGGAAAACATTCGTGCAAGGTCGCCTGACTCCTGCTTGCTGCCTACTGGTATTCTATCCACAATCATTTCTTCAGAAACAAACGTATGTTGGGAATTTTCCTGCCTTCTAGCAGTATCAGTACAATACCCCAAAGCCCCTGGGTCAGAGGAGTGGACAGGAACCAAGGGTGAATTGTAGCAAAGGAGGTAGCCTTGGACGATTGCCTGCAGAAGCCCCACCTCGGCGTAAAACCCAACACTGTCGTAGAGCTACTTGGACTCCAGAGAGTAAGTTTCCGGAAGCCCCAACTGCCAGCTAAACCTGCATATGATTCTACGTCTGTTCTTGTCATTTATTAGCTGTGGGACCACACAGGACTGGTGAACAGAACTTGCAGTCCCATCCCTTTGCCAGAGTTCAGCTTCCATGCGCATGCGCTTTCAGAAAGTGATGTGGAAACCACCACGGACAGAGCTCACTCATCCAGTGATTCCCACCCTGAGGCAACCAACAGCGCTGTGTGGGGAGCCAGACAGACCCAAGGCTTTCTTAGAGGCCACGATGAAAGAACAGGGTAAACGTAACTTTTATTTGTTTAATTGTTGTCTGGAAGCTTCTAGCCTCCATCCGTCTGTACAATTTTATCTCAGCCTAGAATGTATTCAGCCTCTGAGACTTCCTGTTGAAGAAGCTCTAGCCCTTTCTTGTTCTTTCTGAGCTCTGGCTAGTTCAACTCAGCTGTTCTGCTCAGACTCTTCTCCCGGGTCGACTGATTCAATCTGGCTTCTTCCAGTTTCTCCTGAATTGCTGTTCTTGGCTCCAGACTAACTCTAGCAATCTGTTCTAGTCTGTTCTGATCTTCTGGCTTCTCTCTCTCTCTGTCTCTCTCTCTCTCTCTTCTTATCTTTTTTCTCTGTACTGCTGGCTCTTAAGTAGCTTCATCTTCCTCTCTCTTCTTCTGATAGTTGAACATATTCCATTCTGTCAAATCTTTCTCTGAGCCGGGCGGTGGTGGCGCACGCCTTTAAATCCCAGCACTTGGGAGGCAGCGGCAGGCGGATTTCTGAGTTCGAGGCCAGCCTGGTCTACCGAGTGAGTTCCAGGACAGCCAGGGATACACAGAGAAACCCTGTCTCGAAAAACCAAAAAAAAAAAAAAAATATTTAATTTTTCCTCTGATTCATCACTTTGTCTGCTACTCAATCAGACGTCATTTCAAACATGGCTGCTTCCTTCTACAGACTAACTTTACCTTCATTATGTGTGATTAAAAGTGTGTGTTAAAGGTGTCACACATCACAACTAGAAACATGTGTCATTGTCTAGGAACAGGTGTGGCAAGGCCAGACTGATGCTGAACCTGCTGCCTCTGAGGAGTCATGGTTGCAAAGTCTGGGGACCTTACTCTTCCTCTCGGGCTGTGGTTATTGGTCTGAACGCTGCTGTGTCTAAGGTGTCCAGTGTTCTCCTTGTCAACATTGTCTGACTTAGCTCTCTGCTCACCTTGACCGCTTCCCTCTGAAAACCACATATAAGATTCTGTACTTCAGTCAGGTCTCAACAAACAAAGACAAAGACAGAAAAAAAAAAAAAGGTGGTGAACTTCTTAATAAAGTTGCTTGGCAAAAGTAATCAGTTTATGCAAAACCTTCTGGTTCCAACTATTGCTTTTGTCTTCTTTATTTCTCATCCCCAGC
Organism: Rhabdomys pumilio; assembly: GCA_030674055.1. NCBI lineage: Eukaryota > Metazoa > Chordata > Mammalia > Rodentia > Muridae > Rhabdomys > Rhabdomys pumilio. The sequence continues at coordinate 21,051,668 of JANHMN010000022.1, read as the reverse complement.
CTGGTCTTCCTACTTGACACCTTGCCGTTCTGGGCCCTTATTCCTGCTGGTCAGCCTGGCTTTAGAAATCTAAAAACCTAATCCCATATGTGATATATATCACACACACACACACACACACACACACACACACACACACATACCTCACATATCCTTTTGTTTGTTTTCATTGTTGCTATTGGAGTCAGGACCTCACCATGTAATTCTCACAGACCTAGAACCCACACAGAAATACTTCTGCCTCTGCCTCCTGAGCCCCGGGAGTCTCACTTAATAGCATCAGCGACAGAGAAGACAAACACAGTGTATTTTGCAGTTTTGCAAAGCCTACTAGGGTGAGCTGACCAAGCACAGAAGTCAGGTTTTTTCCTCGCCTCAGTGCATTCAGGTGCCGTCCCTTTTCACTGGCTGAGTAACCAGGTCAGAGGGAGTGAGCTTTTGCCAGCCAGGTTCTGTTTCCACTGGTCTCTCTGAAAGCTGGACTAGCAGAGTTTGGGGCTGCTCTCGAGCTGAGTTTTCTGTTTCACTGCCAATAGACCTACGCAGTCCTAAAGGACTTTTGAAAACGAGTTATTTTCTTTTTTTCTTTTCTTTTTTTTTTTTTTCTTTTTTTGTTTTTTTGAGACAGGGTTTCTCTGAGTAGCCCTGGCTGTCCCTGGCTATGAGTTATTTTCTACTCACCACATATAGCAAATATGCAACAAGGAAAAGATGGACCCAGGAACACAGTGAATGCTAAGTTTAAGTGAAAGCTTCTCTCTGGAAAGGAGGTTAAAGCATTGAGAATAAGAATAAGGGTGGAATGCACGCCTTTAATCCCAGCACTTGGGAGGCAGAGGCAGGCAAGTCTCAGAGTTCAGGCCTGATATACAGAGTGAGTTCCAGGACAGCCAGGGCTACACAGAGAAACCCTGTCTTGAAAAACTATAAACCCAACGAATCCCCCACAACAAAGACTTGGGAGCCTGTGCTAGAGGAGCGAACAGGAGGGAAACTCAGTTGAGAAAAATGCCTCCCTAGAGTGGCTGTAAGGCACTACTTCCTGATTAGTGATGCGTGGGGGTGATGACTAAGTAGAGGTGTGAGCCAAACAAACCCTATCCTTCCCATCTTGCTTTTGGTCCCGGTGTTTAATCATAGCAACAGTAATTCTAAGACAGGCACTCAACCCTAAATGGAACATTTGTACCAAACACTCACCCCAACCCTGCCCGAGGCCCAGGGAGCACCGAGCAAGAGGAGGCAGAAAGAACGTGAGAGCCGGAGGATGGGGAGGAACGTTGGGAAATGTTTTCTTCTGGACAGGACATGGCTGTTGGACTCATGGACTCACTGTATTTGGTAACCTGGGCAAGATGATTGCAGCAACCCAGTGAACATTCCAGCAGGCAGCACTAACTGGTCTCTGGGTTACAGAGACGGGAGTCGGGAGGATGTGCTGGGGTATGTCTGGGGAGAGTAGACTCGAGAGCGGATAGATCTATATACACGTATGAAGTGCCGGAGAATACCTCAAAATTAAGTCTGACTCCAACAAGGTCTTAATCCGTGGATGACTTTGACTCAGTTTACCTCCCAAGCCCCCCTTGCTGGTTACCGGACTTCCAGCAGATAAAATCTAGGGGAACATTTACCACTCAAATCCCCCGAGTACATGCAAATGTCATTACTCTGTACTTAGGCTTCCTTACACTGTGACTTCGTGTTGCCCCAAAATATGGCCGCCAACTTGACATGAACCTACTGGATGTCAGGGTAAAGTGGGTGGATACAAAAAATAATTTTAGCACACCTATGAACTCCAGCAGGGGGCGCTGTTCTAGATCTGAGAGGTTCCGAGAGAGCTCTTTTCTGGAGTATGTCCTTCAATGTGGCAGTTTGCAGCGATGGCTACTTGTGCCTCTCTGCTCCATTACAAATGCTCTATCAGGCTAAGGCAACTTATCCAGTCAAGGCTCTGGAATGTTCTTTGATAATGCGACTATGTAGAGTATGACCAACCTAAGCCCCGGGATTAACACTTCACATACTGAGACAGGTCAGGTGACACAGCCTCCCTCTCTGCCTGTCTCATCCTGTCCTCCTATGTACAGTCAGGGTTCAACTTTGTAGGGCACCTCCAAAGTTGCTTCTTGAGACACAGATCCCTTGTGAGATATGTCCCAGGGAAAGCACAGGCTATGCTAGAGGCAAATCCACAAAGGATGCAGGGGGGAATTAGAACAAGGAGTGTCCCCTGCCACCGACTTCAGGAGTTTGCCTTCCACTGAGCGTGACTGTTTTCAGGGGAGAAAGAGATGCTGGGGTGTGTGCCCTGACCCCAGCTCTGAGATTCCCCCAGAGGCCTCCCTCAGCCATGTACCTCAGGCAGATGTCCCCAATTGGCTCTTGCCCAGCTGTTCATCTCAGCCTTCTCCCCTCTAAGCTTTGCCCTCACACCGGAGCATCTTCCTGGCGTCTGTAGCTGGGCCATGCGCCAAGCCCACAACCCAGGGCAACTGGTCACCAGTCCTGAGGGTTTAGATTGGCAGCAACCTCTCCAGTGCTGGAGAGATGGGGGAGCACTGGATAGGAATGGCAGGAGTGGGTGGACTAGGAGCTGGGGTTTGTACAGAACCTGTGATTGCTCTGACCGCCTGTGCATACGGCCCAAGTGTGCCCAAGTCTGTTGACGTAGGTATGAGCTCCTGTGCTCTCTAGGTGACTGTGCATTTGTCACCTTGCATGCTTGCGTGAGAGCCAAGGTTTACAAAATCTAGAAGGGTGCTCCCAAGCCAATAGCTTAGGGGGTGGGGTTATAGGCCAGGAGTTTTATTGTTCTTTTCTCTGAATTTATAGGTATGAGTCATTGGAAATATAGAAAGGATCTAATGGGGGGGGGTCACCCCCTCTCCCAATGAGTAGAGTCTTTCCAACCAGCATCCCTAGGGCCACTGCCTCCATTGCTCCTGCCTCAGCTGGCTAAGTACTGGGAAGACAGGTATGTAAATAGGACTTTCTCTTATTCACATGCATGCAGAAGGGAAGCAAGCACACCACAGTTCTCTTCTACAGTGTGAGCATCCCAGGGATTTAGCAACAAGCATCTTATTCCCTGAGCCATCTCGAAGGCCCAAGACTATTTTTAAAAGCACTTTTCAGCTTAAGGGGCCTTTTTCTCTAGAAATATAGTAGTCTTTTCGCTTACACTTTGTGAGCTATCCCCCACTAACAGCCTTTGGGAGCTGGGAGATATCTCTCTGGGGTCTGGAACAGGACTGAGGAACAACTGTCCTGGGAGACAGCCCGGGGAAGCCTTCTAGACTCACCTACTACCTGCCTACTGCTGACCTCGGGCATAGGAAAGGGGGTCCAGGTGACAGAACCTGCCGGACATGGACAAGGGGTTATAGGGATATAGTTGGGTGAGAAAACAATTGCCACTAACCCCAGATAACCTCAGACCATTGCCAGGGGCAAGGCAAGCCCAACGGCTGTGACTGAAACCATCAAGGCCTGTCTTGGCACTCACGGTGCCCTGAATTCCAACTCTCAATGCCCTTCCAACAATGGTTGACACTCAGATCTCACTCTAGTGTGAAAAATCCGATGTGTCAAGTTCCCTCTACTGTGATTCACATTATCCAATTACTTGCCCTGTGCTGGGCTGGAGAGAGAGAGGGATGCTCGGATTACTGTGTTTCGTACAAAGGCATGCAGGGATATCATTATCAAAGAAGCCAGATTCAAGGGGGCGGGGCATATAACTCCATTTTGATGAAAGACTTAGCTGTGGGGACAAACGTCCACATAGTAGTTGTCCTGAGGAGGGAATCTCCTGGCTGAGGACAGCGAGGGTATGTAGTGAGACCCTATTCCAAAGCCCCCAACAGGGGTCTGAAGAGCACGCTCAGTGGTTCTGAGCCTTGCTGCTCTCTCTGGGTACCAGAGCTCAGTTCCCAAGCCCTGTCAGACAGCTCCCAGCCACCTGTAACTCCAGCTTGGGGGTAGGGGGAGGACCAGTGCCCTCTTCGGGCTTCCAAGGGCATGTGCACATACATAAGTGAATAAAATAGATATTTAAGAAATATTCCAAGCAACAGTAACAACCAAAACCAAACCAAGCAAACAACCCAGCACTTGGATGCAAGGACACAGGGTGGATAACTATATTTACATGCTGTATAGGTGGTGCGAAATTAATGCATTTTGCCTTGGCGTCTTCCTCTTAGATTCTGTTGTGGTAAGGAGGGAGGAAAGAAGAGAAGACAGACATTAAAAAAAAAAAAAAAAAGCCCAAGCCGGATGAATGCTTGTAGTTGGAATCACAGACACTTTCAGGGAATGAGGATGAAGAACTAAGAATACAGATTGTGTTTTTCAGGGCTCTCTGCAAGCATAGCTGAGATGAATCTGTAATGGCAACTGTAGTTGCCAGTTCATCTTCAGCTCCAGGATGTCTCCCTTGGCCAAAAACTAAGTATGGGCTGGAGAGATGGCTCAGTGGTTAAGAGCAATGGCCGCCCTCCCAGATGACCCAAGTTTGGTGCCCAGCACCCACATGACAGCTCACAAGCATCTTTAACTCCACTTCCTGGGGGTCTAACACCTTTCTCTAGCCGCCTTGGGCATCAGGTATAAACATGATGTAAGGACAAACATGCAGGCAAAACACCCATCTACAGAAATGGACACCTGACCTCCTAATATGGAGATGCTGGTTAGCAGGTGCCAGAGTGCAATACTGCTGTAGGTATGTTACAGGAACAGAAACTGGACTGGAATGGGACCTGTTCCCCGATGACAGAGTCATCACAAGGGAAGGGACAGTTCCATAGTCACATCACCTAGTGTCAATGACTTGTTTCAACACCAACTTATCAATGATGCCAAGCTAAGGAATCGTGTATTCATTAAAATATGGCAGATTGGGGAAAAATGACTTTAAAAATTAAAAATAAGAAAGAACATCAATATAAATACAATTACCAAGGTATCAGAAGGAAATGGATGTATCCTGATACTTCAGTCAAATAATTCAGCAAATACTCACATGTGACTAAAATCAGCAGCCATAGATACCCCTAAACAGGAAGACTGAGAAGGAAAGGAAATAGAGTCTGGAGTGAGAGGCACCAGGAGGTGCAGGCCACGTCCAAGGCAAATGTGAAATGCAGTCAGGATGAACACTTTGTGATCAAGGTGACTGGAAATGGCCGTGAAGATGTGACCTTGCCACCGTGTGACACCAGGGGGAGACTAGAGTAAGGACAGCAGTAAGACTTTTAATTAACTCCTAAAGATTAGGTGCACAAAAAATACGTCATGAACCAGGTCAATGGCTTATTCCCTAAAGGCAATTGCCAGGAAGCCTCTCAAGTTAGGATCCAACCTGGGGACCTACATGGAGAAAGGAGAACAGCCCCTGTAAGTTGTCTTATGGCTTCTACACATGTACTGTGTGATGAGAACTCTCTTACACACACACACACACACACACACACACACAAATTAAAAATAAGATTAAAGATTACCTACTAATATAATTCTTTAAATCAATTTCAGTCACTAATACATTCTCTGCCCTAATGAAAAAGACTACACATGGGCCAGCAATATGGCTTAACAGTTAAAGTAGCTTGCTGCAAAGCCCGAGTGCCTGAATTCTACCTCCGGGACCTAAATGATAGACAGAGAAGACTGACTCTGACTCTGACATCTTTTCCTCTGGCCTTCACATTGAGTGCTGTGCCATGCATATGCTCCCCTCCCTGACACATTAGATAAATAATATTTTTTAAAAGAAAATAAAAAACAAGCCTATACCCTGGGTCAGCAAGATGGTTGAATGAGCAAAGCAACTTCTGAAAGCAAGCATGAAGTCTGGTCCTATCCCCAGGATCTACATGGTGGAAGGAAAGAATTCCCAAAAGTCATCTCCTGACCTCCACATGAACACAGTGGTAAGCACAGGTCCAGAAGCAATAAATAATAATGCTTCAGATGTAGAGAAAAAAAAGTTTTTTTTGAGACAGGGTCTCCCTGTCAAGGCAGTCCTCAAACTATGACTTGAACAGACCAGGCTGGCCTCAAACTCACAGAGATCTTCTTGCCTCTGCCTCCCAGTGCTGGGACTAAAGGTATGTGCCACCACAACCCGTTGTTTTAAAAATTAGAAACTGCACCACTGGGCTGGGGAGAATGGCTCAGGGGTTAAGAGTGCTTCCAGCCATTCCAGAGGACTGAAGCTCAGTCCGCCCTCACGCAGGCTGAACGGCTCACAGCTGCCTGTGACCCCAGCCCCAGAGGGTCTGATGAAGCTTTGTGGCCCCAAGGACAGTGCATTCACACATGCATTCATACACACACATACATACACATAAACGATTGCAGACCAACCTTCACAAAGATGGACCACATATTAGCCATTTCTAAGAATTATAGCTGATTTACTTATTGCTGTGTGTCTACACATGTGCACTCAGTGTGTGTGCACGTGTGTGCCAAAGTACTTGTGTGGAAGTTAGAGGACAACTCTGCACTGGAGTCCTTCCTTCCTCTTTATGTGGGTTCCAGGGATCGAACTCAGATTGCCATGTAGATCCTGGGGATAGGACTCTAGTTTCCAAGCTTCTTTACCCACTGAGACATATTGCTAGCTTGAAATCCAATTTTTTAAAAATAAAAATTACAGAAAATAGATAAGACTATATTCTCTAATCATGAGGTAAATCAAAAATCAGAAATTAACCACAGAATTAAAACCTGAAGGCCTTATACCTGCACATTTTAAACCTCTTAAATTAGTATTGCAGCCAGAGCGGTGGTGATGCATGCCTTTGATCCCAGCACTTGGAGGCAGAGGCAGGTTGGATCTTTGAGTGCCAGGCTAGCCTGCTCTACAGAGAGGGTTCCAGAATAGCCAAGGCTACACAGGGAAACCCTGTCCCATCAGATGAGAAATCGAGTGAAATTTCAGAATATCTAGAAAACAACAACTGGAATATCACACATGAAAACCTAAGGTGTACCTGAGGCAGTATTTGGAGGGAAATACATAGCTTTTGATACTTATTTATAGAGATGAATGAAACTAAAATTTGACGAGGGAGAAAAATCAACAAAACAAACCAATAAAACAGAAGAAAAGAAATAAAGGTACCATGCGAAAATAAAGCTTAGGAAAGAAATAAAGGCTGCATATTCCTTTAATCCCAGCACTCATGAGGAAGGCAGGTAGATTTCCAAGAGTTTGAGGCCAGCCTGGTCTACAGAGAGAGTTCTAGGATAGCCACGGCTACACAGAGAGACCCTGTCTTGAAAAACAAAACAAAAAAAAGAAAACAAGAAAGAAGTAGATAGCAACAGCGTGGTGACACTCAGGAGGCACAGGCAGGAGGATCACAGGCCAGCCTGGGCTACATAGCAGAGACTTGTCAAAAAACAAAACAAAACAAAACAAAACAAAACAAAACAAAAACCCGACAGCAGGTATGGAGACTGGCCCAGCTGTTAGGAGCACTTGCTGCAGAGAACCTGAGCCTTATTCTCAGCACCCACACTGTGCACCTCAGAACCCCTCCAACTCCAGGGGATTAGAGACCCTCTCCTGACCCCCACAGGTACTCGAACCCACAAGCACATAGAAACAAGCAGACACACAGAAAAACACAAAAGAGGTAGGAAGGAAAAGAGAGGCTGACAGGGAATGAGTAGAGCCTGGAGAGATGGCTCAGCAGTTAAGAGCACTGACTGCTCTTCCAGAGGTCCTGAGTTCAGTTCCCAGTAATCCCATGGTGGCTCACAACCATCTGTAATGGGATCTGATTCTTTCTTCAGGTGTGTCTGAAGAGAGCAGCAGTGTACTCATATACATAAGATAAACATGTATTTTAAAAAAAGAGAGAGAATGAATAAATCAGTTAAACAATAGGTTGATAATGGGACTGGAGGGATAATGGGCCTTGGAGGTTGAGTCCTTGTTGCTCTTGCAGAGGGCCAGGGTTTGGTTCCTAGCACTCACACGGTGGCTCATAACAATCTGTTAACTCCAGTTCCAGGGGATCCGATCTCTTCTGGCCTCCATAGGCGCTGCACGCACTTGATGAAGGTTTAAAAAACAAAAAACAAACAAACAAACAAAAAAACCCGACAACAAGACCCCCATACACCTGAAATAAAATACATATTTAAAAATAAATAAGCAAAGAGTCGATCTAATCAGAGCAGAAGGGGCGGAAACACAAATTATACTATAGCAAATGAAAGTTGAGGTGACTTCTGTGACTCTCCAGGCTTCCTGCCCGCAGGATGCCAGTCATGACCCGGGTGAGTCCAGGTCAGTTCCCATTCGTGCCTAGGGTTCCTGGGCGTGTGGCTCCCTGGCCCACTCCCTTCCGAGCCTGTCCCCTGAAGCCCTGCTCAGCATGGCTACGTTTATCAGGCGCTGAGTCGCCTCCTGTTCAGAGGTGAGGTCAGGCCGTAAAGGGTTCCCACCCTAGGCAGGGACAGCTGAGGATACACAGCGGCGCGGACGGACCGCCTTCGCGTCCTCAATTCAAGCGGACCCGCAGCAGGGAAGCAATGTTCCCAGTGTCCCCGCCCCGCAGAAACCACAACGAGGCGGGGCGGCTGCGACCTCGGAACCCTCGGCCCGCTCACTTTTTAGCGCACGCACGGCCGGGTCGTGGCCCCGTGGCGCCCCCTGCTGGAATCTCTTTCCCGACCGAGCACCCGGGAGGCGGTACTTCGGGACCAGGGGAACCGCCCAGCGCAGGGATTGGCCACTCTGGTCACGTGTAGCAAGAGGGGCGGGGCCTGCAGTGGCCTTCTGTTCTCCGTGGTCTGCTTGCTCTGTGTCTCCGCCTGGCTGCCTCCCTACTAACTGCATTCCAGTAGCTGGCTCTGTGCATGCTGGGCGGGGCGCGCTGTGGTCGCTGGGATTTTTCGGTACGGTACAGAACTGCTTCAGGGTTGTCTCCTCTTCAGGAAGAGGATCTGGTATGCAGTAGGAACTCAACATTGTGTGGATACGAATGTGCCTTAGGAACTACAACCCGAGCTATGGGCTGATGTCAGCGCCTGGGTACTTTCCCTGAGGTTAGCTTTACTCTTGCTGTGAAAGAACACTTTAACCAAGAGTAACCTGGCGGGGTGGGTGTGTTATGTCAATTATGGACGGACGCCAAGACAGGAACTGAAGCAGAGAGCATGGAGGAACGCTGCTTTCTAGCTTGTTCCCCATGGCTTGCTCAGCTTGGTTTTTGATACAACTCGGTCCCATCTGCCCAGAGATAGGGGGTCATTCTACATCAATTATCAATTAAGAAAAATGCCCCCCCAAGTGCCCACAGGCCATTCTGATTGAGGTAATGTGAGATTCCGTCTTCCCAGGTATATCTAGGCTTGACAGAAACGATAACACCTGGGAAGCCAGTGGAGGTTCCCACAGGCTGATGGCCGGCCTGGATCTTTAGGCTAGACTGCCTGGCATGAGAGGCTGGGGGCACCTGCATGCCAGTCAGCTGAGGGCCTGGAGCTGTGCTGGAAGAAAATAAGGACAAAGCCTGGAAGGGTCGAGGGCCCAGGGTGGGCTGGAAGAGTGAACCGGAGTACAGGAGTGCACCTGAAACAGCCACAGGTGCTTGCTGTCGCTGACCAAAGCCAAGGGGATGAGACAGATGCCTCCTATCAGAACCCTGTTCTGATCTGAGTCCCAATCTCTTCATTGCAAATCCCTGGTGTTCCTACTCCAAGCTCCCTTCTCCAGACACACTGCCCCACCTCAAGGCAATTCCTGGGTACCTCTCCACCTCACCCTATTTTCCATATACCTTGGCTGGCTCAGCACTGACCCTGAAGCTCCTCAGAGGCTAGACCTCGATCGAGTCAGTCCAAGTCCCAGGTCTGATATCCTATGGACTGCTTGCAGAATGCCTCCTCCTTGGGCTTTCAGACCGTGCAGGCTGACTGATTTGCTAACACTGAGCTGGGAGCTTCCCTGGACCAGCTAGCAAGGTATAGATCAGACTTGGAAAACAAGCCTTGCGGTTTCATGAGCTGTTAAAGTTGACATCTTTGTTAGGTACTGCCTTCAGTAACAGCTGAGAGTTAGCTGTGTTCCAAACCATTCATGAGAGGCTGGACCCTCGGCGTGTACAGGACCCCCCACTCCCAGTAGCAGAGCTGTTACAGTCTCAGAGAAATCCAGGCAGATAGATTATGGGGTATCCATTTTATTTCTCTCCTTTTTAACTTTCTTCCAATGACGTTAGTGACAGGCACACGCTTTGCTACTGTTTTCAGTCCTGGGGCCATAATTTGTAGTGTAGCATCCTATCCATGAGATACACCCAACACCCCAGGTCCACAGTTTTCTGTTTTTTAGATAAGGTCTTGTTATGCAACCCAAACTGGTTTGAACTTGTGGCCCTCCTTCCTTAGCCTCTGTTTATTTTTGTGTGTACCTGCATGTATAGTTGCATGCATGTATGCATGTTTACATGTGTGTGCAGGTGTGTGTGTGTTGCATATGCACATGTGTCTGGGAGAAGAGCAGAGATCAATGTCGAGTTTCTTTTTCAATCACTTTTCTCCTTGTTTGTTTGCAGATAGGATCTCCTCCTGAACCCTTTGGGCTAGACTGGCCAGTCAGCCTCCTGATCCACTGTCTCCTCCCCTCCCCTCCAGCACTGCAGTTACCAACACGTTCCACCATGCCTGGTTTCGATGTGGTGCTAGGGATCTGAACTCAGCCCCCTGTCCCGCCGCCCTCTTTGCCCTCAAGCACCTTAATCAGTAAGGCATCTCCCGGTCTTTTCTTATTTCCATGTTTAAAAGACTTACTATTAAGGTATCAATTATTCACTTTGAGAAGTTATCAATAACGGCCCGACTTTGAAAGATAAGGACTCAGCTGTCAAACCTGCATTCCACACTCGCCTCCTTGCCTTGTCTTCAAAATGTTGGAACCTTTATTGTCTCTTCCGGCCTCTTGTGAGGAAGAAAGGACCTTGAAAATAACAAGAGCCCTTTGCAGGGTGCTAGTGTACTCCCCAAAGGCACCAGTGACAGCTGCTGAAAGGATTAACGTAGTTTTAAACACACACACAAAATGCCATGGTCACTGTTTGGTGTCTGGGCTTTCTGAGTCCTGGTAAAACCCTTACATCTGAGCAGTGTGTTGAGCAAACCCAAGAGACCAGTGCCTACAGCTGGCATTGGTCAACAGGAAGGACCCAATTCTCCCTGACACCTACCTGCACATTGTACAACCAACGTTTCAAAAGTTGAACACTCTGGGCTCTGGAGTTTTCCTCCAATCTCACCTGACCGGACAACAGACAACTCCCCCAAGCATTTCAACAGACTTTTGCGGGAGAAACCCTTCCACTGCCATCAGGTTGCAGAGGACAATCTCCAAAAGTCCTTCAAATCCTAAAGCAGGGATTCTTATACTGTACATGTAGGGTAAACATAGTTCTTGCTGGCAAAAACATGTTGATTTTGATGGTTCCTATTTTGGTTAAAGATGAATTTGGGCCAGGCTGTAATGATTTAGAAGTCAGTGACTGAAACCTCAATCCTTGGGCACCTACATAATACTTTTAAGGAAACAATGTATCAGGCAGGGTATGGTGGCTCGCACCTTTAATCTAACACTCAGGAGGCAGAAGCAGATGGATCTCTGTGAGTTCTCGAGGCCAGCCTGGTCTACTTATTGAGACCTTGTTTTAGAAAAAAATAAAAGTGAGACTATCCCACCTCATTCCCAAAAGTCTTCCTAAGTGGCTATAAAACTGACAGAGCACTTGCCCAGCCTGTGTAAGGCCCTGAGATGGATTGCAAGAAATGGGGGGTGGGGGAGGATCCACGAATGCAAAGAGCATTTCCTGTACAAATGTCAAAGATGGGAGGAAAAGAAGTGTGATGTTGACATGGGGCTTCCTGGTGGCGGGGGGTGGGGGGGGGTGGGGGGTGGGGAAGGGGGGAGGATCAAAGAGTGTGATTGGGACTACTCATGCTAAGAAGGTTATTTTGGGCTGGAGAGATGACTCTGTTTAAAAGAACTTGCTGTTCTGTCCCAAGACCCAAGTTCCGTTCCCACACACACATTAGGCGGCTCACAACCACCTGTAGCTTGAGCATCTGCACACACACATACGCACACGCGCACACGCGCACACACACACACACACACACACACACACACACACACACACACACGGGACGGGGGAGAGAGGGGAGAATTAAAAATAATAAAAAACACATCTTTTTTTAAAGGTCAGGGGCAGACAATATCTGCAAAGCAGAAAAACATCTGAGTGTGCCCCTGACAGCAGAAAAAGAGACTGGAGTGAACACCTTCCCTTGGGAGTGTCTGGGCACTGTGCAGTCTCTTCTGGCTTCTCCATCCTGTAGTCATCCATCAACCCGTCATTGATGTGATTTCCCGCTGTTGTTCCAGGCCCTGAGACCAGGGAAGGGACCTTCCTTCAGGATGTAACCCAGTGGGCAGCTACTTCTCTCTCCTTATCTGTGTAGCATTGGGGTGGGAAGGGGCTGGCAAGGTGTGGAAGGCCATCAGAGCCCTGATAAAAACAGATCTTTAAGAAATACTATCAGTTGCTGAGACTTTAGGGAAGCTGTGGCCATGGGTCCCTTCCTATAAAGGGTGCTTTCTCTGTGAGAGGAGAGGGTGCATATTGAGATGTTGGGACTATGTCCATTCACCTTTGGTTTCCTCCCAGAGAATTGTTAATCAGTTCTATTCCGATCTGTCTTCTTCTCAGGGTACTAGGGGAAGCCACTGGGACATTATGACTATATCTCTTAGACAGGAGGGGTCACTGCCAAGAGTCCCACGGTCAGGTTTAGAGGACTTACAATCCCTTTCACCCTTTCACTCACCCTCCATGGAACACCAAAGCTTTTTGCATTCTGTTTTGGTACCCAAGCTAGGTTGCTCTTACCGTCCCTTTGACTTTAGGCCCTAGGCAGCCTTATTCCTCCACCCCCTCATGCACATCCAACCTTTCCCACCTAAGCAGGCAGGGAGAATCAAGACGCCCTTCTCAGGATGGCCTTCAGGAAGCTGGCTCTGCTGTGCTCTCCCATGAACCACGAAGTAGGTAGAACAGGCCTGCCACCCACTTCCTGGCTTGGTGTCACAGGCTTCTACCATGGTTGGGTGGTCCGGGGGTTGTCCCCCAAGCTGAACTGGGGCTGTCCTACTGGGCTACTAGATTTACTTAGTCTTTGCACCAAGTCCCCTCCTCCAGTGGGCTTCTGTCCTTCCCATATGAAAGCAACTCCTGCTTCACCCCTTATTGTCCTTGATCAGTTGCCCTGCTTCTGTGGTTTATCTTGATGTCCAGAGAGGTTGGTTCCTGAAGGGACCCTGGAAAATGCTCTTTAGAAAACAATGTGTCTGCCCTTTGTAGCTGGGGCAGCCAGCAAGCTGCACTCTCTCGTTCCCACTTCCCTGCCTGTAGGCTCCTGTGCAATAGTGTGTGTATCTGTGCACTGCAGTGGTGCCTCTTTCTTACACTGCTGTTCTCAGGGCTGGTGAAGCAGTGACCCGGCCTATGGCTCTATGGGCCCACACCTGGGCTGGTCTCCCCACAGGTCTGGGACTGTTTCTCCTGTTCTGGAGGTTGAGCAGGAATAGGTCACCCAGGGGTGGAGGCTGAGGACATCAACTCTGACCATGCTTGGCTGTTGGGGATGGTGGCTAGGGGTGGTTGGGAGCACAGAATCTCAGAGAGGCCAAGTGACCTATCCAAGACCACATAAGCAGTTAACCGGTAGCAGGTTCAGGAGCACCCAGGCCTCTGGATTACACACTGTGGTTCTGTTCCTAGGTAGCTGTGGGATTGCAGGCAGAGCAGGGAGAACTCTTCACTGATGTGCTGATGTACTCCTCAAAAGCTAGACTTGAGGTAGGAGTGAAAACCCAAGCCCTAGCAGGGATAGTCTGCTCTACTATTATGTGGAAAACAGCTTTCTAGAGAGGTCCAATTAACTCCACTCTCCAACCAAATCTCCCCCTCTCTCAGCCCATCATAGTGCATGCATGCATGACTAGTCTCAGAATTTGGGAGGTGGAGGCAGGAGGATCAAGATCATATTGCTGGGCCTGGAGAGATGGCTGAGCAAGACAGTTTTTTCAGAAAATGCTTGGCTTGGCTCCCAGCACCTATGGTTATCAGCTGATAAGCACTTTTAGCTCTTGCCCCAGGGTCTGCAATGCCTTCTTCTGATCTCCGCTGGCACCTTCGTGCATGTGCATACACCCTGGTTTTCTTGTGCATTGTTAAGGGTAGGAAAAAAAATGGCCTGATACATTGACAGATTCTGGATGGCTTAAATTTGGCGTTTTATTCTAATGAGAGACAGGACATCGGCTGTTATTTCTGAGTTCAACCAGGCTCTGGTAAGACACAGATTATAGGTGGCCCTGTCCTTTAGTGCATAGAGGATCCTCATAGAAGCAGAGTGGTGAGCCTTGTCCCCTGCCCTGGTTCAGGCATGTCTGGGGGTGGGGTGGGCTCATGGATCCAACTGCAAGTTACAGGTAAAGCCCACATAGAAACTAGCAGAAAACATACAGGTTAGAGTATTCTGGGGTATGACACCATAAAAAAGTTCAAACCCAAGGGCAGTGGATTGAACATTAGAGACCAGTGAATTTAGGTCTCCTCTTGACAGCCAGACCTCTTCCTACACCCCTGTGTGCTTCCTAGAAATGTTTTAAAACCAAGGGGCTTTGCCTAAGCTACCCAGTGTAGCAGCATATTTTCCCTGCAAATTGGGAGGAGCTAAGGTAGGAGAATTAAGGAGAGAAAGAGAAGGAGAGAAAGAGGAGGAGCTAGGAAGGAGGCAGAGATGTAGGAGGATGGAGAACCACGCATGTATCGGGAGCAGCCCTGGGTAACAACTTATATCTAGGTTAGTTAATTGGTTAACACTTCTAATTGTGTGGGCATCTTGTTATTTGAGCATTACCAAATATATAAAGCGACTGAATAAACTTTAAATATTAGAGTCTCATTTTCCACTGGGTACCACGTGGATGGCGGGATGGTCTGGGCTCAGCCCAACCTTGTGGAGACAGTGTGGCAGACTGGCAGAGCCATCTCCCATGCTGGTGTCTCATGGGTGGCAGGGCGGGTGTCTCTGGACGCCTGAGCGGGCGTCCTAGCCTAGTGGGGAACATGAGGGCTCCGTAACTACAAGCCATATCGGGTGGCTCTGAGCCGCGGCAGCAGCAAGAACTGCTCATGATCTCAGGCCTAGCCTAGTGGGGAATATGGGGGCTCCGTAACTACGAGCCAGATCGGGTGCTGCCGTTTTAAATAATTACTTCAACGACGACGCAGCTTCATTATCACATTCCTCTTGACAACCAGAACTGCTGACTTGTCGGAACTCGGACTTTAGGTCAATCGCCCAAAGCCATGCATCTTGTCAGTTATGGGCTTGACTGGGCTAGGAATCCTTAGAAAGCTGGTGGAGCCCTGTTCTGGGTGTGTCTCTGTCTCCAGGGAAGCCGTGCCCTGTAAGGCAGCCTCGGCACTCAGAGGCAGGTCTTGTACTGCCACGATGTTAGGACTGGAATTCTCCAGCAGTCCTGAGTTTCTGGGTCTTCAGCTACAAACTGAGTTATACCAGGGTTTTTTTTTTCCCCTGAGACTTTTGAACTAGAGCTGAGGTATGCTACTGGCATTCCAGGTCCTTGCCACCATAAACGACAAGGTCAAGGCCCAGCCATGCTCCTCTGTTCACCTGCCACTGGAGGCTAAGGTAGATCCCTATCCCTTCTTTCCAGCTAACTGCCTAAGAAGGACTGAGGGGGCAGATGAGGAAGAAGATCAGAACTTCCTGTGACCGACCTGCTAGTGGTATGAATAATGACACAAGATTCTTATTACAGTTTAAAGCTTGGGCCTTTTGCCAGGACAATCTTCAGCTATTACTTAAGCTTATGTGACCTGCCACGTGCCTAGCTCTCTACCTTCCGCTGCTTTGCTGCAGTTAGCGGCTGTTTCCTCTGGGTTCACTCTGGATTCTCCTGCTTCTGCTTTCTTCCCCTGCATCATTCTTTCTGCCGGGAAGTTCCACCCTCCTCCTTCCTGCTCTTCCTGCCCGGTAGTGAGACAATCTCTGATACAATTCTAGATTGCCTTAGGCAGGTGAGGAAGGACGGATATTTAGAAAATAGAAAATCCACTGGTGGGCCATAAAAACAACAATACCAGAATCCTGCCAGCACTCGCCTTTCTACAGGTACAGAAATAACAACTGAAAATCACAGAGACACACCTTCACACAAAGAGAAGAAGAGGCTACCCTAACAGGGAGGGAAGCCAAGAACTTGAGAGCAGAGGGATACAGGCAGGCCCTGGGAAGCCAACCGACCTAGTCTATTCATTACCATGGTTTAGTGTTCAAAAAGCCTAAGTCTCCTGCCCCAACCTGGGTCTTCTGCTACATTTCTGGTAACAGGCAGATGGAAAAGTCCGGAAGCCCTGCAAGCCTGGGCTTCTGGGTTGGTCTCTGCCTTGTGGTGTCAATTTCCTTTTCACCATCTGTTCTTTGTCCCAGTTAGTTCCCAATCTTTATCACAAACTTTATGGATGGTCATTTTAAAGACAGACACAAGAGAGCCAACAGTGAGAACTACCTAGTCACAGCCTGCCATATCTGCCCCATTGACCTCTCTAGGGCTGGCCTCACTATCAGCTTCCTGGACAGCGAGCCCACTTCAAAGCAGCCCTGACTGCTTTCACAACTAGTAGAGAACTGAACTTCTAGCCCCAGAGGGGGCAGAGCTGAGCCTTTGCCCACAAGGAGAGTCTGCAAATCTGCCATGGGACAGTAACATCAGTAAGCTAGGACCCGCCCTGCTGAGGACTTCCTGGGTGGAATCCTGCTGTTTGCAGAACCTTGCAAAACCAAATAGTAAATTTGTTGAACACAGAGGACTTGTTCTTGTTCGCAGTATTAAGGCTCAATTTAAAGCAGGAAGTGGCAAACAGGGCCTGTTCCTATGCAAGCTAGTTCCTGAGGTGCGGTTGAGAAGACAGAGGCTCCTACAGTAGCTGTGCACCTGGCTCAGCATCCATATGCTGCTGGTAGCTGGGCACACCCTCATCTCTGCTGTCAGTTATCAATAACAGGGCAGCTCTGTGCAGCAGACACCGAAGAAAGTACCCAATAAACACAAGAGATACTTTGAGGAAATGGGTCAAGAGGGGAACAGGGACTAGGGGCTGGGTCTGCCCAGTGCTGGTAGAGGTGTTTTCTGTGTGTTCCAGTGAGAGAAGGGACTATCCTAGGGAACTGTGCCTGGCAGCGAGGAGGGAGCTGGGGGAAGGCAGGGATACAGGGCATCATGCCCTAGATAGGAACGGCTCAGGAAACCGTGAGTTTCAGCCCCTAAAGCTCAGCATATTGAAAAGCATCCAGCTCACAGGGAACCCACGGCCTGAGGGGACCCAGAAAAGTCATTCTGCCAGCATCTGCACCCAAAAAGATGTGTTTGAAAGAAGGGGACTTAGGTCCAGCCTTAAGGGAAGAGGGAGGGACTTAATAAGAGTCCTCCACACAGCCGGACAAAGGCTTGTGTCTCAGTTTCAGGTTGGTGCAGTGGATGGGGAAAGAGAATGCAGACAGACAGGTGATGGCTCGGTGAGAGGACCTGCTCAGGGTGCTGTACAGAGCTCCAGTTCCTCTGGTCCAGAGAACAAGGAGCTTTTCTACAGAGGTCTGAGGATCCTTGGGAAGAAAAAATCAATTAAAAGCCATGAGTAAAACAATTACATATGCTGGAATCTTCTTATGGGGAGGGGAAGGTTCAGAGCACATCTATTGGTGCTATTAATAACAGATGAAGCCGTAGCTGAGAAACAGGATGGGTGTGAAATCTATACACTAATGCTCTGCTAGGACGGACGTGAAGCAGAGGAGTGAAGGGCGAGGCACACAGGAGGGACAAGAGAGAAGACAGCCAGGAAACTGAGGAGAGGAGCAGGGGCAGGGGCCGGGGTGGACAGGGAAACAAGGGACTGCAGTCGGAGGGGCCGAGAGAACTGAGCACCGGCTGCAGGCAAGGGAGGCTTCCAGAAACAGCCTCCAGTCCCTCTGCTCTGGATTATGGATGCCACAGCTGAGATGTTCTTTTGACTCAGCTACCTCTGCCGAAGTCTGACAGTCAAGTTTCATCTTTCACACTTGATCCGCTTTCCTGCCTCACAGCAAAGGAACAGAAACAAGAGGGAGGTCTTATCACATGCTCACGTTAAAGTCCAAAGTAAAGCCACTTGTAACACAACATGAAGGCCAAGGGGGACAGGTGACTCTAGAGGGAGGACTCCTGGTTCACTGGAAGGCCCCGGAATGTCCAGAGGCAGTGTGGGAAGGAGGACCTGGGAGAAGGCAGGGGTACTTTGGGCCTTGGATAATATGGGGTGACTGAGACCCTGGCAGGAGGACTGTCGGTGATGGGAGGCTTTACTTATAAGGAAATGGGGGTCAAAGAGCTTACTGGAGCCAAATAATTTTGGAACAGGAAGCACAAGAACAACAACCCCCTCAGTGCATTAGTGAGGGCCTTGCCTGTCATCAGCAGACTGAATAAGCTGTTCTGGTGTCTGGTGCAGGCCACTGGGAGAACATGAAGAATCCCTTATACCTGTGCAGAAAGGATGTGAGAGAGCACAGAACTCGTCATGATAGTGGAGCAATGGCAGCTTGCAGTCAACATCCACAGTCACTGCCCTGGGAACTGGAGTGAGGATCAAAAGAGGAGTTACTTTCTGTGTGGCTGTGTGTTTTCTAGTCATACAGAGTCTGTGGAATTATGAACCCTTAGTTCTTAGAGCTAGCTCTAAGAACTTGAACATTATGAGTAAGTAGACACGTATGGCAGTGTGTACAGTGTAATCCTAACTAGATTTGGAAAAGGTATAGCAAAAGAGTTGAGAAATGTCAGAAAATGTTTGCCTCTCTGAATGAGGGTCTAGGTTTGGCTTTTAATCTTCATTTATATATAATAAACCAAACATGCACTGAAAAAGTTAACATGGTGGGAGCTGGAGAGATGACTCAGGATAAGAGCACTGACTGCTCTTCTGGAGGACCCGGGTTCAATTCCCAACACCACATGGCAGCTCAAACTGTCTAAGGTCCCAATTCTAGAACATCTAGTACCTTCACAAAAATACACGAAGGCAAAACATCAGCACACATTTAAAAACAAACAAACAAACAAACAAACAAACAAGCAAACAAACTGAGAGGCTAGAGGGTTGGCTCAGAGACAAGAGTGCTTGCTGGGCAATCAGAGAACCAGAACCCATTTAAGAAGCTGGGCAGGGCTGCTACTCACTTCAGGAAAGGAGCAGGAAAGACAGGACTACAGTGGCTTTCTGACAACAGTGTGGCCAAAGAACAGCTCCAAGTTCAGAAAAGATCCCACTGCAAGAGAACAGAGGAATGACAGGGGAAGACATCCAATACCCTGGCCTCTTGCATGCACACAGGCCGTGCACATCTGCATACGTGCCATGCACATCTGCATACACATACAAACACACACCCCCCACAGTGACTCCTGCCTACTACCTGGAAAGGAAAGCTGAGACGTGTAAAGAGGAAGAGCCGGCTGCACAAAGAGCACTGTGAGCAGGAACGAAGCATCCACTCTAGAGTCACACATTCTTCAGAGTAAATATGCACATACGTTACGACAGCCACTTTTCTCCAGAAAGCAGCTTACAGGAGGACTGGTCATTTCCAGAGATCCGTCATTTGGCTCAAAATGCCTGTGAGTCTGCACATGGGAAGGTCCAACATGACAGTACTGAGCACTGTGAGGTGGAGAAAGCAGGAAGAGCCTGGAGCAGAGCTTTCTGGACTCACCAGTAGCTAAATAAGGACACAGAGACTTCGTATTTATTATACTTTAGGCCTTTAGCTGGGCAGACTCTCAGCTAGCTCAGTCTAAATTAACCCAATAATCTTGGCATTACACCCCACCACGTGGCTAGTTCTTTACCTCTCTGCACCTGTTCATTCCGTCCACCTCTATGTCCTACTGGCGAATCCTCATTTCTGCCTTTTCCCAGCGACCCCCACTCTGCAGGGAAGCTCTGCCTTCCCCTTCCTGCCTATCCATAAGCTGTTGGATCTTTATTAAGCCAATCAGCAAGTGAGGAAGGTGAACACTGACAAAATATGAGGCCAGTGATAGGCACTCAGAGATCTCCTTGCCTCAGTCTCCTGGGCTTAAAGGCCTGTACTACCTTGCCTGGACCTAAGCCTTTCATAGCCACTATGCCTCAAGATCTCCATGCCAAGATCCAGGTGAGAACTTTGTGTCTTCCAGCCTTAAGATCTGGATCACAGGTGAGCCCTCTAGTTCTGGATTGTAGTTTGTTCCAGACAGAGTCAAGCTGACAACCAGGAATAGCCATTACAGACTCACAGTTGCTTTCTAGTCTACAAGGAGCGACAACAACCCACCTTTCTTTTACTTTAGTCCGATATCCCTCCACATTTCCTTACATCCCTTTTTATCCCTTAACACTAGAAACGAGGGAAGGGATAGAAGACAGAAGAGAAAAAGAGAAAGAAAAGATCCCTGAATCTTTTTCTCCCTGATTGTGACCCAAAACAACTTGTAACCAACACCCCTAAACAACAACAAACATCTGTCACCCACTGAACAACCAAAAACTCCCCACCCCACCTCTTGGGAACAAGGGTGTCATGTTCTAAAAATTGGTTTCTGATGTCTGGGAGCAAAGGCATCTTTTGGAGATGGTAAGAAAATTGGAATATTGGTGTAATCAAATTTTCTTTAATATAAATATAGAGTGAATTAATCCAATAGCTGTATTTCTTTATCTTATGTTAGTTCCCAATAATCTCAGAGAGAAGTCATGATTTATTTAAAACTTCACCACAATAGCTGAGCACTTAAATAATCTTCCTTAGCCTTCTCTGCTAATCTGGCTGCCTCCCAGCCCCATCCCATGACACTTGCATATTATTATTATTGATCTGGATCTTGGGGCTTCAGGTGTGATTCCATGATCTCTCTCTAGACCCCACCTTCATGTCTCCAAATCTTCCATCCTCCTCGCTGATCTGAACCTCCCTCCCTCCTTCCTCTAGTTGGGAAATGTCCTGCCCTATTCTCTCTTCTGCCCAGCCATTGGGTGATCACATTTATTGACAAGACAGAGAATAAATGATAAGAATTATTTACACAAACTTGAAACAGGAGATTCTTCATATAAGCATTACAATCCTGTGCCCAGATTGAAACAAGATCTGAGGGCAGAGAAATCAGCATTTGAACAACACAAGGGTAAACTTTACACAGTGTAAGGAAACATTATGACTACATATTGGCCAAGTCCTGGAACAGCTAGCTGTTTCATTTACTGTCCAATCTCTGTGTGATAGGAAAGTATAGGGCTTAACTGGCTAAAGCAGGCTGCTTTGAAGTTGCCCTGGATGTAATTTTTGAGGAAACAGCAACTGAGGCTGTCTGGGAGGTTGGATCACCTGGGCTACTTGCTTTGTCTTCACTGGTGTCTGAACACACAAGCTTTTAGTTTTGGTTTTTGTTGTTGTTGTTGTTGTTTTTTGAGACAGTGTTTCTCTGTTTAGTCCTGGCTGTCCTGGAACTCATTCTGTAGACCAGGCTGGCCTTGAACTCAGAAATCCACCTGCCTCTGCCTCCCAAGTGCTGAGATTAAAGGCGTGCGCCACCACGGCCGGCCACACAAGCTTTTAAAGGTAACATACATTCTGCATTGACACATGTGTGGTGTGCACAAACCAGTGATGATTCTCTGTTCTATGTCTGAGCAGGTAAGAGGCTTCTAACAGGGTAAGTCCATTTGGATCGCATAACCAAACGTAATATAAATCTCCGTCCACGCCAGATGAAAGGATATCATGCAACAGTCATGAGGACTCTGTAGCCAACACAATTCATTGGCTATCATAGACATTCCTGTCTCAGCCAGTCTCAGAGCTGTCCCCATGCAGAGGGATCAGCAATCACATCACCTGTCCTGTTGTTCTTCTGGGTTTCTTCCTTCTTGTCAGCAGCCAAGACTTTGAGGAATGGTCAGATGTGATTTTTATTAAGTTCGAAGGAATCCACAGCTTTTTGTTTTCTGTGGAGACAAATGCATAGCTTCTTCCCTAACAAATGTCCTGACTGCCATTCCGAGGGTAACATATCCTTATACAGGCTGACTTGCCTCTTCTAGACTCAAGAAGTCCATTGAAATCATGACTAGATACCAATCATATGATGTATCTACTTTAATTTTCCAAACTCTGCAAAATGAAACACATCCATCTGCCAAATTTAATTTCTTCGGGTACCTTTAGGGTCACTTTCCCAGCAGGTACTAGAGCTTGATTATACAAACAAGTAGGACAATACTTTATAATTTCCTTGGCTTGTCACCAGGTTATAGAAAATTTCTTTCTTTAAGCCTCTACTATTTACATGATGCCTTTTATGAAAAATCTGAAGCCTCTAATACATTTCCTATAAATAATTGATCTATCTCATTTTCTAAAGCCTACCAATTGTCTTGGCAAACCTGTATGAGATCAAATATGAGTTATATATATTGAATTATTTCCACTTTGGATTACTTGTTGCAGTTGTATAAATAACAAAGTTAATTCTGAATTATCTGGAATAAATCCAGCAGTTTCTATATGCAAAACAACTGTCTTTGTATATTGAGAATCAGTAACAGTATTGAGGTTCTGGAAAATTTAACAGAACTATGAGAATATCATATAATTCTGACTCCTGAATGGAAGCATATGGTCTTTGAGTTATTTACTTATATTCTTATATTTCCTGACTTATAACCTGCCATTCCTGATTTATTGGCATATGTATAAAAAGTAGGAGCTTTAGAAACTGGTGTTCCTCTCACTATACAGGAAAGAATTCAGTTAATTCTTTTGATAAACTGAAGTCGCTTGCTTTTGGGGTATCTCTTGTTAATTTCTCAAAAAAAAAAAAATCACTGCAAGCTCTTTGTCAATCCTCATTGGTTACTCATGATAAGGTAATTTCAGCATTAGTATAAGGCACTATAATCTTTGCTGGGTCTGTTCCTACTATCAGACAAAGTCTTATTCTCCCTTTTACAATCAAATCAGAAACCTTTTCTATATAGGTTTTTAATTTTTTTTTACTCTGTTTATATGCTAAAATTATCCATTGTAAGACACTATTTTCTCTCTGCATAATAATTCCTGAGAGAGAATAAGTAGAAGGTAAAATAACTAAAATACAATCTAGCTTTGGATCCAAGCAATTCACATGTGCACCCTGTAATCTCTTTTCTTCCAATTCTTTTTCAGATTCAGCTGATAATTTTCTTGGACTATTTAAGTCTTTATCATCTTGTAATATCTGATATAAATTACTTAGCTCTTGAGTAGTTAATCCAATTGTGGACCTTAGTCAATTAGTATCTCCCAGCAATTTTTGAAAATCATTAAGAGTTTGTACTTGATCTCTTCTGATCTTTATGTTCTGTAGCTGGATTGTCTGCAGACCAATATTATATCCTAGATAATTAATAGTATCTCCTCTTTGTATCTTTTCAGGAACAATTTGTAATCCCCAACAAGGCAAAATTCTCTTTACTTCAACAAAAAATTTTCCTAAGGTATCTCCATCTTAAGCAGCCAGCAAGGTAGTATCCAAATAATGCTAAACTATAGTCTGAGGATACTGGTTATAAATTATTTCCAACAGCTGTTGTAGAAAATATTGACATAAGGTGTGACAATTTAACATTACTTCTGGCAAGACACTCCACTGTTGTCTTTTAGTTGTTTATCACGGCTAAAAGTGGGCATTGTGCAATCAAATCTTTATTTTGTTTCTCAAGGGATACTGGGAAAAAGCAGTCTTTTAAATCAGTCAACATAATAGAACGTATCTTAGGTGACAAGGAAGCTAAAAGGATTCCGGTAGTAAAGACCCCATAGGTTGAATGACTTGATTGATTGCTGTCACATCTGTCAGCATCCTCCATTTTCCATATTTCTTTTTAACAACAAATATAGAATTCCAAGGACTGGTGGACTCTTCTGTATACTGAGCCTCCAGGTGCTCTTGGATTAGCTGTTCAGTCCCTGTAACTTTTCCTCATTTAAGGACCAAGGCTCTACTCAAACAGGCTTGCCAGTTAACCATTTTAGTGGTAGGGCAGTTGGTACTCTATCAGCAGTGGCCCTCCTCATAAATTAGAAGAGCTAACCTCTGCTGTGTCCTGCTTATGGACAGCTTGGACAGTCTGTAACTGTCTTTGATAACTTTTTTCAATACTTTTATCAGGAAAATCTTCTATTTTATGGCTTGTTCCAGAAGTTGGAGGAATGCTAATCTGTGATTCCCACTACTGCAGTAGGTTTCTTCCGCACAAGTCCATGGCTTTATCACTACATATGGCTTTAACCTCCCTACCTGACCTTCTGGTCCTATGCATTCAATCCATTTTAGACTTGTTTTACCTGACACAATGGCCCAATCCCTAGGAGCTGTGTTGATACTTTTTGAAGTGGCTATAGTTAAGTTTATAGTGCTGTCTGTCATATCTAGTCGCTTTCTAGAATAGTTTCTCCTTGGCTGACAGGGAGCGAATGGCTCATATTGTTTTTGTCAGGACTGAGCACAACCTCTTACCCTGTGTCTGCTCTTTCCACATGTTTTACATATCCTAGGAAACTTTCTCCCTGGATTATCATTAGAGAAAAATTTATCCTTAGGAACTGTTTGTCCAAAGTCCTTTAGGAAATGATTTGGTCTTTCACAGTCACAGCACTGGACATTCTGAGCTCTTACATCTTTTGTCTGTCTAATCACAACTGAATTGTGAGCATAAGATTCAATATCCACAGTTGTTTTTAATCCATTCATAAAGAGTTGCTGACCTAGCCCTTAAAGGTCCAATAGCCTTTTTGCATTTAGCATTTACAATCTTGAAAGCTAAAGATTCAATTAAAAATTCTCTAGCATCTGGATCTAATAGTACTCTATTTACAGCTGAAATTAATCTTTGTAAAAAGTAAGTGAAAGGTTCATCTGAACCCTGGGTTATTTCTGTATAGGATTCAGATAGTTTCCCCTGTTGTTTAACCTTGTCCTAAGCACTTAAAGCTACTATGCAACATTGATCCAAGGTGGCAAAATTAAACATAATCTGTATTCTTGATTCAGAATATTGACCTTCACCTGGAAACTAACCTTTGACAATATTAATGCCTCTACTCTGACTTTGTTGCTACATAACTGAGGCCTCATCATTCCATCATTGTGAGTCTCCCTTTCCTCGGGTTTTTTTTGTCACCAGCCTACGAGGGAGAGGGAAGCAGAGTTGAAGTACAGGGGTTGCATGGCCTTTGAGTACAACGGAATGATCAGCAGTGGCAGTTCAACTTTATTGCAGGCAGAGGGCAGCAGCTAGGGATAGCTGATAGGTGTTTACTGTATGCTTCGTTCGCATCAAGCAGCACAATCCTATTATCACGGGGAACAGTATCTAATCATCACATGGGCAGCAGGGGAAAGCATTTGCTGAGAACTGTGCCAAAGATCACACTTAAGATAAGCCAGGCCTCAGAGACATCTTCCAAATAAGGACAGGCAGAGAGTAAACAGTCCTGTTGGGGCAAGGGAGTCCTCTATTTTGCAGTGAGCTCAGAGAGCTGTCCAAACATGGTGGACTGCAATATTCAGCAGCAGGGCCCTCCAACATACCATATTAGCCATTGTAGTTGAGGGCCAGGTTCTAAGATGGCTGACACCGAATCTCTTCAAGGTTTTGGAATTATACAATTTTGTATGAAGTATCTGTTTCACACAGGGTGAATGCAAACCATATGTAAACCATTTTACCTCTAGCCATCTCAATGGGCTGCCATACTGTAATCTTGTCATAAGGCATCTCTGTAGGCTTTACATTGGATTCTTCTGTAAATTCTTTATTCTAATTTAAAGGATCCTCTAATCTCTGTTCTGTTGTTTGTAACCTAACAATAAAAATGTTTCCATTTTTCAGTCCTCTTTTCATCTAAGTCTGCTTTCTTCTGATCTTTCTTAAAGAAGATATATAAATTGCAATCATGACTGAACATATAATTACTTCTATGCTAATTACTGAGATAAAGTTATACAGGGTTCAAGTGCCCTCTGCCTTGTATTCTCCACTTTCTTTTTAATCTCTGAATCTCTTCTTCCTTCTGAGACTTCACTTTATTATTTAAAGTTAATATTTCTTTCTATGACTGTCAATCCTGAGCATCTCTCCTTTCTTCAGCACCTAAGCACATTTCAAAACATTTCTATTTATTTTTCTTATACTGCTTTCAAGCTTAATATTTATCTCCAAATTCATTCTCTAGGAACTTGCCGGTTTTAAGCACACTGTATCAGTTCTAGGAAGGGGTTCCTCAGGCTAGTGCATAATGGCAGTGGGCTCCTCCTCCTTAGCTTCTTCTTCACACTTACTATGAGCTCTGGGCTCAGTCCATTGTCATCATGGCAGGAAATAGGGCAGGATCCAGGTAGGCATGGCACTAAAGGAGCAGAGTTCTACATCTTGATCTGAAGGCCAACAGGAGAAGACAGTCTTCCAGGTAGCTAGGAGACAGGTCTCAAAGACCCCCCAACCCCCAACAGTGACACACTTCCTTCAACAAGGCCATACTTCCTAATAGCGCCACTCCTTAGACCTAGCATATTCAAACCACCACATTCCACTGCCTGGCCCCTATAGGCTTGTTCAAACACATGAGTCTATGGGGGACATACCTAGCTATAGGATAATAAAAAAATACATTTAGTCCAAATTCAAAAGTCCCATAGTCTGTAACAGTCTCAGTGATGTTAAAAGTCCAAAGTTCAAAATCTCTTCTGAGATTCATGCAATCTCTTAACTGTAATCCCCTATAAAACCAAAAAGCAGACCACGTATCTCTAGCATCACAGGATACACATTACCATTCCAAAACGACACAGTGAGGGGATCCTGGACAAAAGCAAGACCAAAAGTCAGCTGGGCAAACTCCAAACTCTGCATATCCACGTCTGATGTCCATCTCCTTTCAGCTTTGTTGACTGCAACACAATTTTTTCTCTTGGGCTAATTCCACTACATTAACAGATTTCCTCAGCAGGTATCCCACTGCTCGGACATCTCTAATATCTTGAGGTATCCAAGCCAATTTCAACTTTATACCTTCTTTTTACAGTGTCTGCGATCTACACATGATCTTCTGGGCTCCTCCAAGGGGCTTGGGTCTCTTCTCCAGCTCTGCCCTCTGTATCACTCTAGGCTCTGGTTGAATCCACTCCACTGCTGCTGTTCTTGGTGATCATCCCATGGCACTGGCATCTCCAATTCACTGGGGTCTGGCACTGAAACTAGGCTTCACCAATATCCCCTTATAGGCTCCCTTCATGGTGCCAAGCCTCAACTTCTTTGCATGACCCCTTGAGACCTGGGCCATTATCAACTGCGAATGAGGCTGCACCTTCACCTATGGCCTTCCATGGCCTCTCCTAGTATCAAACCTCAGCTGTTCTCCATGACCTCTTCATACCTTCAAAACCAGTACCATCTGGGTGATTCTTACACATTACTAAGTCCACCGCATCAGGAGGTACAACCTTGGTTATATACAAAACACAGCTTCTCTGTGCTCTCAGAAAACACTTTCCAGAAGATTTTACCCCCGTGATCTGGTTTCTTCTGAATCCTTGCTGATATCTTAGCTCCAGCTAGCCACCAGCATCAATTGTCCCAGTAGTCCCTTCTATTCTTGACTCTAAAGCCAGAGCCACATGGCCAAAGCTGCCAAGTTCTGCTGCTTTCGGGAGCTGGAACATGGGTCCCTTGTTCTATTTCATCATCGCCAGCTTTCCATTTTCCAGCTCCTTCTCTGCCTAAGCTTGGCTGTCCTGGATCTTGCTCCATACACTGACTTTAGACTCAGATCTGCCCGACTCTACTCCTGAATACTGGGGTGAAAGGCAAGTATTACCAGGCCTGGATTTAAACTTTTCTTCATCTACACCCTGTTCTGTCCCATGCTGGCTGTGAACTCAGAGATCTGCTTCGACTATGTCTCCTGGAATTAAAGGTGTGCACCACCACGCCTGGGCTTAAGCCTTTCATGGATACTATCCCTCAAGACCTGGATCAAAAGGTTATGTCTTCCAACCTCAAAATCTGGATCACAGGTGTGGCCTCCATTTATGAATTGTAGTTCATTCCAGATTAAAAGTCCAAACGATTCCTTATTCAACAGCAAACACACAAACAATAAGCTTAGCTGGGTGAGATTTTGCCCCCAAGTTACCACTCCCTTAATATGTTTACCTCCTTAGACACAGGATCCAGCTTCATTTCTCTTCCTGGTTCCCCTTTCTTACTTGAACCATACATTTTGCGTTTCTTTCTTTTAAGTTTGCTACACTTCATCAAAATGCTCTTCCTGAGACTAAACCACAGCAGAGTCTGAACTGGATTGTTTTGGGACCTCCTTTGTCAATACAATCAATGGGTCTCTTCACCTTTGCCACTGACAGACTCTTTAGACAAGGGAAAAACAGAAACAAAAACCCAGCCACATTTTTCTCCAATATATCACAAAAACAGTCTCTAGGTCACATACTAACATTCTTCTCCTCTGAAACATCCTGGGCCAGGTCTGAATAGTTCAATTCACCAATGTCCTCCATATTCTGAATAGTTCAATTCACCAATGTCCTCCATATTCCCATTAGGATGATTCACTAAGCCCTACTTAAAGCATTCCATGGCTTTCCAAATCCACATTCCTCTGCTCAGGCCTATCAGAGCAATACCCCAGTCCCTGATACTTCTGTCTTAAGGTTTCCACTGCTGTGAAGAGAAACCATGACCAAGGCAACTTTTATAAAGAACAACATTTAATTGGGGTTGGCTTACAGGTTCTGAGGTTACTCCATTATCATCATGGCAGGATCCAAGCAGGCATGGCACTTGAGGAGCAGAGTTCTGCATCTTGATCCGAAGGTCAACAGGAGAAGACAGTCTTCCAGGCAGCTAGGAGATGGGTCTTAAAGCCCCCTCACAGTGACACACTCCCTCCAACAAGGCCAATCTCCTAATACCACAACCTATAAAACTCACAAACCTGAAAACCCCACTATCTGTGCTAACCAGTCAGTAAGACGTCTGAGGACTAGGCTCAGTGGGTACAGTGTGAGTACCTGAGTTTGAATCCTCAGAACTCTGGTATCCTAGCTTTGAAAAACACCACGTCCAAAAGTAACTTGGGAAGGGTTTTACTTACATCGACAGCTTTCAGTCCATCATAAAGGGAACTAAGAGCAGGAACCTGGAGGCAGGAAATGAAGCAGAGGCCACTGGCTTGCTTAGCTTGCTTTCACCTATCATCTCCCCCAAACTTCCAGTGTATCCTGTAAAAATGGGTGTGGTAGCATGTGCTAGTGACTACAGTGACCCTACAGTGACGCTAGGAAGCTCTTGGGCCAGCTAGCTAGGTGTGTAGAGCAGTTAACAACAGAGACCTTTCTCAAACTTGGAAGACCAATAGCTGAGGTTGCCCTATGACTTCCACGTGTGCACCAAGGCACACACCCACTTTCCCTACTTGTTCGCTCTCTCTCTCACAGGCACATTTTTTTTTTTAAAGTTTCTAATACCCACCACTAAATATGCACTTTTAAATATAAGTATCTGGGGGTGGGTCAGAGCTCACTGCTTTGAGCACTTGCTGTAGATATGAGTCGCCAAGCCTCATTGCTAGCACCCCCTTACCATACTTGTACACAGGAAATGTCAACCAGACAGGCTTTATCTCTACGACATTTGCTTTGGGAGGGGTGAGAGACCATGCCAGCTTTGCCTAATTCTCTTTCTACTGCCCTATTTTTTTTTTTTTTTTTTTTTTTGGTTTTTCAAGACACAGTTTCTCTGTAGCCCTGGCTGTCCTGGAACTCACTCTGTAGACCAGGCTGGCCTTGAACTCAGAAATCCACCTGCCTCTGCCTCCCAAGTGCTGGGATTAAAGGCGTGCGCCACCACTGCCCGGCTCTACTGCTCTATTTCAAAGCTTTTTTTTTTTTACTACTGATTCACTTTCTCCTTTGAGAAAATAATCACAAATAGACATCACTTACATGTAGTCTGAGGCTAAGTATTTCTTCATATTATAAAGGAATTATGACACTGATGAATCCTAATTTTTTAATACTTTTTTTATATGTATGTGTGCTTGAGAATATGTATATACACAATGTATTCAGGAGCTGTAGAGGCCAGAAAAGGCCATCAGCTCTCTGTAATAATGGGTTTACAGGTGTTTGTGGGCCACCATGTGGGTGTTGGGAACTGAACCCGTCCTCTGTAAGAGCAGCAAGTCCCGCCTGTCTGTTTTGAGATAAGGTCTCACACATCCCAGGACAGCCTCTAATTCTATGTAGCTTGAGGATGACCTTGATCTTATCCTTCTCCTGCCTCCTTCTGAAAGCTATGGCTGTAGATGCGGGACACCATGCTGGTTTACAAAGTGCTGGACCAGCAGCACCCTGTCAACCAAACCAAGTGGCTGGTTCATTTCTCAGTGTTCCTTTTTTTTTTTTTTTTTTAATTTGAGTTTTGCTGTTGTTTGGTTTTTCAAGACAGGGTTTCTCTATGTAGTCCTAGCTGTCCTGGAACTTGCTCTGTAAATCAGGCTGGCTTTGAACTCACAGCTCCACTTGCCTCTGCCTCCTGAGTGCTGGGACTAAAGGTGTGGATTTCTTATTGTTTGAAATGATCTTCTAGAGCCATGTCTAATTTTCAGCTGTTTTATTGTTTGCTTACAAGTATGGTGATACATGCCACAAAGGAGACTTTAAGGACTTACTAATGAAGGCCCCATATTCTCACAAGGGCTGGTTCCTTCTAGACTCAGCCTCAAAGACCTTTTCTTCCCTTTCCCTGAACCCCATCAAATGAGACTATCATCCCCTCACCAGGCCAAGTACTCAGAACCATGGAGAGCTACAGAGTCAGAGATCTGGCCCAGAATCTTCCAACTCAGTCAACTGTCTTTGTTCCAATGGGGCCACAGTGTCCAGAATTAGGCTAGCTCTTTCCAATGTGTCCCAGCCCTCAAAGAACATGTGTTTCAGGGGTAGAGCACTGGCCCCTCTTATAAAAGACCAGGATTGAGTCCTAGCATCGCCATGGTAGTTCACAACCATCTATAACTCCAGTTCTAGGGAACCTGACAACCTCTTCTGCCTTCTGTAGGCAAATATGCACATACACGGTACACATACATACATGCAGGGAAAACATTCCTACAGAGTAAAAAAAAGAATGTTTCTTTGGAAATGCAGGAACATACATGCAGACATAGCATTCATATATATATTTTAAAAAATCCTGTTTCTTTGGAAAAGCAGAAATACTAATGGGCATGTTCTTATAGTTTAAGTATGAGGACAACAGTTTGGGCAGAGTGATACAAAAACTCACTTCCAAGGATGCTTACAAGAGATGTCATCCTAACTAGCGTTCGACAAGAGAAAGCTGGAGATGACCTTTTGACATAGGTATACTCTTCAGGTAGCAAGAGAGTGGAACAATGAGACCCGAGGCTCAGCTGTTGAGGAGCGTCTGTCCTGGGGCCCTTGGAAATACCAGAAAAGCTGAACAAGCAATAGGGCTACATATTAAAAGTCAGAAAAATTAAGGAGTGCTTCGGGGGAAGGACTGAGCACAGATGAAGCCAGCTTTTGAGGCTTCATGAAGACAGTAGTAGCCAGAATGGGTATGAATGCTTGGGAATATTTAAGAGGTAAACTTACCAATTTGGTGTCACTCAAGGGGTACTGGGGGAAGGAGTCAAAATTGTTGCCTTGGGACTGGAGAGATGGCTCAGTGGTTAAGAGCACTGGCTGCTCTTCCAGAGGTCCTGAGTTCAATTCCCAGTAATCCCAACGTGGCTCACAACCATCTGTAATGGGATCTGATTCTTTCTTCAGGTGTATCTGAAGAGAGCAGCAGCGTACTCACATACATAAAATAAGTAAGTAAATATTAAAAAAAAATTAAAAAAATATTTAAAAAATGGTGCCTCAACTGTCACCAACAGACTAGCTTACAGGTGACTTACAGATTTGGTTGTGGGCAACTGGGGGCAAGCAGTAAGTCAAAGTGCTGAGAAGCAGGTGAAGATGGTGAGGCTGAGATGAGGAAGCAGGCTCACTGAAGGAGCCAATGGGACAGAGTCCTGGAGTTCATCCAAACCAGACAAGAGTTGAGAATGGTCAGCATACAGGTGACTGCTAAAGCCAGGCAGATGAGGTGACTTAGGAGAGCTGGCCGGAAAGGAACTTCCCGCTCATCAGTTCATGAGGGAAACGGAAACTTCTGGTATTTGTGGAGATGAATTCTGAACCTTTCCATGTGATTTTATTTTAAGAAAAGTATATGGTTATATAGCCAAGATTAGCCACCATATCCGGCCCCTTCAATTTCCCTCAAGTAGGAAGCCATGGAATTCTATGTTAGGGAGATGAATCTAAGTAGATTTGTTAAGAACTTGAAAGCAAAAGGGAACATCACGATGCAAGCTTGTAATTCAAGTTTCTAGAAGATGGAGAGAGAAAGGTCAGAGTTCAACATTATCCTCTAGGCTCAAGGACAAAGAAAAGGCTGTGTGAAACTGCTTTAATAAACAAACACAAAACTCCTTTTTTTGTGGGGTGTGGAACACGAATGCTAGGCAAACACTTCACCAACTGATCTATATTACATCCCTGGCTCTCCAAACAACTTTTACTTAGCATCAAATACTCAGCTGGTACTAGAACCATTGATAAGAGATGACGAAAGCCTACATGAGTGTTTTCCCCAACAGATCCCAGAATTCCAGTAGTAGAGATATGTGCAGTGGTACAAGGGTTGAAATTTATCAGATATTTGTAGGACCAGAAGCAGAGGGTGATAAAATTTCTAGTCTAGGAAAGAATGAATTAGAAAATTAAAGCCTGTGGGGCATTGTGGCTCACACCTGTAAAGTCAGCATTCAGAAGGCTGAGGAAGAAGATTTTGAGTCTAGCCTACATAGTGAATGAGGCCAACCCAGGCTACAGACACCCTAACACAAAACACACACTACTAAAGGTCTTGGGTAGAAATAAGGGGACAGTCTGAGAAAAGATGTAACAACTGGGATGATAGGACATTTTCTGATTCTGGATGTGAAAGTGATTAGGAACGATAAGGATAAAAATTCACCAATTGAAAAGAGGTGATAATGAAGGCAACTGAAGGTGCGCAGGTCAAAATGGCGGGGCAAGAGAAGGCTCGATAGTTTATTAGAGTTCTTGGGACTCCTGCTGAGAAGTCTGGTTCCCATCACCCACTGTTAGCTAAACTGCATCTAACTCCAGGGGATCTGACAGCCTCTTCCAGACTCTGAAGGCAACTGCACACGCGTGTGTACATTCAAACAAATACACACATACACACAAGAGATGTTGAGGTGACTAAAGTTAAACAAGGTTTGGTGTAGCTCAGGTCGGAGGCAAGAGCTGTGACAGTGTGCAGGTGTCAGATGGCATGGAGGAGGGCTACTTTGGGTAGTGATCAGAAAATCACTAGGAAAACCTTCGGGCACTCTATACTAGCATTTGGAGTTCAGCAAACACACCGCTTATGAAGAACAGTACTGGAACACTCCCAAGTCCAGGGGGAACCGTGCGCCATGTTGTATTTTCAAGATGAGAACTTTTACTCAGTCTGGCTCCTAACACTAAGCAATCCTTCCAGTAGCTGGGAATACAAAGATATATGACTGCCTGGCTCTGGCTCTGAATAAGGCCCTTGCTCTCCCCTCCATCCTTTAGCTACACAGGGAGAAGGAATCTGTGACACAGCAACTGGAAGATGAGTGTCCCCTTTCCTTGTCTCACCAGTCTGCGCTACTGTTTCCCTTAGGTGTTAGCTGCTTAACTTCACCATGACAATGGCCTTGTGGTCTTCAGTAGGAGTGGCAGTGACAGAATCTAGGGCCCTGCATATGTTAAGCACATATGAGAACTACATTTCTAGCCTAGTTTCCATGATTAATCCCTAAGTTCAAGGGTCAATTCAGAACAAAGAATGGCTCATAAAAATGAGAAAGTACTGCCTAAAGTGCTGAGAAACTTAAGCCGTCCTCTGCTGTTGCTGTGAGCTGATTAATCAATGGCGTTTTCATACAGAGTCCTCTGACTTGTCTCAAATGTTTATAAAGTCATCAACTGACTTTTATTACTCCTTTATACTGAAGCCTGCATGAAAGGCTACTCCACAGCAGCACTGGCCTCAACACGTCATAGTCTGCTCAGCTTCCAAGTCACAGCTGGGATGCTTCTTCCTCTCGGAGGTCTTTATTCTATGAAGCTAGGATGGATCCTGTTTTCAACTCTCTGCTCTTCCTTAAGAGATAGATAAGGGGGCTGTCGAGATGGTTCTGTGATTAAGACCACGCTTTGCTCTGCAGAGAACCCTTAGTTCCCAGTACCTACATTCATTGGTGGTTGCCTGTAAGACTCAGCTACACGGAATCTGATATCTCTGGTCTCTGTAGACACCTGCACTTGTGTGCTCAAGACTACCCATAACTAAAAATAAAAGCTATGTAAGCACTAGTGAACTATCTGTTCATAGCCAACCCCCTTTTTATCAAAGCATCTATCTATCCTTCAGGCCTCACAGGTGTGCTGGACTCACTCAACCCCTTATCAAGCATAGAAAGGACCAGGTAGCTTCCATCTATATAACTCTTCCCACTCTAACATACTGATCTGTCTCAAACACAGAGAGAAAACAACTCCCTGAAATTTCATATTGCAACAGCTATGCAGTGAAATGTGGTTACAAACACTACCATGGTAATGCAACTTCCTGGGAGATAGACAGACAGACACACAAATATGACATAAAGTAGAGTGATTAGCTGGAGAGAGGAAAAGGGTTAGTGGGAACAGGAGTGGGGAGGTGTATGTTTATTGAAATACATTGTATATTTATGAAAATGTCAACATGAAACCCATTATTATGTATCAATTGGAAAGTACTGTATGAACAAAGAAAAATGGAAGTTAAATTATGACAAAATTTCAACTTTCTTTTATTTACGAACAATAGTCAGATTCATTCACAACAAACCATTTGATCTAAGAGAAAGAATTTGACCAACCCTGTACAAAAAATAAATACAATGAAATAGTGAATGGTGTTGGTTTACAGACATGACATGGGATGCTTCATGTACAGTTAGATTATTTCTCCCAAACCCAAACTCTAAACCTAATGCATTGATTTCAGTGGTGTTTAAGTATCTCTTTTGTAATCCAGATATTAAGATCTAAATGTAAAACAAAGATCTCTAGCTTCTGCAACTAAAAAAGTACTTCATTTTTTCCTGTCTAGCTCTAACAGTTTCAATTCTTTACTGAGACAGAGCCCAAATTATTATTTGAACTAACTATACAGTAACTTGACAATAACCTAAAAGCATGATCAGCCAGGTGTAGTGGTACATGCACTGTAATCCCAGCCCTGGAGAGGCTGAGGCAAAAGGATGGCTGTGAGTTCAAGACAAGCCTAGGCTTCATAACAAGACTGTCTCCTCACCAATTTCACAAAGCAGCCAAATACTTAGCTGTTAAGCAAATAGCATGAATATAGGACTTGAACCAATCCCAAACTATCAAATGTAGGAATATGGTACAGTCAGATTTTGTTTTGTTTTTTGCCCAGGCTTCCCTGTAACTTTTAGTGATCCTTCTGTCTCAGTTTTCTGAGCACTGGAATTACAACCATGGGCCACCATGCTTGTCTACAAACATTTAATAACTGGCCTCATTTTATTCAACAGAAGAAAGGCTGGGTCTGGTAGCACATGCCTTTCTTTAATCTCACTCAAGAGGCAGAGGCTGGTGAATCTCTTGAGTTTGAGGAAAGCAAGATGTACATAATAGAGACCCCCTTTTTTTTGTAGCTCTGTGATAAAATGCTTACCTAGTATACATGACTTACACAAGTAAACTCTCAATAATTCAGCTTGGATAAGAGGTATCAGGTTCTCTTTAACAGACATGTCTTTTGTCCACTCTTACCTCCCAGGCTTCCCACATTCATGCCTTAAATCAAATGCATTTAAAGTTTCAGAAAAATGGGAAATGACAGCGATTTCAGAGACATCGAAGCTTCTGCTCATATAGGTGGGAAGAAAACAACATGCAGTTCCTGGTGTAAGAGAAATGTCTTTTAAAATGCATGTCAATAATCATTTGTCTTCATGTCGAGATTATGGGATTCAAGGTCAGGTGTGGTAGCGCAAATGTGTAACTTCAAACCTGGGAATCAGGAGCAGAAGGCATTTTGGAAGAGTGGGCTATGTAGTGAACCTAGAAACGAGGTGTTTATTTCAGGAAAAGGATACATGTAGCCAAGGCTGGCTTTAAACTCCTGACTCCCTTCCACAAAGACTATAAGCATGCACAAGCACACCTTGCCTCAACTTTAAGTAGTATGTTTAAAATTATAAGATGCCCAGCTGTTTAAATAAGTTTAAGATGCATGTAGTGCAGTTTAGAATACTCTCCAGCCTCAACCCTAACAACTGTAGTAGATAAAGAGTAAACCAGAATAGTCAACTGACGAAGTTGGGCGTTAACTAAGAAACAAGTATACAACCACACACTTGACTCAAAATTTCGGCTCTTGGGGGTAAAAAAAAAAAGCAACCTTTATGTTGCTTTAAGCCACACCTCGTCTACCGAAGGGATGCGCAGAAGAAACATTTCGCTACAATGTATCTTAAGCAATTTGATGATTTGAACCACGAAAAAACTAAGCTGTCACTTATAATGGGGAAAGCACAAAAGACATGAAATTTTCAAGGAGGCAACTGAAAAGACTTTTGGGCAAAAGGAATATTTATGAGTGAGGAATGGGCAAAGCCTGTGTCAAGTTATCCAAACATAGAAAGCTACAGTAGTGGAGTCGCACGACTGAAGCAGCTCAGATCCTTAGTTCCAACAGGCACCCAACGGCTCGGTCTCCGGTTTCCGCGGGTCATAAAAGAATAACGGACACACTTCCAACGGTGAACCCTAGGCTGCGCGCGCCGCTTCCGTCAGCCGCGGTCGCCCTAGCGCGCCGCCCACCGGCACGCGACCCAGAACCCAGAGCCAGCACACAGCGGCCAATGCCTTCGGTATCACCATTCTCCGAAGCCAAGAGTCAAGAGCAAAGACAAAACAAACAGAAAAGCAAAAAACAAGCACAGGCGTTTCTCGTCAGAGCAGACTTTATTGCGGCGACACGACCGCTGTTCGCACGCTCCGCCGGCAGCACACCAGCCCCAGGCGCGCGCCCCCCTTCACCCCAGCTCCAGTTACCGTGCGCCGGAGTCGCGCGGAAAGTTCGCCGGCTCCTGAGGCGGAAGGCGCTAGTCCGACGCCTCACTCCTGTCAGCGACTGGGGCCCCGAGCGGCGGTTTTATCACTGTTGCACCGTGGATGGCGGGGTCCGCGCGACGCGGAGCGCCGTAAGGCGACGGCGGCGCGGAGCTGACGTCACGCGCCGGGGGCCAGCCAGCGCGCGTGAGGGCCACCACGCCCCCTACCCCGGCGGCCCCAATCGGGAGGAGCCTGGATGAGTAGGCGGGGCCTCAGCAACTAGAGGGGTAGTGCGATTGGTAGGGAGGGAGGAGCGAGAGCCAGAGCAGCGAGTGGGATCGAGGCGGGGCGGGCCGAGACCCCTGCGGAAGTCTCGCGAGGCCGGGCCGGAGCAGAGTGTGGCGGCGGCGGCGAGATCTGGGCTCGGGTTGAGGAGTTGGTATTTGTGTGGAAGGAGGCGGAGGCGCAGGAGGAAGGGGGCAGCGTAACGCCGGCCCGGAGGGCGGGAGGAGGCGCGGCCAGGGCAGGCAGCTGAGGCAAGGCTATCCAGGCGGGGAACAGGACAAGCAGCGGCCGAGCGAGCGCGGGGCGCACCGATCTCGGGAGGCGGGGAAGCCCCGCGGCCGCCGCGCCCGCCCCTTCCCCCGCCGCCCGCCCCCTCTCCCCCCCCCCGCCCGCTCGCTGCCTTCCTCCCTCTGCCTTCCTTCCCCACGGCCGGCCGCCTCCTCGCCCGCCCTCCCGCAGCCCAGGAGCCGAGGCTGCCGCGGCCGTGGCGGCCGAGCCCTCAGCCATGGCCTCGGGCGACACCCTCTACATTGCCACGGACGGCTCGGAGATGCCAGCCGAGATCGTGGAACTGCATGAGATCGAGGTGGAGACCATCCCGGTGGAGACTATCGAGACCACGGTGGTGGGCGAGGAGGAGGACGACGATGAAGACGACGAGGACGGTGGCGGCGGAGACCACGGTGGCGGGGGCGGCCACGGGCACGCCGGCCACCACCATCACCACCACCACCACCACCACCCGCCCATGATCGCGCTGCAGCCGCTGGTCACCGACGACCCGACCCAAGTGCACCACCACCAGGAGGTGATTCTGGTGCAGACGCGCGAGGAGGTAGTAGGTGGCGACGACTCGGACGGGCTGCGCGCCGAGGACGGGTTCGAGGACCAGATCCTCATCCCGGTGCCCGCGCCGGCCGGCGGAGACGACGACTACATCGAGCAGACGCTGGTCACCGTGGCGGCGGCCGGCAAGAGCGGTGGCGGGTCTTCCTCGGGCGGCGGCCGCGTTAAGAAGGGCGGCGGTAAGAAGAGTGGCAAGAAGAGTTACCTGGGCAGCGGGGCCGGCGCGGCGGGCGGTGGCGGCGCCGACCCGGGCAATAAGAAGTGGGAGCAGAAGCAGGTGCAGATCAAGACCCTGGAGGGCGAGTTCTCGGTCACCATGTGGTCTTCAGGTGAGTGCCAGCGGCGCGCCGCTGCTCGGGATGTTTTTGTTTTGAAGGGAAGCCATGTTTTATGTGTGTGATGGGCGCCGCCATCTTCTCCGCCCGGGCAAGTATGGCGGCCCCAAAAGATGGCGGGGGCGGCGGGCCGCGAAGATGGCGGCGCGGGGGAGGGGCGGCGCCCAGCTAGGCCGCAATGGCGTAGTTTGTGCGAGCGGAAGCCGGCTGTGGCGGCGGGCGGAGAGGGAGGGGCCGGCGCCCCTACACGCCCGAGCCAACGGACGCGCGGCGGGCCGGTTGAGGGCGCCGCCCCGCGCCGAACCACCCGCCGGGCGTTGACAGGGCCGTGGCGCAGGGCGGACGCGCGCCGTTCCGCCGCCGTCCCCCGGGGGCTGTCGGGGCCCCGCCCTGCTCCGCTCCCTCGGACGCGGAGCGTCTCCCTGAAGCCCTTCCCGGAGCGGGCGGCGCTGAGCCCGCCGCAGCTGCCCCGCGGTCACGCTGGCCCAGGCTGGCGCCGCGGTGGGGCGGGACTTGGGTGGCACGTAGGGCTCTCGTGTGCGGGTTCGGCGGCCGTTGGAGCCTGTCATCCGCGCTGCCAACGCGCTCGGCGCCTGCTCGACCCAGAACGGGAGTTAGGGAAAGGAAGGGCTGTGGCATCTCACTGGTCTTCACGCATTGTAAATCTTGTTTTTTAAGTGGTGGACCCTATGCACATAGACTGGGCTGGTTTACACAGCTTAGGACATTTGCCACCAAACTAATAAAAATCGTACAGTTATCAATATCTGTAGTCTTGTTTTCCCCACGAAAAGAATGAAAAAAGTGGATAATTTAGCGAAAGTCGGGAAGACAGGGCACACAGGAGTTCCTTCCCTGCATGAGTAAAATCAGCTTAGAGCTTCGGAAAGGCTGACTGTTCACTTTATCCTAGTACTATGTTAACAAGCTAGTCAGCGGCATTGTTAAGAAACTAGATAGAATAATCCCACCGTACCTACCTAGTTCATGTAGCCCTTGTGATGATTCAATTTGAATTTGAGAGCTTAACCTGAGCCTCGACGTGTAGTTCATTAAATGTTAACATTTAGAAGAATGAGTGAAATATATGAAAAGCTGGTGTATAGTAGCATCCAAGCGACAGTAAGCTTGATGGGTCTGTGGTTCACAGAAGAGGGAAAGTGTCCTATGGAAATCTAATAGGAAGTGCTCAGGGTGCTGTTCATTCACTGAATGAATCTCTGGTTACAATCTGCACAGTAATTTATCAGGAGTTGTATGCAACTTAACTAGCCAGTACCTAATAGTTATCCAGTGCCTTCAACACATTTTGGTTGCTAACAGTAGTTTTGCATACTGAGATTTTAAAAAGCCTTTTCCCCTTTTTAATAAGAATGAAATAATGAAAGCGGGTTTTGAGCTTTAGATGAATTTACCAAATTTGGAGTACCGAGTACATTATATAAAACTTAACGTTATAAAATAGTTTGATTCACATGTTTGGCATTTGATCTTATCAAGTTGTTAATTTGCTTTTCCAGACAGAAAAACACTTGGTAGTGTGGTATTGATGAATAGTGTGTGTTTAGGGGAGAAAGTGAAGGGCCTGCCTAATGTAGGTTAATTGACAATTCAGTTGGCATTTAGTCATTACTTTCCTTGTGTGACTGGCTGCTTACAAGGACACAGAGCAGCTTGGGGCATTTTAATGTCTATTTCTTAAAATTCCTAATTGTCTAGTGTGTTACTGAGTAGTATGCAAAAACGGTGGATATAAATATTTGATGTCAAGTGTAAGGGATGGCCTATTTCCTCAGAAACGTCTTGTGGGAAATGATCCTTCCTTGCCTTTGTGGCTTGCAGTTATTACCAAAAAGAAGCTAAGGAGTATGTGGTCAACTGTGCATGTCCCAAGTTCAGATTCTGAAAATAATTAATCTTTAGAACTAAGTTAAGACTGCAATAAGTGAAGAAGTATAAAACAGATTAGATGCAAACGTGTTGTGTATGTTGCTATGGTAGGAATAAACTTCATTTGATCCTAGGCTTGAGTTGGAATTAGTGCATTAGATTAACTAAAGTAGGGTGCCACAGATTTACATAAGCCCCAAATTTAGCAGTTCTTATAAAGATAGTACATGTC
This sequence comes from Rhabdomys pumilio, assembly GCA_030674055.1. NCBI lineage: Eukaryota > Metazoa > Chordata > Mammalia > Rodentia > Muridae > Rhabdomys > Rhabdomys pumilio. The sequence continues at coordinate 21,010,579 of JANHMN010000022.1, read as the reverse complement.
TACCGTCTTTTGTTGTTGTTTTTCCAAATAGAGTTTTCTTATGAAGTCCTGGCTGTCCTGGAACTCACTCTGTAGACCAAGTTGGCCTGAACTCAAAGAGATCAGCCTGTCTCTGCTTCCTGAGTACAATAAAAGATGGGAGCACCCAGCCACATTGTTGAGTAGTCATCTTAAGACACTAGTTATTTGTACCTCTAGGAGGTGGTGGTGGTGGTGTTTTTTAACACATTTGAGTAGAAATTTGTGGAAACTGGATATTTGGGGATTTTGTAGGTCACTTTGCTTTTGTTCCTCCGAACAGTGACAACATTCTGTGTGGGGGTCCTAGTTTGAATGAAACAGTAGCAAAGTACTGTAACCATTATAGGCTTAGAAGCCTGTTCCTTCTCCACCCCACCCCCCTTCTTGTTTTTCATAGTTCAGTAGTTTATCTTGAGATACTGCGGTGATGTTAGTTATGTGACAAGACTTCTCCTGGGAGATGCAACATCCAAGTTTACTCCCCCTAGATAGGGAACCCACAACAGACCACAGCATGCTTAGCCACCAACGATCAACTTGGTGAACCAATGAGGGGTCCCTTACAGACGCCGAAATGACTCAGACATTCTGTTACCAAAGCCCACCACCCAGCATGGGTGAGGCTCACAAGATTGGAAACTGGGAGCATACTGTACAGCCTGTAGACAGCTCAACAGATTGGAGGGTGCCCTTTCCAGGTGCTTCAGTTGATAATCTAAACGTCTTCCAGGATGATGGTCTGGTCTGAAAGTCTTCGTAGCTCAGCTTCCTTCTGTTGAGTCTCAGCTTTTATTGTTTATTTTGGTAAGGAGGGACCTAGAGAGTCTGGTCAGTTTCAGGGACTTCCTGAATCTATTTTGAGTTACCTTCTTGCTTAAAGAGTCTCCTGCAAGATGGGATGTTTCAATAGCCTAAGAAACTTACACAACAAATGGCTGTCAGTTCTTTTTTTGGTTTGTTTGCTTTTTTAGACTCTTTCCATGTAGACCTGGAACTCACTATATAGACTGGGCTAGTCTCAATCTCACAGAGATCCACCAATCCCTGCCAGCACACAAACCACCACCACCGCCGCCGCCGCCACTACCACCTCCGTCACCACCCTGTGCTGGGATTAAAGGGGTGTGCAACCACAATCTGCCACTTCATGGTTTGTTTTTGGAGACAAGGGTCTAACATTGTGGCCCAAATTGGGATTATAATCCCAAAATTGGGTTATATAATTATAACCATCGTGATTTCACAGACCTATGAGCAGTCACTCCTCAGCCCTCCTCTTCCCACTAGTCTCTTGAGTTTGCCTATCCCAGACACTATACAAATAGAATCAGAAAATATTTGCTCTTTTGTATCTGGATTAGCATGTACTCATCCATTTTTAGTGGCTGGATGATAACCCATAATATAAAGATTTTTGTTGATAAAATTAAAGCCTAAACATTTTCAATACTTAGAGTTTGCCTGTGTTTTGAATATTTGTACTTATTTTCAAATTGATGTTTAGGCTTTTTCTTCATTATTGACAGAGCTGTATTTCTTTGGTAATAGTTATTAGAATTTTGTAGGAGTGAACTTATTTTTATGTAATTAATAATAAAGGAAATAACTTATCAAAAGCATTTAGCTTTGAGAGGAACCTATGTGGCTTTAATTATCTCCTGTTAAACCTAGTATGTGGTCAATTAAGTAAAAACGTGACACTGGAAAAAATTTCGTTGAAATAAAACCAAATTGTTACATTTTTCCTTATTCTATACATTCAGAAAAATTCAAGGCTTGCTAGTGATGGCCATTCCAGTTCTTTGGTAATCTCATTTACTATGGTTTTTAATCACAGTAGATAGACCACAGTCATAAATTTTTACGGAACCAGATCCGCAAAATTCTCCAAAGCATTCTTGTCAGCTACATACCCTATATAAGCAACTCCAGTCTTAGACCCCAATTCTGGCCTGGTCACTGGGAGACCCAACCTGCTAAGCTGTGTGACCTTTGACTGTTCCCTGCAGGTTATTAATTTTTTAATTGTTACTGACAACTGCTCTCTTCTGCCAACAGGAGAAAAAAGTTGCTTTTAGGAAAGGTTAGGGCTCCTTTCCTATCTACTACCAAGCATTTTAAGCTTTTGAAAAAATTTAAGCTTTTGAAAAACAGAGACATGGGTGGTCAGTGGTTAAGAGCACTGGTTACTTTTCAGAAGAGCCAGGTCAGCATCAAATGGTGACTCAAAAAGTTGTTGTAATGGGATCTGATACCTTCTGGCCTTGGGCACCGAGCATGCATGTGATACAGGCAAAAATATCATTTTTAAAAGTGGGTAAAGACCTACACTGGACACTCAGGTGGTTGCTTACAAAGGCATTTCTGCTTGTCTTTTTTTTTTTTGGTTTTTTTTTTTTTTTTTGGTTTTTTGAGACACGGTTTCTCTGTGTATCCCTGGCTGTCCTGGAACTCACTCTATAGACCAGGCTGGCCTTGAACTCAGAAATCTGTCTGCCTCTGCCTCCCAAGTGCTGGGATTAAAGGCGTGTGCCACCATTGCCCGGCTGTTTTGAAGTCTTCTTAGGTAGTCTAGTCTGAAAAACTAAGAACTCATAACCGGGGTCATTAGCAGGACAGTTAATACGGAGAGGGTCTCCTAAGATTTCCTGCCTTCTTTTGTTTAACTCCTTGTTCAGGTGACTCTATTCTTGCTCCTACTTTGAATTAGAGTAAGAATAATCGAAATAGGAAAAAATTTAAAAATGTAGAACCTTTATAGTTTCAAATTTCGGAATATTTGGAATTTATATTTTATAGTTTTATCAGAAAAGTGCTCATCATACCTTACAGTTGTTTTCTGTGTGTTTGTTATGCCATGTCCTAGGGCTTGGAGAGGGTCAGATAAGGATGCTGTATGTCCTGTTTCTACTCGCCCCTCCCCCAGCTTTGAGTTTGACCTAGGTGCTGAACTCTGAACTTGGGTCTGTCAGTCTTACCAAACCATCTCCTCAGTCCCCATCCCTGTCCCTCCCCCCTTATGAGCCGTACTTGTGAGATAGGTAGCTCAGGCTGGCCTCATTCCAGGCAGTCTTCCTGTGTCAACATCCTGGGTGCTGTTTTTCTACACACATCCATTCAAAACTACTTGTAAATTTGATATCTAAAACAGGATTTGGATATTAAAACCATTAATTTTATTAAATTATTAGGAAATTGTAGGGAGATCTTAGGCGTTAGTCAGCTAGTGTACTGGTACATACGCCCTTGCTTGATCTGTGGTCTCTGAACATGAAGTGGCCATTTCCTAATTGTAAGTCTCTTGTTAGTAAGCTATGGCTTTTTGTGGTGTGAGGATCTAGCTAGACCAGCCTTGTACACACTAGGCAAGCACTTTGCCACTGAGGTACATATCAGCTCTATGATTAATTTTCAGTAACAGCCCAGTGGTTTCAGAGAATTTGTACTAGTAACCACATCATAATTGCTCTCTCTAAGGAGCACTGGCCAAGGCATCTCTGGTGTTTAAAATGAACTAGGGGATCCCTAAAGTCTTGTCTTTTGAAACAAAATTCTGTAGTGTAGCCCTACCTGGCTTCTGATTTAGTCTCTTGATTGCTGGAATTATATATGTGTACTAACACACCCAGCTTAATTTTTCTTTTCTATCTTGTTGATGTTCCCTTACCAGAGATTGAATGCAGGGCTTCGTGTGTATTAAATTGCCGTTTACCACTTAGTCACACCCTGGTTCTTCATTTTCAATCTTTAAAACAAAGAAATTGTACTTCTTTACAAATGACCAAATGTTTATAGGAAATCCTATACTTTACCTGTTTCAGTGCTGGGGGAGAACCTAGGTCCCACATACTTGTTGAGAGCTTTTACTGAGCCACATCCTTCCCTCAAAATTGAGGTGACCATCCTGTTACTTCAACTTTGCCCAGGGTTTTGGTACAGGATTTCTCTGTGTAGCCCTGGCTACAACTGTAGACCAGGTTGCCCTCAAACTCAAAAAGAGATTCACCTGCCTCTGTCTTCTGAGTGCTAGGATTTGGCATTGCATTGTGGTTTCTAACATGGTTAAAGGTTATTCTTGAACAAGTTGTTTCTGAATAGGGGACACTGCAATTTATTTTGGTGTGTGTTTAGGTAGTGTCAGTGCTATATAGATATGTCTTTTGATCAAAATGAAACCACAATGGCCAGAGATGGGAGGCATGGCTACTCAATCCAGCCAGCAAGTGCATGCTTGCATGAGTAGGTAAGTGTGTAAATGGGGAAAATAGAAGCAGAGTCATGGGAGTTGACTCTAAGGAGCTTCCTTCTTGGCAATGAAGGTGAAAATGGAAATTATACTGTCCTTATTTGATACCAAGATGAAAAAACTAAGAAGGTGGGCTTTGTCTGTGACTTTAGCATTGGTAGGCTTACAGCAGGAGGCTTACATAGCCTGTGGACAGCTTTCAGAAGTTGGCTCTTTCTACCATGTCAGTTGCAGGGATCAAACTCAAGTTGTTGGGCTTGGAAACAAGAGCCTTTAATGCTGACCTATCTTCCTGGCCCCAAGAAACCTGTCTTTTTAAAAAGGGAAAGCAGTCGGTTCTTTTGAGAAACCCATATTCACACCTTACTTGTATATAACAGCCGTTTCCTAAGTTCCTCTTTGGCTTTCCCCTCTAAATCTCGTTTTTAAATCAATGATAAACTTTAAACAATCCCTAATTTTGTTTCAAAAGGAAAGAAAAATGGGGTTTGAGAAGATGGTGTAGCAGTTAAGAACACTGCGTACTCTTGCAGAAGACATGGGTTCAGTTCCTAGCACTAAGAGATTTGTAACCTTTGACCCAAGTTCCAGAGATCTGATGCCCTCTTCTCGTCCCTGAGGGTATTGTATATACATGTACAGGCACTTACACACAAAATGAAAATAAATATTTAAAATGAATGAATGGTGCCTTGTGTTACAGCTAAGGAGTCAGATGCTTGCCAGGTATGAGCTCAGACCTTGGGTTTGACCCCAGTACCTCAAAAGGGAAAGTGTGACTATCTTGCATGAAGGGAACTCCTGAATGTAGTCATGTATATATTCATGTTGTGTTAGAGCAGACCAGATGGCTTTGGTAAAAGGCACTTTCTGCTTACTGATGCAAGCCTGGTAAGCTGTGTTCAGTTCCATTGAAGGTTGAAGGTAACGGTTGACTCCTCAGAATTACTGTCCTCTGGCCTCCATTCAAGTGTCATGGCACACTTGCTTCTCAAACCATGACATAGTACACAAATTAAAAAAAGAAAACTTTTGTTTCTGCCAGCATGTTGTCATTTTTTTCACAGTGATTCTTGGATCTACCAGAGGTATCTAAAAAGTATAAAACTTGAAATATTCCCTAGTTGAAGTTTCCTGATGTCCCATCTTTTTTTTTTTTTTTTTTTAAGTTTTTCAAGACAGGGTTTCTCCGGCTGTCCTGGAACTTGCTCTGCAGACAAGATTAGCCTTGAACTGAGATATCCTCCTGCCTCTGCCTAGGATCTAAGGTGTGAGCCATCATGCCTTGCCCTTCCATCTTGTTGATATGCTTGCTATGGTTGTTGAGCCCAGCATTCTTTAGAACCATTAAGCCTAGTGGAGAATACCTCATCTCATTAGGTTGTTGATGTTCTGACTTCAGAGGTACGAACTAAAGGAAAGATTTAGAATTTGGAAAAGAAAATAATTTGAGTGTGAGGTTGCATGTGAGTGAAAGTTTTACCTTTGAAATTGTACTTGAAGGTTTAGTGGTGGTGGTGGTGGTGGTTCTGGGATGGAGCTAAGGGTTCCATCCATTAAACCTTCAGCCTAAAATCTTTATGTGACTGTGTTGTGCTGTGCTGAAAAATATCAACCAAATATACCCAGATATTAATTCCTGGAGTCGTATTGTTACTTTATTTATACCTCTGAATAAGGTTCTTGAGGCAGGGAGAGGATCTTATATTACCTAGGTGAGCTCTAAATATAATCATACCGGTGTCCTTGTAATTACTTGAAGGAGTCAGAGGGAGAGGAACCTTAGACTGGAGGTGATTAGGAAGCAAGACGTTGTGAATTGTGATTGTGCAGGGGTCTTGAGCCAAGGAATGTAGTAGCCCCTTATCTCCAACCCCCAGCCTCAAAAGGGAAAATGCGCATAGTGACCATAGCTGATCTCCAGAACTCTAAGCCACCGTTGGAGGGGTCTACTGAGTATGCACATTGACTGCAGGGAGCTACCAAATCTCTGTTACATGGTGCAAACAGAGGAGGGAGGAAAAAAGAAGCTAGAATCTGTGCTGAGAATAGTGGCACACACCTTTAATCCTGGCACTGAGAGGCAGAGGCAGGGGGATCTTGGTGAGTTCAAGGACAACCTGGTCTACTGAGTTCCAAGACAGCCAGAGCTACATAATGAAACTCCGTCTTTCCCTCTTCCTTCCAAAAATATTGTTTGTGTATTCAATTCCCAATCCAGATAGAATGATTAGCATTTGAACATGCTACCAGTGTTGTAAAGTAGGTTTTGTTCTTGTTTCTTAATGGGTGAGGAAACAAAAAAACAAACAAGCTATGCGTGGTGGATGTATTGTACGAACCAAAGGCCTTGGAGGAAATAGGTTTCATTCTAGGTGTTGGAGGAAAAATGATCATGAAAAGAGGCAGGAAGGGAAGGAGTTTATTACATGCCCTATATCAGGCACCAAAAAACAGTAAGAAACTTGTTTGGTTGGCACGCATTGGGTAAAGGAAGCTCCCCTTTTGACTGGTAGACCTGAAGAACTCTCAGCATTTCCATGTAGTGTTTTTAATTAGGACTTAGTACTAGAGGTTGTTTTCAGTCCCTTGGTTTACTTCTCATCAGACTGGAAAGGTCAGCCTTTGTAAGGGAACTGAACTACCAAGAGGGACTAGTCTATGTAGCTTTCTGACTTTTGGGTAGTACCATGTACAGGGAGTGTTAAATGTGGGTGAATGGCTTAGCCTTCCCCTCACAGATGGTGTTGGCTAGACTTGCTTTCTTTCAGAGCTGCATCTTGGGCTGCTTAGCTCTGCTCTGGTAGTTCTGGGCCATTGCCATCTGACCATAATGTTGGTGTAGAGATACAGGACAGGCAGTTTAGCCTGGCATTCTCAGCAAAGCACTCTCGCCACTGCACTCCTTTTCACTCAGTGTCTTATGTTCTTGGCCTTTCCAAATAGGCCTTGGTCCATTACCCTGTCAAATCAGGGTTCCATGCCAACTTTGCCTTCAAAGGAAAACTCTAACAGGTATGTCTGATCTACAGCCTGTGGGCCAAATATGTGCCCTAATGTTGTAGTGAACATGGCCTAACATGTTTGTAGATGACAGTGTTAAAAGATTGGACATGTCCCCTGAATCTGATGCATCAATAATTTTTAAACCAGAATTAGCTCATTTGTTTCGTGAACATAATTTGCCTTGGTTTGTATACACTATCACCTGTTGTAGTTTGCAGAAATCAACATTGTATTTGACATTCAAAGTAGATGAGCTTACATTGTCTACTTTTGTTTTTAGTATTAGGAGATTAAGCCAATTCAAAAGGTTATATGTGATGTGTATGTACCTGTAACCAATCTTAGCACTATAAGGTGAGGGTTGCAGGAATATGAGAGTAGGCCAGCATGGACCACATAGTAAGAGTCGGATACCGAAAAGCCAAATGGGGCTGGAGAGATGGCAGCTTAGCAGTTAAGAGCACTTAGTACTCTGGCAGAGGACCCAAGTTTGGTTCATAGCATAAGATGTAATACAGGCTATACAGCCCTGCTTTATTTCGGCTTCCGCAGTGTCTTTCTCCCTTCTGAACTGTTCTCCTTTGTAAATTGTTTTTCCATTGTTGGAATTAGGGGTGGCTCTAGGACCCTTCTCCATTTTTAGTGGGTGTATTCTGTTTCTGTGGCTATAAATGAAGTCTGTGTGCAGATGACTGGCACCATTTTCTCCAGTGTAGATTCCTCTTTATTCCCTGTCCTTGCTTTCTTGACAGCCTGCATGGACATCTCAAAGCAAAGAGAAGCTAGATTTATTTTCCTCTCCTTTTCCCTCCCTCCCTCCCTCCCTCCCTCCCTCCCTCCCTCCCTCCCTTTCTTCCTATCATCTTTTCCCCACTTGGCTAACTCAGCAACAGCAAAGTGATACCACTATCCTCCAAGAAATGTATCTGGTTAACAAACTATGGTTTAATCCTCTAAATGAAATCTTCACAGTGTTGTAAGGACCTCCTGGAAATGTATTCATTTGGTGGTACTAAAAAATCATGTTTCTCAGAAGTTAATTCCCTTTGCAAGTAGAAAAATTATCATTTTAATCTTTTCTCTAAATAAAATCTCATCATGTAGGTCAAGTGTCTGAAGGGCCAGGCAGTGACAGTTTTTGTGGGTTTATGCTCTCTGTTAGAGCCAGTCAGATCCACCTACCTGACCTTGCATCTGAAAAGCAGCCATAGATGACCCCTAAGGAAGTGAAAAGGCTTGTTTAAAAACAGAACAAAAAAAAAAAAAAAACTTGTTTATAAAAGTGGGACACTTTTTTAAAAAGATTGATTCTTAGTTTTTACATGCAGGTATGTGCACGTGTAAGCATAGATGTCAGCTGGCTCCAGAAAGGGGTGGGGGCACCTGATCTTCGGGAGCTGGAATTTAGAGGTGATTGTAAGCCACTGGGACTGGAACTCAGCTCCAGGTCCTCTGCAAGAGCAGTACACATCAGCAATCTCCCGGAGTCTTCGCTCCAGCTCCTTAAACCGATATTTTGACTTTGAAACAAGGTCTCACTGTGCACAGCTTGGCTCTTCATCTGCTTCTTGGGTGCTGGCACGAAAGGTGTGCAGCACCCCGTCTAGCCCACCTTGATTCTTACAGCCTTGAACTGGGACTTGGATCTCAGCAAGTATGTTAGACCTGGACCCATTCAGGGGAGCCCCAGGGATCTGTCTTTCCTGCTTACACAGAGCTGGGATGCCACAGGCTGCCTTCCTTGCCTTTGTTCTTTCATGGGTGCTGGAGAACAAACTCCGACTTGTAGAACAGGCATTTTATTCCGGTTTCCCAGCCTCTCTTTTGGGTTTTTTTTATACTCTTGAGTATATTAAGACCTGAATTTCAAAAAAAAAAAAAAAAAAAATGTATGATCTCTGGGCTGGAGGTGTCACTGCATAGAAGTGTTTCATCATCTAACTTCCCTCTCTAGAAGTGTGCTCCCTGAGGGTAGAGATGCGGTTCTTTCTGGCCACTGTTGCCAGTGACAGGCATCTGTCTTCAAGGCCCTGGCCTGGACCTAATACAAGGGTTAGTCTAGGCTGAGAGTTCTCAGTGGTGTATTCCCAGGCTGGCTTCAAATTTGCTTTGTAGTTGGAGAATGAACTTGAACTCGTCCACACACACGGTTCCCCCACCCCCCCCCCCCCCAGGTTCTGATTTATATACTTGTGGCATCAGGTACAGGTTATGTGTAACTGCTGATGTTTTCATGAATGCAGCCAGTCAGCCATTTGCTCTTACACCGTTCATCCATCCATAGAAATGTGTCTTTATCAGTACATGGATGTATTATTGAACTCAGGGCTCATGCTAGAAAAACACTTTATTGACTGAGCTACATTCAGAGTGTTAGGACTGGGGAAAGTGGAGAGGAAATTTAGCTTCCCTGCCTACTGTTATATTTCTGTAAGGTTGTTAGGTTTTGATGTGGTAGTGTATCATCTAGGTGAGAGACTGACATTGCTAATAGGGACAGAGCAAGCTGAGAACTTGTATGTGCCAGTGTGGAGTCCCAGCTTTGTAACTGCTGATGTTTTCATGAATGCAGCCAGTCAGCCGTTTGCTCTTACACTGTTCATCCATCCATAGAAATGTGTCTTTATCAGTACATGGATGTATTATTGTGGTCTTCCTACTTCCTGAGAGACATTTGTGCTTCACAGTGCATCACACGGGTCTGAGGGTTAGGCTTAAGAGTTTACAACCGATAAATAAAAAGGTTTCATTTTTTGTTATGTCCTTTTCTTAAAGGGGGGAGGGGGTTGTCGGGTTGCCAGCAAGATGGCTCAACTGGTAAACTGAGAGCCTGAGTTCACTCCCCAGGTCATACGTCCAGCAGGGAAGACGGTTAGAGTTGTCCTCTAACCTTCACATCCTTGTGTCCCTGAATTTTGTTTACAAAATAACTTTTTTTTTTTTAAGTTTATATCTACAACTGTGCCTCAGTTTCTTCTCTGTGAAATCAGAGGGTGGTAGTTCCCTCGCTCTATAGGGAGTATGTATAATGATGACGGTAGTGTAAACACTGGGTAAGATGTCCCTGCTGTCACGGCGGGCTCCTAATGTAGGGTTACATTCTATTCTACACTAGAGGATGGTGTAAGTGAGCTGTTCACACCTGTGATTGCAGTCCTTGGGAAAGGAGGCAGGGGATTCAGGCTAGCCTAATACAGACCAGCCTAAGGAAGAGGGTAGAAAGGGAGTGAGGTGCAGCAGCTGGACGTGATGAGTATGAAGGAAGGGAACCTACCGAGCTGTCCTCGGCCTTGGCACCCAGCTCACATGCACAAGCCACACAGTACAAATAAGTGAGTGGGTCTGGGTTAGTTTGGGTTTTGGTTTTTTGGGACAAGGTTTCTCTTTGCAGCCCTGGCTGTTGTAGAACTTCTTCTATAGATGAGATTGGCCTTGAACTCAGAGACTCCACCTCCTGAGTGCTGGGATTAAAGGTGTGCGGCGCAAATAAAACGTTCTTCAAACAAAATAGAACTTGTTTTTAAAAATAGAGCAATGGAAGATCAGAGAGGCATTTGGTTTTTGTGTGTCCTTTGCTTTTCCTCTTGGAGTGATTTAACTTGTAATGATTGCTTGACTTGGAAGAATACTCTTTTTTTTTTTTTTTTTTTTTTTTTTTTTTTCCCCAAGTTTTAGTTTGTGAAGTGAGTAAAAGGCAAAACTGAGAGAAGCCAGTTAGACAAGGGTAAACCTGGAGAATGTATGACAGTACACTCATGGAGAGCTAGCTGTTTCTGGTAGGCTACCTCAGAACACTAATGTGAAGAAAGGTCTGCTGGTCTTAACATTGAAGGATTGGGTGACCTAGGACTTCAAAAAGATGGAGGACAGAGTGAATGGTTGAGAATTAAAGTGGGAGCTATGAATAGTTACTTATGAGGATTACATTGAAAAATTTTTATTTTATTCAATGTATTTATATAGTTAAGATGATCAATCTCATGTGTTTCAGATGAAAAAAAAGATATTGACCATGAAACAGTGGTTGAAGAGCAGATCATTGGAGAGAACTCACCTCCTGATTATTCTGAATATATGACAGGCAAGAAACTCCCTCCTGGAGGGATACCTGGCATTGACCTCTCAGACCCTAAGCAACTGGCAGAATTTGCCAGGTAAGTTGCAAGAGCCTTTCTTTGTAGTCTAGGAAGTGCTTGAATGTTTCCAGCTGTATTTTTCTTATTCCCATGTGACAGTGGTGGTTTGGAGTCTTCTCTAGGGACACTTCTGAAAACAAAAGAAAGCCACTAAGCAAAAGCAACCACTTTTGGTTTTGGTAGTAGCCTTGCCGATGATGTGTGGAGGGCAGAATTTGAGATGTTTGCAGACTGAGATGAAGCACATGCTCTAGGGTTCCACAGCTGGTGTTGCCCAGTGTCACATCACTTCGGTGCCCCATTGTTACATGTCCAGGTCTATCCTGGGTGCTTTGACCTCAGAAGGAACTTCAATGGTTGATGATTTGGTGTGTGATGAGTGTAGTAGCTCCTGGTGTTTTGTTAAGTTAGGCTGACATGGTGGGACTTCTGTGGCCTCCCAGGCTGAGACATGTTCTGAGCTGTCAATATCTGTATTCATTGATACTTGTGTGGTTGTCTTTCCTGAAATAGGCTGGGTTCCTACAGAAGTCTCTGCTGTTTATATTAGTTGTTAGTGTTGTGGGCCTTTTTTATGAGGACATGGTGGGGTGGGGTGCACAAATATGTAGCATTTTAAGTAAAATGGTATTGCTTAACAGTGCAGCATCCGCCCTCGCCTGAGATTAAGCAGACTCATTGGTTTCAGTTGTCAAGGCTTAGCAATGTTAAGACTCTGTGTGTCTTACCACTGCTTTTCAGATTCTGTTACCAATTATATTTTAGGTACAGTTATGTGAATGAATTTGCAACCCCACAAAAAAAAAGCTACAAATGAAGATTAAATTTGTAATGTACATGCCGATTTGGCAATGAGGTATGGTTTGGGGGCATACTGAATCAAATACTATGCCTGAATTTAATACTGTATGCTCCTGAAGTTAACTAGCTCTTCCTGGCTGTAAGCAGGATAAGGAAAAGGAATTGGATAAGGACACAGATGAGTGGAGCGTCAGCAATGTGTTGTAGACATGGTGGTGGTTGATGTGGACCTTGATGAGCCTAGAGTTTTAAGATAGTCTCGCTGTAGCCCACGATGACCTTGATCTCAAAATCTTGCTTCAACCTCCCAAGTCCTGGGATTACAGGTGTGTACCTCCATACCTGGCATGAACCTAGTGTTTTGCTAAATAAAAACCAGGCTTCTGTATTTTAGGGCATGTGTGCCAGAACTAATGCATAGTAGAAAATACAAATGATGTACAATCATGCCTGGGAATTGGGGTGCTTAAAGAAAATGAATGGAATTAAGGCACATTTTAATCCAATTATTTAGGTCCATGAATGCTGACAAAAAATGTGTGAACTTTTTGCAGAGAGCAGCTGCTAAAGACGTGAGTAGGGAGGAAGAGTTTTGGTCAGGGAGGGTTACATTATGGCAGAGTCCAAGATGGGTTGATCCCCTAGGATATGGGAGAAGGCTTCAAATAGAAGGCTCAAGCTAGAATAGTAGGGTAGATAGAGTCAACATTGGAGATGACAAGAGGTAAAGAATGTTTTCTGTTGTGTCTGGTTAGGGAAAAAAGGCCACCAGTATCCACCTTATGGCATCATTACCCTTCAGTCATTGCTCAGAGGTGTAGTATTTAGATTTAGGGGCCAAAGTCATGTGTACTTGATATGTTTTCAGGAAGAAGTTAGAGGGCAGTCATGCTAAATTCAAGATCTTATGGAAGTTCTAAGATGGGAAGTTTGGGGAAACCCTTGTGTTATAGAGGAAGAGGAAGCAGAGAAGGCAGAAGAGTAGAGACTTGGGAATGTGAGGCAGCATGGCTGCCAATGAAGAACCTTGTGAAAGACCAGCCAGGAGAGCAAAAAGTAGAGTCTCTATATTACACATTGCAGCACTGGTTCAGTGACAGAATAGAGAAAAAGAGAGAGGGGGAAGCTACAGGTCATGAGCAGTACAGCTCAGGTGTGATGACTCTTGGAATTGTTTTGACTTTCCCTGCCCTGATGTCATCTCAGCGCACCTAGGATAAAGAGCCTAACACCCAGGGATAAGGCCACTTATAGAGAATGATGTCATGAATGCCATGGCCACAGCAAGTGATGAGAAGACAGTGCAGTAATGTTTGCAGAGGAGCATTAACGGCGTTTTTGGAGCCCAGAGCCTTGTGCATGTTCGGCAGTGCTGCTGAACTGGAGCCCGGCCTTTATGGTCTTTCCTTTTACAGTCAGCTCTTAGGACTCTCATTCTGTATTAGAATTGTGTGTTGTCTTGCTCACTTTGACACTAAGGTGTCAAGGATTGGACTCCAGTCCCATCTTGAATTAGATCCATTAAAGATCATGTTGAGCTACATGGGCTTTATTGGTGGTAGAGAGGAATGCTAGCACCTGTATGCCCTGCTATTTTCAAGTCTCTGTGTTGTGAGACTGGATTGTCATGGAGTGGGGTCTTCCAGGAGCCCGTGACTGGGACTCCAACTATAGAATATCAAGTAGAGTCACCGGGTTCACTGTTGTAGATGAGACCATATGATCTCACCAGTTATGGCAAAGCTTGTTCTTCAGGCCTTTCTCCTGGCCTCTGTCCTGTGATTGAGAACAGCACTTGAGCCCCGAGGTGTCCTAGCTTATGCCTGAGAGTTGATGTTTCTCTCTTTTCCATCCTGGGACAGTATGGGTCTTGGACTTGAAACTGACCAAAGGATGTCTCAGACTTGCCACACTCTGCTTAGACTACTTAGCATATTAAATTCATAGACATAAATAAGTTTAAAAAGAAAAAGAAAAAAAAATGCAATGAATTTTATTTGGAATTTCTGTCTTTAAAGCTGGAGGGTTGGATTGCTTGGTTTTCAGAAGTGCTGTGTATTTTTTATCCAGTAGTGCTACGAGAAACACATAGTCATTCTTAGCTGCATGGTGTGTTTGAAGCTGGACCTGGGATATATGGGTGCTGTCGAAAGAAAGAAAGAAGGAAGGAAGAAAGGAAAGAAGGAAAGAAAGAGAAAAAAAGAAAAAAAATCAGCCAGTGGTGGCTCATGCCAGTAATGTAGTCGGGGCAGAGGGCCCAAGTGAATTTGAGGCCAGCCTGGTCTATAGAGGGTTTTCCAAGATAACTGGCTACACAGTGAAATCCTGTCTTGACTTGATAACCACCCTACCCCACCCCCACCCCCAAAAAAGGTTCTGAGTTTTAAGGTGGTACTACAGAGGGTGGGTGGGGGTCGTCTACTGAGTTTCCTGTTTTTGAAAAACATGGTCAGAGACTAGGGTCTGGTGAGTAATTTATGTCTCCTAATTTTAACTAGGCAGTAATTTTTTTTTATATTTCCTTAAAGCTGTCCTGTGAAATCCTGTAGTCTGCTGGGTGTGATGAGTGAACACCAAGCTGTAATCCCAGCACTTGAGAGGCTGAGGCAGGAGAATTGCAAGTTCAAGGCCACCCTGGGCTCTATAATGAGATCCTGTTGTTGGCAGAGGATAGCTGAGTGACCACAGAAACTGTCCCAGCAGCTTAGGTCCTGCCTGCTGGTTCTGTCTGAGTTTGTTGTGCTGGAGAGACGTGTACTTCTTACTTCCTACTGGAAGACTCTTTGCCTGTGAGACATTAGTACATTGGCATGTGGTAGGGCTTTGCTACATACAGTGCTCTGCCTAAACTGTGTTGGGAAGCTGCTGCAAATATGACTTGTGGGGTTCAGTTTTTGTGGTGGTGTTCCTTCCACGTGACAGACAGTTGAAGCAGCCATGTCTTTCAGCATGCCCTGCAGTTTAGTAAAATGAGTGAGTAGCAGGTAGAGTAAAAAGCTGTTCAGGGTGGCTTTCTGCTTGGCTTTTTCCTTTCAGTATCTTGGGTTTTTTGGTTGAAAGATCATTTAGAATATCAGAACCTTATGGGTTTGTTAAGCATAAATGATAAGTGATAATGATAATTTTAAAAAATGAATTCATTTTATCAGGTGTGGTAGTTGGTGCTTATAGTTCTTTCTTACCATGCCAGAGGCTGAGCCACAAGTTTGACGGGCTCATAGCCAATCTGAGCTATACATGGTTTAGACCCTCTGTCTGAAAAACCAAAGAAGCAAAAGGATGAACTCATTTTAAACCACGTGACCAGTGGTGATAGTAGCTGTCATTGCTCAGGGGTCTAGTGTGCTGTCTTGGACTCCTTGCAGCTCTGACAAAGGAAGTGGTGTGCCTGCTTACAGAGTAAGAAACCGAGGCTGAGACGTTAGTGATTTGCTCAAGGTCATGAAGCTAGTAGAAGCCAACTCCAAGTCATAGATCCATCCTGTCATTGTCCTCATCGTGTCTGGGTCTGTAAAGTATCCCAGTCAATGAAAGAACCTCAAGTTGTGTTTCCTGGTGCTGGGGTGAGGTGGGAGTGACCTTCATTTTTCTTTTGCACAGCTTGTGAGGGAAGAACCAATCTTGTTATGGACAGTTGTGTCCTCTTTTGATTGAGTCGTAGGTTTGCCCAAATGCATTGTAAATTTTCTTTCTAATATCAATACTGAATACATTTTTGAAAATGACATTGGGAATGGTGACATACATCTGACATCAGAACTTTAATGTGTGGAAATCAGATCACAAGTTCAAGGCTAGTCTGAGGTACATGATAAGAACCTATTTCAAAAACATCTCATTAAGACTTGAAAGAAAGCTGAGTAGTGATGGCATATGCTTTTAATCCCAGCATTCATGAGGCAGAGGCAGGAGAACCTCTGAGTTCCGTGCAGCCTGGTTTACAGAGCAAGTTCCGGGATGGCCAGGGTACTGTTACACAGAAACCCTGTATTGGGGGGGTGGGGAGGGACTTGAAAAAGAAATGGAAGCGTTCATGAATTGCTGCTGTCTCTGCTGATCTGACCTCTAGGTGGTGCAGTAGCACTGGTCACCTCCTCCTATGAACTGAACCCCAAACTTCGAGTTCACTGACATTTAAGGCAACAGAGACTAGTATGAATTATGACTGGAGACAGGCTTTTGAGACCAACAAAGACTAGTTAAGAACCCATAACAGCAGACACTTAAGTAATGGTTGCTAGCTGGAGTACTGGTCATCTACTTAAAGTGTGTCTGCAGGGTTGGATTGGGAAGAATGTTCTGAGGTTGGTCATCAGACACTGTAGAAGTTCTCTGTTTCTAGGCATGGAAGGTTTGGCCAGGTTGGACAGTGTAAAGAGGACCCAGACACTGTCCCTGCTGAGAGACGTTACACGTCATCTTTGGTACATTGATGTTAAGAGGGACCATTGGCTCAGTTATAGCTCAGATACCAACCTTCATGGAAGAGTATGAGGTAGCAGAACTAGGGCTAAAAAGATCTGCTTTCCAAATTTAAATCTTTTTAGTTTTTTAGGAACTCAGTTTCTTACCTCTTGATCATACACAAGTCTGTAAGGAATGCTAAAGACCAAAGTTGCTGGAAGAAATAGAAAATAGATAGATTGATTCTCAGTTGACAAGTTACAACCAGGAATGTACTATTTATTTATTTATTTATTTATTTATTTATTTATTTATTTTTTAAGATAGCTGTGGTGACAAAACTCTGTCTCAAAAACAAAGTAAAATTAAACATCCTATAAAAACTGTCCTCTCCAACCACCAAAACCCCAGCAGGAGAGCTGCCTGCTAGGCAGTGTCAGTGTACCTGTTTAATCCTAGCACTTGGGAGGTGGAGGCAGGTGTATTTCTTTGAGTTCAGGGCCAGCCTGGGAGTTTCAAGGCAGCCAGGGCTACACAGAGAAACCCTGTCTTGAAAAAAGCAAACAAGGGAGTCCCACCTGTCCACCAGCCCCTCCAAAGTAGCCAGTGCACGTTTGTGGTTTCTTTTGAGAGTTTTTATTACATGAGTGTAAATAATTCTGTGTAAAAGTAGTAGGCACGCTTCCAAAATTAATATCCCCAAAAGATGGTTTGTGTCTGTATGGTGTGGGCCCATTTTGTATGTGTAAGGTTGTTTGTTACTTTTTTTTTTTTTTTTTTTTTTTTTTTTTTTTTTAAGATGTATACTTTTGAGCAGCTGATTTCGGGAAACTTGCCATGACCTCACTCCAACAAAATAATGAGTCTGTAGTCAGTCAGGACTGCTGATGTTTGTGGGGTTGTTAGTTTTTATTTAACAGGGTGAGTGGGAAGCGCAGGTGTTTGAGTCATGTATGAGAATGGTGCTGGCGGTGCCGTCTCAAGCCACACCAGCTTTGCTGGAGGCAGCAGTGCAGGCTTTCCCAGCACCCACACTTTTACATAGAAGTCAGAAGAGAGCTTCCAGCTCAGCAAGGGAAACACCAGGAGCTTAGTGTTGGTGCTACGAGGAGAAATCTCAGGGACGATTTGATTTATGCTTGCTGAGTGTGACCCACTCCTACAAATCTGTCTCTTTCTCTCCTTTCTCTTTTTTTTCAATAAGAATGAAGCCAAGGAAAATTAAAGAAGACGATGCTCCAAGAACAATAGCTTGCCCTCATAAAGTAAGTAATGCGAGGGGAGTGTCGCTAGGCAGTGTGTGTGAGGAGTGTGCCCTTTGAGTTTCACTTTTGTAACTGAAACAAAGTGAGCAACTAGGATTTGGGGTTTATAAACACAAGAGTCTTAATTTTGTTTTGTTTTAGTAAAGGACACTTAAGATATGTTAATTGGGGCCAGTGTTCTTATTCCTGTTGATTGACTGTCCTGTGTTAGGACTATTTCTTTTTGGACCATTAACAAGTCACGTCTATCTTAAAACCTTGGGTTATACTTAATCCACAAGTCTTTATGCGACTCTAAGCTTATGACTGAAACTTAGAAATTGCTTTGGATATTGTTAGAGTAGACTAAATAAAGACTTGGTAATTTCCTTCAGCTTTCTTTTTTACTCTGTTAATTGTACTACTAGAAGGGTGCATAACTGTTTTCAAATGCAGCTAGTGTTTTAAAGTAAAGAGGGGTGACTGAAAGTACTTTGAGGTGCTGGGGGCGGGGTGGTCAGTTTTCAGACTCAACAGGGAAAAGATGTAGTGCTGAGAAACAAGGCGGAAGAAACCAAGAATGGAATAAAGAATTTCCAAAAAGCAGCAGTTGCAGAGTGAATGTACTGGGTAGATGTCTATTGAAGGCCGCGCGTGCACCCCATCTCTGGGCTGCTGTAGGTGCTCACAGTGTGGAGGTGTGGAATGCAGGTGGCGTGTATCTAAGCCACAGTTAAGACGCACTTGAAAACTGTTATGCCAGATGTGCCGGGGTCTCTGTGCTGCTCTGTGTAAATGGGAGCTCAAGTTTGAGGTCAAGGTGGAAAACTGGCTTTCCCCTCCCTCCCTTTTGCCTGTGATGCTGTCTAGTGGTGACCTGTGCTGTCCTTCTGTCATGCTGTTTCACCATTTCCCCACTCACTCCATCATGGGCAACAACTGCAGAAGAAATTGTTGAGGACATGCTGCTCTCGGGCACCACACATCCATCTGCCTCCCCCGCACTGGTATCGCTTTGCCTGCCTCTTCCTTTTTCTGGTGTCTCACCAAATAAATTTCTTCTGTAGTTGCCATTCCTTGGAGACCCTCTTGCTTCTTTCTCTGTCAAGAAGGGGAAAGAGGCAAAGAGAGAAGAGGGAACAGTAGGCGATGGAGAATGACAGCCCATTGTTGCAGCACAGAATACGGGGCCCACCAAAGGTAGTGGTGGACTACCGTCATTTTAACTCCGTTTGTTTCTCAGTGCTTCTGTTACTTCATCTGGGGGCTGTAGCTGGGTGAGGCGGCTGTGGTGTAGCTGGAAGCCAGGATGCTGGGTTCTACTCCCAGCTCGGCTGGCTACTACTAGTAGTGTGACCTTGGGCAAGTCTACTTCAGTACATCTCTAAGCCTCAGTTTCCTCATCTGTAAAGCACGGGTTTGCAATACAAAATAAGGCCTTTTTCTCAGCTGTCTAATTTTTTTTTTTTTTTTTATGTCTTAAATAGCTTAATGTTCTGTAATGCTAAGTAAAGTTAAAGGGGGGTGCTGGGGAGGTTGTTTGGCTGTAAACAACATCAGTAAAGGCTGTTCAGTGATTGACTCCTTCCTCAGTTGGCATTATGAACCACTAAGCTTCTCTCTCTGTTTTAAGGGCTGCACAAAGATGTTCAGGGATAACTCTGCTATGAGAAAGCATCTGCACACCCACGGTCCCAGAGTTCACGTCTGTGCAGAATGTGGTAAAGCGTTCGTTGAGAGCTCAAAGCTAAAACGGCACCAGCTGGTTCATACTGGAGAGAAGCCCTTTCAGGTAGAGCCAGTACCTGTTCCCCAAACTGCAAGCTAGGGTGCTGGGCAGAGTGGTGAAACCAAGCACCATGGGGCACTGGTGGGGGGGTATCTATTCCCACTCCTTCTGTGGCTCTCTGAAGGTCTGCTTGGGTTCCTGGTTCCTGCGTGTGACTGTAAGTGATAGATATACCGGGAGTGGGAGTGTCGCTGGGGACAAACAGGGTTATGTGAGTAACCCTACACTAAATTTCTAGCATGTTTACGGAGACTCAAAGGTTGTATGTTTGTAGTGAGTAGTGTGTTGAATGACTGATAGAGTGCTTATAAGTGCTGTTGGCACTTCAGGTGACACGTGGTGCTTCTTAGAGAAGAATCGAGTGAGTCTAACAGTTCTTTGTAACAGTAGGCATCACTAAATAATCTAAATCATCTGTATTCTACTTTGTGGAGTGTCTCTGAAAGTACTCAAGCTTTAAATGTGCACTTAGCACAACCCTTCTGTTTTTCGAGAGCTAGCCATGGCTTTGTAGTGTCAGAGATCCCTATCTGTCAATTCTAAATATGCTCAGAAGGGTCTCCAGACAAGGAAGGAGACACACTCAGCAGTAGGTGGTTTTCCATCCAAGCAGTGAGCCATTGACCCCCCAAGTTCTGGTCCTGTTTGCCAAGTGGGTTGATGTCTGGTTTTTCCTCGACAGTGCACATTCGAAGGCTGCGGGAAGCGCTTTTCACTGGACTTCAATTTGCGCACGCATGTGCGCATCCATACCGGAGACAGGCCCTATGTGTGCCCCTTCGACGGTTGTAATAAGAAGTTTGCTCAGTCAACTAACCTGAAATCTCACATCTTAACACATGCTAAAGCCAAAAACAACCAGTGAGAAGAAGAGAGAAGACCTTCTCAACCCTGGGAAGCCTCTTCAGGAGTTTGATTGGGAATAAATATGCCTCTCCTTTGTATATTATTTCTAGGAAGAATTTTAAAAATGAATCCTACACACTTAAGGGACATGTTTTGATAAAGTAGTAAAAATTTAAAAAATAACTTTAATAAGATGACATTGCTAAGATGCTCTATCTTGCTCTGTAATCTCGTTTCAAAAACAAGGTGTTTTGTAAAGTGTGGTCCCAACAGGAGGACAATTCATGAACTTCGCATCAAAAGACAATTCTTTATACAACAGTGCTAAAAATGGGACTTCTTTTCACATTCTTATAAATATGAAGCTCACCTGTTGCTTACAATTTTTTTAATTTTGTATTTTCCAAGTGTGCATATTGTACACTTTTTGGGGATATGCTTAGTAATGCTGTGTGATTTTTCTGGAGGTTGATAACTTTGCTTGCGGTAGATTTTCTTTAAAAGAATGGGCAGTTACATGCATACTTCAAAAGTATTTTCCTGTACAAAAAAAGTTATATAGGTTTTGTTTGCTATCTTAATTTTGGTTGTATTCTTTGATGTTAACACATTTTGTATAATTGTATCGTATAGCTGTATTGAATCATGTAGTATCAAATATTAGATGTGATTTAATAGTGTTAATCAATTTAAACCCATTTTAGTCACTTTTTTTTTCCCCAAAAAATACTGCCAGATGCTGATGTTCAGTGTAATTTCTTTGCCTGTTCAGTTACAGAAAGTGGTGCTCAGTTGTAGAATGTATTGTACCTTCTAACACCTGATGTGTACATCCATGTAACAGAAAGGGCAACAATAAAACAGCGATCCTAAAGAAAGATTATGGCAGAAAGAGATCTGTAAGCACAGCCTTATTTTCTTCTGTTGTCCAGAATACTTATAATTCTTGAGCCTCCCAGAAATTGGAAGCTAAATAAAGCAACTCGAGTTTCCTTTATTTTGCACTCAGTGACAGTGACTGTGATGAGGTCCGTGCACGGACACTTAGCATTTCCTACATGCCCTGAATTCTGAGAGCAGGCAGGAGGCACCCGAGCTAGGGAACTACCTCAGAGTATACAGACGGCCCACGGCTGGCAGGATTGTCCTTGATATCCTGGTGTGTGAGGACTGATCTGTTTGCATGGGCCTGATGCTTTCTGAAGGGAAGGCACTGGCTGGTAGTGGGTGCCCAAAGGGAGGATGGGCCTTCTTTCTCATCACTCAGGCTGCCTTCAGTGGCAGTGGCTCCTTGGCTTGTCCAACAGGAAATCTCAGTGCAGTCCTTATTAGATGCTATCAAATGTAGCAGTTGAGTGCCAGTAGCTGTTTGCTTGTAGACACACTAAGTGCAGAGCGGCAAGGCAATTAGATTATTATTAGAAAGTTGTACTCAGTGAGTACTTGGCTTGTCATGTGACCTTTTCAATGTATAATTTTTGAATCTTACCTAGGGTCAAATACCAGACTTGTTAAATATTTTATAAACTGCCGTGATACATCAAAATCTCATTATTCAAAATGCAAACCTAACTGTCTGTCTTTCTGTGCTGAATGCTTGACTACAAGGTAAAATGACAAACAAATACCAGATTCAGTCACAAAGAGGCCGGGAGACCAACCGGTCGAACACTTAGCCCAATTTCTTATGGCCTCACCAGGAGGATTGGTGACCTGGAAACAGTGGCCCGTGGCTCTGGAATTTTGAAGTGCCTTCTGAACCATACATGGAAATCGTAATTTGGGACATGTGTTTTATTCGTCCAGAATCTGATCCAGTGAGGAGTTGACAGGACTGAGCTCAGCAGACCCAGCTGTGTGCTAGAGGGCAGGCTTTGCTGTGCCTGGCAGTCAGGAGGGGGCAAGCCTAAAGGGGCCCCTTCAGAGCCAAGTACCCATGTGACTCTCCACCAGGCCTGGGCAGAGCTCCCGACGGCGCTTTTGTGAGCACCCAGGCCTTGGCTCCCTACCATCGGGTTGAGCTTTCCCAAATGCCCTGCAGTCGGAGGCCAGAGCCACGTTGCCCTCCCTCACCCAGTGTTGTGCTACCCTTGAGCCTGGCCCTGGCTCCTCAAGACCCTTGCCCAAGGCTCCACAGCAGAGCAGACCTGTGCTGTGAAAAGGCCTGTCAGCCAGCCATCCTGAGAGTCAGGCCCATGTGTAGAGTGAGGCCTCATCCTCTGTGCCTTGATTCCTTGGGAGATACCCTCGGCCATCTCTTCTGTCCCTTTCTGTCTGAATGAGCAGTCATCGTCTTTACCCTTTCTGTGTTGGCATTGTCTTCTCAGTGTGCAGTTAACTTCGGTTAGGAGTTCATTCGGGGGTTCAAAGACAACCTGGTGTGCAGGTCCTCGCTTAGGACAGCACCATAGGGAACTGACATGTCAGAAGAAAGCTGCTTCTCATTGGCTTTGACTTAAACCCATTTTGCTTGTTAGAATTTATAGTTTTGTTATAGATGTAATTTACTAAATTTGAAATGGTGTTCTAACAGTGAGTCCATTGTCTAGACACTTAACCTGATTTGTAAGTAATACTGATAGACATATTTTCTTACATCTGAGCAGAAATAAATGCATGTTTTTAGCAAATGTAATGTAAAAGCTTCAGAGGATAAGTTTACACCCAATAAGACATTATTTTCTATTTTTAAATTTGTTATTTGCCCCTCTTTGGTAGTGGGGTTGGGGGCATATTACCTGTGTACAGAGCCGTCACTCCAGAGTGACGTTTATTTCCCACAGAGATGCTGAGCCCTCGCCGAGCTGATCCTGTGCAATGTGTGTACTTTGCCCAGACTCCAGGCCTGAGGAGCTGAGGAAAACCAAGACCCCCCCACCCCCAGTTTGGTTTCCACACACAGGTCCTTCCAAATGCTGCTTGTTTTGATGATATGTTTGGGTATGTAAGGTCTCTTGAAGGGATGGTGTGTGCAATGCCTGTCCATGTTTCTAGGCAGGCTTAGCTTGTGTCTTCACATAGATGAGAGCCTACTGTCTGTCAGGGAAGTGTGTGGTGCTCTGGGCTTACGGTGCTGGCCTACCTTAGCACCCACCCCACCTTTCCACTCTGCAGGACTCACCTGTGGTAGAACCCTCAAATCACTGACTAGAGTGTATGTCTATGACCCAGGCAGTCTTGGCCCATAATTTTATCCACTCCCCACTGTAGACAGGGACTTGGACTACTTCTGCCTTTCCCCTGTGCTCCAGAATTGGCATGAGTTAGTCAATCTTAAGTGGTTTTTTTTTTTTTTTTCCCTTTCCTCTTGTCATTTAGCCTACAGCAAGAGTGGGGACTTCAAGGTCAGAACAGGGAGATGAGCACAGAGTTGCCATCCACGACTGACACTGAGAGGCATTGTCTTAGCACCCTGTTGTCTGCTGTGTTCCTTTTCTAGCACAGACTGTTTCTCTGGCCACAAGAGGCCCTTAGCTCACTCTGCAGCCCTTTGGTGTTAGTGTGACCTCTTCTAGAGCCCAGGTCCAGGACCTAGCAGATACGCTCTAGCTGAGGCTAGGAACTCAGAGCAGATACACTCTAGCTGAGGATAGGAACTCAGAACTCCACAGCAGATGTGTTTGCTTGCATCACTTGAAACTCTGCTCTTTGGTCAGAACAAAAGCTACTCCATGCTTCAAATCACATCCCAGCAGCATTGACCAAGTTGGTTAGGTCTACAAAATATCAAGCTTTTCTCTTGTTAACTACTCTCAGGGTAAGCCCAGGTGCTTTGGTAGCCTCAAGATGGCTTAAGTACAGGCTTGTCAGGTGAGTAAGTCATTCTGGGCGGGAGAGGGTGGCTGTGTGGCTGAGAGGCTACCTGGCATCTTTGGGCATAATCAGTCAGTATGGTGCCAGGAAAATCCTCCTCCATCTGGGACAGTATGTAGACTTCATAGGAAGGGGTGGGTGGCAGATGTGAACAGATGTCACTCAGTCCCTTATAAAATGGTTAAGACATTGGAATTGAGTGTTGGCAGTAGGTCACAGGCAGAGTGCACCTTCCAGACTGGTACAAGGTATGCCTAGCCAGCATTCCGGACATCACTGAGGGGGTTAGTTGGCAGCACGTTGCTTGGCATTTCAGAGTGGCAGATTTCCTGATACTCACTAGAGACCACTCAGGCACCCTAAGAAATGACACTGAGGATGGGCAGCTGTGTTGGTTGTCTGCCTCCCTGCCTGGAGCCACATGGTGTCTACATACATAATAAGGGAGGAAAGAAGGCATCAGTACCAGAGTCACCTCTTTCTAATGCCAGCAACTGTTAAACTCTGATGTCTACAAATAGCAAGAAATGTTGTGTTTTCATTTTCTGGGAACTCCCATAGGCCCTGGCTCAAGGACTTCTCGCATTGTGTGTCATGTACATCTCTTAAGTGTTCTTTGCTGTTCTGGAATTGTCCTTGGTTTTTTTTCCTTAGCTCATAGATCATAGACACAGAAATATTATAGTATTTAAAGCATCCGCATCAAGCATCAGATGGCTTCGCATCCAGAAAAACATAACTCAGTTTGAAACACCAAGCATGTGTAACATGGCTCTATACAATACAATAAAACACGCTGATGTTAAGCTTCTTAATGCCTGTGCTTCTGTTTGTTCCTTGCTTTGCTGACCTTCTCCCTTAAGCCTGGGGGTGAGCTACCCCACCAGATCTGAGGATTCCTAGATTCCCAGGGAAGATTACTGTTGAACCCTTCTACTTAGGAACGGTGTACCCGGGACCCAAGTCACAAGTTTGAGAAAGGTTCCACTCCCTAGCCAGAAGGAGTTGTGGTAAGAGCCCCATCTATTCTCCAAAAAACACAGCTTGGGATCGTGATCCTCCCCCTCTCCCCCTGGTTGGCCTCCGAAAGCTCAGGAGCCAAAAGATGGACTCATAAAACTTAGCAAAACTGCCCAGGACTTGGCTAGGAATGTACTTCTGTGGCCTTCCTGGGGCCCTGGAGCCTGATGGTGACACAAGCAAGGATCCCTGCCCTGAGTGGGGGGGTGGGGAGGACCTGCAGGCATAATGTTGCTGAGGTTGCAAGGCCTTAGTCCATGTAAGCCCAAAACTGCTGAGGTCCACAAAGCAGCTGGGATGAACATTCGTTCCTGTGTCTTTGGCTGGTAAATGGGTTTTTCTCTGTAGGTATTCCCAAAGACCTGGCAGCCTACTTTTGATGAGCCTGTAGTTGTAGCTTTAATCTCCAAACCACCAGAGAAATTGGGGAGCATTCGTATTGTGCTAAGAGTGAAGAAACAGGCCCAGAACACTCTCCATGGGCCACTTAAAATAGGGGCCTTTTAGCTTTCGCTGTGTGGTGTTGGTTTCTGGTTCCTGGGCCTGGGGGGAAGAGAGAGCCCATTCACTCTATTTGCAAAGGACAGTCAGAGAAGCCCCTCCCCCGGGGAAAATGGCCTGTTCCATGTAACCCTGCAAATTTCAGCATCAACTCAGGCCTGTGTCCCACCCTACAGGGGAAAGAATCACTGTATCCCAACTTGTCTTCCTGGAATTCCCAGGTTCTTGATTCTGTTCTGTGTTTACGTGTCAGAACCCGGGGTTTTTGTTTTTTTAAGATTTATGTATATGAGTGCTCTGCATGAATACCTGCATGCCAGAAGAGCATCAGATCCCAGTCATAGATGGTTGTGAGCTACCATGTAGTTGCTGGGAATTGAACTCAGGACCTCTGGAAGAGCAGTCAGTGCTCTTAACTGCTTAGCCATGTCAGACCCTGTTTAAGGAACTTATGGTCCTACATTAATGGCACTTGTATTTCACCTAGTAGAAGGAGACATAACATTAAATGCTGAGCTATGAAAAAGTGCACTGTCAGCCGTGTGTGCTGGTGTATGACTTTAATGGTAGCGCTCTGGGAGGCAGATGCAGGATGATCTCTGGAATCTGAATCCGAAGCCAGCCTGGTCTACAGAGCAAGTTCCAGGATAGCCAGGGCTACACAGAACAAGGTATGTATGGGGGCAGGGGGAAGACGTGCAGCTGGCCTCGGTGGCCCTGTGAGAGGGCTGACAGTCATCTCCTTGTCCCCTTCCTTGGCTTCTTTGTTGCATGCTGCCAAGTGCATCCATCACAGGCTGTGAGGCAGAGCAGGGGGCTTATCTCAGTATCTGGCTGCCATTGAGTTTTATCCTGGGAAGTGGTAGGATCCGGTGTGTACTTTAAAGACCAGACTGGTGGGCCCAGCACACAAAAGAGAGGGTCACGTCAGGACTGAGGCTTGGGGCACCAGAGCAAGTGTTCGAGTCCTGGAATGCTCCAGGGCAGACAGGTGTCTCAGCATCCAGGAATGATATGCTCCAGGGAAGGAAAATGCTTCCTATTCAAACAAAGCCCTGGCAGTGCTGGGTGCACACAGGACAGCAGGAAAACCCAACAGGCAGGATTAGCCCCAGTAGAAGCATCAGAGGACACGTTTGTGTCTCCCCGTGTCAGAAGTTATTAACTGACAAATTACTAGCCAGGTGTGATGGCACACACCTCTAATCCCAGCCAGGCAGCTGCAAGAAAGAACACATCAAAGGCAGCCTTGCTTATAAAGTGAGTTCCAAGCTAGCCTGGGCTACATGAGACCGTGTCGCAAGCTGAAAAGAACTTCAACTCTGCTTGGTGGCCCAACAGTGGCCACCAATCCTTTGGTTTTGTTTCAGTCTTTTAAAGACTTACTTATTTTAGAAGTATGAGTATTTATGTCTAAACCATGTGCCTGGTGCCTTTGGCTATCAGAAGAGGGTGTCAGATCTCCTGAAACTGGAGTTCTGGATGGTAAGAATCAAACCCAGGTCTTCTGCAAGAGCAAAAAATACTCTTAACTCAGCCCATCTCTCCGGCCAGCCCTTTATTCCCTTAATTAGTCTTAATTACTAATATTAGCTTAGATCACACTTCACACAACTGTACAAAATGGCAGAACAGCCAAGAAAGGCTTGACGAGGTTCAAGTTTCCTCGAGGCTCAGAAGGCAGAGAGCTGATTCAGGAAAGAACATTTTGGAAATCCGGTGAGTCTTAGGAGCCTCAGTGCTTAGGTGGTTGTTTGAGACCCGCGTGTTCAAGTGTAACAATCAAGGGAACCTGCGCTCCAGCTGGCTCAGGGCACTCAGGCAGTCCTTCAGTGCGCCAGTTTTCCTGGATGCGGGTGACAATGCGTGACCAGGTGGTGGTCAATATGCCTGCCGTATAAGTCTTGGAGAACTCCTTTTTACATTAAAAAATGTATGTGTGTGTGTGTGTGTGTGTGTGTGGTGTGTGTGTTGTAGTGAGGTCAGAGGAAAAGTCAGAGGAGTAGATTCTCTTCTTCCATTTATATGGAAGAGATTGAACTCAGGTTCATAGACTTGGGGGCAAGCACCCTTCCTTGCTAAGCCGTCTCACTGGCCCAGTGCTCATTCTATAGTCCTAGGCGAAGTGGATCCACCCAGTAGGATTGCTTAGTTCCCACGTCTGGTGTTTCTGATGTGACTTGATATATTCACAGAGATCATTATGTATTGACACAAATAAACGATCGATTTGTGCCTCCCGGTGTACTCGCAGGTGGTGTTTACTCGTGTAAACAGGATGTGGAGTCATTCTTGGCATTTACACTCAAAACTGAGTAATTGAGGTCCAGGCCGTGACATTTATAGCATGAAGTAACTCAAGGCCAGACCTGGCCTGTAGGTTTATTCCTTAAAGCCCTTGGACTCCAGCCCTCAGGGGAACTTCGACCCAGATTCCCATCCCCCTCCCCCTTTCTACCTCTAGGTGTGGGCTGCATCCTCTCACTTAGCTCTTGGCTCACCCATATTCCTTTAATCACAGTCACCTCCTTAAGAACAGTCTGGGGAATTTGGGAATTGAGGAAAGAGCCCCAGCCTAAGCGACCTGTACAAAAGCAAAGAACAGAACATGCGTGGGGCTTGGTGGCCCTAGTCATTTCCCCCAGCATCTCTGGAGGCTGAGTCAGGGGGAATCTCAAGTTCATGGCCTGCCTTTGTCCGATACAGACTTTGAATTCCAAATGAAGCTGTGGGAAGGCTGAGCGTGGAGCCCGTGCACGACGGGAGAGCACGTGCACGCAGAAGAACCTAGTTTCAACCCCTAGTACTAAAAGCAAACAGAATGAGACACTAGTTGCTTCTGCCACACTTGATGGGGTGCAACCATTCTGTAGGTGGGGACAGAATGTGCCCTGAGACTGCAGATGGTCGGCAAGAGGGGATAACTTTAAATCAGAGACCCAGCTTCGGGGACTTCTTACCTTCAGTCTGGGTTCTTTGCATACCACCTCCCACCCCTCATAAGCTGGGTATGGTGACACACCCATACCCCTTTGAGGCTAGCCTGTGCTACATAGCAAGACTGTATCTCCAAGCATAAGCAATAAAACTATAGTACTTATGAGAGATGAAGTTCAAGTCAAGGAGTGAACGGATGTCAGATGAGTTTGGGCTTGCAAGGTGGATCAGCAGCTAAGTATGCTTTCTGCCAAGGGTGAGGTAGTCCCTGTCAATCACTCCTCAAGTAATGGGCGTGTCTGTGTATTGTAGGCCTGGCACTGGAAGGGGGGGGGCAGCTGACCCACTCCTGCCTTGCTTGGTCACATTAGGATCTTTCTGGAAAGCACAGGTGTGTGCAGTTGAGGGTAATGGGGACCCTGGGCGCCCTGTGGCCCAGGCCTTAAGCAGATTGCCCCTGAAAACAGTCACTAGGCTGGGGAGCCAGGGAAGGCCTCCTCTTCTGTCCCCCCTGCCCAGGGAGTTGTCACTTATTTTCCTATACAAGGAAGAGAAGAGAAAGGCCAAAGTGGGGGCTCAGGGTCAACCAGACGTTCCTCTGCCTTCCGTCCCTAGAAGTGTGATTTTACACACTGTAGTTAGGTTCAAGAGGTGCTGTGGCACGGAGCTGGAGGACATGAGTACTTCTAATCCCTGCCCTTCCCCTCATCTATACTAAGGAGCCTTTGGACCTCAGCCTGGGAACAGCCTTCAGGTACAGCACAGGTAGTTAAGGGAGGCAGAGACTTCATGTGGCAGACTAAGGAGGCCTCTTCCAAGAAGCTCTTCCTGATACTGAGCTGGGGACACACTAGTTGCCCAAGTCAGGCACACCTTTTCTCCTCCAGGGATCCCCCACCACAGGCCTCCAGTTTCTGGAATGACGGTACTTTCTAAAGGGGCCTGTTTGTGATCTTAAGTAACACTCCTGCCTCCGTCCATTTACCCACCCTGTGGACCAGGAAGGCTTAGATGTAACCTTGACCTCCTCCAAGTCACGTGGGCCAGCTTCAAGTACACAGGCCATAGCCAGTGAGTCCCTTGCACCACACGGAGAAGAGCTTCACACACCTAGAAAATAAGACTTTATTCCTTTAGAGGACAGTACAACGGTGACAGGCAGCCAGAGCTCAGTTTCCCCCACCCAAGCAGGTCCAAACTGGCAACTCTGTACTGGTGCCAAGACCTCTGTGCCTTCACAGGCACAGGCAATGCCCAGAAAGACGACATTTACTGGGAAATGGATTGATTTCACACTGTTGTTCTCCTGGGCTCTCTGCCTACCTACCACTGGGCATCCTGACTGGCAGTAAGTAAGCCAGACATCAGCTGACCAGGGTCCCCATCTTACAGACAGGTATCCCGAGGCGCAGGGGTGAGAAGATTGTCTTGCCACAGCTGTTACACAGTTTCTCTGTGGAGACGTTGAGGCCAGTGGCCTATCTGTTCCCATCCAAGCCCTACACTGGCGGGATCCCCAGCAGGCTTGGTGCCAAGGTTCCAACCCTGCTCTACAGTTCAAGGGCGGCAGCGGAGAAGCTAGGCATGGAGGCAGGGTTAGACTGCAACACCAGGAATATTTCATGCTGCCCACTGTCCCTAACAGTAAGAAGTGGCCAAGTGTTTTCCTGGGACTATCGATGGAGGATTTGGGGAATGGGTAGGTCCTTGGCCAGCTTGTAAGAGTTGGCTCAGAGATACCCCTGGGCATGCTGTGCTTGGAAGAGTCTGACTGGCAGTTCGGTTTGCATAGTGCAGACTTAGCTAGGTTTGATCTTCCCGAATGTACCGTGTATGAGGAAGAGTCCTCATTTTACAGCTAGGAAAATAAAGGCCAGTGGGGTATAGAGTGGCTGGTAACACTGGCCAATGAGCAAGATTGGCTGAAGAGCCATCTTCTCTGTGTCAAGTTCCAACAAAGTGGCCCTGGGGAAGTCAATGGGACAGACAGTGTCACAGGCTGGAAGGCTGGGCCAGGGCAGGCCCAGCAGGAGTGGTAGAAGTGCCTGGAGCTGCCTCACTCTCTACCTGAGCCTCTTCACCCCGGGTATACGTAAGCACCACAGTGACCGTGGCAAAGGTGGCAGCATTAACCGGGAAGGCACGTAACAGTGTGGAGGCCAACCCTCGCGTGAAGACTCGCCAGCCCTCAGCCTGGTAGCTCTGCCGAATGCAGTCCACGATGCCACGGTAGCGAGGGCTTCCTTGCAGCCCGTCGGCTTGCAGCCGTGACTTAACCACGTCCATGGGATAGGTGGAGAGCCAGGATGTAATGCCTGATGTGCCGCCCGCCAGCAGCAGCTTGGGCACCAGCAGGCGGTCACCTGGCTCGCAGCCCATGGCACGCGTCAGTACGTCGTAGGTGAGGAAGTAGACGCCGAAGCTAGGTGTCTCACGCAGGAGTGTGGAGACCATGCCTCGGTTGATGCCGCGCAGGCCCTCATGCTGGTAAATCTGTACCAGGCAGTCCAGGGAGCCCTTGTAGGTACGGGCAGGGCCTACGGCCTGAAGCTGCAGCCTTGTCTTGGCCAGCTCCATGGGGCAACAGATTACACACTGAATGGCGCCTGCTGCTGCACCGGCCAGGAACTGATTGAGTGGTGAGTCTTGGCCTAGGGCCCGGAGGGTGTTACCTTGCACCCCAAACACCAGTGCATTGATGAAGGTGAGTCCCATTAGTGGTGAGCCCAGGCCTTTATACAGGCCCAGCACCTGCAGAGACAGAAATGCCATCAGAGATGAGGGATGCCACCCTGCCACTCTCCTCGGGCCCTCCATACAGAAGTGGCAGCCCCTCCCACCTGGCTATTCCTAGAATTCTGTTAGATGCAAAGTCCTCCACCCAGGACACACCAGCGATCAACTCACACAGCCATGGCCCCTTAGGGCCCGATAGCCTTTTCTGAGCCTCTAGCACCTCCGGGTTTGCTCCCCAGCCCTACAGTTGGCCCACCCAGGCACTCACACTTTCCTGCTTGACGATGGACTGGAAGCAGTGCAGTGTCCCTCGGTACTGAGGCTTCTCCGTGCTCTGGACTTGCAGCCGCACCTGCAGGGCAGGGCCAGTGAGCGGGATCAGGCAGAGCCATGGAAGTGATTCCCCTGGCCTGCAGTACACAGGGCTGGCAGCCAAGTAGCTTTCTGGGATCTGGGATTCCATGGTGGAGCTGGTTTGGGTGTCTGAGAGCTAACAGCCACAAGGACAGCCAGCTGCAGGTGGGTTGGCAATCCCCAAGACCTCTGACAAGTGGAAGAGAGGTCTCTCTTTTGCACTACCACCGGACCAGCTTTTGGGACCAACCCTTGCTCAGGTGACTCTTGTCATCACAGATGGGGATGAGGCCAAAGGGATCTCAGCCTGGTGTCCCACCAGTAACCTCCATCAGGGTAGGATACTGGGCCTCCATTCTGCTCCTGCTTGGTTCTTGCTAGTAGCCCTTTGACAACCATGGCCATGAATTATGAGCAGTGGCTGACAGCTGATAGCCTTCTTAAGGACTCATGGCAATAATTCCAGGGCTTGGGGACAGTGCCAGGCCTGGTGGCCCAGAACCTTTTCCACGTCAAAGCACTCTTTGTTGCCAGAGAGCTTCTCTGCTCTTGGCACACTGGCCTTTATGGTGGCTGGGAGAGAGAGGTGTTTGCTAGGCTCGGAATCCATGTTACTCCTGTAGGGAAAACTAGGTCACATCATGTCCTCAGGAGCTAGCAAGCTCCCTAGACCTGTCAGGAAGGGTCAGGCGTAGGCTGGGGTTGTAGCTCAGTGAGAGAGGGATTACCTGGCATGTGCAAGGTCCTGGGTTTGATTCCCACCAGCACAAAAATAAACAAGGGACTGGAGAGGTAGCTCAGTCATTAAGAACAGCCATTTCCAGAGGACCCAGGTTCAATTCCCAGCACCCACTCTGTGACTCAAATCTTCTGGAACTCTAGTTCCAGGGGATACAACGCCCTCTTCTGGCTTCCATGGGCATCAGGCAAACACATGGTACACATACACAAAGATAGACAGGTAAAACACCCATGCACATTAAGAACCAACCAACCAACAGACTTTTATAGTCAGTTTGCTTGAACACAATGCCAATGGCCCAACCATAGTTGGGGAGGCGTGGGCATGCAAACTGACTTTCTGAAAGAACACTTTCTAGGTCTCCGTGGGCAGTGGAGTGACTCCTGTGGCTGAACAGCTATAGGGGGGAAAGGGGAGGCTCAGCAACTCAGGGGACTTTTGGATTCCAGGACAAAAGTGCTTTCTTGCCCGAGAGGCCTGCTTCAGGAACTAGTCCCAACTAACTCAGCATCCTCTGCCACGCCCTGCTGAGGAAGTAAATCCAAGGCTCTTATTGGCTGGACATAGTTGTGGGAGATGTATTTGATCACAAAATATAAACACACTGCCACGTGGATGAGAGCAAGCTCATGGGGGGTGGGGCGAGGGGGGATGCAGAGAAGGTATCCAGACAGTGTGAGCATGGTGGATTGCTTTGTGGACAGGTTGACCAGGGCTTCGTTCTTGCAAGCCTATGAAGGAGATTCACGGGCCACCACTTGCTAAGAGAGTGTGGTCTGTGGCCTTCTCCCAGGGATACCTGCTGTGGGGTGACAGGTCTGTGCTGTCCAGAGCCTGTATTAACCCATTAACTTGACTCAAACTACCCTGGCATGCGATGGACAATGAGTCTTTAGTAACCTCATTCACCCCCCAATCCACAGATGTCTGGCCCAAGGACAGAGCTTTATAAAGTTAAAGCCAGTGCACAAGGCCAGGCCTTTACACCCACACTGGAAGAAATCCCAGCTCTGAATAGTTGAGCTCCTTCCTTTGCCAACAAGCCCCTGGTTCACTGAAGGGGAAAAAAAAAAAAAAAAAAAAAAAAAAAAAGCAGGAAGTGAACCTCAACCCAGCTTGAGATGTGCTCAGCCTCCAGGTCCTCCCTCACCCAAGAAGAGAAGGAGCCAGCTTAGTGTCTGTATCAAGTGCAGGTCTGGTCTAGGGCCCTGCTGATCACAGGTCACCTGTGGGCCCCAGGAAAACAGCAGGAGAATAATTTGAGCATTTACAGCTCCAGTCACAGGAGACATTTCCACAGGGGTTTTCCATCAAAGGATGAGGGTCTGTCTCCTTTACCTCTGTGCAGGGATCCTAAGAGCCTGAAGCTCCAGTTAATCAAGATGTGGTTCAGAGCAGGTACTGCCAGAGTACGTCCATGTTTAGAGCCCTGGCCACTTGAAAGTGGTGATCCTTGGGACCTTGCTGGGTGACACTACTTCGCAGTTACATGCCAGCAGTCAAAACAGTCATGACACGCACCCATCCATAACGATTGGAAGAGGAAACCCCTCGACTTTATTTCAAGTGTTTGTGACGTGGTCTTGCTAAAACAGCTCGGGCTGCACTCAGACTTGGATCCTCCACCCTTAGCCTCCCAAGGCTTCTACCTTAGTGTCTGCTACCACATCGAGCTGGTGTGGCAGGCTTCCCTAACCCAAGCTGGCCTCACATTCTCAATTCTCCCCAGAGTTGGAATTCCAGGTGTGCTACCACACCTTGCCCAGTAGGGTCTGATTCCTTTGTTTCTGTGTTTTTCACAACTCCTGGTGTTCTTTCAGGAATATGCCACAGGTGAGGTTAACCAGATGCTTGGTAGTTAACAGTAGTGGGTGATCCTTCCTGAAGCTCTGGGCTCAATTCCCAGAATCCACATGGTGGTTCACAACCACCTATATAATTCCAGTTCCACCAGGCACACACATGACGTACAAGCAAAATACATAAAGTAATATAAAAATCCAAGAAAGATGCTAGGGGAAAAGGTGAGCTTCCTCCCTTCGGTTGAAAAGAAGAAAACCTGCCCATCACTACCTCAGTCTCTGCCAGCCGAGTGACACGGACGCTTGGCTGTGGACTCAACCATCAGCTCAGCCTCTGGGAAGATGCAATTCCAGGAGGAAGGATTAAGGAAGGTAGCTCATTCAGTGGCCAATAGCAGCCCTGCCTTCATTCAACACCTGAGGATAACTTTCACTGTGTTCCTGGGGCAGAAACCCTGCAGGCCTGTCCCCGATGTCTGTGCCTCCATGAGAGACTCACCTTGACTGTGTCAAAAGGGTGTCCCACGATCACACCTGCCACACCTGGAAGAGAAAGGGACCTGTAACCAAGTGCCTCAGAACTCTGCAGAATCCTGGGGACGTGAGGTTCTGGCAAGGAAGCCTTGTCTTTTGTGGCTCATCCCCAGGATTCCTGTAATGTCCCCTCTGGTAACAAGAGCCAGCTAACGAGCTGACTAGCTCAAAGCATTTGTCCTTTCTCTTTCCCTGCCACTCCCTGAGGTGACGTGTTCCCTAGCGAACTAAGGTATAGTTCTAGTCCAGTGCCTGATACAAGAGGCTCTTGAGAATGTTGGAGTCAGAAGTTAGCTAGTCACTGAGATTTAAATTTCCCTTCTATTACTTATCTTCTGGGCATCTCTCCCTCTCCCTCTTTCTCTGTGTGTATGTGTGTGTCTATCTGTCTCTATCTCCTTCCTTCTCCCTCTCTCCTTCTCTCCTTCTCTCCATCTCTCCCTTTCTTTCTCTCTCTCTTTCTCTCTCTGTTTCTCTACCTCTCCCTCTCCCTCCCCTCCCCTTCCCCCTCTCTCTCTTTCTCTCTCTGTCCCTGTCTGTGTGTGTCTGTCTGTCTCTATCTCCCTCTCCTTCCCTCTTCCCCTCCCCCTCTCTCCTCAGGGTGGCGTGAGGACCCACTGCCTGCTGGCTGACACCTCCCAAGAGCCAAAACTACCCTGAGTTATACTCAGTTTATTTATCACTTAAGGGCCTGCCAGAGACCCCACCCCCAAGAGCAAGGTTCACCCCTCCTTGAAGGCTTAAGAGCATTCCTCACAGTGCATACGGGTAGTGAACATCAGTGAATCCCCTTCACCCCCACCCGACTCCCCACAGCCCAATGACCCCATTTCACAGAAGGAGAAACAGAAGTCAGCTATGTTTCTTGGGAACATCTGTCAATGGGCCTCTTTGGGGCTGGCCTGTGAGCAGAGGTGGGGTGCTTGCTCACAGTGCTTGAGGTCCTAGGTTCCTCCGTTAGCAATACGGAAAGAAAGAAGTCCCCTTTGGTTGCTAGTACTTTATGTGTTACTGCGCCAGCTGATGTTGGGCAGTGAATATTAACACTACAAACTGCTGCTCACTGTTCGGTTCATTCCAATCCTAATCCTCCGATTAACTCATTCCACAAATGAGCAAAGCCGGACAGAGGAGCCCACAGCAGTACATCCCTGGAGCTTGGCCAGGAAGTGATGAAACTGGAGCTGCAGCTGTGGCCTGGGGCTGTTTCCTGCCCACTCACCGCCCTGGCCCTGTGAAGACTGGCCACAGATCCTGCCAGGGCACTAGGTAACATCTGCTCCAAAACTGTGCCTCGAATCCTTCTGTGACGTCCATCCTGCTCCATGTATCTGCCCTTTTAATTTCTTTCTTTTTGAGATGGGGGTCTCACTAGGTCACACTGGCTAGCCTGGATCTCCCTGTATAGACTGGGCTGGCTTCAAACTCACAGAGATCAGCCTGTCTCTGTAGCATCGTCGTGACGTGTGACCGACTCTGGCCTCCATTCACTCTGCGCTTTCACTGTTCCGCACTTTTAATTCAGTAAAACACATTCTAGTAACACTTCCATCTTTACGCAGGCAAAAGGTGAGTAACCCCTGACCCCTCGCCCACCACAGGTCCATCGCTGCCTCTTTCCCATGGCTCGTCTCAGCTTGGAGACTGCCGGGCTATATCCCGTGCTGCAGGTAAGAAGCCTACTGACAACCCTCTCCTTACTGTTCTCTCAGGACGCCTCTGAGATTTTATGTGTGGACTTTAGAAATGACACCAGGGGGTGCCAAGGGGGTGGCTGTTTCTTTAAAGCAACCCTGCTTGGCACTCCACCAGCCTTCGAGCTGCCGTTTCATGCCCTGTTCCAAACTGAGGAAATTTCCACTGTTATCCATTCACACTAGCCACCACCTCCAGGCCCCCTTTCTCCTGGAGTCCCGCATATCCTCCCAGCTTTACCCATCTCTGGCAGTGGGACC
Source organism: Rhabdomys pumilio (assembly GCA_030674055.1). NCBI lineage: Eukaryota > Metazoa > Chordata > Mammalia > Rodentia > Muridae > Rhabdomys > Rhabdomys pumilio. The sequence continues at coordinate 20,973,692 of JANHMN010000022.1, read as the reverse complement.
TTGTTCCTCCCATGGAGAGCCACTGAGTTTTACCTGTTTTTTAACTTCCTGCTTAGTGGCTGCTGGGGCAGAAGCAGGACCTCACAGAGCAGAGTGGCCTAGCCCCTTGGTTAGCACTTTTTTGTTATTTGCAAATCCTACTTGTGGAACATCTTTTCTTAGGCTAATCTGAAACTCTTAAGGGCTTTGGAAAGCCTAGCACCCATGGTTGGTATGCTGGGCATCTGGGTATGCCCTGTTAGCTCTCCTCCCTTGTCCACAGGACAGAGCCCAGCTGTGGCCAGCAACAACAGTCTTTGCCACTTCCAAAACACAGCAGAGACTACGAAGCCTCTCGCTCAACCCTTCTGTTGGGAAGCCCCAAGGGGGTTCCCAAGCTGGCAGGCCTTGACATTCCCACTTCCTATCCATGTCCTTTTGACCTACAGTCTCTTTGAGACCCAGGTAGCCCTGCCTCACCCATCTCTGAGATGGATCACACCAATAGAAAGGAGCCCAGCTCCCAACTCCAAAGCCAGGGTAACTCTCACACTGATTATCCAAGGACAGGAAGGGCCACTGTTCTAGAGAAGCTGGCAGCACAGGTCTGAGAGAGGTGACTTACTACCAGAAACCAGTCAAGTACATGTCTCTCAGAGGGCTTAAAGGTAGGATAGGATGTATCCTGGGCCACTCAGGCACACCCATGGTGCATTCTTCCTCTGGAAAGAGGCCCCACCATCATCCTGTCCTTCAGAGAGAAAGAACCAAAGCCAGAAGCAATCAGGCTGGTATTGATAAGGCCGGATTGTCTGATACCCTGTTTCCGAGCAGTGCTGTGCAGTGATGGGAACCTGAGCACCAGATCCCATTACAGATGGCCGTGAGCCACCATGTGGATGTTGGGAATTGAACTCAGGACCTCGAGAAGAGCAGCCAGTGTTCTTAACCGCTGTGCCATCTCTCCAGCCGCAGTGACGGGAACCTGGAAGGCAAGCCTGGGGCACAATCAGATCGTGTCTGCCTCGCAGCCACGCTAGCCCTCCAGAGAGGTTGAGTGTGTGTTTCCCACCCCTCACCCCATCTCTTTCCTTACTGGATGAACCTCGGTCTGTAGGTGGCCTCCATCCCCATGTAGCTGAAAGCTCAGACCCACCTTGCTTTACTTCATGCAGTTGGGCACTCTCTCTACACACCCTGGGTGAGAATGCAGGCCAAGACTGGAGACAGGGCATGACCACCCTGAGACAGACTGGGTGAAGATGGATGGGTATCCCAGGCAGGGACACTTGAGCAAATGCCCATGGGCTTGTGGGACAGTGGGGGGTGTGGTCAAGAGTCTCTAAGCAGGCCCAGCCTCGGGGTGAATGAATATATGCTCCTCAGGTCAACGGTACTCACCAGGTTACAACTGGAGGGAACCCTGGCCCCGGGGAAACTGCAGTACAAGGGGGTCTTGGCCATAGAAGAGAAGAGGTCCTCGCCTGTCCTGTTACAGCTGGGGGCTAAGATGGGGCTCTTTCTGAGTCTCTAATTCCCCACAGGCTTATAGAAATCTCTGGGCTTTGTCCCCTTCCCACAGCTTACAGAAGAAAGACTTGGTGACAGTCTGGTGGTTCTCAGGCACCTTGCGGGCACGTCACTGATCTGGGAAGGAAGGCATCCTGCCAGTCCAGCCTTCTCCACCCAGGAAGAAGTAAGCACGGATTAAGCACCTAAGGCCAACTCCAGTCTATCACTGTTCCAGGCAAGACCTTTCCGGGTAGAGCCATGAAGGTAAGTGGATGAAGCCAGCAGGACAGGTGGGTGAGGAGCCAGGTTTGGGCCTCAGAGCTTAACTCAGCCTTGACATAACCGGCCAGACCACTGCCACCTCAGTCGATTTACTTGGAACTCCAATGGCTAAACCAGGCTCTCTGTTTAATACTTACTAAATAAAACTAATTCTCTAGGTAAAAGGAAAGGCACTAAACAGTCAACAGGTCCGCACCATAGGGTCATGGGCAGACCTGGCCTGCTCTCAGCTTTAGAGCTCTCTCCAGTCAGGTTGACAGGACCACCGATCTGACCACCCGGTGGACTGCCTCCTCCTCTCCTGAGCCCTTCAGCAGCTTAAAGCATCGCATTGGAAGCGCTGGGCACCTGGGGTCGGGCCAGCCCTCTAGGAGGTCGCGCGGTGTCACCAGCCTCGCTGGGACAGCTGCGGGAAGGGAAGGATCAGTAGGCTGTCCCTGCCTCCGGCCAAGCCGCGGTGCTGCAGGGATCCCCAGACCTTGCACCCAGTGCGCACGCAAGGGTCAAGAAGACACCTGTCTCCAATGTACCACTCAGGTTGCGTGCCTGGCATGCCGGTCATCTCCTTACCTCCGGCGCATCCAGCCAGGAAGTCGAGCGCCATAGCCCGGCCCGGCGAGCCGGCTGAGTCTTACTACTACTCGGGCCCCGGCCCGCGGCTGGCCGTCGTGACTCCTACTATCTGGCCTCCGGGCGCGCAGCTGCGTCGGGGTGGCGACTCCTAGAAAAGCGCTCCCCTGGTGTCCAGCTTGCAGGGCCTCACCTCGCACCGCGCGCCCCGCCCCGCCGGCCTCAGCCCTCCGCGGGGGCAGAGCGCAACCAATCGGTAAGCGAGGCGCGGACACACCCCGCGCTCCGGGTGCCGCCGCCAAGCCTCATTGGCTGAGCGCGCCTGGAGGGTGTGGCCTCGGGCGCGACGGGCAGGGGCGCCTCGGGGCTCAGTAGACAAAGACTGTGCTTCTCGGGCCCGCCCGCGCGGTGCAGGAAAGGGGCAGTGCGGTGGGCACACTGCACCCTGGAGCCCGGAACCTCCCAACTGCACGGGCCGAAGGGCGGCGCTCGATCTGCTGCGACCCTGGAGCCCCTCACGGTGTTTGGATGCGACTCTCCTGCTCAACCTCATCGTCCTTGCCTGTATCAGGAGGACACAGTGGCGAGTGCACACGTGGAACGCCGTGACTTTCCCAAGGCCTACTACGGTCTTGGACTCAGCTAGCTGTGAAAGTTCGAGAACGGCCGCCCACTTGGAGGGGCCTCCAAGGCCCTGCATCTCCTTAGGCGAATGCCACCAAGCAGAGGCAGGGGCTTGAGTTTGAACGACGCAGAAGCGTTTTCAAACAGAAGGAGCCTATGGATGGGGCCTGTGGATGGAAGGGTGCCGCCAAGCCCGTTGTGTTCGTGGGAGCCGCTGAAGGTTATGGAGAAAGGGAGGTTCCAGGACAGGGCTGGGAGCCGCCAGCAGGCCAGATCAGGGGCACGGGCATCCGGCTACAGCTCTGGGCCTTGGGACAGGGTGAGCTAGGTGCAGGACAAGGAGCGTGCAGGTACTCCAGGCTCGAAGAGCACTAAAGTTGAAATAGGGTAAGAACCCGACGCCCCCTCCCCCTATTGCCCCTAATTTCTACAACAGCAAGGAGTCTTGAAACAGATCCAAGTGATGGATACAACCATCACTCCTGGGGCCTTTGCTGGTCGTGACTTTCTCTTAAGCTGAGAGTGGAGTAACAGCTTCCTGTGGTTACCTGTACATTGCTCTTGTCCCTACCCTCTCTGAACTGGGCTCGGAGTTGTGGGGTGGCAGATCTGGTGGAGGGGCAGATCTGAGGCCAGGGACCCCAGTGGTTTTGAGAGATGGTGTTTATCCTTAGAATTGAATGGACCCTTCGTGAAGCCGACACCCAAGTCCAGGCCTGCTGACCCCTAGTCCAGTGCTTGTGGTGGCTACTGGGCCCTGAACTAGGGGTCTGGAGACCTGGGTTTGATCTTCACTGGCTTTGAGTCATCTGGCTGTCTTCGGAAGGCAGGTGGTAAGAGGGAGAAGGAAGTACACACCGAAACTGGGGTGATTGTGGGATCCCTCCTGAGGCCTGTGCCATCAAACCCAACAATCCTCATCCAGGGACTTAGCCATAAGAATGCCCTGGGGGCTAGGTGGTAAAGCTCCCTGTCTTCACCCCCGCCTCCCCCACACACACCACCCCTCTTTCTGGTTCTAAGAAATGGGAGGGCAACCAGTGAGACAAGAATAGCTCTTTCTGCCTGTGGCTTTGAGACAGAGATCTTGATATGTAGCCCGGGTTGGTCTAGAATTTGCCACCTTCATGGCTCAGCCTACAGGTACACACGATAACACCTGGTTCCCTTCTCTTTCTTTGGAGGTGGAACTTGGGGTCTTGTGCATGCTGGACAGGCAAGAGCAGAGCTTGCTGAGCCTCATCTCCTCAGCTCTTGTTTTGTTTTTAAGAGGACATGCATCAAACAGTCAGAGAGGAGGACAGGAGCCTGCCTTCACATGGATGCCATTCCTGGCAGTAGTTGTGCGAGGCTCTGACCCCTAGGAGTGCTGGGGTAGGGGTCAGGAGCCTCATATACACACATGGGCTACTCCATAGTTGAGCTTCAGAACCACTGGAGGGAGGGCCCCGGGACAGCCCCTGTAGGGATGCAGTGGGATCCCGTTGGCAGCCCTCTAGGTACCTTGAAGGCAGAACATGGGTGGGCCAGTTGTGGAGGGCTGGCATTGTGTCTGGACTTAATTAGGTTTGGGGATAAAATGTGTAAGGGGATGGAAGACTAAGCTGAGGTTGCATGCTGCCCCGGGTGGGTCAGGATTTGTCCTGTGTGGCTGAGTGTGGCCCCTGAGCCTGCTAGTCTGCGTTGTTGGGGTGGTGGGTGGGGCAAGCACTTATGTAGGAAGGAATCACTTGAGCCCAGCATCCTGCTCTCCAGGAGCCCTTTGCACAGGCCATTGATGATCTGAGGCAGAAGACAAGGCGGGTCCAAATGCTTGACCTTGGTTGTTAGCTGGGAAGAGTCCAGAAAGAGGAGAACCCAGATCCCGGGGCTGTATTGCTTTATTGTTTTCTTATGTTTTACAAGGGTAAAATTATAGCAGGAGTATACTACCTTTTCAGACTCTGCCCCATGGGTACTGAGATCTGTTCTACTCTGAGGATCCCAGCCAAAGGGCGAGCAGTAGGAGAGGAGCTGTGTGGGAGGGGGCTGTCACTGTCCACAGTGACGTTGTTTGCAAATGTCCTTCCTGAGATTTTACATAAGACAGGTTCAGTGTAGAAACAGAACCAGTAGTAGGCGAAAAGGAGTGCCATGCCCTTTGACCTCCCTGTCAGTCAGCCCCTACATCACCTGCTCAATGCCAAGAACACAGGAGAGTCTAACAAGATGACTGCATCCACTCATCTTCCCGCCCTCCCTTGCTGAGCTCTCATTTACACACCAACCCCGGTCCTGCCTGTGCCTGTATGGAGGCTGCCATCTTCAAGGAAGCCCTTTCCCTAACCCTGCAAAGCTCCAGAACTTCGAACTCTACCTAATTCTCACGCAAAGGACCTCACTGGAACACCACACACACACACACTCACACACACTCACATTTTTTTAATCCTTTAAGGCTGGAGGTGGTAGCTCACATCTTTAATCCCAGCACTCAGGAGGCAGAGATAAGCAGATCTCTTATGACTTCAAGTCCAGCCTGGTCTAAATAGTGAGTTCTAGGCTAGTCGAGGCTACTGTATCAGGCAGCGTTCTCTAGAGCAGCAGTCGCTAACCTGTGGGTTGCGGGTTCTTTATCAGCCTCTAGCTTCAAGAAATATTTGCATTGTGATTTATAACGGCAAAATTCTAGTATGAATCTGCAACACAACAATCTTACGGTTAGGGGGTCACCACAACACTATACTAAAGGGTCACAGCAGCAGGAAGGTCTGAGAACCACCGCTCTAGAGGAACAGAATTTATACGGAATCTAAAAACCCCTCACAGGTGTGCCCCTCCATTGTAGGCTTTTAGTTCATTCCAGATGTAGTCAAGTTGGCAACCAAGAATAGCCGTCAGAGTTACCTAGTGAGAAAAACACTCAGCAACAACAAAATCCTGCACGGAGGGCCAGATAGATGGAGTAGTGACAGACTGACCTGACACCTGAGTCTAGTTCTTGGGACCCATGTGACTTGTCCTCTTGTCCTCTGACTTTCACACTTGTGGAGTGGCGTGGCTGTCCCCCCCTCCCATCCCCAACACACAAAGTAAACTGTATATAAAGTACAAAGATTCCAATAAGAGGCTGAGGATACGGTTTACTTGGTATAGACCCGAGAGGTCTGAGGTTGGATCTCCAGCAGAACCTTCCATCAGAAGGCTGGAGCAGGAGGTTCATCCATAAGTTCAAGGCTGGCTTGTGCTACACAGTAAGAGAGCTCTTCTCAGACAGTAAGCTACCCTGAGGAGCCAGGGAAGTGCTGGAGGGCTAGGAAAGAACAGAGAACCAGGAGCAGCTCTCTCAGCCTGGCAGGCAGCCTTGGAGGAGGCTCAGACTGGTTTGGCTGGCTGGTGTGCCTTCATGTGAGTACCCACCAGAGGCTTCCGTGAGGGAAGTGAAGCATAGAGTTCCTCTACAGTCAAAATCCGATTCCCAGTCCCTGAGCAGGAGAGGCAGCTTGCATTGAAGCCAGCCTCCTCGGCATTCCTTAAGAGCTTTGGGGACAATGTCTCAGAGTTCTAGGGTGCTTCGGCTTGGCAGTCTTGCCTGTCACCTTTGTTTTCAGGTCATGTGTGCTTTGAGCTGGATTGGGATCCAGGGAGCAGACAATATCCAACTCTGCTGATGTCCTGCTACCCATGATGCTCTGGTTCCAGGAAGTAGAGGGTGAGGATTAATTTAATAATTGTGCTACAGCCGTGGGTGGGGTGTGTGGGAGTCCTGCATTTCCAATGGTTCCTCTGGGGTCAGGTCTTGGTTCATCAGAGGCTGCCTTGGCCTGCTTTAGAACTGACAGCCTTCAGGCGTCAGCAGATACCAGAAACTCAAGATGGTACTTGGTATAAATAGCTATACATACATACATACATACATACATACATACATACATACATACATATATACAAATAGGCTGCTGGGGCCCTGTTTCAGACTCTCCCCAGAACTGGAAAGTCATAGGTGTCCATCGCAGGTGTCTGGCCATATGTCATACTCTGCATTCCTCCCCCCTCCCCCAAGCTCACACTGGCACAGTGGCAGTCTGGTAATGCCAGGGGCAGGCTGTTCCCAGCCCACAGTCAGCATCAACAGGCCCTGGAGGGCAGTGGCCCGAGGAAGACCGTGTTCCGTCAAACTAGTTGGAGTTGGCACTATAGGAGGCAAGAGAGGAGGGAGGGGCAGTTGGCAAGGAGGATGCTATGTCCTGAACTCAGACTGGTCACTGTCATAGCGGGCATGTCACTCCATAAGTATCATATGTGGTCAAAGGGAGCCCTGGCCAGCTCCAGAGAGTGTGGGGGAAGTTAAAGAAAGGTGTTTAGTGTCTTGGAACTAGGAGTTCTGTGAACTTTCGTTGGGTCCTAGGCAATGTCCACAGCTTCTGCTGCTTCCCTCCCAGCCCTAGAGGTAACCCTGGGCAGGGAGGTCAGCTTCTCTCTTCCTTGTGTGGGGTTCTGTGTCTGCTCCACCAAGCTTTTATGCCATGTAGGGTGGAAAGCACAAAGGGCGTGGTTCACCTCTAAGTGTAGCCACAATAAAGGTCTTTCTGACCACAGCCAGGATGTCTGTCTGGCAGCTAGCAGGTGCTACACAGTAAAAACTCTACTGCCCCAAGCTTTACTCTCCCAAGCTGCTGCTACCCCACTAGCCATGTTTCTGTTCCTGGCCAGGCTATTCCTGCACATATGAAATGTGACCCAAACCACGGTGACCTACTCACTCCCCTGGCTCCCTGGAGCCGACTCTGAAACATACTCTTGCTTGCTGCCTGCCAAGAAGGCCCCTTTCAGATGGCTCAGCTAGCTCCTCTTTGGCCTCTAGGGTAGCCCATCTGAGGACAGCCTGTGCAGTTTGCAGCCATGGTTCCTGGCTCTTCATGATTTGGAAGTGTGCCTCCACAGGGCCGGAGAGACGACTCAATGGTTAGGAACTCTTGCCACTCCTCTAGAGGATCTGTGTTCGGTTCCCAGCACCTTATTGGGTGGCTCACAACTCCCTGTAATTCCAGTTTTAGGAAACTCAATACCTTCTTTGGCTTTTATGTGTTTTGCAAGGGTGTGGAGGGGGTGCATACACACATGTGCACGGTATACATTTAAAAAAAAAAAAAGCCTGTCTTCAAAATCTTTGACACTCTGTCCTTAAAAGGTGGAGCCTAAGGACCGGGGATATAGTTCTGTGGTTTAGCACTTACCCTGCATGCATGAGGTACTAGGTTCCATCCCCAGCACTGGACGGTGAGGAACTAGAGACTGTCTTCTTCCTGCCTGTACTGAATGGTTTGTACTGTAAGGAAACCTGTAAGGAAAGTGAACCCTGGGGCGGGCTAAAGGATTTGTCTATCTAGGCCGTGAAGCAGAGAAGAGACAATTTAATTTATTGTAAGTTGTCTGGCTGCCTTAGGGTTTTACTGCTGTGAACAGACACCATGACCAAGGCAACTCTCATAAGGACAACATGTAATTGGGGCTGGCTTACAGGTTCAGAGGTTCAGTCCATTATCATCAAAGCAGGAGCATGGTAGCATCCAGGCAGTCATGGTGCAGGAGGAACTGAGAGTTCTACATCTTTATCTGAAGGCTGCTAGTGGAAGACTGGCTTGTAGGCAACTAGGAGTAGGGTCTCAAAGCCCACGCCCACAGTGACACACCTACTCCAAGAAGGCCACACCTCCAAATAGTGCCTCTCCCTGGGCCAAGCATATACAAACCACCACACTGGCTTACAGCCACTGGCTGCAGGTCATTCCTTTGGGTGCTATGATCATGTACAAGAAGCGGATCCCTAGGCACACAGGTGAAGACGTGGGCAGGAAGAGGAAGGAAGGAAGTTGAAACCCAGGATTAGAAACGTTGGGGGCTGGAGAGACTGCTCAGCGATTACAAGTATGCCCTGCTCTCGCTGAGGACCCGGGTTTAGTTCCCAGCACCTGTGTTGGGTGTCTCACAACCATTGGTAATTCCAGTTCAGGTGACCTCATGCTCTCTTCTGACCTCTGCAGGTACTAGCGTGTTCATGGTACACATAAGAACAATCACACACATACACATAAAATAAATTTTAAAAGATTTTTTTTAAAAGAAACACTTAAAACTCATTGTACTGGGTATGGTAGTTCGTGTCTGTACTTCCAACACTCAAGAAGCTGAGGCAGAATTTTGCTTTTGAGATAGCATCTCAAGTAACACAGTCTGGCCTCATGTTGGCCATGTAGCAATGACTTTCTGATCCTTCTGCCTCCAACTCCCAAAGGTTGGGGTTATGGTCATGTGTCACTATGTCCAGCATGGAAGAGTTTGCAAGGTCCCTTTGTGTCGTAGGTCCTGAGGCCTGGGTGGTATGGCCTCTTGGGTTGTGTAAAACTCATGGTTAAGCAAGGTTAATAGAATGTGTCCAGACCCTCTGTGGTGACTCAAAGCCGTGTACTCCCCAGAGCCCTCCATGATAGCCCCAGGCATGGGCTGTGATATCCAGGTGAAGGAGACCTAAAGGTGGCCTGGATACCAGTAAGTAATAGCTACCTAGCCCATGGCAGGATGTGGCCCCATCAGACACCCCTTGGGCTTTTTCTGTTGTTCTTGCAGACTTGAGATTCACTACCCACTGAGAGAGTCAAGACTCTGGGTTGCAGAGATGGCTGAGCGGTTAAGAGCACTGACAGCTCTTCCAGAGGTCCTGAGTCCAATTCCCAGCAACCACATGGTGGCTTACAACCATCTGTAATGAAACCCAGTGCCCTCTTCTGGTGTGTCTGAAGACAGCAACAGTGTACTCTTAAAATAAACAAATATTTTTTTTTTTAAAAAGAGAGCCAAGACTCGGGGAGGTTGTTTCTCTAACCTGAGGTCACAGCTTTCCACAACAAACCTAGGCCCAGGGTACCACACCTTCCCAGTGCACACATACAGGACTCCCTGGCAGAGGTCTCTTCCTTCCTTGCCACATTCTCTATCAGCTCCAGCAAAGAGAAGGAGATGGCCTCAATTCACCGGCCCCTTCATGAGTACATTCACTATCATATAGGAAGAGGCACTTAGGATAGGATATATAGGAAGAGGCAGGGCAGCCACAGGCAGCTCCAGGCTCTCTCTGTTCCTCAGCTGCTTTGATCATGGACTACAACAAACCTTACCTTCCATGGCCTTGGGCAGCCTTTAGCCACTCTCTCCCACACCTTCCTCCCATCATCCCGGCCTTTGTCCCTCAGGTATCTATCTATCCATCTGCCCATGCCCCATCTTTGCCTCTGTCCATCTCTTACTCATTGATCATTCTGTTCCTACTTACCCACCTCCCCTTGCTTATCTGTTCATCCATTTCTTCATCTCTGACTCTACCTTTTTGTTGCTCCATCTATCCATTTCTACCCATCAGTCTTAGGGTTTTTCTGCTGTGAACAGACACCATGACCAAAGCAAGTCTTATAAGGACAATATTTAATTGGGATTGGCTTACAGGTTCAGAGGTTCAGTCCATTGTCATCAAGAAAGGAACATGGCAGCATCTAGGCAGGCATGGTGCAGGAGGAGCTGGGAAGTCTACATCTTCATCTGAAGGCTGCTAGTGGAAGACTGGCTTCTAGGCATCTAGAATGAGGGTCTTAAAACTACAGTGACACGCCTACTCCAACAAGGCCACACCTTCTAATAGTGCCACTCCCTGGCCCAAGCATATACAAACCATCACACCATCCATCTTTCCCTTGCTTATCTGTTCAGCCATCTGTCTATCTTCCATCTATTTTTTTACTCATCCATCCTTCCATCCATTCCACTCTCTATCCAACCTTCTTCTTTATCTGTTCACCCATCTCCCATCCGTCCATTCATTCATCCATCCTCTCCTTTTATCCCTTCCTTCCTCTCCTCCCTACCATTCTATTCATCCAATTCATCCATCTGCTCACTGACCTGTTCTCATTTTCCGCTTAACCACGCAGCAGCAGCCCACTCTGAACCACTCTGAACTCAAAGCATACACTTTGAGTGTGGAGGAAGGGCCAGTACAGGCCACCAATGTCTATGAGAAGTTTACAGCCAATGAGCAGTCAGTACAGGCACCAGCTATACAGTCTGGGGCATAGTTGTGGGTTTGGTGAGTCTGGGTGTATTTATTCAGAAGACAAAATGCTGGGGAAATTAGGCTCTGGTGACTCAGAAAACATGACTGTTCCAGGGTCGCCTTTCCAATTCATACTCCTTCTGTTCTCTCTCCCTGCTAATCTGGGTGTCACGTGATTCTCCCTAGGGCAAGATAAAGTTTTTCCATTCTTGATATAGACAGCATCAGCATGCTCAGGTGTAGGTAAGATATTAAGAGCTAGATGGAATGCTAAGGCCTAGGTAAAATGTTAAGGCCTACATGAAATGTTAGGGCCTAGGTAACTCTTACCTGGCTAGCCTGCTATTATAAGGAAACTTTCTCATATGTTTCTGCTGTTACTAGGAAACTTTCTCATGCCATAGTTGATTTCATATTCTGTTATGTCCTGTGCCCCTGGAAACCAATCATGATAGAACTCAGTAAAACTGCTTTGTATAGTTACCCACAATAAGCTTGGACCCAAACCAGCCGTCCAGCACCACTTTCTGCATTCTTGTATAAACTTTTATGGTATTTGCTTTTATAAGCTGCCCCCAGAATGGACCCCAACCAAAGAGCAACACCTGCACCAATATAAGAAACTATTTGGAATAAGACTTCCATATTGAGTAGGGGTTGGGTAAAGTTTAAGTTCCCAAGACCTCCCTGGGAACTGACATTTGACTTGGCAGAAAGAGATATGTACATAGGTAACTGACATCCTCACTGACAAGTTAAGACATGAATGTTAGACAGGTCACCTGTCACAGTGGACACCCCAACCAATGGGAGCAGGATACGTGTACAACAAAGACATGTTTCTAAGGAAACCCCCATCCTTAAATCCTGATTGGTAGAATAATTGGCATGGATGTTTATAGCTCTCAGGCTTAAAAAGTCCTGTAGGATCTTGCCTCAACATTACAGTCAGCCTCCAAGTCTGACCTGTGGCCCTGATCAATCAGTTTTGGGATGTGGCATTCAATAAACCATCCCTATTTGACTTAGGCTGGTGTTTGAGTGGTTTATTCAGTGATTCCCAGATTCCAACCAGAAGACCAAAGAAAGAATTCCACTCAAATCCAGATTGATGAACCTATACGTTTATTGGGATTGTTTACAAGAAACTCAAAAGGCATTTATGCTGCTGGGGAGTCTCACTCTGTTTTGTAAAAGTAACTGTTATTCACCAGATGTGATCGTCGTCTCAGAGAGGCTTACTGCTGAATAAGCTCTTTTTTTTTTCCAGTTCTTTCTGAACTCTGACTGTCTGGCTCAACTCAGCTGTTCTGGTTTAAAACTCCTCTCCAAGTTGACTGATTCAATCTGGCTTCTCTGGACTTCTCACTGAATTGCTCTGTTTGGCCTCAAACTAACTCTGGTAATTTGTTCTAATCTTCTCACTCCTTCTCATTCTCTGGCTTGTTCTGTCTTTACCTGTAGCCTGTCTCTGCAAAGCTATCCTGGCAAAACTGCCACACACACCTTTTCGTTAAGTAGCCTCTCTATCCTTTCTGTTCTTGTGAGAGTTGGGCATAGCCTATGTCTGACTCATTCTGTCAAATCTTTCTCTGATTCATCACTCTGTCTGCCCCTCAATTAGATGTCACTTTCAAACATGGCTGCTTCCTTCTACAAACTAACTTTACCTTCATTGTTTGGGATTAAAGGTGTGTGCTAAGGGTGTGTACATGCACACATGCATTGAAGTTAGAGAACAACTTGAGGAGTAGCTCTTTCCTTTCTCCAGTATGTGGGTCCCTGAGATCAAATCCAGGTTGTTAGGCTTGTTAGCAGGGAGGTGCCTTTATTCATTGAAGCTTCTTGTTAGCCTAGCTATTTGTCTCTTGAAGTAACTCTGTTACATGGAATAACAGATTGCAGACTGCTTAGTTAGAGCCTAGATTGGAGTTACTTTACATCTTAGCTACTGTTCTATTGCTGTGAAGAGACACAGTGACTAAGGCAGCTCTTATTTTTTTTAAACAAACCATTTAATTTGGGGTTTGCTTATAGTTTCAGAGGTCTAGCCCATTATCATGGTAGAGAGCATGGTGGCACACAGACAGACATGGTGCTGGAAGAGTAACTGAGAGCTACATCATGATCCATAGGTGTGTGTGTGGGGGGGGGGAGAAACAGAGAGACACTCACAGAGAGATTGAGAGACAGAAGAGAGAGACAGAAAGACAGAGATAGAGACAGAGATACACACACAAAGAAACAGAGAGAGACAGAAAAGACAGAGAGATACAGAGAGACACACAGAGACAGAAAGACAGATAGAGACAGAGAGACAGAGACAGAAAGACAGAGACAGAAGAGAAAGATAGAGACAGACAAAAAGAGAGGAAAGACACAGAGAGACAAAAAGAGAAACAGACATACACAGAGACAGAAAGACAGAGAGACAGAGACAGAAAAAGAGGGGGGCGCTCTCTGGGCTTTGCATGGGCTTTTGAAACCTCAAAGCCTACAAACAAGGCCACACCTCCTGATCCTTTTAATCCTTTCAAACATAGCACTCCCTGGTGATTCACCATTCAAATACATGAGCCATGGGGTCCATTCTCATTCAAATTACCACACTCTTTTGGGTGTAAGTTCTGAGAAAGAATGATTCCACTTCATTTTTACACAGGTAAACACTACCTGCTAACACACCAAGAAGCACAAACTGATCATTTATTTGTGCTGTTTATGAATGGTGCTTGTGGATATACCAACTCACTCCAGGAACACCAGACTCACGAACTTAACAACTATACAAGATGGAACCCTTCACCTGGATCTCTTAAAGAGGCACCCAAGTCTAGACTGGGGCAGGCGCACTGAGTGGCCAGTCACTTAGCCCCAGCCTTTTCCACAGGAATTTTGCCAGAGTGAGGACTCAGCCTCGAGTGCTGCATCCTCTGCCAGTGACACAGCCCACTTCAAACTGAGTCTTCCAGTGACCTGTACCTACTGTGTCTGTACCTGCATTCCTCGGACTTATCCAGACTTTCACCTATGTCCTTACGAGCTCTCTACTGACTTCAGGAAAGCTGGACTGAATTCTGATGCCTCTTTATCATCTTTTCTCAGACGCCTCCCTTTTAATGACCCCCCCCCCTTATGAGTACATGATAGCTGTCTTCAGACACACCAGAAGAGGACACTGGATTTCGTTACAGATGGTTGTGAGCCACCATGTGGCTGCTGGGAATTGAACTCAGGACCTCTGGAGGAGCAGTCAGTGCTCTTAACCACTGAGCCATCTTTCCAGCTCTTTCAACCTTTTTTTTTTTTTTTTTTTTTTTTTTCTCGAGACAGGGTTTCTCTGTATAGCCCTGGCTGTCCTGGAACTCACTCTGTAGACCAGGCTGGCCTCAAACTTAGAAATCCACCTGCCTCTGCCTCCCAAGTGCTGGGATTAAAGGCGTGCGCCACCACTGCCTGGCTTTCAACCTATTTTTAAAGGGTGTGTGTGTGTGTGTGTGTGTGTGTGTGTGTGTGTGTGTGTG
>JANHMN010000022.1:20898238-20959018 GCA_030674055.1 Rhabdomys pumilio | reverse complement strand
TAACTGGGAGCAGCTGCTGACCACAGCAGTCCTCACAGTCACCCTTGGGCTCTTCCTGGTTGTCAAGGGCTCTCTGTCTCACTTCCAACACATCAGGCCTCGAGGGCAGGGACTAGGTTGTTGAGTTTACTGAGGTGTCCCACGCTTTGGCACCTGGCATGTGTTGGTTGCATGCATCAGGAGCCTGGACAGGTGGGCTGCTGTCCAGGAATGATGACACAGTTAGGGAAGTGTAGGCGGACAGTACCAACTGGCCCTAACTGTGATAGCTGAGGATAGACACCAAGACTGGCAGAGAGAGAAAGGTGTCCGTGGTAACTGGGGTCTTGGGCCCCAGTGTCAGGATGGATGCCCTAACCACTGGCAACGTGGGACTGAAGGGGCCCGGTCCTCTCAAGTGGACAGTGCATTTTAGGTTCCCTCATTTTCCGAGGTCCTAGCTTCTTGACTGTAACATCTGGCTCAGCTGCCTCTCTAGAGCAGACTCATCATCTCCTTCTTGATCTTCTGTTAATGAATTTGCCTGGCAGTTCTGCAGGGATCCAGCTGGATCTTGCTCTGTGTGCAAGATTTTGTGGGTGCAGAAGCAGAGGCATAGGGAGCCCAAAAACCTTGTCTCAAAGCCAAATGGTAGTATCAACTTCTAGCCAGATGCTGATCCCATGCCCCTCTGCAAGCCAGGATGGACATCAAGGTTGGCCTTGGACAGGCTACTTCCTGGCCTCTTCTGCCCTCTGCCCTGTGTTGTGGCAGCCACTGACAATTTGTCTAAAAGTAGACAAAGTGTCAGGGTGAGGGGTCATCCCTAGTTTTTGAAACTAGCCTGTTCAAGGCCAGCCTACTGAGAACAGAAAAACAGGTGGACACGTGGCCTCCTATGCCCTACCCTGAGGGCCATTCAGACAGAACTGCTGAGTGTTCTCTGTCAACACGCCCCTTCCCTTCATTTGGCAGCTCTCTGGCCCTAAGGCCCCCTGTAGGGCCGCAGCCTGTGTCTCTGAGGCCCGGAACTGAACTAGCATAGAGACAACATTGCACCCCCTGCATGTCTGGGGGGGCCATCAAATATATTGACTCTAAGATAGTGGCTGCCTCAGGCAAGTCCCCTTTGGGGTCTTGATGGTTCTATGGTTAGAACAGGTCTTTACCCTCCCTTTTAGGACTGGAGGTAAACTGTAGAGTGGGGTACATTTCTGAGTAGCCACTGTGTATGCTGTCCCCACAAGCAGTCAGAAGCCTGGCATAGTCTGAATAGAGGTAGACATAGGACTGAGAGTTGGCCACCTCCCATGACCTCTCACATGCTTTCCTGATGCTCAGGTCATTGGCACCACGGACCTTGTGGGGCATGTGAGTGTGGGCATCAAAATATCCTGTTAAACAGCCCTATCTCCGCCTCTGCTCACAGGTATTTAAGATCTGCAGAATCTGTAGGAGCCGGCCAGTGTGGCACAGACAGCAAGACCAGAGCTCTTCTCAATTTTTCTCTGTCCATGGATTTTGTTGCTGGGGCCATTGGAGGTACAAGACTTAGAGGGGCGCAGGGGTTGGGGAGAGTTGGGGGCGGTGCTTTTGTGTGTATATGTGGTAAGTGGGAGGGAGCCCTAGGCAGTCAGAGTTTGAGCAGTCCCTTGGCATGGTCTTGAAGATCAGGCTGGATTCTGAGCCAGTCTAGAGATACCTGGCTTGGAAGCAAGATCTTGACCCTGTGGGGTGAGATGGTTGGGGTCCTGGGTGTGGGTGAGTGAGTTGTGGGTAGAGACAGAAGGTTCCAGGGAAGAACTCTACCCAGGAGTTCCATTTGCAGGGAGCAGGAGCTAGGTGTACAGAACAGGCCCAGCTGGATGGTTCTCTGGCCCACTGAGGCCTACTACTAACGTCTAACCCCCTGTGGTTGAAACTGTCTCCCTCCAGGGATAGATGAGAGAGGAGAGAGGTAGCTGCCTGCTGGACTCCATGCACCATTGATCCTCAGGCTGTGTAACTATTTAGAGTGAGGCACCCTTGGCCCTTGCAGCTATTGTGAAACAGCCGTGGGTGGCTCTTTCTCACTGCTGGGAACAGCCTGGGGGCTAGGAAGGAACACCAATTCCAGCTTCAGGGAGAACTGGCTCCTGGCCCTGCCTGGGCTGCCTGGGGTTTGACCTACACCATCGTGAGGCTGGCTGCTCCCCTGAGCCCTGAGGGTTAGCATCACAGGAAGTCACATCCTTCCTGTAGCTGCAGGAAAGGTCCTAGTCAGGGCATCCTTGCTCTGTGCTGGGCTTGGGTCCCTGGTCCTAGGGATTCAGACCTGAGCCTTTCCTTGTTAAGACCTTTAGATCTAGAGGTGGCCATGGAATGTGGGGCATAGCAACAAGGCTATATAACAACAAGATCCCCGATCAACATGTTTCCAGAAAGACAGAGGCACAGTAAGGAGGCCTAAGTGAGGAGGGCTTTGAGGGATGGATAGGAGTTGGTAAAGTGTCTGAGAGATGCAGAAGGCTGGTCTATCTAAGTCTCCTGTCAGGCACTTACTTTACACCTTCCTCTAGGTGTAAAAATCCATTCTTCTACTCACCCGTGGGTCTTCTCATCCTGGGCACCCTTAGCACCCTTGCTCAGGGGTAGAAAGCCCAAGCACTTCATTGGTCCCTGAGCTTCCTCAAGGTTGTGCTGGCTGCAGATGTGGAGGCCACGGTGCTAGAAGTCCCAGGGGCAAGAAGGGCATCGTAGATCTCCTGGTCCAAGGCCAGGGTGGGTACTACCAGCCTCTCTGCAAGACGAGTCAGCAGCTGTGTCCACTGCTTCAGGTTAACCAACCCCTCATGCTGAGGAGTGGTTACTTAGTGAGCAGTTCCTGAGGCTCTGACCACCAGGTGGCCTACTGCCTGGTCTGCGTGGGTGCTTAGAGGACAGTGTTGTACAATAAGCCAAAAGGCAACGAGTTGCAACTTCATAATCCCCTCCGAGACATGACCCCCAGTGGCTTAAGGACCTCCTACAGGCTCTGCCACCTCCCCCACGTGGGCCTCTGGGGGAGTTTGTGCAGACCACAGCAGCGGTACATACTGTCTCACACTTACCTTCCGTTTGAGGCAATGACCTGGGCAGGGGTCTGGGCTGCTCCCTTAGCCTTTCTTCAGGCCTTTCCCCAAGCCCTGGGATGTGTGGGTGTCTGCCTGGCTTCCATACAAACCCTGCACAGGCTGAGGCTTGAGGGCAAAGTTTACCTGGCTCAGAGACAGGGTCAGCCAGAGTGGAGCCAGGTGTTCTCCTAAAATGTGATGTCAGACGGGGAGGCTGAGGAATGTCCTTGGCATGGGCAATGGGCATAGGTACTGTTGGGGCAGGGTAGGGAGTGTCTAGTAAGCTTGGTAGGTGCACCCTGGGTCTCAGTTTCTCACCTGCAAAACAAAGGATGCAGACAGGAGGAGCTCAGGCAGGATCAGCTAGAGGTCAGTTGGGCATGGGGGAGAGGGGCTTACCTGAGACCACCTCCTTGGTGCCTTGGGATGGATAGGCTCTCACTGCTGACAGGGCCACCTCCTGCTGCTTCACGGGTTCTTCTGATTGCCTTGCAGGAGTCTGCGGTGTTGCTGTGGGCTACCCTCTGGATACCGTGAAGGTACAGCAAAGGCCCTGCCTTGGTTTAGAAGGTACTCAGTGTCTCTGGTACCCAGCTCTGGTCATCAATTAGAATGCTAACTGGACCTAGCCTCCCCCTGCCCCTGGTCATTACTGGAATACTATTGATTGATCCCTATGGTCCTTGGGACTGCCGCTCTCTCTCATCCTGTCCCTTATTCTAAAAGGGGGTCACTATCCCCACTCAGTCTACAGCAGCATGTGTCACAATAAAGGGGCAGAGCCAAGGCTTCTATTCACTTTACCCCAGGCCCAGGGCCAGCCCTTCCTGAAGTCTTCTTCCTCTCCTGCAGGTCAGAATCCAGACTGAGGCCAAGTATACCAGCATCTGGCACTGCATCCGGGACACATATCGTCAAGAGCGGGTAGGACTGGAGCCCGATGATACAGTGGCACTTGCTAGCTATACCCTTCCCCTTTAGCCCCAGCCTGTTGGCACAGTGACTGTGCTCAGTTCAGTGACCCCTCTGAGGCCCAAAGCTTGAGCACCTGGGATATTTATTGGGTGAAGACCCAAGTCCCTGTCTCCAGGGGTGAGGACACAGGGGGAACTGCACTTCTAAAGGCCTGGGAGGAGCCCATCCAGAAGGTCTTGAGGACACTATACAAGTGAACTTGGGGCTTGGTGCAGGCAGGGGTTAGTTGAACATGACGATGGTTCCATCATCATGGCCAGGCAGTTGTCTCTTCAACCCCTCACCCCACCTCAAACATCACCAAGTCCTGAGATTCCCAGGTCTAGCTTGGGTGGTGTCAGCACCAGGGCATTTTCTCTTGGCTGGGTCCTGTCCTTACGTGGTCTCCATCCCTCAGGTGTGGGGCTTCTACAGGGGCCTCTCACTGCCTGTGTGCACAGTGTCCCTGGTGTCGTCTGTATCTTTTGGTACCTACCACCACTGCCTGGCTCACATTTGCCGCTTCCGGTACGGCAGCAAGGACGCCAAGCCCACCAAGGCTGATATCACACTCTCAGGATGTGCCTCTGGCCTTGTCCGGGTAAGTGGAGGCAGTTGAGGGTGGAAGGGTGTCAAAGATACCCAGGGAGTCTGAATCACCTCCCAGCAGGTATCAAGACTGAGGTTCTGAGAAGGTAGACCCTGCAGGGCATGGAGACTGTGGAGAGGAACTGGGGATCCTGCCTGGGATGGGCTAGACTCCCTCCCAGTACACTTTAGTGGAAAGGAGGTGACAGCCTTCTCTGTCGGTGTGAGGACCCAGAGAGATAGCACTCACATGCTGGTGACCTTCCAGCTGGGAGGGCTCCATTGTCAGGGCGGCCACCAAATGCCTGAACAGCACCCAGTGTTACCATGGACACTTGGCATCCCTCATCCCCAGTGGAGATGGAGCATCAGCCACCACAGATGGGAGCACGGCAGGCAAGTGCAGCTGATGTCCCTCATAGGCCAGGATGGAGCATGGATAAGTCCTCAATTCTTAGAGCCCCACAGGCCAAGAGGCTAAGTATACCCACTGTACACAGTGCAGAGACCAAAGGCCGATAAGCCTAGCCAGCCAGGCTTCAGCCTCTCTGAGCTGCCGTCTCATCTGTAAGAGGTAGGTGAGAGGTAAGGCCAGGGATGGAATGACTTGATCCGTCTGAGTCCCACAGTGAGCACCACACCTTGCTTTTAGCAATGTGACTTCATCACAAACTACTGTGTCGATTATAGTCTTGAATGTAGTCACATTCACTTAGCACCCGGTAGGTGTTGAGCCAGTGCTCTCAGATAGGAAAGAAGCAGAAGGCCTAGGCTTTGGTCTTAATTGGGCTGGAATGGCTTTGAACTATGCTACCATCAAACCCCTGGGACCATTTAGCAGCGTCTTAGGGTCTGGGCTCTCAGCACCGCCCTGGTGGTCAGAGCCAATCAATAGAAGGCTGGGTCCTAGAGTGTGTGGGCAGGCTGTAGGCATGTCCTACTCTCTTTCCTCCTTATTCTAGGTGTTCCTGACGTCACCCACTGAGGTAGCCAAAGTCCGCCTGCAGACACAGGCCCAAGCTCAGACACAGCAGCGGCGGCCATCGGCCTCTTGGACATCTGTGGCTCCCGCTTTGTGTCCTGCACCCGCTGTTTGCCTGGAGCCCAAGCCTAAGTACAGTGGGCCGCTGCAGTGTTTAGTCACTGTGGCCCAAGAGGAGGGCCTGCGGGGACTCTACAAGGGCAGCTCGGCTCTGCTCCTTCGTGAAGGTCACTCCTTTGGCACCTACTTTCTCTCCTATGCTATGCTCTGCGAGTGGCTCACCCCTGCTGGTCAGAGCCAGCCAGGTGAGTGACAGGCAGAGGGTGGGTGGGGTTGGTGGGTGGAGTTGGCCCCGTGGCATGGGGGCTGGGAGAGGAATCTAGAAGCATATCTTTAACCCAGGCATGCTTGTACATGTGGCCTCTCAGGTTGCACGTGCAGCTCACTGACACCAAATCAAACTAAGCAGACTTATCTACCTGCCTTAGTTTTCAAGTAGGGTTTTCTGAGGGGAGTGTGTGACTATCCAAGGCCACACAGTGACTCTGTGCTAGAGGGGTTTATCTTGACTCTGAGTTTCCTTGGGCTGGGTCCTGTCTCCAAGAAGCTTACAGTATGGTATCTCTTACTGTCTCCCCTGCAGATGTCTTGGGCGTGCTGGTGGCTGGAGGCTGTGCTGGGGTCCTGGCCTGGGCTGTGGCTACCCCCATGGATGTGATCAAGTCACGCCTGCAGGCGGATGGGCAGGGCCAGCAGCGCTACCGGGGTCTCCTGCACTGTGTGGTGACCAGCGTGCGGGAGGAGGGTCCCAGGGTGCTCTTCAAGGGACTGGCACTCAACTGCTGCCGAGCCTTTCCTGTCAACATGGTGGTCTTTGTAGCATATGAGGCTGTGCTGAGGCTCACTCGGAGCCTGCTCACATAGGCACCGGTCAGCAGCATCCACGTCACACAGCAGCTGGAGGCAAAGGGAAACATGGGTAGGCTTAGGATCCCACAGGGCTGTAACCGGAACAGCAGAGGGCCTTCTGTGCCATGACTTAGGGGACGCCTGAGCTTGGCCAGCCTAGCTGCTGACTGCAAAGTCAGGGAGTTGATCTGTCATCTGCTTGGGAGTCACAAGTCAGGACTGTATGGGTCTCCTTGATGAGGACATGTGTCACTTGGAGTCATTTTTCACTGAACAACTGTTCATTCCTGCTTGCACTGTCATGTCTGTGCTGATTTCAGAGCATACCCTAGCCAACCCCTCTGATTTCAGAGCATACCCTCACCAACCCCTCTGGGTGCTAGGCCAACCTCTAATCACAGTTCCACTTAGCATCCACCGACTCACAATGTCCCCTCAGAGGCAGGCTAGGTAGGTACCAGAGAGCAAGCTGAGCCATCCGGCTACAGGCTGGGCTGGTTCCCTGTCCTCGGCTGCTCAGAGGGCCTACCGTTCTCATTGCCCGAGGAACTGGTGCAGGGCATCACCATCACATACCCACACTGTAGGTGCTGTACGGGCCACAGGAAAATCCTGGAACCTGGTTTAGGAGTGGCTGTTAATAAATGTTTCTGTGGTTGCTCAGCTGTGTTGCTCTGTGGTTTGTGGGGCCCTGGCCCTCCTACCTTGCGCTCATCCAGTGCCCTCATGAAGCCTGTCTGCTCATGGTGGGAGAGGAGGTGTGGAGCCTTGGCCTTGTGGACCAGAGTTCTTACCTGGGTGGCTAGATGCTCCCTATGTAGAAGGTCACAGTGAAACCCTGCATAGCCCTTGGGCTGGCTTTACTTCTTTCACTCTCTGTGTGGTTCTTATCCGTGTCATAACCCGGCCAAACACCTGGATGGAACTCTGCACCAAGGATGGGAAGGTGCTGGGTACCTTACAAAGGTTTTATGAGCCAGTCAGTGTCTTAGAGGGCAGGGTAGGATTGGGTCTGCCCTCAGGCACATAGTAGGGTTAGCCTGTGCTTCTCCAGGCACCCTATGGCTTCCAGTGATGGACCACTGAGAGTTCGGCTGGAGTACAGTGAGCCTACTCACTGGGTCTTCACAAACAATCTTGTGGTATAGCTAGATACCTGTTTTAGCAGTGCATGCTCAGATGCAAAGCCTGGCCATGTATGCACATGTCCTCCAAGGTTTTTTTTGTTTTGTTTTTTTGTTTTGCGTGTGTGTGGTCCAGTGAAGCTGTCCATTTTCTTTTTTCTCTTATTCTTTTTTTTTGTTTTTTTTCGAGACAGGGCTTCTCTATATAGCCTTGGCTATTCTCTTTTTTCTTTCTTTCTTTTCTTTCTTTTTCTTTTCTTTTTTCTTTTTTTTTGTTTTTCGAGACAAGGTTTCTCTGTGTAGCCCTGGCTGTCCTGGAACTCACTCTGTGTAGACCAGGCTGGCCTCAAACTCAGAAATCTGCCTGCCTCTGCCTCCCAAGTGCCACCACTACCTGGTGGATTAAAGACATGTGCCACCACTGCCTGGCAACTTTGCATTTTCTAGAAGGGGCAAAATCTGTTTCTGGGTCAACTCTTGTTATCCAGGTCCTTGGACACCAGATCTCATATACAGGGCCCTTGCCTGCAAGATCTTCTGTCTGTGTGATGTCATCTCCTGGGCCTCTTCTCTGGTCTCACTACCTAGGCACTCTGGGCTCCTCCCATGAACCCTGGCTAGCTGGCTGGTTGCTTGTCTGTCCAGTCCTCAGACTGGGAGTTACCCAGGATTTTTCAGCTTCAGGTAAACAAGGGAACAGAAGCCTTGCAGTGAGGTCCTGGTTAAGATGAAAACCAGAGAGCTTTCAGATGGGTTGGAAGGCTACAGGGGCAGGACTTCAGGACCTAGGCATGTCTCCAGCTGCAGCCTGGAGGGAAGGCTGTCCAGCCATCCTCTGCAAACATCTAGGAGGGGCAGACAGATACCCAAGATACAGCTGTGATGGACTTCTGAAAAACTCTCTTCACCTCCTTTGGGTCACGTAGTCTGGCCAGGCTTTGTGTTCTCTCCCAGTTTCAGCGAGGCATCTCTAAACGGTTCCAGTTACTCTGTAGATTTAAGAGCTATTTTGCTCTCACGCTCCCACTCTGCTCTCATGCTTTGAGCACAGACTTAGCACGTCTGCGTCTCTTGAATTGCAACCCTGAAGCCCTGTGGTTTTAATTTCTGAACTTCAAAGTTGACATAGCTTAGGGAGGTAAAGATGCTGGGACATTCTGGGCCAGTGCCTGGAAAAGGACAGCTAATAAAATATCTCCAGAGTCACCAACCCCGACTCTTGGCTGCCACTGATGAAAGAAGTGACTTAGCAGGAAGGGCCTGGAGCTCACTGTGTAACTCAGGCTAGCTTCACATTCTCATTGTCTTCCTGCCTCAGCCTCTCAAGTGCAAGGATTTTAGGTATAAAGTTACCATCCCTGGGCTCACTCCTGACACCAGGAGCAGCAGAGTCAGGGAGAAGGAGCTGGCTGCCTCTGAGTAACTCACTGGAGAAGAGCTGGTCTCCCCACAGGCCTACTTCAAGAAGAAAAATCAAGGCTGTAGTTGTCCTTTCCAGTGAGAGCTAAAAGCTGCCCTGGAGTGCTCCCTTGAGTGCTCCCAGTGTGTGCTGGCTGTAGACCTATGGCCCAGGAGAAGGGCCAATAGTGTAACTCTGGAGAGTTTCGCCCAGGCCTGCTTACCCCTGGATATACTGTTCTAGATGGGAGCTTTCATCTGTTCCTGTCAGAGGGGCTCACACCCCATCTGTGTGATATGGATGCCCCTTAGAATGAAGGCTGTTCTTCCTGGAATTCTCTGAACCATTTGGTACTGAACACTATTCCCAGGCTGGCCCCATTAAATAGCCTGTGGAACCTTCTAGGGAGCTCAGAGAGACCACAGGGTTTTGGCAAATGTGGTAGTGGGTGTTGCAGACCTGAAGCTACCCTCACTCTGATGAGCAGCAACCTTGGGCATCTCCTCTGTGCATTCTTACACGTAGGAGATGGAGCTCCCAAGAGGCCCAGCTGTGGCTGATGGGGGATGGGATGGCCTGGCCCGGGTACTCACTCCTTCCTGGGCCCAGGACCCCATCTAAGCCATCAGATGCTCTGACTGGTAGACAATGACAGCAATGTCTCTCCCCTCATCTGCACACCAGAACACTCCATGGATGCAATGGTGCTTCAATGCCAGGGCATCATTCTGAGAGGCAGTGGTCAGCCCGGATCACTGGGAGAGAGCAAGGCAATCTTCTGTATGCTTCTCCACCTTTGGCCACAGCCATCTAGGTGAGGTGCTGGCCTGGGAATGTGGCCAGTCTAAGTGGGATGGGGCCACGAGAGGAGCCCGTGTGAACTTCATGCCATACTCTTGACACTTTCATAGGCTCTGAGTCCAAGGGCCGTGCGCAAACCTTAGTGTTCTCCAGACCAAGTCGGAACAGACTGCTCAGTAACAAATTCACTGTCTGGCCTTGGACAAGTCATGTCTGCCTATTTGCAACTGAGGACAGATGAGTAAGCTGAAGCCAGGTTCCATTATGCCTGGGTTCCATTGCCCTGCCCTGCTGGCGGCCCAGCTCAAGCCTGTGTTCCTCACTTTAGCACCTCCCTGAGTACCTAGCTTGCTGCAAACGGAACGTCACATGCACATACCCTTGTTAGGCTGATAGACTGTCAAACAAGGTGGACGAGTGATCTTGGGAAGGAGGTGGCTTCTTAGGACAGTGGCCACCACACAATGATCCCTAGGAGCCTAGGCACCCTGGGATTTCCCAACTCTGCATTTCCCAGCAAGGGGAGTGGCTACAGCCTAAGCAACAGGGGCAGTGCCACAGGCCTACAGCAAGTTCACGTTCCTCTGCAGCCTGCCCGGACAGACAATGACAGGGACAGGAGCACAACAAAGTTTATTATTTTTTGCCTGAAAATGATGTAAGGACAGAACACTCAGAGTGGCCCTTGTGTCTTCAGAGAGGACAGACACTTCAACCAGGGGCTTTCCCTGAGATACGGCATCTGCTTTTCCAAGACTCTGAGTGATGGCTCATTACATGCAGCCAGCCCAGAGGGAGACCGCTGGGGCCTGGACGGCTGCTGTTCTTTTCTGTCTAGCTATGGTCCACCGGCCTGAGGCATGGCCAGCACACTGTTCTGGCCTGCCCTCCACTTCAGTCAAGTGTCAAAGCAAAAGCATCTGCAAAGGTAACAGATCGTCCTTAGAGTCTGGCGGTCGGCTTTACAAGGCGGAGTCTTGGGGAAGTTAGTAGACTAGGGTAACAAGCATGATTCTGGAGTGGATGGCACGCGTGATCTGGAGTTTAGTTACCTCAGCCTCAAGGTTCACCCACAAGACTCAGGTTAGTAGAAATGACCTAGCCTGGTCTATAATCAGTGTTAAAAGCATAGAGCTCAATTATCCACCCAGCTTTGTGGTGCAGAAGACTGAACCCAGGGCATCATGCATGCTAGGCGAGTGCTCTACTACTGGGCTATACTTCCGGGACAAAGCTGATGATTTCCTAGCCAAGTATAAAGCAAAGCTTGTACGTCTTACATGTAAGAGTGTGTGAGAGAGAGAGTATGTGTGTGTGTGTGTGTGTATGTGTGGCGTGGACTCGAGCAGCAGCATGTCCCACCACATATCTCCTTGTCAGTTTTTCCCAGCAGTTTTCAGTTTTACAGTAATGACATTCTGACTCCATAGAAGCAGAACCAAATGCACATTACAATAGGATCTTGCTGGGTAGGCTGGCTCAGAACTTGTGTCTTAGCTTCCCGAGTATGGAGATTATAAAATGTGTACAACCATGGTCAGCCGAGCACACACACTAAAAAAAAAACCTGGAATACATTTTAGAATTTGTTCTGGAGCCCTGGGCTGCTAGGTGGACATCCTCTGTGGACCAGGGAGGCATTACAACTAGGCTGTTTGTGGGAGAGATTCCTGGCTGGGTTTCTATCTGACCACGCAACATTAGCATCACCTCATCACCTTTAGCAGACAATAGATGGAGAGACATCACAGAAGAAACAGCATCCAGAATGCACAAGTGCATAGAGACCCAGGTCCAGGAATTACCATGTGACAGAAGCCTATTGGGAGTGTGACTTGATTTGACAGGGTGGAATTACAGACAGGTTTGTCACAGAAAAGAGACATTACTGGAAGTGGAAAGACAGCTGCCGGGGCGCCATGAACTTCTTCACGGTCTCTTCGGTGACCACCTTGCGTCGGGCCTGGTGCTCTGCTATCAGGGGCTGAAGGACGTCAATGAGCGTCTTCTTGAGTTCCCCAGTGAGCATGGCTCCGCTGGTGTAATCCTGCAGGAAGGCGGATACTGTGAGCAGTGGCTCGTGTGTCCACACCATCCCTCACTGAGCTCTGGTTCAGCCTATGTCCCTTTATGAGCTATGATGAAAGGGTCACAGTAACCTGGGATTTACTGGACATTAAAATGCCTTGTTTCCTGTACCCTGGGCTCCTTTCCTTCTTGTCTGTTTTATCTTCTTTTATTATTAAATAATCTAGAAGCCCTAGAAGCCTGTTTTTTAATGAGAGACATAAAGGGAGTACATGTGGAGAGAGGAAAGTGACATGGAGCTGAGAAGAGTGGAGGGGGGGAGAGAGGGAGGGAGGGAAGGAGAGAGGGAAGGGAGACTGTTATCAGAATATATTGTCACCTAAAACACAGGGGGAGAACTGAATGCACCTTCCAGCCCATCGGCTCCTACGAGACCTGACACCTTTTTCCTGACTGTGCCACTCTTTAAGTGGACAAAACAAAAACCTAAAACACAGGCGACAGCAAGTTGTGGAAAGCTGCCTGCAGTTCCACACCACAGGCACTAACCAGCGAGTGACTGGGTACTTCCTCAAGAATTTTCCTGAGTGTCATGTAGTTCTTTAGCTGGCTCTCGCTGCCTCTTTCCTTCACTATCCTTGGCACTGGTTCCTGTGTCACTAAAACTCTTTAAATACTTATCCCCATATTCCAAGCACTCAGGTAGCTGAGGCAGGAGGATTGTCATGAGTTTAATGTAAGTCTGGTCTATACAGGAAGTTCCAAGGCTACACAGTAAGATTCTGTCTTAAACAATAGCACCAAAAAAACCTCCACAATGGTGCAGTGTGCCTGAGACGGCTCTCTCAGCGGTCAGCGCCTGAGACGGCTCTCACAGCGGTCAGCGCCTGAGACGGCTCTCACAGTGGTCAGTGCCCCTGAGACGGCTCTCTCAGTGGTCAGCGCCTGAGACGGCTCTCACAGTGGTCAGTGCCCCTGAGACGGCTCTCTCAGTGGTCAGTGCCCCTGGGACGGCTCTCTCAGTGATCAGTGCCCCTGGGACGGCTCTCTTAGTGGTCAGTGCCCCTGGGACGGCTCTCACAGTGGTCAGTGCCTGAGACGGCTCTCACAGCGGTCAGTGCCCCTGGGACGGCTCTCTCAGTGGTCAGTGCCCCTGGGACGGCTCTCACAGTGGTCAGTGCCCCTGAGACGGCTCTCTCCGGCCTCCACCCCCACAACAGTGCATGTTTGCACGATTATCTGCTGCTGTTTCTGTGTCTTTGGGTGAAAAGCTATTTTCTATTCCATAGGATTTTGTTGGAAAACATCCCAAAGCCAAGGCTCTGTTTGTCCCAACCTGCTCCCTGAGAGGCTGTCCTGGGACCATGGGCACCAAGTCATCTACCAATGTGCAGTTTTACCTACATTTCTCTGCTGACAAGGAAGACAAACCTCTCCATGCTTACACTCTGGTAACTATTCAAGGACTCTTTCCATGTGGTTAAAACTCGGAGGGAGCTTCCGTCTTTTTTACATGTGGAACACCTTATGAATTTCTGGTCATGTGCGCAGGGCCTCTGCTCATCTCTGCACTGTTCCAGTTTTGCTATATATGCTGTGGAAGCAGGCACCTGGTCTGTCTTCCTACATGTAACATCTTGCTATGTAGCCCAGGCTGTCTGGGAACTTACAATCTTCCTGCTGCAGCATCCTAGTAGCTAGGTTTAAGTAAGGATGAACCACTGTGCCTGCTTCAGCCCAGGCCTCCGAGGACACTCCAGCAACTCACAAAGCCCAGCCGGGCTGCTGGGCTCATGTGGGTAGGTGGCAGGGCTGGGGTCAGCTCACCTTTCTGATCTGTTCCAGCCTGTCGTCATCTTCAAGGAAGAAGGTCAGATACATGAAGGACACATCCACGTCACAGTTGCCTCCAAACTGCCTGTGCTCCTCCACAGTGTCTCTTCCTCCAGAAAATGCATGCTTGTTGACCTGTGCCAGCACAGAGGCCAGTCAGAGTCCCACGCTGTCCCTGGACATTGGTCAGGGCCCACAGGATGGTGG
This sequence comes from Rhabdomys pumilio, assembly GCA_030674055.1. NCBI lineage: Eukaryota > Metazoa > Chordata > Mammalia > Rodentia > Muridae > Rhabdomys > Rhabdomys pumilio. Next base: position 20,945,122 of record JANHMN010000022.1, on the reverse strand, counting down.
TTACACTAGTGACTCACGGTGAGGAGCAAGAGAGCAAGTGTTTGACCCCATCCCCATGCCCCATTGCTCAGAGTCACAGAACAGTCTGGAAACCAAAGCAGGCTAAGATCTAGGGAAGAGCCAAAAGGTTCTTCAGAGTCAGTGGCCAACAGAGAGGATAGCAGATGGGGCTGTCTCCATTGGTGGCAGGAAAGTAGCACCCAAGCCCATATGCCCATGAGCCAACACAGCAGAGGGAAGCTCCACTCTCAACATGAGGTGGCAGGAAAGGCCTGTAGGGAGTTCTGCACCCTGAAACACTTGATGTGTCAGAAAGCCCCAGACGGGGCTGGAGAGATGGCTCAGTGGTTAAGAGCACTGGCTGCAATTCCAGAGGACCCGGGTTTAATTCCCAGCACCCACATGGCAGCTCACAACTGTCTGTAACTCCAGTTCCAGGGGAATCGGACACCCTCATACAGACATACATGTAATCAAAACACCAATGCACATAAAATATAAACAAATAAACAAATAAAGCCCCAGCTGGGCTTGGAGAGATGACTCAGTGGTTAAGAGCAGGCTGCTCTTCTAGGGGACCCGAGTTTAATCACCAGCACCCACTACTGTCTGTAACTCCAGCACCAGAGGATCTGATGCCCCTGTCTGGCCCCGCAGATACTAGGCACTCATGTGATGCACAGACATACATGTAAAACAAAGAACACAGAAAACCAAGCAAATCCAGAAACTAATGAAATGGAGCTGAGCACAGTGATAGGCACTTTAACACACAGGAGGCCGAGGCAGGAGGATTGCTTGAGTTCAGGAGTTCCAGGCCAGTCTGGCAACACAGATAAACACCATCTCCAAGCAAACAGAAGAACTAAGGAGAAGAGGTGGGTGTGGTGTGGTGAACCTTTAACCTTGGCACTCAGGAGGCTCTGCAGGTGAATCCCTGGTGGTCTGAGGCCAGCCTGGGCTACAAGGTGATCCGGTCTCAGAAAAGTAAGTAGTATGTAGTAAGTAGTAAGTGGGTGGGTGGATGGATGAACAAGTAGACATGAGTATCAGGGGTAAAGGTTGCCAGTCTCTGTACCTTACAAATGCTGCCTGGAGGGCTAAGATAATTTCCATAGCCATGCTTTGTCTGAATATTTTGTACAAAGTTCCTAAAACCTAAATTCTCTTGGAGAACTACTTGGTTTCCAGGCTGCTGACTCAGGAGAGCACATGTGCCCAGAGATGGGAAGATCCAGTGTCCTCCATGCAGGACCCGCCACCTTCCTGCTTTATGACACACACGTTCTGTGAGCTGCTCCAGAAAGTTCATGAAAGCAGAGTGGGACTGTGGGGCCCCTGGTGCTGAGCTGGTCTGTCAGCCAGCTTCACGGCGGGCACAAGAGTGGGCTTAGGCCTTAACTTGTGAGTGCGCATGCAGAGAGGAAGCATCAGAACTGAAGACTGTAAGAGACAGTTGGTGTCTGCTGGAGACCCACCTGGCAGGCACAGAAGTCCTCTGTGTTGAGGGTAGATGGCAAAGTCCCCTTGCCTTGCTGACTCACAGGGCAATATAATCAGGGCCCCGACTGTCGGCAGCTGCATTAACCAGTGGCTAGACTTCTATACTGTAAGCCTGACCCTGCTGCTGGAGGCATCTCAGCCCAGCTCTGGGCTATGGACTCTGGGCCATGGTGACTGTCTGCAGCTGAGGTGGGCCTACCTGTGACCCTGAGCTCTGCAGGCCCACCTGGTTCTGCTCTTATTCATGCTGTTCACCTAGCCCTCGTGTCTCTGTTGGTTGTGGCAAATGAGAAATACTCCAGAGTCATTTAGTTGCTTCTAAAACCAACTTCTTACACCAAGCAGAACTATCTCCTGCACACCTCACTGCCCCTTCTCTGCTCTGCATTCTGAAGTTTCAGACAAAAGCAAAAGAGAAAGAAAGATCCTCCAAGTCCCCAATCCTACCAGCTCCCATGCTAGGCAGGGCTGGCGGAAGACATTTCCGGGGAAGAGCTGGATATGAAAAGTCCCCATTGTCAACCAGAACCCGTGGGACTTTCCGGAGAGCTTGGGGGCCTGGCAGGGACTCTGCCTATTGTATAACATTCCCCAAATATGTTCCTCTCACTCCACTCAGACGTGGCTCCAAAGGAAATGTCAGTGACTTCCTGTACTCATGAGGGCTCACTCACTGGCGGCTCGCACTGAGCTACAGCACTGGGCTCTGCACCGTGTGGGGACGTAAACTCCTTTCTAGTTCTACTTTCCAAGACTTGCAAATATTTACCAAGTACCCAGCCTGTCAGACGGGGCCCAACTAGTCATGGCAGTCCTGTCAGAGGGGACTTCCCAGTTCTGTCCAGGAGAACACTCAAGAGGACAGCAGCCCTCACCATGGAGCAGTGGACCAAGGCAGGAGCTTTGTGCCGAGTGGACAGACTCTGTCTCCTGACTGCTTCAAACAGCGCAGCCAGGCATGGTGGCACACACCATTAGTCCCAGCACTCACGGGGCAGAAGCAGGTAGATCTCTGCCTGGTCTGCCTTCAGTCTGTCTCAATAAACAAACCAGCATCCCCAGAAGCTGAGGGAGAAGGAAACTCAAGACATCAGCAGAGTAACTGGCCTGCTCAGTCTGATGCTCAGATAGAGGCCATCTTTTACAGTAATTGACAACAGCTTCATTGATGACTGTAAAGAAAATACCAAGACTCTGCTTCTGCACCATGCTGGAGAGATACACAGAAAAAGGAAATAGAAAAAGCCTGCGAGCTTTCACCTAATGAAGGGGATTAAAGACTGACAAATTCTCAAGCACTTAAATCCAAAGGCCGAAACTCCCAACCCACCCAAACCTGAGCTCCCCTGCGGCGTGCAGGGGGTGAAGTAGGGGTGGGAGTGGGGCATGAGGTTCAGCACTGCTGTGAGTCAGAGTGGTCTGGATGGTGTGCTATGGAGCCTGCGTGCTGCCTGCGTGCTCACCTTGCTCTTGATCTGCTTGGCTGTGTCAGTGAGGAAGATGGAGGAGTTGGGGTCGCTGGCACTCATCTTGGTCTGAGCGCCCTGCAGGGCAGGGAAGAAGGTCGAGTGCAGCAGGGCAGGTTTAGGATGGCCGATCCTGGGGGCCACGTCCCTCGTCATTCTGAAGTATGGATCCTGGGGGAGAAGGCTCGGGTGAAGACAATGGAACAGATGGCCAGGCTCTGGCCAATGAGGGAGTCACCCTCACGGGAGGCTCCTCTTCTTTTAACACCCTCTCCAACACCTCCGCCCTGTCTAGGAGTCTAAAAGCACAGCCAGCCCCAGCTCTGCCTCCTGACCTGGTCAATGGCACACGGGATGAGGCACTGGATATCTGTCCGGTCTCGGAAGATCTTCGGGAAAGAGTTGCTGAACGACGGTGCGGCCTGAACAGCAGGAAAGCTGATCTTCCCTGAAAGAAGGGAGATGCCCTAATGTGTCGGGCTGACCCACTGCTCTGGGAAATGAATCCAGTTAGAGGAATCAACAACGGGCTTCCTACTCATGGAGAAAAACTAAAGAAAGTCAAAAACCACAGAAGAGGAGATAGTCAAAGTTCGGCCCTCCCCAGGTCCCATCAATTTCTTCATGGCAACTGTCAGTGTGTTCAGCTGTGCCTACACCATGCACTGCTGTGTAACATATGCTCTTTCAATGTATCTGGCTGTCATGGCCACCAGTGACACCACAGTGGCCATCCCCAGGAGCTTGCCACTCTTCACAGCTCCACAGCAAGGCACCTCCTTCCATCTTACCAACACGTGAAGTCAGGCCCAGGGGCTTGTGTGGCCTGTCACAGTACACAGCTCAGGAGGCGCTGAGTGAGGACTGAACACGGTGCCATGGCAGGCAGGACAGTGACTCTCACAAGACGCCACTCCTGGACTGCTCACTTCAACTGTGGGGTCACCCTGATGCTGGGGCTCCAGTGTCAAGTACGTCTCAAAAGCATCAAGATCATGCTCCAGTAGCTGGGAACGAGTCTGACTGAACCATCCAAGAGGAGGTGAGAGGACAGGGGCAGGCAAGCACGGAGCACAGAGGCCCTCTCACAAGTCTCAGAGAAGATGGCCTACAAAGGCCAATACATTGAATGACAAAGACATGTAGAGACATAACCACGGTATACAGTTGGCAAATCAGTGGGTGGGTGGGGATAAATCATGGGAGGAGCGTAGAGGGTGGGAGGGGACCGAAGTTAGTCAAAATCCTTATCTACCTACCTTTCTTCCTTCCTTCCTATCTATTTATCTATTTATCTATTTATCTATTTATCTATTTATCTACCTACCTACCTACCTACCTACCTACCTACCTACCTACCTACCAAGATAACTAGCTTGGAACTCACTATATAGATCAGGCTGGCTTCAAAATCAGAGAAATGCCTGCTTGGCCTTTGGGTGCTGGGATTAAGAGAGTACACTACCACATCCAGCTAAAAATTCTTAGGACTGGGGAAACTGGGGCTCAGTGAACACTCCCACGAGAGAGCAGCAGATCCACCTGTCCTCCTGTAACTCTCCTGGGCCCTTTAAGCCCTATAGTGATTGGGGTCACACCAGCATGCTGGAGAACTCCAGTCATTCTTATGTCTGTCTGTCTGTGTCTGGTGGAACACCCACCTGAGTGCTTTATATGAAGTGATAATATCTCACGTCTCTAGGTAGGTGCTTTACAGACCAGATCCTTGGGCTGGGTGGGCATGAGGTTCAGTGGTAGCATTTGCTACATGTATGAATCTATCTCTTGGAATGCATACATGTATGCACACCAGGTATGTTAGCTCATTAGCTCAGGCTTTGGTGTTGCTGTACTGTGCTGGCTAGCTTCCTCTGAGCGCTGCCTGTTGCACTGAGAGGGGTCCCCAAGCAATAGGTCACCTTACCAATGCAGTCACTGTCAGTGAAGCCGAAAATGCCTTTCACTTGGTTGAAAGTGACATGCTTCTGAATCTTCACCACATTCTTGTAGAAACCTGGGCTCTGCCTGCAGAGACAAGAAGAATCACACCTGAGATGGAAGATAGCAGGGCTAAAGCTGGGTATCAGTGACGTGTGGTCCCAGAAACACTGGGTACCACATGTGCTCAGCCCATGGATAACAGGAATGTATGGCGAGGTCATCTGAAGAAGTCATCATGGAGAAGGCCTACAACCATAGCAGCCACACCTCCAGCCAGTGCTGGGAAGATCTGTGGAAGGGTCAGAACAGAGTTGGGTGCAGAGGGCATTCTGACAGGGAATGTCCACATCTTGGTGGGCCAGTGCACAGCATGCTGTGTGGATCTCATGGAAGAAGACCCACAACCGTCTGCTGACATGACAGTGTGGTGAGACACACATGTCCGGCTGGAATGCTCTGGAGCCAATGGGTGCAACAGAGGGTTTGCCCTGTGCAGATGCTCCTCCAGCATCTGGTACCATTCTCCACTACTGTAGTGGTACTCTGTCCTTAGGGTAGGGCTGGCATCATGCCCAGCAACACGGATGGACCATACTAGGTGGTTTGAGTGACACGACTTTTCTGGACGGTGAAGGTCATGAAGATGATGCTTATGTGGCAGCCATTCTGACACCAGAGGGACAGTAGTCTGCGACAGAGCACAGAAAGTAGCAGAACTCAGAGTGGCTTCTTCTTCAGTCTTATTTATGAGTGTGTTGCCTGCATGTACAAATGTGCACCGTGCTCAGTGGTCGCAGAGTCCAGAAACCTCTGAGACATGTCCCCAGTCCCCACCTTCAGCGGCTTCTCACACTGGACTTGCTGACAGCATTCCTTTCTTTAGCCTGGCCCTTTGCTAGATACTGGAAGGACAGAAAGGGGGGAGTGTGGACTGAATGCAGGGTCTGGCCGGAGTTATGCTGGAGGCCAATGAAGTGGAAACTTAAGGGTTCTTTGGAAAGTAGGTTGGAGGGTGTTTTGCTGGGGCAAAATGTGAAGGAACATTTTGAAGCAGACACAGGAGAGAGGATGTTCTGCGAAAACAAGCATGTGAAAGAACACGTGATGAAGAGCTCTTTGCTAACGACATGCATGGATTGGTCTGTCTTACATTGCGTAGTTGAGCTGCATTTGTCAGATTCTATAGAGAGAAATGCACCAAAAAACTTCTGGTGGTGTGCTGCAGTTTCTAGACACTGCCAAGGACTCAGGCTGATTGGATGCACGTGCTGAGACAAGACCTGTACAGGGGTTCAGGCCCTGGGGAGTAGGTTGAGGGCCGTGTAGGAGCATCCTCACATCTAGTCATGCAAACGACACAACTGTGCAGCACCACAACCTTTGGAAGACAGTCTGTTTGCTGCTAAGACTGAACCAGTGTGTGCAGAAGGGTCTTCTGGGAAGCAGCAGCTATGTGCCACCAAGGAGGCTGGCAGAGGTGTCAAGCATGCTGGGGATCAAGGTGACTGCACATGGATCACCTGCAAACTGGCCTCCTAGCCAGATTCTGCAGCACACGACATTCCCTAGTCAGAGCAGAATGGAGCCCACAGTCTCTCCAGTGTGGACAGCTTCCACATGACCGTTACCCTGCCTGACACTGCACATGAACAAGAGGCATACTTGACTGTGTCCCACAAGTGAACAACGGCCCCAAGGAAAGACCTTCCTTCCACATATGGGCTGCAGACTTGGTAGACATACAGAAGGCGACACTGCCCTAGGTGCCCGCCGTGGCTTGCGGAGCATCAACTCAGAATCAACTCAGAGAGTACCACAGGCCTGGCGGGCGCATGGACCATCATGTCTAACCCTCTTTACTTCCACCTTCTCCTGATCTCCCAACACTGTGAACTCACTGTCGGCTAACTACCTGGTAACTGACTGTCCCTTCAGAAGACAAACCACAGGGGCTACAGAGGGGTTACTAGTCGGACACTTGCCTAACACTCATAAGGCTCACAGTTCCACTTCCAGCAAAGAAGAAGCAAACCTTTAGGTACGTTTGCCTAGTGGTTGGCTGACTGTTTCATTGCTTGCTGTAATCAGCACTTACCTGCCTGTAACAGATGATTAATAAGTTATCTGTGGAATAGAGGAACAGATGGAGTAAGGAAGTGCCTCGTGTGCTCAGGGTGAGTCCAGCCCCTTAGCAAGCTCTCTCTTATGATGCCTCTCGCCAGGGCTACACCCTCCACAACACAGAGGTTGGGAGATACAGAGACTTGCCCAGGAGAATGAGACCGAGCTGAGCGGAGCTGGGCAGGATCACTGGAAGGAAGGTCCTCTCTGAAGAGTGAGCAGGGGGCAGGGGGAGGACATACAGACTGCTTCCTTCCTTTCCAAGAAGAGCAGAGCCTGGCTTCCTTGTATCTGTGGCTCCAAAGGGCTAGGAGGCTTGTTAGATCATAGGTAAGATTCTAGATTAGATGTAACCCAGGAGTAAATGCTCAAGTGTTTAAGGAGATTCTTGCTGGGTGTAGTGACACATGATCATAACTATAGTCCAAGGCCAGGCACCATAGTGAAACCTCCTCTCAAGAAGAAACAAAGAGAAGACATTCTTACCAGGAAAAACATATTTTCTAATATTCAACTTTACCCCATACTCCTAAAGCGAGACAAAGTTGTCACTGGGCCTAGGTGAGCAGCTGAGACCACCAGAGACACACACTGCCACGCTCAGAATGCTGAAGGGAGCCTGGAGCCTGCTCCCCCCGCCTCCTTACTCATTACCTGCATAATCTTATTCATGGACTTGCTACAGACTTTTGTCCCAATTTGGCCACTGTGCTGGTTAGTTTTGTGTCAACTTAGCACAAACTAGAGTTGTCTGAAAGGAGAGAACTATTCAGAAAATGCATCCATAAGATCCAGCTGTAAGGCATTTTCTTAATTAGTGACTGAAAGGATCCAGTCCATTGAGGTGGTGGTGCATCCCTGGGCTGGTAGTCCTGGGATAAGACAGCAGGCTGAGCAAGCCATGAGGAACAAGCCAGTAAGTAGCACCCCTTCATGGCCTCTGCATCAGCTACTGCTTCAGATTCCTGTCCTGTTTGAGTTCCTAATGTGACTTCCTTCAGTGACTTGTCTACAACATAAAAATAAAAGCCAAATAACCCTTTCCTCCCCAACTTGCTTTTGGTCCTGGTGTTTCATCACAGCAATAGAAACCCTGACTAATATGCCCACTGACATTTAAGTCCAGAGAGGGCAGACCTGTAAACTGTCCATCAAATTGGAGACAGAAGTGCTGCTGAAGGGAACACAGGGCCCAAACCACAGAGTTTGTGTGCTAAGAGCAAAGCGAGCTCTTTTTGTTCCATGCTGGGGCACCAGGCAAGGCAGGAGTGTGGAAAACAAGGACAGGAGGGCTCTAGTGGTTAAGCATGCTGCACAGAGCAGAAGCTGCGTGTGAGACAAAGTTCTCACTGCCTCGGCCACCTGGGAGGCCAGAGGAGGAGGCTCACTTGTGCACGAGTTCAAGGCTAGGGTAAGCAACACATGGAGAGCCTCACAAATGAAAGCTATGGTCACTATGTCCTGCCAGCAACCTGCCTGTGAGGGAGAGCAGAGCCCGTGGTGTGTCCATGCCGAGACCAAGCACTTGCATCAGCTGTTCTGAGAAACAAAGGAAGGCTGGCACATGTGGGACAAGTCTGGTGACTACGTTATCACAGACCACTGAAGACCTGTTGTGGTCAGATCTTCGTCTAGATCCATTTAAATTCCTCACAGGACTGCAGAGTCTCCATGTTCACATGGAGCAATTAAGAAACAGTCTGACAGGAAAAAATGAAAAATTCATCTCTGTGTGTTGGAGATAGCAAATAATGTGGCTCGGCTGTTACAAGTGCTGCCACCGAGCCTGATCTGAATTCGATTCCCAGGATCCACACTGCAGGACAGAACTGTCCTGTAAGATGTCCTCTGACCTACCTACCTACACACACATCCTTCTCAATAAATACGTTAACATGTAATTCAAAAACATATATATACTTTTTGAGACAGTGTCTCATCATTTAGACTAGGCTGGCCTCAAACCCAGAGAGATCCTTCTGTCTTTCCTTCCCTAGTGCTAGGATTAACAACATGTACTACCCCACCCAGAATAACAAAAATATTTTTAAAAATTTTAATGATTTTCCTGGCTGGAATAAAGATGAGATTTCTCGTGGGGGTATTTGTTGCTTCCAGTAGACACAGACTTCCCATTGGCTTCAAGTACTTATAAAGGCAGCCTGCGGAAGCAGTAACACCCAGACTCCTGTGCCTCTAGGGCCCTTGTGTGCTTCCTCATACCTGCCTTGGCCCATTGGCTGTAACATTACACAAGAGGGCCCCAAGCTCAAAGCCCATCCAGCCCGCTGAATCAACTCCCTTGAGTGAAGGCCCGTATCCTCTAGTGCTCGAGACCCGATGCCTCCCAAGTCCCACCATGGTCGGGGAGCACACATAGGGCCTCACACATAACAGGTAAATGCTCTACCACTGAGTCACACCTTAGCACACAAGAAATGTTTGTGGAGCTAAAGACTATTCACTATAACACTTCATTTTTGAGACAGGGTCTGACTATGTAGCCAACTGTATCAGTGGCCCGAGTGTGGGATTAGAGGTGTGTACAAGGGCTTAATCTCATTCTTAGGATAGCTGACTAAAAGCACTCCCCACCCCCCTTGTTTCTTTTCACAGGGTCTTGCTATGTAGCCCTTGCATAGTCTTGCCCTCTCGACTCTGCTTTCTCAGGACCCCAGGGAATGGGTCAGGTGCGCACCAACACACCTGCTTCCAGGTCTGACTTTACCATACTTTGGAATTACTGGGGATGAAGTGCACGAATGAAATGTGCAGATTTAAACATGGCCAACTTAAGAAACGGGACTGTGCAGAGGTTATCTAACAAGTGCCGCTACCCTCTCTGAGGAAAAAGTCCCCATTGAAAGCAATAAGGCTACCAAACTCTCAGACTCGTTGTCCTTGGACACTACAGTGCAAAATCCTTCACTGTGACAGCCGAGGTGACGCCATGACAACATGGCTTCATGTTTATGATTTCTGTAAATTTGGTTAGGAAGGCAATAGTAGTTTTTGACAATAATTCTTTCTATGCACACACACAGCATTCCACTTCCCAAATTACCACTAAATAAAACCAATACTCCAGATCATAAGAGAAGAAAAACCAGGCCATAACCCATGTCCAGCACTTCAGGTTGGTCATGAGGTCTGCACCCACTTGCTCAGAAGGCGGCCACGCGTTCCACCTTACCCCATATACTCAAGATCAGAGAAGATGAAAGTTTTGTTGATGTCAAAGCCGCAGGCAATGATGTCCTTGGCGTTTTCCACGGTGTAACTGTATGCCTGTTCCAGAGTCAAGTCCTTCCACAGGTACTTCTCATCGTCAGACATCTGGATCACCAGAGGCACATCGAACACGTCCTGCAGCCACCTACAAAACACATGAGTTACTGTATGCTAAACACGCCCTGTAGCCGGTCCCGGGACACTGAGGATGGACGCCCCAGGAAGAATGCCACTTTGTATCAGAATGCCAGATCATCAGGTTTGGACCACCCTGGGCCTGCTGTGCAAGGATAAGGAGCAGGAAGAGGAGCGGGGCAGGTTTGTGATCCATGGTGCTGTGATCTCCTGTCACACCTGGCTCTTGCAGAGTGAGCCTGAGTGCAAACCCAGTGAACAGAGACCACAGACAGCAAGGCCCTAGTCCTGGCAGCTCAGCTTCACTAGGCCAAGTCACATGAGCAGTCCTTACTTTGTGAAAATAAATGGAACGAGATGACCCAGATGCATCGCTTCGGAGGAGGGGCCCCTGCCCGTGTACAGGTAAAATGGCTTCTTATTTTCATAGGCATCCAGAATTTGATTCATATCTCTAAAGGAAAAGAGAAAACAAATAAAGCCCTGATTTTTCTGGCAAAAGTCCCAAGGCACTGAAGCTCATTTGGCAGTGAAAAGTGAGCAGAGAAGAACACACGGACGATGACCACAGTTTGATCTCCCTGGGGCGGGAAATACAATGATACAACTAACTCTACAATGGCTTCTGTGAATGACTGTTTTTGGAAGCCAAGACATGCAAGTTAGGAATAATAACTTTCTAACAATAGGAATAATATCTGAGTCACATGGCGCCCATGCCTTTAATCCCAGTGCTCAGGAGGCAGAAGTAGGTGGATCTCTGAATTCTGAAGACAGACTGGTCTACACAGCAAGCTCCAGGACACTCAGTGCCACACAGTGATGACTCTGTCTCCAAACAAACATTTTGAAAGACGAGGATGAATATGCCAAGTGTCCACTGGTACTTTCTGGACTGCCTCCAGTGATCAAAGAAAAATACACTGTGTGCTTTCCACAACTCTTGGCGATGGGAGACTCAGTACCACACAGTCCTCCCTTTAGAACCCCAGTCTAAACCTTGAGACCAAGCCTAAGGATATCTCAGGGTTCCATGCAGGCCTTGCCTCAGGAGAGCAGGAAAGTAGATCCAGGCAGTTCAGGATGAAGTCCCTAGCTGAAGAGCTGACCTGGGTGCCAGCTCTTTCACTGAGAATAATTTGAGAGTCATTCTTCCTCCCCCAGGATGGGGACACTGTCAGAACCATGAAGGCTCCTCCTTGCTAGCTGAAGTCAGCATTAGCTTGCAGGCCTGCTTCTGCCTGCAGATGCTGAGATATGAGGTAGTGTCCAGAACTGGTGTGTGTGGTGTGTACGGGGGTAGGATAACTTCAGGTGTTGTTTCTTAGGAGCTACCTTTGAGACAGGGTTTCTTTAGGCTGGTTGACAGTGAGCACCAGGGATCTGCCTTTCTGGGTCTCCTTAGTACATACCATCACACCTGGTTTGTCACACGCTTCCAGAGACTGAGCTCTGGTCCTCATGCTCCTCGTGCTCTCAAAAGTGCTCACCGAGCCATCTTCCTGCCCTGGAATTTGTGTTCTCTTTCTTGTTTTTTTTCGTTTGTTTGTTTTTGTTTTTTGTTTTTTTTGTTTTTTGACAGGAACTCACAGTGAAGCTCTTGCTGTCCTGGAACTCACTCTGTAGATCACGTTGGCCTCACACTCAGAGATCCCCCTGCCTCTACCTCCTGAGTGCTGGGATTAAAGGCATACACCACTATGCCCAGCCTTCTTTCTTTTTTAAACTTTGTTTTTTACTTAAGTGTATGTGTGTTTCTGTGTCTGAAACCAGAAACTGGGAGTGAGTGTGCTGTTTGTGAGGAGAGGCGTTGCAGAAAAAGAATAATAAATTCTCTTTTCCCAGAGGCCTGGGTAAAGGAGTCTAGGTAACAGTGATGTGCAGCCAGAAGTGGTGATGCATGATTACAGTCTTAGTCTCTGGATTACAGGCAGAAGGGTCAGGAGTTCAGGGAGAGCTTCAGCTACGTAATGAAACAGAGGTCAGCCTGAGCTATGATACCTGGCCTCAAAAAAGAAATGAACAGACAAAAACCATTCTGGTGGTATCTTCTTTCATGATCTAGGGCAAAAGGCTGGTTTCTGGCTTGTATATACTGTTTGCTTTGCACATTGAGTGTGAGTGAGTATGTGTGTGTGTGTTTTAATAGGAAGGGTCTCATTTACCTTAGCCTGGCCTTGAACTCACTGTGTAGTGAAAGATTTCCTTGAACCCCTAATTTGCCTGTGTTCTACCTCCTAAGTGCCAGGATTAGAGGCATGCACTGCTTTCTTGTTTCCTGTTTTTCTGAGTCAAGTTCTTGCTGTGTAGCTTAGAGTAGCCTGGGAACCCCATTCCTGCGTCCTCTCCAGGTGCTAACACATGTCCAGCACAGGGCTGCCACTGTCCAAACTCACCCAAATATTTTTTTTTATTTCTGAGACTGGGTCTCACTGTGTAGCCCTGGCTGTCCTAAAACTTGTTATATAGACCAGGCTGGTCTCATCTGCCTGCCTTTGGGCCTCTTGATTGCTGGGATGAAGCTACCACAATTAATTTTAATGGGTACATGGAACAGAGAAAAGCCATGTTCTGAGTTGCTTTTCATGTGGCCAGAGGGCATATCATCCATTCACTAGGCCAGGCCCCAGCCAAGGCCATCTTATGCATACCTTTCCAAAAGGGCTTTGTTAGAGATGAGCCTCTAGATGCCATTTTGCCCCCAGTTTCATAGGTAACATTAGGTAATAGTTGCTGTCTGTCAATTCCAGAATATGTAAATGCCTTCCCTGAGCTATTACGTAAGAACATGGGGGCAGGGCAGCGAGAGCTCTAAGATGTTAGAGGTTATAAGATCAACAACGTCATGGGACAGCTCAGCTGGCACAAAGGTTTGCTCCAAGCCCGAGGACCTGAGTTGGGTTCTTGGGAGAGAACCAAATCCTACAAGCTGTCCTTTGGTAGCTACATGCAGTGGCTAGACAAGCACATCACACACACATGCATACATGCTGTCCTATGGTAGCTACATGCAGTGGCTAGATAAGCACATCGTCATACACATGCACACAACAATAAACTAGCAGAAAAGCAGAACATCTGCATAGTGTGTTCACAACCAAGAGGGGTAAGCTATCAGTCAGAAAACCCCCACAGAGGCACATCTGGGAAGCTGGATGTGCTGCGCTCCTAGTAGGACCGTGAGCTCCAGGCCAGCCCAGAAACTTAGACTCTGCCTCGGCACAAACAGCAGCAACAGTTCTAGGCCAGCAAAGGCTACAGTCAGACCATGTCTCAATAAACAAACCAAACCCCACAACTCACCAGTATTTTAAGATCACAGTATTCACCAAACTAGCTAACAGATCTGGAATACCAGGTACACTGAAGTCCCAGGAGAAAGCTCTGCCTGTGCTCAAGACTCTGCAGGTTGGCCAGGCATGGTGAGGCACACAGGTGGATTAGAACACTATGGGCCATGTTAGCTTCTTCAATAGCCAGTCACTGCTCACCTTAGTGTGTGACTGGACAGCTCTGTGCCTATCAGGCATTGTTTTTGGAATGTTGTAAGCGACCGCCAGAGCTGCTACCAAAGCCAGGAGACAGCACCTGAGGCCTAAGGCAGATCGGCCTGGGTCCCCCTCCTGCCCCCCAGTCATGGCTTTCTTTTGTTCTGAAGTTGTTATCACATTGGAACACCAGGGTATTTCAGGAATAAATCTGTCCCTAGGCTATGGTCACTCATATTTGGCTCCAGAATAAATTATCTTATTCTCTGAAGGGTGAGAGCTATGTTTTTGCATTGACAAACCTGTTAAAATCCCAGAGGCATTTCTTGTAGAAAAGAAAAGGCTGATTTTAAAATTCACATGGAAGTGCAAGGAGCTAAAATAATCTTGAAAAATAATGGAGTTGGGAGATATATTTTATCTCAGAATTTGCTGGATTTTGCTCTTTCTATTTTGGAGACAGGGTCCTCAAGTCTCCCAGGCTGGCCCTGAGTTGTCTATGTGGTCACAGAAGACCCTGAACTTCTGCTCCCCCTGCTTGTACCTCCTCAGTGCAGGGGACTGCAGGTATGGCCAGCACCCAGTCTGGGGAGGGAGAACCAGGGAGTGACTGTGGACTGGGAAAACTCTCTGCTGGGGATAACAACCGGTGTTATTAGACACTTGCAAACACTGAACCACTGAAGAGAACAGTTTAAAAAGTCAAATTCTATGATATATCAATTCAATTTCTTTACAACAAGTTTTTATCACATTTAATTAATTCTTTGTTTTGTGTCTGAGTGTGTGCTCTTGCATGTGTGGAGGTCAGAGAACATTTGGGACTTGGTTCTTTCCTCACACCATGTGGGACCTGGGGACTGAACTCAGGTTGTTAGGTTTAGAAGCAGAAGCAGATGCCTATCCCTGCCATCCTCCTAACAAGCCCTCAATCTCCCCACCCCCGCATGCACACACACACACAAGACAGGGTTTCTTTGTGTATCTCTGGCTATCCTGAAACTCGATGTAGACCAGGCTGGCCTCAAATTCACAGTGAATCCCTGCCTCTGCCTCCCGAGTGCTAGGATTAAGGGTATGTGTTACCACATCTGGCCCCAACTTTTAAAACTGCATTCATTGATTTATTTGTGTCTCTCTGTGTGTGTAGTCATACCATGGAGTGTAGACTACTGTCAAAGGGTATTCTGAGGGAGTCTGTTCTCCTCTCCTTCCCCTACATGGGTCCTACTTAGGAACAGCTCAGGTTATCCAGCTTGCCAGTAGGCACCTTTCTTTACCTGCTGACCCATCTCACTGGCCCAACATTCAATTTCAATTAAGAAAAATATTGATTCTATTTTGTCCAGTGTGGGCTGAGCAGGGCCCAGAGCCCTCTGCAGACAGGCTGTGAAGTGTCTGGGTGGGAATGCTCTTTCCTGGGTGCTCCTTGAAGCACAAATAGAACAGAACGCCCTGACTTCAGGTCGTCAGTTCCATGAACTGAGCTGAGGAGAAGCAGTCTGTGGGAGGAAGAGGCAAGAAGTCTTCTAGAACTTGCCCTTCTTGATGTTATCTGCACAGAATTTATGGTCCGAAGCAGGGATACTCTGTCCTAAGGGCTCTGCTGTAAATGTCTCCTGATGTCATTCATGAGGGGGAGAAAGAGGAGTGTGGGTAACTTTAGGAAGCCTGCTGCTTACTATGTGGGAAGTACTCGAGCTGGACCGAACACTCCCTGGCTCTCACGCCCCTTTATAATTTACAGCACGGAATATGACTGCACTTCACCTGCCAGGAGTGGCCTCCACCAGTGAAGTTCACAAAGAAAAGCCAAGGATCTGCAGGTGAAGGGATGAGGTGATCCCACAGGAGTTACTACAGCAGCCTCACTTTGCCCAGGGTGCCAGGCCTCCCCAGTACCCCCCAGTTCTATGAACCCAGAGCAGAGGAAGGGTCCTGACCGGTGGGAGAAGAAGATGCCCCGGCGCAGGAAGCGGTGTGGTCTTTGGCCAGTGGCTCGCTCTATTCGGTTTATCAGCTCTTTGTCAATTTTGCTGCTTCCAAACTGAACTGCAAAAAACATCAGGAAACAGAAGAGATGACTTTCTTAGATGCAAAAGACTTAGTGACCTGTCTCAATGACCCTAGTCTCTTTAGGCTCTGGGCTGTAATGCTTACCCTCATACAAAGGTCCTTTCCCTTTGTAGCAAAATAGCTGAGACCCCGATCAGCAAAACGGGGGTAAACCACCCACTACAGTGTTGTTTGCCTGAGTCTAGATTGATGGGAACACACCCAGAAAGCAGTGTGGCTGTCAGTACACACACACATGCACACTCGCGCACACACACACTCACACACACACACACACACACACACACACACACACACACTCACTCACACTCCTTAGGGTGTAGCTTACACTGACAACAGCCACAATTCCCACGTCTCAAACTGCTGACTTAGGGTCGTCATGTTGATCCTGAAGAGACTCTCTCCTCAGTGACAGTCTGTGTTTTAGGTTACTGAAGTAGTTTTGATGGAGACATAAACACCTTAGTGGGTTCTTCCTCGACAACTGTCAAGGACAATCAAGGACAGCAAGTGCCCTGGAGGAAGGGTGTGAAGGTGACGTCTTCATTCACTACCAGGATGTTTGCTTCAGATCATGACTTTGAAATATGTCATTTTGTATCATTTCAAACTTTGGTCTCTTGGGACAATCGATGTGTCTGTCCCAGGCTGTCACTGAACTGTGTGGCTGAGGATGACCTTGAACTTCTGACCCTTTCGCCTCCATTCCTAATCTCAAGGTGACAGGTACGAGTCTCCATGTTTGGTTTATTGTTATCTAATTTTAAAATAATCCTTTGGGACTACAACATACAACCCAGGATCTATTTGTTTCTTGATACTGAATCCTTTTACTTAGAAATAACTCAAATAGAAATAACTCAAGTAGGAATAACTCAAAATTTAAAAATATCATATATATGATGCTGAAATTAGTATGGTTAAAGAAATATCTTAATTTCTATTGATGGCAGCACTATTCAGAAGGTGGACTCTACCTATGTGTCTCTGAACAAAGAAAATGTGAGGTGTATACACACACAGACACACACCACACACCACACACCACACACACCACACACACCACAGTACAACTTAACTATGAGAGGAAGTAGAATTCTGTTATCTACAATAGAGCTAACCCCAAGGACAAACCAGATCAGCAGCTATAGAAGATCAAAGACTACAGGATCTCATCCTATGTGGGATCTAAAGGGAGAGTACAAGGCAGGCAGAGAGAATGGGGAGGCTGTCATGGTGAGATCAGCGGATTCTGATGGGTCACCAATAGTACGATGGATGCCATCAACAATAATGGATGGTGTGTTTCACAACAGCTACCAGAGAGAACTTAAAATACCCCCAAGAAATAAAGTTGTTGTTGCTGATAAACATGTAAAGCATCCTGGTTTTGTCACTAATCAGGCTACGCAATATGAATAATCATCCTCTCCTAAAAGTATTCACAATTACTGTGCCAATTAAAACTGCACAGAAGTCTGCAAAAGCACACATATTTAGAAATGCCAATGAGGAGGACACCACTGTCACTACCAGACACTGAGGGGCTGTGAGGGAGGCAGGTGACGACTCACCAATGAGTTTGTCATAGTCGATGCCTTTTGCACTGCTCGTCCGCACTGTCCATGGATCCACAAAATCCTCGCTGGCTTTTGTGGCATCTGGGTCACTTTTACTCCCAGGAGTTGGATTCCCAGGAGGGCAGCCAGCCTTGTATTCTTCCCCCATGGTGGCCTTATAGCTCATTTTTAATGACAACAACATCTTTACTGCAGAGTCAATCTCATCCTAAAGGGAAAACAAGGTGAATGCTCAAATGCTCAGAGGCCAAGGTCTGCAGAAAACCAGTCAGGTGGCAGGCGCTGTGGCAGGACGTTCACACGCCGTCCGTCACCGTGTGTAGTCCTACAACCTTGACAAGTGCTTGCTGAGGAGTCTGAGAGCCAGGGAGTCGTCCCGAACAGGCAGGAAACTGGGCTCCGTATATTTTACATTTGTTTGATACTCTAGTGCTACAGATGACCAGAACCACATGGGCAGCAGCTGTGCCATGGAACGCATTGCTGTTTAAGACAAGGCGTGTGTGCGACAGCTCCTTTAATGGAGCTCAGAGTGCATCCTGCACCATGGTACATTCTGCACAGGTGAGGGTGAAAAGTTACAGACACAACCAAAGAGGCCAGAGGAGTCCTGACAGCAACTCAAAGACACGTCATGAAAGCAGGTGAAGGCCAGGGGAAGTGTACACTGAGGGACACTCAGAGACAAGGACACCACTGGATGACAGAGTCTCATCAAGGGAAAGTGTACACCGAGGGACGCTCAGAGACAGGGACACCACTGGATGACAGAGTCTCATCAAGGGAAAGTGTACACCGAGGGACGCTCAGAGACAGGGGCATCACTGGATGACAGAGTCTCATCAAGCTATTTCTTTTTAAGATGTATTTTTATTTGATGTGTATGAGTGTATGTATGTATGTATGTATGTATGTATGTATGTATGTATGTATGTGCCATATGTGTGCCTGTGGAGGCCAAAAGAGAGCACTAGGTCTCCTAGCGTTGGAGTGACCTTTGTGAGTTGCCATTGGTGGCTGAGAACCAAACCCAGTTCATTGCTCTGTTGAGAAGCAAAGGCTCCTAACTGCTGAGCCATCTTTCTAGCTAGTTACCAGGCCGTTTCTAGTGTCTCCATGCTTATGACTCCTGAATCCCCAGCACCTGGGAGGTGTAGGTAGAAGGATCAGGAGTCTAGATCATTCCTGGCTATAACAAAAGTTGGAGGCCAGTCTGGGTACACAAGACTTTATTTTATTTTTTGGTTTTTCGAGACAGGGTTTCTCTGTGTAGCCCTGGCTGTCCTGGAACTCACTCTGTAGACCAGGCTGGCCTCGAACTCAGAAATCCGCCTGCCTCTGCCTCCCAAGTGCTGGGATTAAAGGCGTGCGCCACCAACCGCCCGGCAAGACTTTATTTTTTAAAAGAGAAATAAAAAGAGAAAAGGAAACAGCAGCAGCAGAAGCAATTGTAAGCTGCATTCCTGGGCACTTTGGAAACTTACTGAAGACCTCTCTTTTCTAGGTGCTCACAGTGGCCACCCCAGAAGGGTCAAAGAACAGGTCTAATTAAGGCAATCAAATCATGCTGTGGCCTCAAGCACTAGACTGGTGATGGCTATAGCTGTATTAGACCACTGAGACTATACAGTCTAACTTGCTTACCTAGGGAAACACACATATTTATGCAGCTTATACTTATAGCACTATGTACTACAAACTGGGCTTCCTGGGGAAGAACTACCATGACTCCAACCTCATTTAGAGAGTTGTTCACTGGCACAATACCCCGGCTTAAGGGAGCTAGGATTCTGTAATGAGCAGTGCTTCAAAAAAGTAAAATTATCTAGAATTTGTTATCAAAATGACTTTACCTCATGCAATCAATAACTCCATGTCTATAGCTCACACAAGAGAGAAGATGCCTTCACTGGACAGCTGCTCTGCTGTCTCAGCAGTCCTAGGCTCAGCACTGGAAAGAAAATAAATGTTTAACAAGTTTCATCTGCAGAATTATCTGCAAGCAGACTTGCCTTGCTCTGAAACACATAGCAAGTGGAATCTTTTCATCACGGACTGTTGACATTTCTACTCTTATCTGATCTGATTCTGAAAGGAGGAACCATTTAACCTCGTCCCTGCTCAGGGAACTTCTGTAGCCCAGAAAAAAGGAATGAACAGACCTGCCTGACTTGTTTCCTATTTCAATGTAGTGTGGGCCAGGACACAGAGACTCAGCTTAAAAGCCAGTGTTCTAATGGTGTCGGGAGACAGAGGCAGGTGAATCTCTGTGTGTTCTAGACCAGCCAGGGGCTACAGTGAGACCCTGTCTCAGAATGAGGATGGAAAACAAAAGGGACTACTAATTAAAAACATTACAGTGTTATTCAGGTTTAATGTTAAACTGATAGAAATGCCACTGTTAGCCTCCAAAGTAGGCTGAGAAATGATGACTTCTTGGGTCTTTTGTTTTTCTTAGGTTTTGCCTGAAAACCGTTTAGTCCAATTCACTGAGCCACATGGTGGGTTCTGGACAATCAGCTGTTTGGACGTGACTTTCTCTCTACACTACTTGTTTCCTTTAAGATGTAAAAGTCTGCTCAGACTAATGACCAACGAAAGCTCCTGGGCTGAATGTGAGGTGGACGGCACTCTGGTAACATAACAGACTTCTGAGAAGACTGCTGGATGGAAGGCAGAGGAGGAGGCATGGAGACCTAAGAGTGGAAGCAGCAAAAGAGCATGACGTGCCTTTGCTGCCATTAAAGATGTAGACTGACAGCTCCTACAACTCACTATTAGCAAGCTCCTTAAAAAGGACAATCTCAGAAGACAAAGAAAACAGGAGCAGGATGGCAGCTACAGGACCCAGAAGGTGCAAAGTTCAGGGGCAACTAAAAGACTGAGAGACATGAGAAAAAGAAAAGCTAAGAAGAGGTGGGAGGGCAGTGAGCCCACTTGATACCACGGACTATCAGAGACCCAGGCATCGGGGATGGAGCAATAATATATGGGCAATAACAGGAACACCAGCTAGATCTGTTTAGGACACAGTTCAGCTCATGTCTGGGCCCCATTCCACCCAGAAGTTTCCATGAGAAGAAGACAGTGGTACGTCGACCACAGACTGCCGTACATAACAGTGGGAAGTATACAAAGACCAGCCACTCACACTCTCTAGATAGCCGATCACAGAGAATATGATTTCCAAGAAAGGAGGTTAATGCTCTGAACACAAAGATTCCTCAACCAAAACAAGTCCCACAGCTATCTAGGAAAGGGGTTGTACACAGCTAAGATCTCCCCACAGTGAGGACAGCTCACAGTTGTCTCCAAGGCCTTGAGTAGACGGCAAGCTATAGCACACATCTGCGACGCCTGTGATGAGAAAAGGAGAGGAAGAAGAAACTCACCTGGAAGACTGGGGGGCACAAAGGGCAGAGAGCACCAGGAGCACTAGCATCACCAGCTCAGTGAACTGAGGAACATGCCCAGAGGGACACGTGGGAGTTCATGACACGAGAAATGGAGGAGAGCAGGAGGCTAGCGTGAAGAGACAGCCCTCAAAGAACAGAAAGAAATCAAAGTAGCAGCAAGAAATACGAAAGCCAGAGGAGCGGTTTCTGACCTAAAAACAGAAGAGTACCAGGTAGATCAAATGAACAGTATAACTTCTGACAGTGAAAGTTTGCCAGGAGGATTGGTCCTATCCCTGAAATGTCAGGGCTCTAGAACAGAAAGGACTCCAATGTCCCTAGTGAGGACTACGAAATGCACTGACAAACAATGGCGACTGAGCCATAGGGACTACATTCTAAGGGAAGTTGGGTATGGTTTCCCATCACTCAGGTATAACAACTAGGAGGCAGAGGCAGGAAGATCAGAAGTTCATGGGTATCCTTGCCTATAGCAGGTTGAGGCCAGGCTGGGCTACATTGAGATTCCGTGACAGACAAAATAAAACAACAGAATTCTAAGGGAAAGTTTCCTCCATCTCAAAACCCCACACCGAGCTTAGCTACTAATCAAACTTTAGGGAAGGTAAATTGGCAGACTGCAAGACTGCCCAAGACGTTATCTTTCAACAGTAGCTGCTGGGTGTTGAGATTCAACACCCAGAGAAGAGTCATGATAGCCTACCCTGCTTAGTGGTGGGTATAGAGTCTGAGGAATGTGCCACTAAGCATCAACACCATCGGCGAGCTGACCTGGGTGGTACAGGCCCACTACTTGACTGATGCGAGCTTTGATGCAGTCAAGAGACTGGATAAACATGGGGTATAGGGGCTTCTGCCAAGGTAATATGGCACAAATCTTTCTATTATTTAGTAAGTGGGCATAGAAATTTAACGATAAAAGTATACTGTATACACACACCAGGAACGGATACCTGGTCTTGAGGTTGATAGTTAACTCTTATTGTCACCTTGATCGGATTTGGAATTACCCAGGTGACACTGATGGGTGTGTCTGTCAAGATGTTTCCATAGTGGTTTATCAGGTGAGGGACAATCCACCTAGAATGTAGAAAATACCATCCCGTAGGTTGAGGTATCATACAGATGTGTCTGACATGAGGGACTGGACCCTCAAAGTGTGAGACAAAAGAAACTCTTCCTCTCTGAAGCTGGTGTTTTGGGTCAGCTATCTGGATAGAAATGAGAAGAGTAGCCAGGACAGAGGCAGGATGCTTCCTTAGCGGGGGCAGCACCCCACTGTCCAAAACCAAACAAACAACTCCCACCCAACAGGAAACAAAAGCTCAAACCATACAAAAGTAGCGTAACCACAAACACAACGTTGACTGTGTTCCCAACCTATCAGACCTTGGTGTCTTTGATTGTGTTATGTAGTGCCTGTTGGCATTATGAAGAATACAGAAAAGGCCAGGCAAACAGAAATTAAGGCAAACATTAACCCCAGAGAAAACAGAAGGTGGGAAGGGAAGGAAAAGGGCTCATGCTTTAGTTGATGGTTCGGCTGTCTATGTGTTGACATAATGTAATAATGCCTGTACTCATAATGCCCTGACTAGAACTTCGACATATCCCGGCAGCTGGAGGAGGGGAAGTGTCACTGAAAGCAGGAATCCCTCACGGCCTGGGCCAAAGCCCTGAACTTGAAATAAAGAAAGGAGGGACATAGGAGGCATGCCCAAGTACAAACCTTAAGAGACTCAACGAACTGAAAGAAAATGTCCGTGCACCATCAGAGCTGAGGAGAAGAGGCTGGAAGACACTAGGGCAGTCAGGGTCTGTAGCTGTGGGTTCTGTGTCCTTTGCTTCAACTAACACAGGCAGGAACTACTAAACACAAAGAGGTTCTTCATCTGCACTGAGGATGTACACATGCCATCTCGTCACTTTATTCACTGTCAACTAATTAAGGTGGGAAGACACACCCTAAATGCAGGTGGCATCATTCCATGGTGAGAGAGCCGGGCACACACATTCATCTCCAGCTCCTGACAGTGATCCGATGTGACCAGCTGCCTCACAGTCCTACCTCTGTGCTCTCCCTGTCAGGAAGAACTAACCTTAAACTGTGAGCCAAACACACTCTCTTCCTTAAGTTGCTTTTGTCCTGCATTTTGTCACAGCAACAGACAAAAAGGGAACTACTATATCCTCTACAGACACAGTATAGCAACAGAAACAAGACAAACCCAACTAGCCAGCCAGCCAGCCAGCCAGCCAACCACCAACCAACCAACCAACCAACCAACCAACCAACCAACCAACCAACCAACAGCCAGCCAGCCAGCCAGCCAGCCAACCACCAACCAACCAACCAACCAACAGCCAGCCAGCCAGCCAGCCAGCCAGCCAGCCAGCCAGCCAGCCAGCCAACCAACCAACAAACCAACCAACCAAAAAACAACAACAAAAAACCCAATCCAACCAACCAACCACACAAAAAACACAGGACATCAAACTGTTTACGTAGAAAACACTAAGATCTGGCCTAAAGTATAAAGCAGATCACATGTGAATCCTATACTACTGTATGTGAGGGACTTGGGCATCCATGGATCTGGCAGCTTTGAGGATTTGGGGACCAGCTCCCTACTGTACAAAGGCTCAAGCATAGGGATAGGAACGACACTGAACTTAGCAGACTATACCCAGACAGCTGTGCAGGAGTGGAGACTTGGGTACATGTTTTGGGGAGACTGACGAATCACCTACTTTTGGTGCATTTCCAGCTTTGAGGGACCTCACGAGCTCCCCTTGAGCAGCTATGCTGTTGAACAGCTCCAGTGGAGAGGTGCAGGGCTCGCCACTGGGCATGTCTGCCATCTTCTAGGACCGAGGCCTGCCGCTGGCTTGTAAAGTGTGTTCAGCAGTTGAGACAGACTCTGTGGAGAAGAAAATGAAATGGGAAGTGAGGGTGGGGAGCCACGAGCTGTGCTTCCTTTACAGCACCCAGCCTTTCAGAAAAACATGGTAGCTGAGCTGTAACAGAGAACCGGCAACAGAACATTAACGGGAAAAGATAAGGAGAAATCTGGGGATCATGAAAACGCAGTATCAGTGCTGGCAACGAGAACGAAAGGCATTAGTGGGAAGTACGAACTTGAGGCCAGCACAGGAGGGCATTCTTGTAAACAGTAAGTTGGCACAGGGTGATGTTTGTTCCTATCTAGTGCCCAGAAGAGAGGAACTCATGTTTGCTTGGAATACAAACACAGGTTAGTAAGGCTGCATTCACCAGACCAAAAGACATTCTGCAAATTGTATTTTTTTTTTTTAGTTTTTTTTTTGGTTTTTCGAGACAGGGTTTCTCTGTGTAGCCCTGGCTGTCCTGGAACTCACTCTGTAGACCAGGCTGGCCTCGAACTCAGAAATCTGCCTGCCTCTGCCTCCCAAGTGCTGGGATTAAAGGCGTGCGTCACCACTGCCTGGCCATTCTGCAAATTCTTATTTGTTCTTTATCTTTAGTGCCTTGGGAACAAACACTCAGGCTTTTGCAGCCATAAAGAACACATAATACCACATGGCCTCTAGCTGACCAAATGTCATGCTCTCATAGCAAGGTCCAGGCGGACAAGGCCCTCTCTGTTCTGGGTTCTAGGGCATGCAGACCATGAGCCTCCCCATCCCACGTGCTGTCTTACTGAAGCTGGGAAGGTGTGTCTGCACCTTCTATCAGTCACTATCGCTATTGACACTGGAAAGCGTGGGGACCGGGCCATCTGGAGTCCTGCTGGGACAGTCACTTTCTTATTGATAAAATGGTAACTCTTGGAACTTTTAAACTTACCTCAAGGGCTGTTATAGAAATAAACAAGAAAAAAACGGATGCAGGAACACAGTACAACTGTAAGCAAGATACAGGTGTACTTCCAGTCTTGTTAGTCCCAGGTTAGGGAGTGGGCTCCAGGATCTACCTGACTCAGCTTTACCCGACTTACGTGAGCAGTAAAGGAGGAGTGAGAGGAGGAGCCGCAGCTGGTGCTGGACCAGTAACTGAGCACCCTGACCTAGCACGTTGGTCTAAGTTCCTCTATGCATCAAGTCACCTGAGCCTCACCGGAATCTTGTGACCGATCTGTCCTCCCCACTCATGGATATGGAAGTCTGACAGTACTCTTGAGGACACATGAGAAAATGTCTCTTCACTTCTGCGGACAGACCCAATTAAGCAAACCACCAAAGTCCAAAGTGGTGAGCCAGTGAGTGCTGTGCCCCTCTGGCCCCTTACCCCACTTTGAACCAATGAGTTTTCCTGGGTAGACAACTCAAAGGCAGCTGTATCACCTAGGGCCACTCCGACATGGGTTATGGCTCATGAAAGCTAGTCACCTGGAGGGTACCACAGAGCCTGAAGGCAGCTAGGGTGACCTGAGCCCTTTCTGGGCAGCTGGGTTCCTCTGAGAGTCTGTCTCAGTAGTCTTTACTGCTCATGCATGATTGAGGAACCCCAACGAATCTGGTTAATTTCAGGGATTTCCTGAAGCTAGTAAGTTGTTTACTTTCTGAGTTTAATGAGCTTCTCCACAGCAGTACAAGACCTTTACTTCCTCACAGCACATACTGTTGGGTCACCTCCCTGACAACATCCTGTTATACAAGCTTCCCTGCAGGATGGAAGGTTTCAACTGGAGGACAAAAGCTCGGGTGGTCTCAGCCACTGTCCCCCATCTACCCACCTCTCAGTCAGATGCACAGTGGAGATGCCATTTGTTTGTATTTATCCATTGGTTAAATTTGCTCAACACTACCACTTTCATACAAGTCATTGAACTCCAATACCCAAACTAGGATGGGACAGCAGCCACTGAGAATCATCTCACCGGATTCCCAGAAAGGAAGTTTGGTGAGGGACTGACTTGGAGAGCAAGGCCTCATGGCCGAGCAGCGGGGAGGAAGGTGGACGCCAGGGAGTAAGGACACTCCCAGTCCCTGCAGATTTTCCATGGGCATATTTGCTTGGATCAGGTGAGAGAAATGAATGCAACAGAAATGACTTCTAGACATAAAGGGTTAAGCGGATTTCCCAGTGTCTCAGAAGAGTAAGCTGCAACTGTATATCCTGTTAGCTCAGGAAAGCCACGAGAATCTGCCCGAGGTTCAGATCCAGAGAAGTCAGGCTCTGGTGTCAGAGTCCATCTCAGTCATAGGCTCTTAGAGTCCTGCTCTTCTTCCTCCTGTCCAGGATCTCTCCCCTCCTTTGTGAGAGTGAGTCAGTGGGTTCAATATCAGCCTGGGGTTATATAGTAAGACCCTGTTGTGACACTCCCCTCTCTCCCCCCCAAAAAAAACCCTCCTCCATCCCAGCAAACATAAAATACCAGTGTTTGCTCTAGTAGAGCTGAGTCAGTCAGGGCCTGAGGCTATCTCTGGTTTGATGCTCTGGCACTGAGCCACACCCTCTGAAATCTGGGGAGAACCAGGAAGACCGCCTTGGGTCTCCTCTAGGTTTTAGACCTCTAATTTCTTTGCTCACTGTAACATCTGCCTTGTTCTGGTTACCTCTGGACTTGCCTTTATTTACCCTACTTCTCCACAAATGTGGGGCTCTACAAAGACTGCAATCAGCTGTGGCCAGCTTTGCACTCACCTCCTAGAAAAAGTGCCAGGGAGAACGAGAGAGTGAGCCTGGGGCAGCTAGTCTCTTTCCACTGCAACAGGGATGGGAGGTGATGTAATCCGCTAGAACAGGATCTGCAATCAGGATCCACGTTGTAAGGGAGCACCTCTCTTCAAGTATTACAAGTCTGACGTGGAAGAGCCATATAAACTAAGTCAGACAGAGGAAACAACAGATGAAATCTGTTTTCCTGGTTGCTCATGCATGGCCACTGTTTAAATCTCTCTCTCTGTGTGTGTGTGTGTGTGTGTGTGTGTGTGTGTAAGTGCATTAGGGAGAGAGTGAGGAAAACCAAGAGAGTGAAAAAAAAATTTCTTTTTTTTGTTTGTCAGAACTGAGGACCGAACCCAGGGCCTTGCGCTTGCTAGGCAATCGCTCTACCACTGAGCTAAATCCCCAACCCCGAAAGGCAATTTCTTGAGTGAATATTCTAGGAATGGTTAAAGCAAAGAAACCAGAGCTACCACCTTCCCTACTTCACGCAGTTACACATTTACCTCTATTGTGTGAAGAGCTCTCTCCATCTTCCCTATTTTTGGTTGCTAACCTTTAGAATTAGCTTAACTTCAGAGGTGTTTAGCTAGGAGCTCTTGAATATATCAAATTTTGCCTATTTATTAGATGTACATGGCTGTAAGAAGCGTTTACCATCTTTATGAAGGAGTCCAAGATGTCGAGAGGTTAAGGACCACTGTCTCAAGGACTTACCACATCAACTCCAGATGAGAAGCTGTCTCTTTATTAAGGAAATGTTATTTATTCAACTACTAATACAATACGGAAGAAAGAAAGAGGTTATAACCAGGAAGTTATCTATTATCTCCCCTAACAAAAGTACTGGGACTGTCAAAAGCCAAACTGCCTAATCCAGAGCACCCACAGTAGGTCTCTGATGAGAAACCTACAAAGGCTCCTCCGTCTGTAATTCCCCTTTGCAGGCCCTCTAATCTATGGCTCATTTGAAAAAAAAAAATAGCATTGTTCTAGATGACACAGTAGGGCTCGTGAAGAAAGGGGCACATTACAGTGTGAGCAAATAGGAAAGAGAAGGATTTGGACCATAAGGAAACCATCACAGGTAAGACCCACAGACTCTGTAGCCTGAGGGAGGAAGGTAGCAAGACTTTAGGGGCATCTTTGAAAGAGGGTAGTCTAGGAAACTTTCGAGACACTTTGGGACTGTAGTCTCAAAGAGTAGATAACAATAGCTTCAGATTGACACGATCGCAGACAAAACCCTTTTAGAGCAAGCAGTTCTTTATACTCCTAAACTTGGGGATAGATGATGGTCTAGTTCATGAAAGGTTATTTTCCCAATCAAAGGCATTGGGGATTGAACTTAGAGCCTGGCAAGTAAGCCTTTTAACAACTGAACTACAAGCCGAGCCCCATGAACACTACCTTAGAAGAGAAAGACACTAATTTACAAAGACAGACATTACAGACTCAGTTGTCACAACAAGAGTGCCAATGTATTCAGACAGTGGCCACTGAAGGAGGCCAAATCCGCTGGAGCTTTGAAGACGCTACAGGGCAAGCTCTGAATGCAAACAGGTCACTGGGCACCCACTGTATCTACTCCTCAAAACCAGGGCATCACCTGAACTTGAGTCAACTAGATGAAATAAATGCACAACATCCCAATCCTGACACATGCCCTTCTCAAGTCTTCAACACTTTCATATAAGGCAGGTAAACCAAACCACTGGAACAACAGAAAACTAGCTGCTAGCCTTGCCAAGAAGGCAATACGTACCCTTGCTGTGGGATCCAAGGGCCCTGATCTGATGCACAGTTGAGCAGATGACACTGTCCAGCCAGGGTGGAGGTCTTTAATACTCTCCTTTTTCCTCTTCCAGTTTCTTTCTTTTTTTTAAGAGTCTATTGTTTTTCTTTCTTGCTTTGCCACACCCTTTCAGTTTCACTTATTGAGGGGTTTCCTAGAAATCACTCAGGTTCTCAGAAACATTTTAGCCACTTGACCAGATTCCTTCATGAGCAAGTCCAGCCAGTGGCTAGCTAGTTGGGTTGTGGGAGGAGGAGGTTGAGGGCCAATCAAACTCTCAAGAGCCCTGAGCTACTTGCCATTGCATCAGCTGTCCCTTTCTTCAGGTTGACCGCTGTATGACCTCCCCACCCTTTCCTAGCTCGACACCCACAGCATCATTCCAATTTTGTGTAGGGTAGTGACGAATGGGCCGGGCAGATCACCGTGTACATTCCCTGAGGCAGTACTGCTCTGAAGTGGTGCACTGCAGCGAAAAGATAGGGACTCTGAGGTCAGAGAGCATCGGCTTTTAACGTTGGGCATAAGCTTGCTATGAAACCGTGGGCAAGTAGCGTTCCTTATCTGCTACGCTCTCGGATTCCTCATCTATGAAACCCGCACCAGGAGCTTTACAAACACTTCGTGGGGGGGACTGATGGTGATCCTACAGGGCAAAGCCCAGGGGGTGAGAAACGATGACAGGCTGGGTGGGCGGTGCCGTCGCAGCCTCCCGGTCCCTCGTGGTGCCGGTGCCCAGAGAACAGAGAGCCCGGTTCCAAGCTGGACTCTCAGAGCTCGGCGCTCCGGCGCCAGCCCAAAGCCCGGGCGCCACCTCGGCATCCCTCCCTCGCTCCCGGAGCATTGACCACCCTCCCCTCACTTACCGGCGGCCACCGTTCGGCCCCACCAGTCAGCACCGCTGGTTCAGCCACCGGTTCAGTAGCTCCTGGGCGTCCCTGGAAACCCCAGCCGGCTGGAACAACTTCCGGTTCTGGCATGCCTCCATTGGCTGTCCAGCCAGGGGCGGGGCAAATCCCATCTCTGATTGGCTGAGGTTCCCAGCGTCGTGGTGGAACACTACTGGGCAGCCCGAGTGCTGGCCGGACCGCGGTAGGGGTGTACCAAGCGCTTCCGTGTGTGTGGTGAGCGGCGGGCCCGGGCGGGAGGGGGCCGGGACCTGGCGGCCGCGTGCTTCCCGCCTCTTAGCACTGTGCTCAGTTCGCCGCTCGCCTTCCTTTTCTTCCCGTTCATCCGTAGAGTGCTGTGCTCTGAACTCTTTACCCATTAGTGTTGACAGCTTGGCTAACTTCATCCGTCAAAACCTGTGTCTGTTTTTTGTTTCCCATCATGTATCCGTGGCGTCTGGGACAAGATCAGTGTTTTAATTTCTGCCCACATCAGATCCATCATAGTACCTAACACAGAGTAGGAAACTAGGACCCGTTTGTTGAACGGGAAAATTCTATCCTTCTTAACTTCCTCAGCTTCCTGTCCCCTCAGCTTGCAGTCTACAGATACATCCAGATTGAGGGTTCTTGGACAGTGAGCAAAACACACAGGGCACCCTGCCCCACGTATCTGTGCTCCCTTTAGCCTTTTTAGTATTCTTCTAAAGTTCTCAGTACTCTTCCTCATTAGCCTCTTCCTCATGGTTTCATCACAACCCCCCTTCCCTATGGCAGTTTTTAGACTTGGGTACAAAATAGCATTCATCATCTCCTAAACTGTGTGCATCTCTCTCAGCCTTCTCCCTTCATGTGTGTTTTCTTGAACTACCCTTGACTCCTTTTAATTGGCATTGATTCTGTTTTAGTCTCAGTATTGTTATCACCTTGGTTCCCTCAACCTCTCCAAAGTGTCACACTGGTGTAATCTCGGAGGCCTGTCTCAGCTCCATAAAAAGATGTAGTCTTGGGCCCAGCTGCCCGTACCCTTTTCCTTTTGAGTTCACATGTCCCTGACATCTTCTGGCTCACAAGTGGCGTGGGGGGTGGGTTTGTCTTCCTGTGGCTCGTGAGTGTGCTGAGTGAAGGGCAACATTTACAGTTTTGTCTGCTGTGGCAGATGTTGAGTGAGTGAGTGAAATCTATATGTGATGCGGTGCATCAGGTGTCCAGTCTCCTGCTGCCATTCATTTTCTATGCCCCGTGGAACTGATGGGCTGCACTGTCCTCAGGAAAAAAAAAGAGGCTTGCAGGCCTCTTTTGTGAGTCTTGTGAGTCTACCCTGCAGATCACCACATAGCTGAAAATCCAGGCTGTGACTGGGCTATATATAGTATGGCAGTGGGAATCTGATGGGTTCCATTTGAGGAACCAGGAGGTTGGCCTCGAATCCCTGCTGAATATGTAGAGATCATACTGTTTACAGAGCATGGTTCTATCTGTGTGTAATTAGTTGCCAGTGGGATCTTAGTTTGGTTGAAACTGGTTTTAGAAGTCGTTTTTAGAAGATGACTCTAAATGTGGATATTGTTACCTGCCTGGACTCAGCTGCTGGTGGGAATGATAACTACAGGCCTTGGATGATGAGCAGACTTGTATGGCGATAGGATTCTTAGGTGAATAGTGCCACTAGGGGATAGGCTTTGAGTGGGATGTTGAAGCCCTGTGTGACTTGACATTGTGCTATATACCTGTAATCCCAGCACTGGGAAGGCTGAGGTAGGAAGACCGTGAACTAAGACCAGACTGGCTTATATAGTGAGTTCTTGTCTTGACAGAATGGGCTAGAGAGGCTCATCTGCTAAACGCACCTGCTTTGAAATCATGAAAACCAAAGTTCAGATCCCAGCACCCATGTAGCAAGCCATTACACAGACAGGGAGATCACACTTCCAATAGACGGAAAGCAGAACGGCACAGGGTTTCGTATTCTGGTCTCCTTGTATGTAGGAGCACAGATTTGCACATCCCCACAGGCACTCACACAGCAAACACACAAGTATTAAAAAAAAAAAAAAAAAAAAAAGCAGCAGCAGGGCTAGCTGGTCCAAGGCCCAGGCTTGCACACTGTCCCACTCCGCCCTCTGCTGGCTGTGATATGCTTAGCACCCTTATTTTCTTCCTGTCTGTACTTGCTGTGCTGTTCTTGTCACAGAATTAAAATACTGAGTTCTAGACCAAAGCACTTCTTACCTAGAACTAGCTGATTGAAGTTTGTGAATGCTCAGAATTCCAGGAAAAAATTTTTAAAAGTTAATTCAGTACTGTGTGAACCTATGCATTTGGGGTGAAACAAACAAACTTGGATGCCATGATTAGAATTGCTCTTGCCACTGCTGGGTAGACCAGTGCCTTAGGACCCGATCCTGGGCTTTGTGCGTGCCAGGTGGATGCTCTGTTGTGTTTTATTATTATTATTTTTGTTTTTCGAGATGGCTTCTCTGTGTAGTCCTGACTGTCCTTGATCTCACTCTGCAGATTAGGCTGGCCTCGAACTCAGAGATACACCTGCCTCTGCCTCCCGAGTGCTGGGATTAAAGGTGTGCACCACCACCGCCTGACTGGAGTTGTTTGTTTTTAAAGACAGGGTCTTGCTGTGTATCCCAGGGTGGCCTCAAAATCGTATTCCTCCTGCCTCAGCTTCACGAGCACTACCGTACCTAGCTCGCTGTTATCCTCTTGCTTTTTTCTACCTTTTCCTTCTTCTCTTCTGCTTTGCAGTGCTGAGGGGCAAACCCAGAACCTCACACGTGTTATCAAGAGTTCTGTCAGCATTCTTTAGCCCCAGCTCTACAGAGGTTTCCATTTAAAAAATTATGTGTAAACCCAAGTAGTGACAGCCCATGTCTTTGATCCCAGCACTCAGGAGGCAGAGGCAGATGGATCTTGATGAGTTTGAGGTCATCCTGGCCAGGGCTATTCAGAGAAACCCTGTCTCGACACACACACACACACACACACACACACACACACACACGTTGTAACTAATTATGTCTACTCAATAGGAAATCCATTTTTTTTACTATTGCTTGGGTTTTTATATATTATGTAATGTTTAAATTAGGGTTATCATATGTATCTCGCCAAACATCATTTCCTTTTTTTTTAATACTTTTATTTTTATGTATGGCTGGGTGATGGCATGTCAAGGCACACATGTTGAGGTCTGAGGACAGTTTTCTTTTTTTTTCTTTTTTTTTTTTAATTTTTCAAGACAGGATTTCTCTGTGTAGCCCTGGCTGTCCTGGAACTCACTCTGTAGACCAGGCTGGCCTCGAACTCAGAAATCCACCTGCCTCTGCCTCCCAAGTGCTGGGATTAAAGGCGTGCGCCACCACTGCCCAGCTGAGGACAGTTTTCATGAGTTGATTTTCTCTTTCCACCATGTAGGTTCCAGGGGTCAAACTTAGGCTTGACGACAAGCACCTTTAATCCACTGAGTCATCTTGCTGGCCCAAACAGCATATATTAACAAGGTATGTTTTCTATTTTTAGTTATGTGCATGCATATTTTGTTGGTGTGTGGGCATGTCCATATGAGTGAAGGCAGTCACGGAGGGCAGAACAGGGTGTTGAGTCCTCAGGAAGTAGGGCTACCTGGGGTTGTGAGTTGCCCGAGGTAGGCCGGGGACTGACTTTGGATCCTCTGGAGGAGCGGTACGTACTGTTAATCACTGAGCTACCTCTCCTGCACCAAACATAATTTCTTTATGTTGAAATATCTGAAATCCTTTTTTTATTCTTTATGTGTTTGTGGAGTTTGATGTCTTTGACTTTCAAGGAGACATCCTGCTCTGAAATGCAGAAATATTCACGTGTTCACATTTGCTGACTCTTGATCTTATTTAGTTCTAGGAATTCACCTTTGTGTGACTGTATGGCCTCGCTGGTGGCATATGATGACTCTGACTCTGAGTCCGAGGCTGACCCTGCCAGAAGTGGGGATACTGCAGGTCAGATGAGTGACGACACCTCTGGTATGAGCAGACCTTCTGGGACTGGGTTTGCTGCTAGCCCAGTGGGCATGACCAAAGAGGGGACACAGCACACAGGGAACACTCCTGATGAAGACTCAGGGAAGCAACGTCTGCCGCTGGCTCGGCTCTGGAGAAGTGACCCGGGGTCTTGTCCCAGTCAGAGACTACAGTGGCCCTCAAAGGAACCTGATACCACCTTTCCCACCAGTGAGCCTTCTCGTCCTTCTTTGTGGATGAGCAGAGCTCCAGCTGGCCATGTGCCCCTAGCAGCTGCCTGCCTTAAGCCACTAAAACCTGCCTGGGATGCCCTCAGACCTTCTGATGATCAAAGCAAGCTTGAAGGCACCACTGCAAATCCCAGCTCTTCTCAGAGGAAAAGGGGTGAGGACTGTGGACTTCCTTATATCCCCAAGAGACTGAGGCAGCTGCAAGCGAGTCTAGAAGCAGGTGGGGACAAAGGTGTAGAGCCCCCGGGACCCCCTGCCGGGTGTGCCCCAGCTCCACTCTGCGTGGCTCCCACAGTGTCTGAGTTCATCCAGCCATACTTGAACAGTCAGTTCCGAGAGACTACAGTCCCCAAGAAAGTGCTTTTCCACCTGCGAGGCCACAGGGGCCCAGTCAACAGCATTCAGTGGTGTCCAGTCTTTTGTAAGAGCCACATGCTTCTCTCTGCTTCCATGGACAAAACCTTCAAGGTAAGACGAGGGAAAACAACTCCCTATACTCTTAGGCATAAGCTACTGGGATGCTTTACTTTTATTGGAGTCAGGCAGGCAGTGGGTGGGCACACGCTACACACTCCCTTTGGAAATTTCTGTAGTTCTCTTTGGTACATTGGAGAGAGAGTTCTCTTTGCTCAGCCTTAGACCTTTGTTCTTTCCTTTCCTGCCTCATGCCTTTCTTTCCCAATGTTGCCTTGCCGTAGCACTACAGTGTTATGACAGATGGTAACCGTTTTACTTAATTTGATAGTAATACATATATATATTGTAACTTCAAGACAGTGCTTCTCTATGTTGCTTTGGCTGTCCTGGAACTCGCTCTGTAGACCCGGTTGGTCTTGGACTTACAGAGATCCTCCTGCCTCTGTTGGGATTAAAGGCTGTACTAGTACTGCTCTGCATGCATACATTATTTTAACTCAAGTATGCCATAGTTCCTTTCCTTTCCTGTGGTTGGACATTTTGTTTGGACACTTTACTAGTGCATCCATGAAGTCCACTGCTGTAAGCATGCTGCTGCTTACATATTACCCTGCCAGAGCGGGATTTATTTATAGAGGGTCCTCCAAACAGTAGTTCAGGGTTGCCTGTAAGGCTTATGGCCCTTATGAGAGAGAATGCGTGTGTGCGAGAGAGAGAGAGAGACACAGAGAGAGAGAGAGACAGAGAGAGAGAGAGAGACAGAGAGAGAGAGACAGAGAGAGAGACACAGAGAGAGACAGAAACAGAAAAACAGAGAGAGAGACAGAAACAGAGAGAGAGACAGGGAGAGAGTGAGAGACAGAGACAGAGAGAGTCAGAGAGAGACAGAGAGACAGAGAGACAGAGAAACAGATAGACAGATAGACAGAGAGGAAGAAACACAGAAGAGATAGATGTTCTATTGCCTGTGAGGTCAGAGAAATTAGACATCTGTTTTTTGGGGGATGCAGTGTGGTTTTGTTTTTTTGGGGAGTTGTTTTGTTTTGTTTTGTTTTGGACAGGCTCTCATTGTGTGGTTAGCCCTGGCTGGCCTGGAACACACTGTGTAGACCAGACTGGCCTCAAGGCAAAGGGATCTGCCTGCCTCTGTTTTCTAAGTGCTGGGATGAAAGGCATGTACCACTATGCAATACATTTAAGTGCGACCTGTAACTGCAACTTATAGCCAGCAGACTAAATGAGCCTGAAACGTATGGAACACATAAGCGCTAGGGGCCGTGGGAACATCACACCTCCTCAGTGCTCCCAGCTTCTTTTGCTAAGAAGCCGTGCCGCCTCTCGTTGCTTCTCGTTGGAAGAGCATGGCCTGTACAGGGAACAGCCTGTACAGAGTAGCTGACCTCTGGCCTAAGTGGGTCTCCCTCAGAGTCTGATGTCTCATCTGCAAAAGGGAGGGACACTTATACCCGCGTCACATGGTCACTTGAGAACTGTGTTTTCAAAAGCATGTAGTGTAGGCTGGAGTGGTGGCTCAGGTAGTACAGTGCTTGTAATCACAAGGACCTGAGCTTGAGTCTCAGAATACACGTAACAAAGGTGGTGAGCAGGGCTTGGTTTGCACGCCTTTAATCCCAGCACTCAGGAGGCAGAGATGGAGGCGGAGGCAGGAGGATCTCTGTGAGCTTGAGGCCAATCTAGTCTACAAAGCAAGTCCAGAATAGCCAGGGCTTGTTACACAGTGAAACTCTGTCTCAACCCTTTCTCATAAAAAGATGGGTGCCTACTTGTAAACCTAGTCTATGTAGGTGGAAAGAGTGAGTCTTTCGTGTTCTCTGGTCAGCTAGCTTAGCTTCTGTGGTGAGATACAGGCTAGCGAGAGACTCAGTCTTAAAGAACAAGGCTGGTACCTGTCCTAGTTAGGTTACTATTGCTATGATGAAATACCAAAAGCAGGTTGGTGAGGAAAGGGTTATTTGGCTTACATTTTTACACAGTAGTCCATCATCAAAGGATGTCAGGACAGGAACTCCAACAGGGCAGGAACCTGGAGGCAGCAGCTGATACAAGCTATGGAAGGGTGCTGCTTACTGGCTTGCTCTCATTCATGGCTTGCTCAGCCTGCTTTCTTATAGAACCCTGGACCACCAGCCCAGGGATGACTCCACCCACAATGGACTGAGCCCTCCCCATCAATCACTAAGTAAGAAACTGCCTTACAGGGTTGCTTACAGCTGGCTTAAATAGGCATCTTCTCAGTTGAGGTTCCCTCCTCTCAGATGACTCTAGCTGTGTCAGGTTGACATAGAAGGACCGAGCACAATGCCTGAAGAACAACAGTCAGAGGCTGGAGTGATGGCTCAGGAGATTGCAGGCCAAAAGCACTGGCTGCTCTTCCAGAGGACCAAGGTTCAATTCCTAGCAGCCAGATGACAAATCACAGCTGTCTGTAGCTCCAGTTCTAGGGGGTCCTACACCTCCATGTATATGCAAGCAAATATCAGTGTATGTGAAATAGAAGTGAAGCAGAAATTAATAAATTAAAAAGAAAACCAGCTAAAGTTGTCCTTTGACATTTACACGCATGCCCACATAAACATATGAGCACCTGAACATGCATGTATACCTATGTACACACCCAACTACAAATTCCCTCTACAAAAACCAAAACACCTATTGCAGAGCTGGACCCTGTAGGAGCTCACGTTGGCCTCGGTCCACTCTGTCCTCAGCATTCTCAATATCACTCATCTGAGTCCTTTGTCAGTAGATTATGCTTTGAGCCCCACACTACCAATATCAGCAGGCATTTTCTCAAGGGAAGAGGGGAAGACCCCAGTGCACAGAAGTGAGCTATGTCTGTGGGTGGTGGCTCTAGATAGACATTTACAGACCATGCAGAAACTACTCCTGTTTGGCTCTAGCAAGGCTGATGTGTTCTGTTCAAGTCTTTGAGTCAGGCTTTGGTGCTTCCGCAGTGTTGGGCTGTGTAATCTATGTGAGGGGCATTCAGTGGTCTGGGGTGGCTCATGGCATTCCTGGACTGACCCAGAGTCCTGAGAGCCTGATGCACAGAGGCCAGCAGGTCATGGGGCCTGTCTTAGGGTTTTGGTTGGGCCCAGGCTTCTGGCAGTGTCTGGCTGGCTCTGGGGTACACAGGACACCCCCTGTCTTTGAGCTCACCTGATTGCTGGAATTCTTTCCTCTTTTGTCCTCTTCTCTCTAGGTTCCTTACCCTTTGCTTCTTGCTTGGCCAGTTTCTACTGAACAGTCAAGACCCAGCTCAGAACAGGACCGATGAGCAGTGTTTATCTATTCTGTGGTCTTAGGTTGGGCAGTGTGCCAGGAGTGGGAGCTACATGGAGCCCGATGGGTCATGTGCTTCCTGTTGGGACCCTGGACAAGCTGTGTTTATTCTTAGCCTTCCCTCTTCCCACACTTCCCTGTGCACTGTCCAATGTCGGAATGTGGAGGTCCTTGCCTTTTAGCTGAGCTTGGATGCAGCCCGGGCTCCTTCTCCAGCCCCTCAGGACTAAGGGTGGGGGATGCTCACAGGGTGGAGGAGTTTGCGTTACAGTAGGCCAGCTCTCCCGATGCTTTATGCCCTTGGCAAGGCCTGATGGTTCTCTGATAGAACAGATACCTACATGAGCAGTATGCAGTGTCAAGTGTGCTCCTGGCTCCTGGTGGGAGCTTAGCTGTGGTTCTAGAGTGGGTACCACACTCCTTTCTTTAGGCCACTAGAGAGACGGGAGGGCAGCCTGGCAGACGTGGGAACACAATCGAGCAGGAAGGTGGGAGGGGTGCCGTGGCTATCTAGCCTTGATGCTATGATGCTGCCTCATGGAGAGATCAGACGTCTCCTCATGGCTGCCTACCTGCCAACTACCTCTGCACTGATGGGAAGACGTGAGCCTGAGCCCAGTAGAGTTGGGTTTTACCTGAAGGCCCCATTGGCAGAAGTGAACAGCTTGGCTACCCTGGGTCATTACTGACAAGAGACTTCAGTTCCCTGAACAGATACTGTAAGTCTCCTTGCTGCTGGGTATTTCCCTGCTCCCTAAAGGCTTGAGTTCAGGACCTTGTGCATACAGGTAAACACTCTACTCTATACTGAGCTATATTCCTACCCCTGTGATGATTGTGTGTGTGTAGGTGGAGGACAGAGAGCAGCCTTGGACATTGCTCTTCAGTTGCTCTTTTTGAGATAGACTAGGTTGGCCAGCTGGCATGTCCCAGGGATCTGCCTGTCTCTGTTTCCCCAAAGCTGGGACTCTAGGATTATATGACTGTGTCTAGCCTTTTCACATGAGTTCTGGGAACCGAATTCCCACCCTTCTGCTTGTAAAGCAAGGACTTTACAGGTTGACCATGATGGCTTTATTTTTCTAAAAAAACCTGTTTAATTATTGTATGTGTGTTTGTGTGGGGGCACATTCGTGCTATGGTACATGTGTGGAGGTCAGAGGACAGCTTTGGGGAGCCAGTACTCCTTCCACTGCGTCACTCCTGGGGATTGGACTCGGCAGCAAGTACCTTTACTTGGTGAACTGTTTTGCTCACCCCAAAGTTTTTCTTATTTATTTAATTTTTATTTTTTTTTAATTAACAGTGGAATAGCTTATGTTGTTGTTGTACAAATATATTTAGGAACAGAGAGATTCCTTTGAGTCTCAGCAACTTCCTGGATATTCAGTCTTTAGTGAAAAAAAAAAAAGGTACCATTTCTGGATGGCTTTCATGTGACAGCTTTACACACAGACCCACAGAAGGAGGCTCCACATATAATGTTGCCCCCAAAGTCAGCAGAACCCCAGCTCACGTGGGAGCTCTGTGGGGTGCCCCACAGTTTGGTAGCCTCCCCTTCCTAACAGAGGATAAAATAATATAGAGACATCTTGAGAGTTCACACCTGAGTTGAACATTTTGCTGGAAAATTACACATTGAAGAAGGAAGGTCACAGTGCAGAACAGGAAAGGTCTGTGTAGAAGAATGAGGCCATCGCTTTTCTGTGGCCAGGAGAAAGGAGAGGGGACAGGACGAGGAGACCCACAGGGAAGAGAGAAAAGGCAGGTGTCCTTGAACTTGGGTACATGTGGGTAACAGAGGAGTACCTTCGGATGGAGCAATATGGTCAGAGAGGAGCTGAGCCATTTGTAGGGAGAAAGGGACTTTGTAGGACCCAAGAATAGACAGATTTGGTTGTAGAAAAGAGTAAGGGCTGAAAGAAAATTGGGCAAAAATGGAGATTCCGTGGGGAAACTGTGCTAACTTAACAAGATAAAACTTTGGTGGAGACGTGAGATTTCAGTCTTTCCCTAGAATTTGGGATCAGTTCAGGACTATGGCTGAGGTCAGAGTCAAAACCATAATCTACTCTTCTTGCAGTCTGGCACACCGAGCAAAAGGCTGGCCCAGAAGCCCACGGGTGATCTGAAAACTAACAATGGCAGAATTCCCTTTCTCCAAGAAGTGAAGCCATTAGGAGAGCATGGAGGTGGGCATGGCAAGGCAGGCCAGCATGGTAAATTCCCAGCGGGGTGATGGAGAGCCCAAGGCAAGAGTATGGCCTTTGGTCACAGTGTGGTGCTCTGGAGGCGTGGATCCAGGAGAAGGCAAGATCGCGGGTCTCCCACTCTTCTCAAAGTGTCTGTCCATACGTGGAAAGCATGACTTCCTCCTGGCGGGAACCAGGGGCCAGCTGGAATGGGAGAACGTTTTTGGTCTCAGTGGAGGTAGGTGGGATGACTCCAACGATACCATGATCCTGAGGAGTTAAAGCCAGAGGAGGAGGAAGGAGTTCATTGCCACTTTGGAGTTATTTTGAGATGTTGTGGGGCTGCTGGCATGGAGTCCTGAGCCAGGAGATGAAGGCCTGCTGTTGTTCCCAGGGTAACAGGATGACGTTACTGTTCCAGGCCTGGTGATGTGGACAGAAGGGACTAAGAGGGAGCCCAGAGACCCCGAGGGAGAGACCACCCGGGTGTTGTAGATGGGTGGTTTGACAGGGGTGGCCACGGGGCAGTTGGTTCTCTTCTCCTTTTGGTGCCGGTTGCAGACCCAGACTCTAACCACCTCCTTCTCCATGGACAACTGCTCTGCAATCATGGA
Source organism: Rhabdomys pumilio (assembly GCA_030674055.1). Classification (NCBI taxonomy): domain Eukaryota; kingdom Metazoa; phylum Chordata; class Mammalia; order Rodentia; family Muridae; genus Rhabdomys; species Rhabdomys pumilio. The sequence continues at coordinate 20,905,067 of JANHMN010000022.1, read as the reverse complement.
AACCTCATCTGAGCTGGGTTTAGGGTTATTTTGAAATTGCTTCTCCAGAGTCAGGCAGATGTTGGTCTCGATGCTGGTCCCTTTCTTCCTCTTCCTGCCAAACACTTCTCTGAGAGTGGGGTAGGAGCTGGGTGCGCTTGCTGAAGGGTCTGGCGGGGAGAACTCTGCATCATTCAGCCACTTCTTCATCAGCCGCTTCAGTTTACACACGTTCTTGAAGCTGGCGAGTCAGCGTCGTGCAGCTTTCCCATCGCCACTCTGACGTCTCTCAGTGTGAAGCCTGGCTCAGTGCCTCTGCTTGAAGGTCTTGGTGAGCTCCTCCAGCTCCTCCAGGTGAGTGGGCTCGTCATTCCCCCCAGGGCCAGGCAGATGCTTCCAGGTGGGGTTCTAAAGAAGATCCTGACAGCCCAGGGCTTCCAACTGAGAGGCAAGGCCAGGCCCTGTCTGAGCGAGGAATAGAGTGCTTTGTTGCTGTGGAAAGGAGAGAAGATTTGGCTGCAGACCTTGCTGCCCAGGTGGGGTCTGGGAAAGCAGGAACTGGGATACAGACTGTAAGTGGCCAGGGACCAGCACAGCACAAGCTGCTGGAGTGGATGGAGAGAAGCCATGTCCCCAGACATTTGGTTTTCAGGCATCATGATAGGTCCTTGGCTCAGGTGGCGTGGCCTGTGGGAAAGGGTCTGCTGTAGAGAGTCACCCAGATCCTCTGTCTTAATCTGTCTGTTGAAATCTGGGCCATTTCAATCATTTTCTGACTCCACTTGACCAAAAGTGCTGTGGGCATCCATGGAATCGGCGACATCGCTGCTCATCTTGATCTCTGCAGAGAAAACACGACTGGCTTTAATTACAGGTCACCATTTTTCTTGCTGTGACATGTGTGGCTTTAGCTAAACAACAAAGATGAATGCGTGATTACCCTCAAAGATTGTTTTTTTAAAGACTCACTAGGTAGTCCTGGCTGCCTTGTTACTCATTACATAGACCAAGCTGGTCACGAACTCATAAAGACCTGCCTGTCTCTGCCTTCAGAGTGCTAAGAGAAAGGCAAGTGTTACCATGCTCCATGATGGTTTTTAAAAGAGAGAAGAGTGAGTTGGCACCTTGTCTCTGGGTGTGGTAAAGTGTGCCAGGGCTGCTGTGACACTTCACGGCCAGAAGAGGTCGCAGTTGGCCTGCCTGGGGTGGCAAGAAGCCTGTTTTTAGGGCTGACTGTGGGATGCTGATGTGTGGCCTGTCCCAGGAGGCATGTGGGCCGGAGGTGATAATGCTAGTTTGAGACTCCTTGGCAGCTAGGAAGCTTCAGGGTGTGTCCCAACCCTCCTGTCTAGTTCCCCAATACATCCAAGGGATGGCCTTGGGTAAAGACACTTGCTGTAGTTGAGTTGTGTCAGTACTGACCAGGCATGCTTGGATCGGTGTCTCCTGCCTGATCTTCCCACTGAGAGTTCATGACAATTCAGGTTTCTATAAGCCAGAGGTGAATATCGAGCTGGAACCCGAGCAGGGGCTTTAATAAGATGTTTCCCAGTTTTAGTGACTAGGGTTGTTTGGAAAATACATGTTGTGTGAGTGGGACTCTGAGTAAGTTCAGAATGCAGAGTAGATAGTAGAGACCAATAAGCTGTGGTGGGAAGATGGGTTAGGGCATGGAGGGCACCTGAGGATGGAAGTCCTACCCTAGGCCTTTGGGTTGGTATGTGGCTTGCTGAGTGGCAGCTGCTTTTCCCTCCCTGACATCAGAGATGCCCGTGGTTATAAACCAAGCCCCAGTGTTCCTGTGAGGTGGAGGTAGTATGTGTGTACGTGGTCTTCCTGTCCTGGCTGCTGGCGCTCAGGATATGAGCACCTGGGTAGGACCTGGCATATGCTCCTGGCACTCAGGGTACTGAGGCTTTGCCCCTTCCCTGCCGGTGGTGGCTCACTGGATCTGAGTTGTTCAACAGACTGTAAGCTTTGTGAGTGCAGAAGCCACACCAGACCCATTTTTATATTCTCTGTAGCATCTGGCATGAAATTTGGTACATGTTAAGTGATCAATGAAGATTTAAAGATATTTTCTGGATTTCACTGCTTTGCTTTAGGAGGGGTTGTGTGTGTGTGCAGAAATCCTGCTCACCTCTAGGGGGCACAGTAAGACTTACTATCTTTTGCCTATCCAAGCTTCTAGAATGTGGTAGAATCTTTGACTCACCGTAACATTTACTGAGATGATTTTTCTCTGATCCGGAGCAAAACAGCTCTGTCCATCTGACTGATGTGAGGAGTGCCGAGTGCCGGTCTTTCATCGCCTTTAAAGCTCAGCTTTGGAGGCACACATTTCAACTAGGCACATTACCGTGGAAAGATATGTATTTTAATATGCTCTAAATGTTCTGTGAGCTGTAAAATGTGCTTATATTAGTTTTGAAAAATTTACAGCCAAAGCAATTAAGTAAAATAAAACAATGAGTCACAGGCCCCGCAGCGCTGCTCTGTTGTCTGAGGCAGGGATCCTTCTGCCCTCCCTGTGAGCCTCCGGGCTTCCGCGGCTGTAATCCTGGCACAGATACCTTTTATGCTCTCTTTTCATTTCTCGGTGAACTCTCTGGGCTCTGCATGTTTGAACACCCACTGCACGTCAAGGTAGAATTCAGCCTTTGATGCCTTTTCTGAGGGAAAAAGGCAAACACAGCCAGCCCTGCCTGTCTGTCCTTGTAGGGGCTGTGCCAGGCCCCCCAGGGGACTCCCTGCTGCATCAGCGGCTTCCTGCTGTGGGGGACAAGTTCTTACACAGGCAGGTCTGTACGTAAAGCATGTGAGCTACGTGTTGTTAATTTGCTTTATTTATTCTAGATTTTTTTTTCAATAACAAACAGCCAAGCTTCCTTAACATATTTTTAAAAAGCCAAACTGACGCTTATTGGGGAAACTTTGCTAACTCTGATAAATGAGATACAAAGTAGAAGAGAGACATCACTGCAGGTACTACCCTGGTCATTGCTCATCACTAGGCCACCCTGGCCTGGCCGCTGCGTCTCGCATGTTGACACGGGCCAGCTGGTCATGTGCTATATTGCTCTCCACCTGATTGCCTTCTGTATTGTTTGTGGGGCTTGGGGTGTAGCTTAGAGGTGGAATGTTTGCCTGGCAAGCAGGAGGGCTGGGGTTCCATCCCAGTTCCCCAGAACAGAGCCCCCACTGAGAAACTGTCCACAAACATTTTTCTGACGGTCTCTTTCCTCACACTTGCCCTTGTCTCTTCTGTGCTGCTTCCTGTAGCTTCTGGAGTCCATTTTAAAGCAAGCAGTCCTGCAGCGCTCACACTGTGCATAAATGCCATCTTCTCTGCTGCTTAATGTAGTGAGGACGGGCTTTGCACTGTTGGGCCTCGGCTTCGGCCTGTGTGTGGTAAATGGAACCTTAAACTGGCTGGCCTTCGGTGCATGTCTCTACTGCTACTCAGTACTGCTGTGACTTTGCATAAGATTACTTGGTCTTTCTGATCCCCAGGAATCACTGGTAAAGGAGAGAGAATGCTCATCAATGAGGACTGTTGCCACAGATATGGAAAGAAATGATCTGGTCCAGTCCCTGGCATGAGCGAGAATTTCTACCCTTGTACCCGTATTGGCTGGTTAAAACACAAATGTGCAAAGAGCACCTCAGCTAGAGTCTTCTGACTTAATGTCGTTTTGCTTTTGTGAATCTCTTCATAGTTTGTTTTTGTACATATGGATTTTAAAGAGTTTCATCCTCAGTGTTCCTGAGATAAATACCTTTAAAATGCATGGAGCTTCTGAGAGCAATGCTACTGAGCTGCCTTCGCTGTCCTTTGGATTGCTTTGTACATCCGCCAGGTCCTGCTGAGGGCGGCCCACTTGCCAGGTGCTCACACTGGCCACTGGCTGGTGGACGGTTGCTTGAGTCCAAAGTCAAGCCCCAGCAGTGCTGGGGCAGCAACCTCATCGCTTAGGAGACCCAGGAGGGAGCTGTGCTGCCTTCCTCAGGCAAGCTGCCTTCAGAGATAGCCGAAGGCTCTGCGGTGGAGGCAGGTGACCCCAGCTGGTGCTTCCTCATGTGGATCACCAGTTCTGTGGTGACCAGGAGCACATGAGGGAGCAGGGAGTCAGCAGCTGCACCGGGTCCACCACATGCTGCTAGGCACAGCTTTTAACACATTTTACTTCAGAAGCTGTAACTTGTTCCCAGTTACACAGCAGATATACGATAGAGGCAACGTGGGGGGCCGATAGGCTACAGAGACTGAGCAAAACTGGCAGGCTGCTCCTCCTCCTCTACCTCTGGAAATGCCCAGTTCAGAAGCAGCCCCTTCTCCCAGCTGAGCCCAGGCTCTCTCCAGCTTCACTCCTTGGGCTCTGTTAAGGGGCAGGGGGAACAGAGATGATTTCCATGGTGGCTTGGATTTGCATTTTTATATATTACAGGATCTCGCTGATTTATCATTGTTAGTGGATCTGATTATATTAGGGTATCTTGGATGTGCTTTGTAAAAAGTGATATATTTCACATTCAAAGACAAGGAATTTATGGATCCAAGTGCCAGAGCAAGGGTTTAGTTCAGTTTTGAAAGAATTACTCTTGATGGATTTTTACGAAATGAGGTTGAGAAGTGATTTGGTGCGTGGAGGAAGGAGCCGTGGAGCATTATGCAGATGATTGGCAATTTATTCCGAGCACGAGGCAGATCCGTTGGAAATGAGAGGCGCAGCTGAGTAGGAGGGGCGGGCTGTGGTGGTGGGCGTCTGGTATTTGGGGAGCGAATGATTAACAGTGAGTGCATGGAGGGTAATTAGGTGAAGGCGAGGAGAAAATTTGCTGTGTGTGTTAACATGCACACACACAGCACATGGAGAGATCATCTGGCCCTCCTTTATTTGGCAGAGACCAAGGGAGGGGGAGGCAGTTGCCCCAGGGTACACAGTTCTGAAGTCGGTTTGCTCCTCTCTTCCGGTTCACCTTCCCTGGAAGGTTGAGAGTCCCCTGTGTTGTAGAGACTTAGGTGTTGATAGCCAGGCTGCAGAGCCTCTGGGAAGAGTTGTAAGCTTCTGGGCTGGAACTTTCTTTTCGTGGGAGGTGAAGTGTTTCCGACACCCTCTTCCCTCTAGTGAAAACCGAGATGAGTTTGAGGCCAATACACGAGATGCTTCTGGTTCCCTGTACTTAACAAGCTGCCGTTCTCAGAACAAATACGAGCTGACTAAAAGCAGTGCAGTGGCTAACCCTGTGTGCTCTCTGCTCTCTGGGAGCCTTTGTGGTTGAACTTGACCAGTTTTGTGCACCCAGGGCAGCTCATGTGCAAGTGGTGCCAGGCATGAAGGTGCTGGCCCTATCCTCGGGGAGCTAGTCTCATCCAATTTCATCCTGTGTCATTAAGGGGAGAATAGAGCAATTTGGAAAAATGCTTTTAATGTAATTGAAAAATGCAGATTGCAAAATTGGCACACTTAGGAGTTGAGACAGTCTAGTGAATTATTTCTTGTTGCTTTTAAAACTTGGACACAGAAGACTCTTAAAGGAGCCTGTCTTGTGCCTGGTGATGGTGAAGCCCTTGGCATCTTAGGAAAGGGGGTGGTTCTATATTTTATTTTGCTTCATTGTAAAAGTGGTCAGATTTTGAGAAGAAAATGGAAGAAATTAGAAGCCTTGGCGCTTCCACTTGCGTGACAGACAGAATGCATCGCCACCTGTACTCTCTGCTGGGCCCTTTCCCTGAGTGGATCATCAGGCTAATCACACTGTTGGGACTTTTGTAACCCACACTACAAAACTTTTTCTATAGATAGGTGTGGTGCTATAATTTCAGCATTTGGGTGCCTGGGGCAGGAAAGAAGTTTGAGGCTAGTCTAGGTTACATAATCAAGACTCTGTTTCAAACAAAGCGCATACACAACTCTCTCTCTCTCTCTCTCTCTCTCTCTCTCTCTCTCTCTAGTAGTAGTTCCCCTTAGTCTTACTGGAATTTCCCAAGAAGAGAAGAGAGGGTGGGTTGCATCTCTCTTGGTGGTGTCTCCAGCCGTTGCTCTTTGTTTGTTTGTCTGTTTGTTTGTTCTTGAGGTAGGGCCTCACTCTTGCCTAGACTAGTCTGGAATTCACTCAGTGGCCCAGCATGAGCTTCTGACATTCTTCTTGTCACAGCTTCCAAACTGCTGGGATTACAGACAAGTGCCACCGTGCACAGCTGACATATCTTTCTCTTGTCCTTTTTCCCTGATGGACGACAAGCAGGCCTGGGTGTCTAATGTGGCCTTCCTATGTGGGCTAAGAACCTCAGATGCGGTAGCAGTGTGGGAATACCCTGCTGTTAGCCAGGCTCTTCCTCCTCCCCTCCATCCAGCTTCCTGAAGTGTGAGGTGAAGGGGCTTGTCTGCAGTGAGCTTGCCTGAGGGCCTTGAGGTAGCAGGCGGAGTCCTCCATGTGTGTGTGTTCCTTTCAGCCTGTCCCGGGTGGCTCTCCACTGTCTGCAGCCTCATGTCACCTGTGATGTGGAGGAGGTCCCAGGTTGGCGTGCCCGCTCCTGACTCTCCCTCTTGTCCTGTCGTTCTGCTCCTTCACTCCTCTCAGCAGCACATCTCTTCTGGGTGCCCGGACCACAGCATTCATTTCTGTTGCTGCACAGTGTTAGCTTGTGGCTCACACCAGTGTCTGTGTGCACAGTGACTATGTCTCCCTGTCCTCCACAGGGCCAGAATTATTACCTTTCCCCCCAACATCTGCTAATTTAATGGCATCTTGTTTGAGGGCCAGATGAGTTCATTTATGGACAGTGTGGTTAGACTCAGGCCTGGCACCTCGTGAATGCTAAATAAGTGGTTTGTCATTGGGGTTC
>JANHMN010000022.1:20883805-20898228 GCA_030674055.1 Rhabdomys pumilio | reverse complement strand
CCAGGCAATTTACATGCTAACAGTATTGACCCTCATCATATCCCTGCCTCCTCTCCTTCCCCCAGGTGGTGTTTGAGTTCTGGTATTTCATTATCATTTTTTTTTTAAAGCAGGGAAAACCTAGCATTTTTTGTAGTCAAGTCTGGGGACAGACTTCTCTCTTTGTAAGTGTCCAGCAGCCTTAGGCAGCGGCATGCCCGCTCGTACCCTGATAGCTGATATATAGTCACCTATATTTGACCTTCATCTAGCAGTGATTAGCTTGAGCCAGTTTCAATTCTCGTCACTGGGTCCCAGGCAGGCCACATGGCACTGTGATGAATGTGTGCTGGGTGCCAGGGATCGATCAGCGTATTAAGGAGCACTGCTGCCGCCCCCAGCAGCCCGCCTTCGTGATGCTTCCCCACACCAACACTGGCTGCTAGTGATTTAAAGTGACCTTCCCATCCAGTCTACTCTTCAGGGCACAGGCACAGCATGGCTTTCCAAATCTTGCCTCAGAAAAGAAATGTGTTTTGACCCTAAAAGAAATGCACACTACTGTAGAGAAACCACAGTGTAGGCTCATGGGTACATTTCTATCTAGTCTTAGAAGTAATCCAATGAGGTTGCACTTGGGCTGTGCACCCAGCCCACCGCCCTGTAGCTGCAGCCTGGAATGCTGTAATTTATTGCAATGATCTGAAAACCCCAGGGGTCCTTGAGACCCTTCCACCGGGTCAAAACTATTTTCATAATCACACCTAGAAGTTATTTGCCCTTTCTACTCTCATTCTCTCAGGAGTGTAAATGGACTTTTCCAGAGGCTACATGACAGGCACTGTTGCCATAGATTAAATACCACAGCAGATATGAAAGCCCAGCTGTCTTGTATTAAGTCAGGCAGCAACGTAACCCACAAAATGTAAACAATGCCTTCTCGCTAATTTCTTTCTGCTATGAAGAATCTAGTTATTTTTATAAGAAACATGCTATTTATATTAACGCATGGTGGGTTTATTATTGCTAATTCTATACAAAGTCATAGATATTTTCAAATGCCTTCCATTTTCACTGCTGATGCGCTATCAGTAGCTGTCACGTACACAGTCAGCAGCTCTTCAGGCCCTTAGTCATTCTAGGCAGTGTGGGAGATGCCAAAAGTTTTGACAAGTGTGGTGTTAAATAACTTGCAATCTCATTTGGGGGGCCTAAGTGACTTAGTAGGAATGGCATCTTGTCCTAGCTCTGGGGCAGGTGACTAGGGTCTGCTCTATCTGTGCCCCTTCTGCTTGGATAAAATCCTAAACTAAGTGACCAAAACATGATGAGGGTTTGGTTCCAAGCCACCATTTGCTCCCAGGTGCTGAACAGCAGGTCCTCCATCCCCAGTGAATGCTTAAGCCCTGGTCACCCTGGCACCGCCCTCCTGTCCCTTTCTGGTCCACATGGACTTTTCTTGGAGAGCACACACAGTTACAACAGCCTGTACTTGCCACTTAACATTCTCCTGGAGCCCTGTCTGCCTCTGCACCACCAGCCGCTCTGTGTCTTTGGAGGGCCGTCAATTTTCACTGGTTCTGCGACGCTCTATCGAGTTGATTAACTGTAATTTACTTAGCCGCCCTTGGACACCGAGGTGGTTTCTAATTTTTGCTGTTACAGATAATACTGAAGTGGTTATCTTCATGCATGAAACCCTTTTCTGTTGGATTATTTCTTTTAGATTGATTCCCAGAAGTGGGACTGCTGGGTCAAAGGGTTGTACATTTCCATGGGTCCAGATTCATCTCCTGTCAGATTGCTTTCCAGAAGGATTATACCAATTTGCACTGCCACCGCAAAGCCTCCGTAATAACCAACTATTTTGCTTAACTATCATGCCTAGAATTTTCCCTTGGAGCCCTGAGGGGGCAAAGGCCCTTATCTAAGTGAGCACCATCTATAATTATTTAGACTAACACCAAAATTGCTTTCAGAACATTTTTAACCTGCTGGGTTTAGAATTCTAATTCTCATACACGCTGGTATTAAAAGTTTCACAAGCAGCTATTTCTGTCCCCCTCCTCACAGTGTGTTTACGTGGCTCAACAACCGTAGGGGAATGGGAGAGCTTTCATAAACACAAGTGGGCTCTTTCTACACCAGTTGAAGTGTTATTTTGAAAGGTACAAAAACACAAATTAAACCACATTTTCATCGTAACCTTTGGTTAGGAGAGTTGTGTGTTTTCATCTGTGCCTCTTCACACCCCCTCAGTCTTCTGTAAGCACATTCTGGAAAGTGCTGGTACCTTGGACCCTTGCCATGTCCTCACCTGTCACCATGCTAGGGCTGTTAAGAAAGGGAACTTGTATGGATCCATGTTGGTCCTGAGGGCAGCAGTTCCTGTTAAGGAAGACGCGTTGAGAATTTGTCAGCACTTGTGACTAGTCACCTTGGCGTGTGGACGATTGGAAAGAGAGGTACAGTAGCAGTCTGGCAGGACCCCAATATGTTGTTGCCAGGAGGCAGAAGGTGCTTTTGTTGTGTGGGTTTGGAAGCTTGGGTGGTTTGGAGGCCCCTTTGGGAGTTGTATGAGGCAGCATTGTGTGCTTGGATGCTAGCTGTAGGCCGTTCTGGAGAGCCTGGCTCAGCCTAGTTGTGGGATTGTGTGCTGTGCACATGCCACTGAGAGTTGGGACCATCGTGCCCTCATTGCTCTGAGCTCTAGCCTGCGTTTCTTGTGAACTAATTGCCTCCTAGGGCTGGAAGGATCAGGCAGTTAGAAGTGTGAAGCCACTTTGTAAACTATGAGCCCTTACAAATGGAAGGTATTATCCAGTGCTCCAAATGGGGTTATTCTGTAATTGCCTTCTAAGCCTCACTGCCGAGCAGGTGAGGCTTGCACCTAATTTGCCTGCACTTCTAGGCCTGGCTGATTAGCACACTCCATTGTAACCACTCACTCCAGTAGGTCTCTCAGGGGCCTTGCTCCTCCTGGCACGGCTGCCTGTTTTCTAGTTCAGTAACATGATGTCAGCTATGATGGGTGAAGTACTAGAGCTGGACAGCTCAGCTCATGGGCTTCTGAAAGTGGCTGCCAGCTGGGGAACTGGGACACTGCTGCATGGGCCATGAGTTCTTCTAGCTTTGTCTGGAGTTGTCGGACTGGTTGAAATATAAACACAAAGGACCCCAGAGACTGACTGGGAGATAGATGGCCCCTGATTGCAGCATCAGAAGACCTGTCTTTTCCTTTCTTCTTTCATGTGGCCATCCACCTTCCCCATCCTGTAGGAAGTTCTGGGTCTATGCAGGACTCTAGGTTTGAGGAGAATGGGCACACCCTGACAATCAGGAAGGCTAGTTGGAGACAGACATCAGAATGAAATAGTGTGACAGCTCTCTAGAGATCACCAGTGTTGAGACTGCAATCTAGAAGAGAGTGGGTCAGATCTGTCAGGTTCCAAGCAAGGAAGGCTGAGGTTGATTGAGGTTGAGCCTGGGCTGGGTGACAGAGAAGAACAGGCAGGGAGGACAGCAATGAGAGTCAGTGAGATGCAGAGCTTGGCCCAGTTATTGGCTTTGGGCCTGGATGATCAACACATAACGCACCTGCCACTTCCTGTGCTTGTGGCTTGCTGGCCTCTCTGGGGCTTGCATGCTATTTCTCCACAACTAGGACTCAAGGAGGTCAGCGAGCTCATGGGTCTTCCTTGGGTTCTACCAAATACCCTAGTCTCTCTAAGTGGGTTCAGCTCTAGCTTTAGCTTGCCTGTTAGTAAGCAAAGGAGTGTGACAGCATCCGTCTGAGCCTTCTGAGGTTCCAACAGGCAAGTCATGGAAGGACTCGGAGGTGAGCGACAGACCTGTGATGGACACTCCTAATGACAGCTGGCATTGGCAATCTCCTGCCTATTTGATGGGTGAGAAAACCAAGGACCAGAGAGGGGTTCTGAAGGCCATGTAAGCACAGAGCCGGCTTCTGAACTCAGCCTTTCCTGTTTCTATTCTGGGGGTGTTCTAGACACCTCCCTTTTTAGAGTGGCAAAGGGCTGTCATGTGGCTTTGCTAAGGACTGTCATCTTTCTGGACTTTGTTGAGCTTATCTGACATGGGTGGGCCACTACGGGTTCCACCGTCACGGGACTCTGCTCTTCCTCATGTAGTGCCAGTCCTGGAAGCATAGAGGACACCAGTCAGTGCTTAGAAGACATTAGCAAATGAGCCCCTTGAGCCTCAGGGCCTGGGAGACTTCCCAGAGGTCTCAGTGACACTCCTGTCCCTGGGCCCATCCTGCCCTCCAGTGCATGCAGGAAGCATCTCTGTGGAGGGTGATGTGTTAACTGGGTTCAGGTTTGTTCAAGGGCCTTTGAAGCTGCTGGGAGCTAAATCAAGACGATGATTGTGCCACATCTGTTGAGATGTTTGTATTCACGCTCTCAGGTAATAGTCTTGGGCCGCTGCTTGCAGCTTGTGTGTTTATTTATTACTTATTTATAAATCATAAATCCGGAAAGGATTTGAGGAAGCTTACAATAAAAGACACGAACACAGTAAAGCTGTTAAAACAAAACAGAACATTAGAGCCATCTGAAAAAAGAGGGAGCACCTGAGCAGGGCCAGGGCCTCCGACCGACCAACCGACCGCCTGACTTTGTGCACCCATGCTCTGTGGAAGGCACAGGGGGATGCAGGGCTTGCCTTGTGAAGTCGCCAGCATGAATGGCTCCACATGGGGACCAAGGCTCAGAGGACAGGAAGCCAGTCTCTTCCAGGGGTGGTGATCTCTTAAAGTCAGCTTGAGGAGGGCTGTGTGTAGGTCCCTGGCCACCCCTGACCACACAGCCTGGGCTGTTCTTTATTCTGTGCCTCAGTTTCTTTCTAGCACATGGTGTTAATGAGAGTCAGTTCAGGGAACTGCCAGAGGTTTGGCCTTTGGAAAGTATTGTTCTTAATCTGACTTAAAATTCTTGTGGTCACTGTTGTACTGGGCTAATGACTCTAGTCCTTTTCTTAGGCTCCCAAGTGCAGAGAAAGACGATGGTACGATGGGGTCTCTGTGTGCCCTTGGCTCCGTCCACACTGTTGTCACCCGGAATGGCTTGTTTCTTGTTGGTTAAAAACACTTATGCCACTTGGAGCAATGGGAGCATACTTTTTAATTATTTCCCAGCATGTCTACAGCAATGCTGTTGTCAAGGTAACCAAAGCCTCTGAAAAGCTTTTCAACTTCCCTGTCAGAAGAGGACTCTTGTGCCACACTCATGTTGTCTGTGGGAATGGACCTGTCCTTCTGTAGCAAAATCTGTTTCTTCCTGACCTTTTCCTGGGACGTGGCAGGTTGGGAAGAACTGCTTGCGTTCCAAACACATAGTATTTCATTCACCCTGCATCTGTCGCAAGAGTTGGGTGCTAGGACAGAGCGGATCAAAGATGAATGCCTGGCCTAGTCTTCCCTGTGAGGAAGCTGCACGGGGGTCGGGAGGGCAGATCACTGGGGTGGGGGCAGAACTGTGAGTGTGCTGTAGGGTGGAGGAGAAGGAGCTTTGGGCTGTTAGGGCACTGAGGAGGCACGTAGATGCACAGCAAGGCCGTGGAAGGCCATTCCAAGCAGACTGCAAAGGCCCAGCCATGTGGCAGGGTGTACTGCCATTAGGAAACTAAGGCAGTCCAAGGAGGCTGGCTGGCTGGATACCTGAGTCCCAGGAGGGAGGTGGTCCAGAGAGACCTGTGCAGCCAGAGCTGAGGAGCACAGTCTTCCAAGTGTGTGTGTTTTCTGTGGTCTGGGCTGCAGCTCCATGATGTGTGGAGGCATGTCACTGCTGTGTTCCAGCTCCTGAGGGAAGGGCTCTGCCAGCTCGCTCAGGGCTTCATAACTCACTCCAGCTGTGGGAGTGCAGCTCTGCTGTAACACTGGGCCTGCAGGCCAATAAAACTTTATGGCGGTTAAGCCTGTCAGGGGTGCTGGTTTACAAGAAGGAGATGAATCACTATGAGAAAAACGGGACTCTTAGTTTCTAACAGCCCTTCTTATTCTTCTTGTAAAACTTTTAAAAATAACCCTGGATGTATACAAGAGTTGTAAAGCAGCATGGAGTGAGTGCCTGGTCCTTCCCCACGCTGCCGACCTCTCACACAGCTCTGAGAAGTGAGCGTCAGGCAACTCTGCCACACTCTGCTAACTCTGCTGTGCACTTGTCTGCATCTTACTCATTTTCCTGTGAACTCCCTTTTTCTGTTCAGGGCACCATGCTGCATTTAGATGGCTCTTATAATTTGGCAGGTGATGTTTTGGGGTATCTGAAGAGCAGGCTGGAACTGGTCCTTACCACTTACTTACTCTGAGTTTCCTGTGCTGCACCCTACCTGGCCCACCCCAGGGGACAAGTGCGATGATGCCTAGCTGAGTATAAATTCTCAGCTTTCAAGGGCTGCTGCTTCGTGAACTCGCGAACAAGAGAGAGGGTTTGCTTCTCAGTGAGGCTGGCAGAGTTCATGTGTAAAGTGCCTTGTGCTCAAGGATGCTGTCTCCCACTACAGAGTCCTCCTCCTTCTCCTCCTCCTCCCTCCGTCCTCCTCTTTTCCTTGTAGGTTTGACCCAGCCAGCCTTTCAGATGCTGACACTAGCGAGAGTTTGTGTTTAGGCAAATTCCATTGGCGTTTTCACAGTTTTCCTGTGGTTTATCGGATAATTGAGTGTATCTTGAGGCAGCAACTGAGAGTTGAAATGTGTTGCCTTTAATGAGTGTAACAAGCTCCCCTTGCATACAAATAGCTGCACACTTGTGGGCGCCCCCATCTCCAGTCCTGCTCCTCCCTGTCTCTTCTCTCTATCCTCTCATGTCTTGTTTTTACTTTTCCCTTCTGCTTGCCCCTAGTCCTCCATCAACTCTGTCCGCCTCCGCTTGCCTTTCCTCCTTTCCTCACTCCCTCTTCAATTCCCTTCTTGCATTCCTTTCCCAGCAACAGGCCAGTGAAGCTGTTGCCACGGTAACAGAAGCCGAGCAGAGGCTCTGCTCTGCTCTCCCTATGCGTCTAACAGGATGACGCAGATTGCAGATAGTGTTGACTTCTAGAACTATCTGAGCTCTGGCCTGCAGCCTCCGGAGGCCCTTCATCTTCTTAGGGCCACATCAGCACTGCAGCTTGTGGTTCTGTTCAGCTGACGGTCATTTTTTATTTGGAAACTTCAAAATCTGAGAAATGTGCTTTTCTGCCACCCAAAATAGTGTTTTTTTTCAGTGTGGAAGATGTGTCCCCTGAACCAACCTACATAGAGATAGATGCCAGGACGCAGGAAGGCTGTAGGAATAGGTCACATGCAATCTTTGCTGAGTTGCTGGGATGAATGAATGACTGCTTTAGGATAGGGACTTCAGGTCTAGTTGGATTTTAAAAACTCCAGTGCTTAGTCTCCTCCAGCAGATGTTTGAGAAGAGCTTGCTGGTTCTAAGACTTAGGTCAGGACTGTGCCACCTCAAGGGGTCTGTTGAGGAGCAGGACTGGTGTGTGTACACACGGCTGTGCTGATGTTATGTGGATGCTTGTTTGTCACAGTGGTCCAGTGAGTCCAGCTGGTGCCCATTCTGCTTTCGCATTAACTAGGCTTTGTGGTCCCCTTGGAGAGACCACAGAGTGCTTGGCTTCTGGGCCGCCATGGAGCTGGTTGATGGTGGTGGCAGCCGCACTCCATCTGGGTTTGACTCAGGCCCAGCTTGTTGGCATTAGTGAGGATTTGGAGTCCTGCCATTCAGTCAGCACCAGCTAATAGCCCAGCAGGGAAGAGTTAGTCCATGGATTATATTTAAGTTAGTCCTTATTCCCAAAGGTAACTTTGTTTAATAAAATCCTTAAGCCTCTATTACTGTGCTTATGGGTATCCTGGCTCCAGGGTGTACAAATACGACTTACAAAACTCAAATATTATTTGTGGCGGTGCACAAACATGTTCATTAATAGAGGGTGTGCTAAAAGCACAGGCGAGTTCCGTCTGTGCCTGAATGGTCTTTCTGCACTTGGGTCTTTTTATTTTCATAATCACTTGGAGCTTATTTAAATAGTGCCCTTTCATAGTGAATTTTCAAGGGAGGACGCTATGTTATGTGAATAACTTCACGGCTACCCACAGTATTTCCAGTCAGTTGCTGTGACTTAAATTGATAATGGACCCCACACAGCAGTTGCTAATGGGGGATAATCTGGGAGTGTTTTGTTATTGTTTTTATTTTAGAAGAAAGGTTTGAAATTAGCATAGTAAATCTCTGTGGGATCTTTGCAAATAAAAGAATATTCACGTTAAAACAACTTTCAGGAAAGATGTATGGTAATGAATAAAACAGCAGTGAGTGAAAATAAGCGTGTTTAATTATTCAAGTAGAAGCAGTAATTTAAACTAATTATTGCTTGCGGATTTCATAATTCAGTTTTTGTCTCGCAATAATATTTCCTCTGGGCCTCTGGGGCGCGTCAGTGGCTGCCCCCGCTCCGTTCCTGGGGCAGAGAGGCCTCCTGCCTCCCCAGAGACTCAGTGAGAGAGTGTGGGGTTGCTTAGGTCCCTGTTTCTGCCCTGCTCCTTCTGCCTTCGGTCCACAGCAGTCCCCTGTGCACTGTCTAATTAAGCACTTCCTTATTAATCACCTCTGGTTGGCTCAGGGACTCAGAGCAGCCTGCACATTGATTTCCAAGTGGGGGCTAGCATCCTCCCACTCAGGGTCTTAGGCTTCCGTGGCATGCATGACCCCTCCTGCCTATGCCCCCACTGGGTAGTTTCCTGCCCTTTATGGCTGCCTCAACATGCATCTCTTCTTGGAGGCATCCGATAACCCTCTGTGGGAATCCATCCCCCTCTATATCTTTGTGCTATCAGATTGTGGTCTTTTTGTTTGTTTAAATTTTTCATATTGTTTTTTTTTTTTCTTCTTACTTTGTTTCTGCTTCTGGGGAAACATGATGGCCTAGAGGAATGGAAAAGTACTGGAGGAAACAGGAAGCAGGCAGCTCCGTCATTACCTGCAGCTTGCAGTCATGGGCTGCTCTGGCACTGGGCTTCTCTAGCAGGCTTGGTGGTGCACTCTGTAGTTCAGTTCCTCTCGCCTCCCCAAGCTCCAGGGCTTGGGTGTCTATTGCGCTATGGGTGCTAGGAGGTCCTGGGTCCCTCTCCTCTGCACACTTTCTGAGGTGACCCTGGCGTCAGTTGGTGCTGATGATGGAGGAGTAAGTGCTGAAAGTACTTTGGGCAATCGTGAGAGGCTTTTAAAACCCAGTTATTACTGCTGCCCCTGTGAATGCCCATAATGGCACGGGAGGTTTTTTGAACCTCTCGATCGCACAAATGCTGCCTGGATCAGATCCTGACAATTCAGGTGAATTATTATTCTGCCCCTTAGAAGGTGAAGGGAAAGCTTTCAGTTTGTGACTTCTTCTTCCCAAGTGCCCTCTGTCAAAAGGTAGTGACATGTGACAGCCATTATTACTTTGCTGTAATCACATGCCATTCCATCTTGTGCCCCAAAGCTTTCCATCTGTAATGGAGGAAGGACAGGCTTCATTTTCCCCCACCCCTCCTTTATTATTACCTTCTCTTAAAAAACAACAACAACAACAACAACAACAAAATAACAACAAAACAACCTCCTGACTTCACAGGCATGGTCTGTGGGAGGAGTGACTCATTGCTTTATGAGGTTATTGCCATGGACAGGGGTGAGACAGGTGGAACACGGGGGACAGATGGAGTGATGAAGCTGGCTGCCAGGGACAGGGGTTCACATTGAGTCACCAGCTGATGCACCGGGCAGGTCAGGCAGCCACTTGGTGTTGGGTTCCTTATTTGGGAGAACATGAAGGTTTGACTGATCTTGGATGTGCTTTCTCTTGCAGTAGTTCTGTGATCTTCAGAGTAGCTGTGACAGTGCGGTGATGACAGGATTGCAGATGGCAACCTTTCCTGCAGAGCCACTGCAGAGAGCATTTGCTATTCTCAATTGGTTTCCTCTCCATGTGACCTCTGGAGGAGGTCATTAAGCAAACAGAGAAATTCCTAATACTTTGCAACCACTCTGGAGTAGAGCCATAGGCTTGCCATAAAATACTGTGGGTCGGGAAAATGAAGAGCCTGGTGCTGGGGACTTGTGCGTGTCTGGGAAGGCCAGTGTGGCCAGGACACACAGTACCTATCCATACCCTTCACTCCCTTAAATGCCACCTGTGCACCCACATTTATTCACCTGTGCAGACTTGTGCCACCACCATTTATTTTTATAACATTTGATTCTTTGTGTGTGTGCCCATTAGTGGCTGGGTGGCAGCACTGAGAGCTACCTTCAGCCATTGTCCGCTCTCACTGAATCTGGAAGGTGATATTTCAGCCAGGTTGCCTGGCTAGCAAGTCCTTGGGGTCTGTCTGTCTCCTCTCACAATGCAGGGATTACAGACATGTGCTGCTGTACCTGACTTTTGTGGGGATGCTGGGGATCTGAACTTAAGACCTCATGCTTGTGCATTATGCTGGAGTTTTATATCAACAAGCTGGGTCATCTGAGAGGAAGAAACTTCAATTAAGAAAAATGCCCCCATAAGATTGGGTTGTAGGTAGCCCTGATGGGGGAGGTCCCAGGCCATTGTAGGTGGCACCATCCCTGGGCTGGTGGACCTGGGTTCTGTAGGAAAGCTGGTTGATCATGTCATGCTGAACAAGCCAGTAAGCAGCACCCCTCATGGCCTCTGCATTAGCTCCTGCTCGGGGTTCCTCCCCTGTGTGAGTTCCTGTCCCAAGTTCCTTTGATGATAAGCAACAATATGCGAGTGTAAGCCAAATGAACCCTTTCCTCCCCAACTTAGGTTTTGGTTGTGGTGTTTTATTGCAGCAATAGAAACACCTAACTCAGCATTTTACCCATTGAGACATCTCCCTAGGCTCCTTTTGATTCTTTAGACACCTGTTCTAACATTGATACTATTTATTTGTTGTAAAAACCTTTATTGTATTTATGTATGTGTTTATGTGTGTGTGGGGGGAGGGTTACATGTGCACTCTTATGGAGGTCAGATGATAATTTCTGGGAGTTGATTTTCTCCTTCTACCATGTAGGTCCTGGGAATCAAACTCTAGCAGTCAGGTTTGATAAGGCAGCCAACTTAATCTGCTGAGCCATGAATGATTTCTTGTTTCTTTTGTTTCTTTGAGTCAGGTTCTCTCTATAAAGTGTTGGCTCTTGTAGAACTCATTATGTAAACCAGGCTGGCCTCAGACTCACAAGAGATCCTTCTTCCTCTGCCTCCTGAGTGTTGGGGTTAAAGGTATGGATGACCATGCCTGACATCCCATGAATTACTTAAAAACATTTTGTTAATTTTTATTTTATGTGATAAGTGTTTTACATGTCTGTCTGTCTGTCTGTCTGTCTGTCTGCCTGCCTGCCTGCCTGCCTGCCTGCCTGCCTGCCTGGTGCCTGTGTTAGATCCCTGGAACAGATGGTTGTGAGCTGCCATGAGGTGCTAGGAACATAACCCAGGTCCTTCGCAGGAGCAGCCAGTGTTCTAACATCCTCTGAATAATTTTTACACTAAAGTATCACACAAGCTCGTGTGTTTTGTTTTCCTGGAAGTTCTGACCAAGGTATGTGCTAGTCTTGTCTCTCTTTCTCTTAATAAGGTTATGCATTTATATAAAAAAATGCCACTCGGATGAGAACAGCACAGGCAGCCAGCGTTCCAGAGACCTGCTAAGTGGATACTGTTTAGGTCACACAAGGTCTGTTCCTCTCTGAGGAACTGACAGCTGAGTCTCATTACATTTGTGACCCTGTCTCGCCTACTTTCTGTATCAGAAGTGCCCAATAAATTGTTGTCGGGGTGAATTAAAATTTCTTGAATAGATTGCACCTGATCCCTGTTGTAAGCTTCTGCAAGGGGCAAGAAAATATTCTTATTTCTTTAAAGACTAGGAATTCATGAATTTGGTATAAAATTCAAAGGATATAAAAGGATGTAGAGAGAAAGACGCCCTCTCCCCATTCTTTGCCTGGTTCTGAGGAGCCCACATTTGTGTCATTTCCATACCCAGGGTCACCCTATCTACTGTGGGATGCAGAGCTGGCTCGGGCTATGTTGTTTGTCTGGCCACATGTCAGGGAGCAGACTAGAGGTGGAAGGTCTCATGGAAAGAAA
Source organism: Rhabdomys pumilio (assembly GCA_030674055.1). Lineage (NCBI taxonomy): Eukaryota > Metazoa > Chordata > Mammalia > Rodentia > Muridae > Rhabdomys > Rhabdomys pumilio. Next base: position 20,886,096 of record JANHMN010000022.1, on the reverse strand, counting down.
CGTGGCCTTGGATTGAAGCCATGGCTGTAGTGTCCAGGCCTGGGCGACCCTGCCTCTCCTGTGGTCTCATGTACTGTCAGGTTGCTGTGTTCAGCTTGCAGGACCATGTGCTTGCTCAGCAAGGTGGCTACCCTGAGTGACACCCAGAGTTTGGCATAGGCAATGTAGCTGCTTCTCCTCTCCTGTGCTTAACATTAAAGATGGAGATGAATATGCATCATTTTGAAATGATAATATAAAGTCAATGCAGAGGTGTGATTCCATTAATAGATGGCTGATTAACTGAATCTTTTAGGAGCCCATTTGTTATTTGTTGCCCAGAATGAAGCTGGCTGGAATGAAGCAGAACTCAAATGGCAAGCCTTCTTTTCTAATTGAAACACGCAAAGTGCTTGGTCCTCAGCCTTCCTTCCATCGAGATGATTGCAGTGATCAATATTCCAGTTTGCTTGGCTGGCAGCTTGCAGGGCGTCAGGATGGATGATGGACCCAGGGAAGCAGTGCCAAGCAGAGCATTAAGTTATTCCCATTTGCCAGTTTCTGGCTTGCCTGATGGAGCAGAGCTAGGCTGTGCTGGTGCAAGCTCTGTCAGGGTCTGTGTCTGGTACCATAGATCTCTGCACAGCTGGCTCCCTGAGGCTCACTTTTGGTACCACTGAGAACACCATGTTTTCCAAACGTCCACTGTGCACTTAGCATAGAGTCTCATGGGCATGGGGTCCATTCTCCTAGAACCTCTGAGGTGCCTGTCACACACATGGGGGTTTAGGGACATGGTGGCATGACTACAACTAGAGTCCAGGGTTGCTAGCTTCCAAAAACTAGGCCTTCTCCATTCTTCCATGCTTCCCAGGATGGCACCAGAAGTCTGGAGCCTGGATTCTTGCTTTCCTGGAGAAGCTGTGGGCAGTGAGGGCTGCCTCATGGAAGCCAAGTTTATGAATGGCGCTGTGCTTCATCTCTGTTTTCTCCTTGCACATGTTGTGTGAGGCAGCAGTGCTCTGGGCAGCATGCTCGTGGTAATCCGAGCTTACATCTAATACATGCCTTCAGTCCTTTGTGAGGGGCTGGTGGAGATGCTGAAGAGAAGCTGCTACTGAGGAAATTTGCCTGGATGTGACTCTCTGTAATTGGCCATTTGGAAGAAGGAACTGGCCATTTGTAGTCCTCTTGGTTTTTTAGGTGCTTAGATGGGGCCTAAAGAGATTATGCAGTGTTTCCTGACTTGTTAGCCAAGGACAGTTCATGACTGTGTGCTTGCTGAGCAGATGACACTGGGTTTGCCTTTAGAGAGAATAGCTAGCGATCTGTGCAAGGGAAGTGTCAGTGGTCTAGCCTTTTCCAAGGCTTAGATGCCTTGGCCCACAAGTCATAGATGAGGATAGAGAAAGAGGCTTGAACAGCCCCCCTCCCCCTCCATTGGTACAAGTGCTCCAGGCCTAGAGTGACCTCAGTTAGAGGTCAGAGGGACTGTTAGTATCAAGGGCACGGGCTTGATGGAGGGCCACAAGGATGGTGTACTTTCTCTTCTTAGCGCACTCCGAGGGTATGAGTGCAGCAGTTGGAAATCGGGGAAGTCACTGGAGCTGCTCTTCTCTGAGCATCTGCTGGGCGCAGGATCTGAACCCGAGACGACGTGGAGACTTAAGCTGGTGAAGGTCTGGGTCTAAGAGAGGAATGCATTTGTGGGAGTGAAAGTCCCCTCAAGGATCAGAGAGCAGGCTCACACCCGCCCAGTGCTGCAGCTGGAGTCCGGCCTTTAAGATCCCCTCGGGGGCATCTTAGAGCTGTGCCTGTTTCACCTGGCTCATCAAGGTCAGGGCAGGTCCTGCACCTCCTGTGCTCCGCGCCTTCCAAGTGCTATGAAGGAATGGGCACGAGGGACACTCTATCTGGGTGAATAGACACAGAAGGGGCATGGCTCTTTGTGAGGAGAGGTGTGGCTCCACCAGCTCAGTCAGCCTCCAGCCTTGGCCTGCATGAGGTAACGGTGGAGAGTGGGGGACGGTGATCAGGGTGATCAGAGACAGCCAGAGTCGATGTTTCCTGGGGAGGATGGATGTTTCACTGAGCCTGTAGTTAACATCTCAGTAGTAACCAAGGAGTTTCTGAAAGATCATCTGATGGCATATATTCCATGCTCAGACATTTCTTTGTGTGTGTGCCTTACATTTCTGAGAGATTTTCAGATTCTTACTGATGTGCATATATATTTCAGGGTGGTTGTCCTTTGACATCAACAGCCACACACACACACACACACACACACACACACACACACACACACACAC
>JANHMN010000022.1:20854308-20876183 GCA_030674055.1 Rhabdomys pumilio | reverse complement strand
ACATGGCTAGCCTGGTGTCAGTCTATAACTGTACCTGCAGCGTCACAGGGAACAGCCTCCTGTCCCTCAAGCTGCCAAGAGGCATCCAGGGGCCTGGAGCTGCTGCCTCCACAGCATGTTTGTATATGGCACCAGACCTCAGCTGCCTCCCTCCTCGCCTCCCTCTGCTGGCTGAGGCATAGAAGCCCACAGCAGAAAACTTCTACTTTGTATCTTTTACTTGTGAACATATTGTTTATAGTTCTGCAGGGATTTTTCATATGCCATTTTGGGTCGTGTTTTCAAAGCTAATTAGTAAATTGGCTCATGTTTATAGCCTCTGACAGTCGCCCTCTGTGCTGTGCTTGCACTGGGGTTAGCAGAATCACACCTCGTGTGCTAAGCAGTTTCTACCGTTGTTTTATAGTCGCTGCTGCAACGATCATCTTAGGTGCATAATATTTAGCTTCTGTGCAGTTATTTTCCCAGGCTTGATTCCACATCTGGAATTAACCAGCCAAGACTAAGAACAGCCTTTCTTTTTTTAATTAAAAATATCTTATAGTTTTGGAAAATAGAAATAAAAATGGGCCATGGGCCCCAGGCAGTGTGTCAGCCAGGATGGCAATGTGTGGTGAACCATCAGGAGCTCTGGAAACCAGGAAGTTTGAGGCAGAGTTTGGGCTGGTTCCTGAGTGATGATGGCCAGGACCCCGGAAAGCAGCTTCCTGTCCTATGCCCTTCATGTAGCTGTTGTCCTTCCTCTGCTGGTCCCTAGCAGCTCCCACCTGCCGCTTACAAGTCTCTCCTGCTTTAGTTGACTCTTTTTTGACACTCATAGCCCTTCCTGCACTTGGGCCTTTGTGGGATACTTACTTTTCCCGTGTTCCTTCAATCCCCAGTTGCCTGTGTGACGGGATTCCATGTGGCCAAAAACAGAAAACTTGCAAGGCCCTAATGGAAAAGTGGAAGAGCCAAGCTCCAGACCAGGAGGAAGCTCATCCTTTTAATGGGACTGCCTTTCTTTCCACATTTTAAGACTGCCAAGACCTCAGAGTTAGAAAATACCCTTTGCTTCCTGTGTGGTGGAGCCAGGGAAGAGAGCAGAGGCTTCCAGGCTCACTGGTCCCTTGGGTGAGTCTTGCAGAGGAAGTCTGCTGAGCTCCCACGGTGTGTGCTGGGAATTGGGAACTGCAGTGCAGCCCTCAGGGACCTCATAGAAGAGGGGCAGAAACAAGCCTTCTAAACTGCCACCGTGCTCCAGAGGAAACCAAGCTGGGTTAGACTGAGTCGCAATGAGTGATTTGTGACCTGTTTTAATTCTACAGACAGCATGAGAAGTGCTGACTCCCACACATCCACTGCCAGGGTTTAGGGTTACGAGCATTCCCAACATTTATGTTGGGTACGATAGGAATACGGTAGCTAAAGTCCGCCATCCTTTCTTCCTGGAGAATAGCCACTGCCCTGCCAATGGTGGAGATTGAAATGTTTACTGTGTGTGTTTATCTGTAAGCAATGTACAATATGATCTTTTTGTTTTTTATTTCAGTTTTTTTAGTCAAGGTTTCTCTATGTAACTCTGGCTGTCTTGGAACTCACTCTGTAGATCAGGCTGACCTTGAACTCAGAGATCCAACTGGCTCTGCCTCCTGAGTGCTGGGATTAAAGGCATGCATGCACCAGGGCCTGACCATGTTTTTGCATTTTTTAATTTTAAAAATTTTCATTTTCCTGGGTCGTAGTGGCACATGCCTTTAATTCCTTTACCTACTGACCCATCTTGCTGGTCATATTTTTTACATTTTAAAAGTTCATAAAAATGTTACCACCCTCTATGTTCCTTTTCAACTTATAAAACATTTGGCATTCTGATTTTGTTTTCTTGCTTTTTGCTATCTAGCCATCTGCCCACCTATTATCTATCTAGTCACTCAACCATTTACCTATCAATTTATTCATCTACGTCATCCATTTGTAAATAGATATTTTAATTATTTTTACTTAAGTGTATGTGGGGTGGGTGGGTATTTGTGATTGGGTTTGGATACCTGCAGAGGTCTGAGGCATCTGATCCCTTGGTGCAGCCAGATGTGGGTGCTGGGAACTGAATTTGGGTCCCTCCCAAGAGCAGTATGTGCTTTTAACCACTGAGCCATTTCTCTAGCTTGTACTTGTTCAGTTTTAATTGCTGTATAGCAGTCCTCTGTATGAACAAATAGGAGTTAATATTTTGTTTCTTTAATTGGGGACAGTTACGCTTTTGCTTACTTTACGTCTTGCCAGTAAAATTGTGGCAAACATGTGTTCTGGCTGTCTCTTTCTGTACCTCTGAACTTGGAACATTGAAACAGTGGTGTTTATTATACTTGTGAAAATTCAGTCTGTGCTAGGCCTGCCCATCTCTATCCGATTTGGTACTGTGTAGGTCAGTGAAGGCTGCAGCTGGTGCCACCTTCAGACTTGCTCACCTGGGGTCTGATGAGTGGCACTGGCTATCAGTTGGATGCCAAGCAGTACTGCCATCCATGGCCTAGCTGTGCCTGGGCACCCCGAAGTAGCTGGGCTCTAGGGTTCAGTTAGGACTTAGGCGTCACTGTCAAGTGAGCCCTTTTCTCCAGGTTCTGTCCTTTACAAGCAAGTCTGTAAGGCCACTCGGGAAGAACAGTCAGACTTTGCCTTGAGTGGGGGGAGTGTCACTGGGTCGGCCTATTTTAAGATCAGTACCCTTAGGTGTGCCTCCTTGTACACAGTAAGAGACTTCCTGTGGTCCCCTCACAGTGAACAGGTGGGCCTTGGCACGGGCCCCATTTGGACCCACTTGTGTTGTTGAATTGTTCTCCATGTTTGTTCCCTGACACCCACCAGTGTACTGACAGTTCCACACTGTCACACCCCCTCCAGTTCTTGCTGTTTGGATTTTGAGTGTTTCCCCTCTCGTGGGTGTGGGATCAGATCTTGTTTTATTTGTCTGCCCACTGGTGAGGCTGAATCCTGGGGACCTAATAGGGATGGCTTTGTGTTCCCACTCAGCTGGTTGCCCTGAAGAAGACAGAAACGTCAACATGCTATTTTTTGGCTTATGATGTCAATCTTTGAAGAGAGAAGTGGTGAGTTTCCCACAGAGTTTACTGCAAACTACTGTGAAGATCTTGGAGTTACTATCCGCATGACTCATTTACGAAACAAATGATCCCAGGAACCGCAGGCTGCATTTGTAATGCTACAGATTTTCATGTAATCTCTCACCTCTCTGTAATTTGCCCAATTTAAAAATGCCCCGAAGCTTGCTTTCTTTGTCTGGCAGCCCAGTCTTAGTTCTTAGTATGTTAAACCACAATAATAGAAGTAAGAAACGGTGCCAATATGCGTTTCCTAGTTCTCACTGTCTTTGTGGACTTGAAAATTTTTTTTAAGTTTTAATTTTTATTTTATTTGTGGTGTGTGTGTGTGTGTGTGTGTGTGTGCTGTACTCCAGCGGTCAAGGTTGGCTGTCTTCTACCGTTGCCCTTTTCCTTGTTTTCGAGACAGATCTCTCACTGAACCTAGAGTTCTCCATTTTGGCTAGACATGCTGGTCAGTGAGCACTGGAATTGGCCTGTGTCTTCCTTCCTGCAACACAGGATTACCATTGTGTTGTGTGCTGCCTACCCCTGCCTTTATATGGGTGCTGGGGACGTGAGCTCAGGTTGCCATGCTTGTGCAGCAAGCTCCTTGCTCACAAAGCCATCTTCCAATCTTCCTGTGGACATTTAATTACTTCTGGCATCCACTTCCCTCACTGTGGTCTCTGTTGTGATGGTCTGTGTAAAACCTGAGAGGAAACTGGAAGCCAAGGTCCCTGCCTCTGCTTCCTCATGGATAGCACCATACGTAGTTATTCAGTTACACCTTTAAAAGTGACACTGTGAGGTCACATAGCTTTTAGATAGAGGTATGAAGCTTGGCGTGTGTGCGTGTGTGTATTCACAGGAAATGCACTTTGACCCTAATACTGAGCACTTGGTTATTATAATCATCAGTCTGATATATGAACTTCTCTCAGAAACATCCGGAAAATTGCTGTATTTGGCCAGGAGTTCTTTGATAAATTTCTAAGTGAGGTTTGGGCTACTTTTTAACTTAAGTTTATTTTGTCTGAACACTGAGCATTCTGCCTCTGGCTCACTGGAGAACATTACCTGCCCTGTTTCCCTCCTAAGGGCTGCTGGGATCCTCCAGTGTTGGGACCTAGAGCCTAGCTGTGGACTGAGAGGTACACAGGAGGAGAGCCTCAGCTTCGTGAGTTCAGAAGTGGGGTCATGCTGTGAGTCATGTGTGTTAAACTCTTTATCCTAGGCTGTTTGGATACACTGTGTCCTGTGAACTTGGCAGCCTTATCCAGAGCTGCTGAGAGAGAGAGAGAGAGAGAGCGAGAGAGCGAGAGAGCGAGAGAGCGAGAGAGCGAGAGAGCGAGAGAGCGAGAGAGCGCGCACTGGTCTCTAGAGCTGCTGAGAGAGGGCTGGTCTCTGCAGGAATTGCAGGTGGAGGCTGGATAGGCCCTATGCTGATCCCTGGGAAGCTGAGACCAGTGTTTGCCTGAGAACAGGTGTGTTCCTAGCCATCTCATGGGGCTCTCCTTATACAGGGTGAGTGTAAACCAGGGGTTCTTTCCTGTTGTCCTTCCTTCTTTCCTTCCTCTCTCTCTCTTTCTTCCTCTCTCTCTCTCTCTCTCTCTCTCTCTCTCTCTCTCTCTTTCTTTTTGATGATTATTTTGAGATAGAGCCTCTGTTATTTATCCATGGCTGTCCTGGAACTCACTCTGTAGAGCAGGCTGGCCTCAAACTCACAGGATCTGCCTGCCTCTGCCTCTTCGGTGCTGGGATTAGAGTGTGCCTCCACACCCTGCCTCATTTCCTGTTGTCTTAAGGAAGAAGGCTTTGGGGACTGAGCATCCCTTCCTGAGTTCACAAGGGTGTCCTGGACATGTCAGGTCAGTTTCCCAGGTTGGCATGGTTACTGCTCCTGAGTCCAGGCACTCACACTGTGTGGCAGCCAGGTTGCAGAGCCTTGGAGTTTTCACACAGCATTCTTGGTACCAGCAAGCCCAAAGGGAGCAGGTCTTCGCTTCTATCTCTGAGTTAGATTGTGCACACCCAGGAATCCCAGATTCACACCCCTTCAGCTTCTTGCTTTTGTTAAGCCCAGGCCATACCTGCATGTTGAGACTCTGCGGGGCCTGACCTTGCTGTTGGAGATTTGTTTACTGAACCCAGGGCTTTGTGGTAAGATGAGGAGCCAGACAGCATCTTGATGGGGCCTTCTATAAAGTATAATCTCCTCCTACCCAGCCAAAGACCCCAACTTGCTTGGGAGTCCCAAGAGCCAGGGCATGGCCATTTTCTCATTTCCCTGGGCCTGGACGTCTGACACTGGATTCTGGGGCAGACTTTCCTGGCCTAATGTCTTGGATTTCTATAGTGAACTTCAGGCTTGGACTGTCACTAGGAGCTCCTGTAGCAACAGCAGTTGCCTAGGCGAGGATGCTCTGCGCTGACTTTGCTACACCCCTTCCATCTCATAACGTAAGAGGTTGATCATCCCATCACACTGACAGGAAAACCGAGGCTTGGCAAGGCTACATTGTCCCCAGCACTCAGCATCTGATCTTATCACCTGGTCAGTGGCTGGGTCTGTCCATCATGTGTGCTCTCTGAAGAGCCTGGTCTATCTTCACTCATGTCTGTGGTCTACACCATCTGCTTTCAGGCAGGCCAGAGTGCAGCAGCTCTAGACAGATGTCTCGCTTGCTTCTGCCTTGCCAGGCAGCTGAACAATTCTATAAAACTATGCTTGGGGGTGTGGCCTCACAGCCCACAGGGCTCAGGTGGTCCTGGATTTTTGGAGGCTGGTCTCTTGCCCCCCCTCCTTTACTATACTTGTCCTGTCTTCTCCTCACAGGTCTGAGCAGCGACTGTCCTAGCACCTAGTGTGGGGAGGCATGGAGCAGGTGTTTGGGTGCAGCTGCAGGGTGACTACACACAGAGAAAGCAGCAAGACCTACATCTGTTAGTTTCCAGAGCCTTTCCACCTCTCCCCACTGATTACAAAAGAAGTTTGACAGGGGCAGGTACTCAGGCCAGAGCCTGCTTGTGTATTTCACGTAAACGTCCGTGGCAGCTCAGCTCTCCCACGCACAAAACCCATTAGGCAGTGCTGTCACAGGCGGATGATGGCGGGCAAGGTCTCACATTGACGCAGACTCAGCTGGCTGATTTTGAAGGCCCTGTCACGATTTTGTTTTGAAGGAGTTCTCGAAAATGACAGGCTTCATTTCAAGGGTCTTTGTTAATCTAATAGTGTCCCTGGCTGAAATTTGTGGGCTGTTTTTCAAAGCTCTTGTGTGCTAGGGACAGAATGAAGACAATTTCAGCCTCATTCCAGCCACAGAATATGCAGGCAGAGACATGATCTGGGAAGCTGGCTATCCGTGTGAGCTGTGCAGGTGGGGAGGGCTGCACCCCAGGCCCTCTGAGGGCTCCTTCTGGACATTTCTACCACAGATCAGACTTATAAATCAGATTTATGCAAGCGCAAAATGACTGTAAGGCTGTCCTCCGGTCAGTGTCATGGTGAACGTGCACCCAGAGCCCCCAGTGGGGGACTTAAGGCATTAACAGATATCTGTCTCTTAGTTTTTCTCCATGGCCCTAAGCTAGAGTTCATTTTTTTTTCCGACTCACTAACTTGCAATTAAAGGCACAAGTAAGCCTTTTGGAAGAATCCATAGCAAAACTGTCAGTCAGTGTAGAAAAGATAATGTCACTCCATCTTGCGTTGTGCTCAGAGGGCTGCTGTTTTGTGCAGTGACAATTTACTTTGTTTCTCCTCTTCTGGGCTTTCGGAAATCAAACTGAGAATGGGCTTCCAACTCAGAAGAGTTATTGGGTATTTTTCCTGAATAGCGTTGCCCTTCCAGAGAATAGTAGGCATCTATCTGACAAGAAGTTATAAATCAATGTTCCAGATTCTCTGAAGAAAGGCTGCATCTCTCCCAGCCGGAACCTGTTGAATGCTCTCCTGCCCTCTACTTGGTGTGGGAATGGGAGGGAGGATTTGAGTGCTGCTGAGGTCCCACAGCTGGCCTGGGGTGGGGTCTGCTGGACCCTCTGCCATCCAGAGCCAGGGTCCCATCTAACTTCTGTTGTCCCCAGAGAGTAGCTCTCTGTCTCTCATTTCCTGAGCCAGGCATTGTGCCATGTACTGGGGACACAGGAAGAAAAGATGTAGTTCATGGCCTGGCTATGCTGCCTGGCTTGGGTGTTGAGTGCCCTGCTGTCATTTACCCAAAGCTCTGTACCTGTCACCTACCCTGGTGGCTTCTCTTGTTACAGCTATTGATGGCCTAGAGGCTTGCCCAATCCCTTTTAGAGTCCTCCTCAGCCTTCAGAACAGAGCCATGACTCCTTAGTATGTCTTCTGAGCCCCCAGGGCCTTTCCTTAGCCTTCCTGGCTCTCCTCTCACCTTTCTGCCACAAGTGCGCGCGCGCACACACACACAAACACACACACACACACACACACACACACACACACACACACGCACACATGCATATATGCACACACACACACTTATCAAGATAGGATCTCACTGTATAGCTATGGTTGACATGGAATTTGCTATGTAGACTGGACTGGCTTCTGCCTCTAGAGGCTTGTGTCACAAGCTTTTACTTACCTATTTATTTTTTCAAAAGATAGAATTTCATGTTGCTCTGACTGGTGCCCAATGTACAGTGTTACCCCGGCTGACCTTGACATCCTAATCCTGCTGCCTTCACCTCCACGTCCTGGGATTGCGGCGTGTACAATCATGCCAGGCTTTATGTGTCTTTTCCTTCATAATCCGGTGGCCTCTTTCTGTCTTCCCAACTACACCTGAGTATTCTGTCTGTCCTTCCTTATCCCTCTAAGGTGCACACTGTCCAAGGATCTCTCCCTGATCTCTGCCCCACCCCAGTATCTCCCTGCTGCTGTGTTTCCACTGTCCTGAAGGTCCTCCATCCTAGGACTTAGGTGTCCCCTGGACCAGCTGATGACTTTGAGGAAAGGACCTGTGTTTCTTATTCACCACTGTCCCCAGTGTGGTCACAGTAGGTGATGCCTGTCTGGAGTGTTGTGAATACTGCAGGAAGAAGCTGTCTTGTGCTGCCCCTGCAGGTTAGCTGTGGCAGTCCAGGCTCGAGCTGGAGATGTTGGGGAGGGGAAAGTACACTCCAGGGTTCCCGGCCTTGTTTTCTTGAATAGATGGATCCTGTCACTTAGCAGCCTCCCTGGGCCATGGAAAACTAGTGTAGGTCAAAGTGCAAGTTCAGGGTGTCTGGACTGGTGTTACTGTAAGAGTTGGCTGGAGTGCTAGGCTGGGCAAGGCTGCTGTCTGGCTTTGTTCATGGTCACCCTCACCTCCATGTATGCATAGGCAAGCTGGGAGGGCTCCTTCTGCACCCCTGTCTTTTTCAGCCCACAGTGCTGGGACCAGTTTCTCTGCCAGGAAGGCAGCTGGTGACTTTGCCATTCTGATCCTGATGGTTCTTTGAAGGGTAGGAGGTTCTCTTGAGAAGACCCAGTATTTTTCCCTTATTCCCCTGGTTCCCCTGCCAGGGAGGGATCACTTTTCTCCTGGGGACATTCCCTAAGGTCACTTTCTCTTCAGGAAGCATCTGTCATGTGCTCTAACCAAAGTGTTGAAGCCACTGGTGCATGTGAGCAGCAAGACAGGAAATGGAGGCTATGTTGTCATGTCCTCAGGTCCAACCCCCGCCCAAACACAGCTCTAAGTAGTGCAGGAGGCTTGGATTAGGTGCAGCAATGCAGATCAGAGGATGGAGCCAAGAGTTAGGCAGCCTGAGTACCACACCTGGCTTGGCCAGTGATAGGGAGAGTACAGGCAGGCAGCTTAGCCTCTCTGGCCTTCAGTTTCCTCCTCTGAGTACTGAGTGTTCCACCCTGTGTTGGTCAGTGGGAGTGTTACCTGCTGCCTGTCTGGACCCTCAGTTCATCCCTATGCTACTCACGGGACTCCTTGAGGCTCACTGGCTGAGGCTACCGTGGCCTGGTGCTTCTTCCTGGGAGGTGTCCTCCCCATAGCTGCCCCTGTGAGGAGCCATTGCACTCTCTCTCCGTCAGGTAGAGGTGTTTGAAAATCTGATATGTTTCTTTCCACAGTACTGTATCTCCACTTTTATTCTTCGAATAGAACTTTAATTCAGTTGCACATTCATATTTAAAATCTCATAGGAATTAATTTCATGAAATCGAGTTGTTTTCCTTCCTACCTCTCACAAAGCAGTATCGCCAAGCTTCCTTTGGTGTCTTGGCGTTGGCGTCATCATGATCCCCCGAGCCGCTCTGCCTCATCTAATGCAGTTTTCTCCAGCAAGCGTGTCAGCCTTGTTTCCCATCAACCTTCTCAGATCCTGCCCTTGGTGAATCAGAGTATGCTGCTGCCACTGGGAACTTTCCACCTCGCCTCAGGCACTCATTCGTGAAACTTTGAGGTGGCTTCTCCCCTGAGTTTTTATCAGGGTTGTAGAGCAGGACCTGCCGTCCATCTCGGTGACCCTGTGTTTCATACAGGGCACTTTGTTCCCTTTTTCAGGGGCCTCACTTGTCTTGTCACTGGCTCCTCCATTCTTGGTGATAAGCCGTGATGCCGCAAAGGCCACAGGCCTCTTGTGCTCCCATCCTTGTAAGGTAAACAGACTCCTCTAAGGTAGGTGTGCAGCCCGAAGGGAAAGACAGGAAAAATAGTAGTTTCTCAGGTCTTAGGGGCATCACAGGCTTCAGAAACCCACCTGTCCCTCTTACACAGCAGTACATAGCTCTTCTGGAGATACCGGTAAACCAGGCTCCAGTGTGAGAGAGGCCTGAGCAACCCTTCCTGTGCATTTGGAGACTGGCAGTCTAAGATCAAGGTGCTAGCAGAGTTGACCTCAGGAGTGGCCTCCCTTTTTGTTGTATAAAACTGCTGAATCACTGTGTGCTCACAAGGCCTTTGCAGGGTGTGTGTGTGTGTGTGTGTGTGTGTGTGTGTGTGTGCGCGCGAGGATGTACATGTGCTATGGGCAGGGGTATCACACATCACATATTCTGTCAAATGGTTGTTCTTATAAGGATTTGAACCCCATGGGATCAGGACCCAGCCTTAGGACATCACTTAATTACATCCTTAGAAGCTTATCTCGAAATGCAGCCACACAGTACTCTGGTGTAGGAATCTGGGAAAGATATGACCCTAAGCATACCTGGATATTGCCTGGTCCTCAGTGGATCTCAGTGAGTTTGTGTCGTGACTGAGTCTAAAAGATTACAAATAACAAGGTAGAACTGGTCTCAGAGGTGCTACCTAGATTCCAAAGTCCCAGGAGCCCTTGGGGCAGGTGGCCTCCTATCCTGAGCCTGCCTGGGCTCTGCCTGGTAATTCTGATGAGTATACCAAATGAAGGCAAGGGACAAGACCTACTGGTTGGAGCTTCCACTCTCTGACACTCCTCCACCTCTGTACCTTCTGAGACGTTTGACATAGATGGGACCAGCTCAGATCCCCAGTGTGTATGTGTATGTTCATATAATGCTTGTCCTGCCCTTTCTCTAGTCAGTGCACTGATTTCTGGAGCTGGGCGTCTATATTCCTAGTCCTGGGCAGGCTGAAGCAGGAGGATTATTACAAGTTTGAGCACAGTCTTGTCTACATAGTATGTTCCAGGCTGGCTTGGGCTGTAGAGTGAGAGCCTGTCTCAAGTGAGGACTGGGGATCTAGCACAGCGGTGGAAAGTCTGCACAGAAGGCTCGAGGCCTGCGAAACAAGTGAAGGAAGTGTGGTCTGGTCTAGTGATTGCTGACCCACTGAGTGCTGACTTAATTAGCAGAGGCTGTGCAGAATGGCTGTGTGTACTGAGCCTCACAGCTTATACGAGGTGTGCTGTCTCCATTGCAGAGGACACTAAAGCACAGAAGGGAAGGGTGGCTTGCTATGGGTGACTCAGAGGAACCTGTAACCTGCTGAGTGGGGGACCAGAGCTGAGTAGTCCCAGGAAGTGGGCCATGCTAGGCGAGGCTGCACTGAGCAAGCTTGTCCCTTGGTCCCTGACTTGAATATACCTTCTGGGATGTCTAGCTGGGGCTCTCCTCCTCAGTGGGTCATTTTAGCCACTAACTCTTGAAATGTCCAAGATGCCATGAGTTTAGCCTGTGGGACATACCACTGGAGAAGGGCTTCCCTCTGATATTGAGTTTCCATGTGACCAGCCTTTCGTAAAGTATGTCCTGAGTAAATCAATGAGAGAACACATTAACCACACTTCCAGGTTTCAGTCGATGACATTTCTGCTAAGCCAGTTAACCTGTCACTCTAGTTGGCCCCTGACACATGTGATTAGGTACATTCTGATTTTATTAGCATGATTAATTAATGCATGACATTAAACATTGACATGGATTGATTTGAGTACCTTTACCATTGGCACCTTAGTTAATAAAATAACTTTTGATAAGACCAGTGGTTTTAGAGCATTTAGACTTAATTATATTTTCTAAAGGATTTTTCTAGAATCATATAACTGCCCAGGCAAGGTACTTCAATTCCCTAGTTAACTAAAAGAAATTGGTTTTTTGTTTGTTTTTGCTTAATTCAAATGAAAAGTAATATACATTTGATAAAGGCAGTTAAAGGATTATTTATTAACGTCTCCCTCTTTATAAATTGGGAGAAATCCATAGAACTAAATTAATTTTAAGGACGATGAGAAGCACACACGGTGCTTAGAGAGCATTTTGGCCTAGAGAAGTGGGACTGCATTTTATCCATAAATCCCTTTGCAATCTCTCCTCAAAGATGAGTGCTTTTCTTCTCCATGCTGCTTCTGAGTGCTGTCTCCACGCTACTCTGAGCATCCCAAGTTCAGTGTCAGAAAATTGTAAGTTATGATAGTGGTTGAAGTGGGAACCTGAGGCGAATCCCAGAGCTTCATTCTCTTCGCACTTCGGTTAGGAAGTATGCTGAAGCCTCAGTCTGAAGAGAAAGGAAGGAGATAGTGCAGGGAAGGGAAGGTGCTCGCGGAAGCCCGGGCTGCATTGTGTAGCAAGCACCCAGTTATCATCCCCGTGAAGAATCAACTCTCTTCATTATTACTGTTGAAAGCTCACTGTCACAATGGCTGACTCTTCCAAAAGTGTAGTGTGCTGAAGGAGACCTTACAAATAAGCCTAGCAAATTTACTAGCTCACACAAACCCATCTTCTGTCCTTTCTTCCTCTTGTTAAAAATGCTGACATGTTTCAAACTTCCAGAAGTCTCACAAGAATACTATGGAGCATTCCTAGACTCTTTGCTAAACTCTCTAGTGTCAACCTCATTTCATACCTGTGTGTATGTATTATTGATACATAGTCACACACATCTCTGAACTCTAAGGAGTACCACTGGTGACTCTTCATTTCTGAATACTCCATGTAGTCTCTTAAAGAAAGGCAGCCTCTTCCGTAGCTGCAGCTGCTTTCAACCTCAGCATCTCCTCTGCAGTGTGTGCTCCCTGACTTTTGTCAGTTGTCTTAAAGATGCTTTTCTTTTCCTTTTCCCTTTCCTTCCTTCCTTCCTTCCTTCCTTCCTTCCTTCCTTCCTCCCTTCCTTCCTTCCTTCTTTCCTTCCTTCTTTCCTTCCTTCCTTTGTTTCTTTTTTCTTTCTTTTCTTCCTTCCTTTCTTTTTCCTTCTCTCTCTCTTTCTTTCTCTTTCTTTCATTCATTCATTCCTTTCTTTCTTTCTTTCTGACTCAAAACTTGCTACATAGTTGTGTTAGTCAGGGTGACTGTCGCTATGGTGAAACACCATGACCAAAGGCGACTTGGGGAGGAAAGGGTTTATTTCTAATCGCAGTTCCATAGAACAGTTTATCATCAAAAGCAGTGAGTGCAGAAACCAGGAACCTGGAGGCAGGAGCTGATGCAGAGAACATGGAGGGGATCTTCTCACTGGCCTGCTCCTCATGGCTCAGTCAGCCTGCTTTCTTATAGGACCCAGGACCACCAGCTCAGGGACGGCACCACCCACAGTGGGATGGCCTTTCCCCATCAATCACTAATTAAGAAAATACCCTACAGCCAAATCTTATGGAGGCATTTCTCATTTGAGGTTCTCTCCTTTCAGAGGACTCTGGCTTATGTCAACTTGACATAAAGCGAGCCAGCACGGTAGTGAAGTAGTGCTGGATCACAGACCTTGTGTGCTAGACAGAGCACTGTGCCGCCTGACCCACCTCCAACCCAGGAACATCTTGTCATCCAGAGGGAACTCAGGGCCTGCTGTCCTACACTGTCCTTCCTTCTGTCTCCTGGATAGCTTCTCTGTCTCATAACATCCACAGACGTAGAAGGTACATGACAGTTACCTTTGTGGCTGTGCCGTGTGCTTCCTTTGGATCAGGTTGCAGTTCTGCACTTTGGGAAGGAATGCTTTGGGTCCTGTTGTATACTTTCAGAACATCCTGTCAGACCTATTGATGGCATCTTCCACATTAAAAACTATACAGGAGACACTTTTGGCCTATATAAATGCTCTGCTAGTTTCATCCATTGGCTTTGGTGCTGCTTTTCTTCTTATGGGAACCAGAACTCTGATGATGGTTTTCAAAAGGCAGTGTCTCAGATTGCTTGCTGGCTGCAAAGAGTTGTTTCTTTTCCCAGCAGTCTATTTATTTAATTTGTATCTCTGTGGACTCCCTGTACTCTTAGCTTAATGATACACTGTATCCATTTTTGGTTAATGAAGCCCCTTCATGCCAGCTCACTTTCTAGTTGAGATGAATCCATCATTTGAGTGCTTGTGTATGTGTGTGTGTGTGTGTGTGTCTGTGTCTCTGTGTGTTTGTGTGTCTATGTGTGTTATGTTCCACTTGCTCTTTCTCTGCCTGAGTTCTACAATCAGCCATGTCCAAGGAGCCCTGGTTCGTCTGAGTAGAGAAAGGCATTTGGAAGCCATGGTTTGGGTGATAGCCGTGCTCGTTACTGCTGGGCTGTATCGCTTCTCAGCCGTCTGATCTGGACAACCTACATACAGGCTCACGTATGCACACATGTTCTTGTGTGGAAACCCAGCACTGTACACTAATGTCTCTAGTTCCATTCCAGCACTGCAAATCGCTTCCTACTTTCTTTTGCAGCTCCCATTTTCTTAGGCCGTCTGTAGAGTTGTCCAATTCCAGCATGTGAAGAAGAGGTCAGGGTTGCTGACCTGGGCAGGAAGCAATCTCCTGATGTCTTCTGATGCCTTTGGCCTGAGAGTATGCAGCTCAACTTTCCAATGTTCCTTCCTCCCCACCTTCTCTCTCTTCACTCTGGCCCTGTTACTCCTTGGAAAGGCCCTTTGGCTCGTTTATTTCTCTTTGTGGTGTTTAGGGTCTCTCCTTCTCTTCCTCCTCCATCATACTTTCCAAACTCAGGCCAGTACAAACAGTTCTGTTGGGAGAGGCATCCTCCCACCCTGCCCAAGCCTCTTGATTTCATCCACCTCCTTCGTACCCCTGCTAGGTAGATAACCAGGCGCCTTACTCTTGGCTTTTCCTACCCTAGCTGCACAAATGGCTAACTTCATTTTCCTTTCTTTCTTCATAAAAAGTTGAACATTACAGATCTTCTTCTGCAATTTGCTTTTTTTCCACTTAACAATACATCCAATCAGGCCACACCAGTCCCTCTCAGAGCTGCTAGATCCTTTCTGTAGCTACAGGACCATTGTCCATTGTTCGTCATCATTTGGGCCATTTGGGCCATTTGGGCTGTTATTTAGGTGTGCAGGAACTATGCTGTGACTCTAAGAGCCAGTAATAGCACAGATAATAGAGGCCCTGAGTGGACCTCATGTCTCCTGTCTGATCTCAGGAGCCTGGCCGTGTGTTTGTGGAGAGAGGGGCTAAGATTGGCAGTATGGACATGCTACATAGGTACGCGCTACTCTGGAGTCCAGGTCAGGCTGTCTGGCGTCAGAGCTTGACTCAGGCATGAGGGTGCACTTAGGCCTTTCTATGGGGTTCATTACGCACCTGAGATGCCACGAGCAGCGCACACATAATCCCCCTGGGAGCTGTGCAAAAACATCAGGGAGAGAAGAGCTCCCTACGACAGATCTTTTTTTTTTTTTCTTAAATTGGTTATTTTATTTATTTACATTCTAAATGTTGTACCCCTTACCCCTCTGCAAATTCCCCTCCCCCCTCCCCTTTGCCTCTAAGAGGGTGCTCCCCCACCCACCTACCCACTTCCACCTCACCCCTCTAGCATTCCCCTATGCTGGGGCATCAAACTTCCACAGGACCAAGGGCCTCCTCTCTCATTGATGTCAGATAAGGCCATTCTCTGCTTCATATGTAGCTGGAGCCATGGACCATCCACGTATACTCTTTGGTTGATGGTTTAGCCCCTGGGAGCTCTTGGGGAAGGGTCCGATTAGCTGATATTATTGTTTTTCCTATGGGGTTGCAATCCCCTTCAGCTCCTTCAGATTTTCCCTTAACTCTTCCATTGGGGTCTCCAGGCTCAGTCCAATGGTTGGCATCTTATTAATTACATGCTGGCAGAACCTCTCAGAGGACAGCCATACCAGGCTCCTGTCAGCAAGTACTTACTGGCTTCAGCAATAGTGTCTGAGTTTGGTGTCTGCAGATGGGGTGAATCCCAGGGTGTCGGGCAGTCTCTGGATGGCCTTTCCTTCAGTCTCTGCTCCACTCTTTGTCCCTGCATTTTCTTTAGACAGGAACAGTTCTTTGTTAAAAATTTTAAGATGAGTGGGTAGTCCCATCTCTCAACTGGGGACTGTGCCTATCTAATGGAGATGGTCTCTACAGGTTCTATCTCCCTTCTGATGGGTATTTCAGCTAACGTCATCCCTGTTGGTTCCTGAGAACCTCTGGCTTCCCTGGCATTTGGGACTTTCTAGTGGTCCCCGCCCCCCATTCCCCATTCCCCATTCCCCATTGCTACATATTTCTATTCATTTTCCTGACCCTCTGGACTTCTTTCCTGTCTCTTCCCATATCTGATCCCGCCCTCCTTTTTTCCCTCCCCCTCCCCTCTCCCAGTTCCCTCCTTCCCTCTACCTCCCGTGATTATTTTGTTCCCCCTTCTAAGTAGGACTGAAGCACCCACACTTTGGCCTTCCTAATTGTTAAGCTTCATGTGGTCTGTGAGGTGTGTCATGGGTATTCTGAGCTTTTGAGCTAATATCCACTTATCAGTGAGGACATGCAATGTGTGTCCTAGAACACATCTTAAGATCCTTCTTATCCTTAGTTTTCAGCTCATTCTTTGAAACTATGATCATGTGTTTGCTTCAGAGCGGGTGTTATGTATTGCAGAACAGGATATATATGTATACACAATTTTGAAAAATAGTGGTGGTCTGTGCTTATAGCAGCTGGGAAACCACTGAGAGTCAGTCTCTTGGCTGCTTGGAGTGTGAGCACCCTGGCTGGCCTGGTGTCCACAGGTGAAGGCTTGTAATTCATGTAAGGAGGCATACAGACATACACTCATGGAGTAGAGCGTATACAGTAAGCAGGGTAGCTGGACAGATTGGGGTGGGAGTGTGTGTGTGTGTGTATGTGTGTGTGTGTATGTGACAGGCCTAGGGATGGGAAGAATTTGGTGCTGGTGCTGTGAGTCACATAGGAGGTGTAGGAGGGGAGGGAGCTCGCCTGCTCATGAGTGAGTTGACCATGCGCATATCAAGTGCACTGGGGTCCTCTGGACCTCAGCTGTCTTCCCTTGAAAATGAACAAGAGGTGCTGCTTCTGGGCATGCTTATTGTCTGCTCAGAGGCCACAGCACACAACATAGTTTGTGACTGTCCTTGGGATGCTTTCTGCCTGGGCCTAGTGTATGACATTCTCACTCTGAGCTTCTCTTCCTAGGCCTCCCAGGGCAAGGCACATCTGGTGTTCAGAGAGGAAAGGTACTTGTACAGGATACTCAGTGTAGGCTGAAGGTGGAGCCACTGGCTGACAGGTGTAGCTTGGCTTTTTGGCATAAGTGCAAGCCTGGGGTTCTCTGGGACCTGAAAGGGCTCGGTCTCCCTTCTTGACATTGCAGTGCTTTCTGAAACTCATCCCCTGTTGATTTTGCTTTGGTGTTAAATAGCTTTACCTGGGCTCAGATGTTCTAATGGGGTTTTAATGGCATCTTAATGGTGTCTCTGTGGATTTGCAGCCATTCCTGTGTGATGGCACCATGTAGCAGCATGGCTGTAAACGCCCTCCTGAGCCACATGTGCAGAGTCCCCTGGTGGGAAGACCACAACTTTCCCACATCACGCCACTGGATTCCTTGGCATTTGCTTTGTACCCAACAGTGTCTGACTGGACCTCCTAGGCTAAAACAGAGAGCTCAAGTTCATTCCTTCTAGCCTCTGTGGTAAAGGAGGTGATGAGCCCACCTGGGAGCCTCTAGCGGGCCTGGTGCAAATGCCCCTGCTTCCAACTGTCCCTGTGCCGCACAGTGTGCTGAGCTATCCGTCCTGCCTTTTGTGTTTGAATTATATTTGTTTACTTTGCATCCTGATTGCTGCCCCAACTGCTGGTCACCCCTCACATAGTCCCTTCTCTGTCCTCCTTCCCTTTCTTCTCTGAGAGGGTGGAGGTCTCACCCCTGGAAATCCTCCCACTCTGGCACATGTTTTGGGGAATGTGACCCAACAAAGTCTCACCTATTAGACTCTGGAGTGCTCTAAGCATGGACTGGACCACATGGGACCCCCCAGTGCATTGTGGTGGGCTTAGCTCGATCCAGGGCTCATGCCTATGTGTTCAATGTGGCTGAGGCTGGAGAGGATGGCAAGAGAGGAGAGATAGACCCAGCACAGGGACTTCCTTCAGGGCTGAGCCAGTCTGGAGGAGTACCTGACCACATCCATTCTCACCATCATGCAGCCTTTGCCCCAGTGTCTCCTTCAGAGACTCCACAGCAGGCACCAGCAAGGTCCACTACCTAGGTGTTAGCCTGGTGGCCTTCAAGATTTAAGCCTCACCATGGTGTTGCTTTTAGCACCCAAGAAGTGATGTTAGCCAGGCAGAAAAAGCTACTGGCCATGACCTTGTCCTTCTGTAGCCTTGCAGCCTGGACATGGTGACTTCTTGTTCTGGTGGCCTTCGGTTCCTTCACTGTAAAGTGAGAATCAGCAGCATCCCTCTTTTTTGAGAGCAGTAGTATAGGTTTAAAGCAACAGGCATCTGGCATCTTGTATAGGGACATAAACTGCTTCTATTGTTGCTCTCTCTGCTGGTCCTACCCGGCTGTTCCCACCTCCCCACACCCACGTCTTTTACCTCTGTGTTGCTCCCAGTCCTGCAGGAGGCAGCCGACTCTGCCTCTTTCCCTCCTTGCTCCTTTGTGGTATTCTCTTTTGACACACTGTTGTTTTCTGAAAAACAGAAAGGAAACATTTAAGTTGGGGAGGCGATCCCCAGGGCCCCATTCCCCACGATTGTCCCATTTCTAAACTTGAGTTAATAAGAAGAAACAAAGTGGTAGGTCGATTTGCACAGGAGACGAATATCATTCTGACGATTATGTAAATATTTATGTGTTCTGGCATTCTCATTTGGTTACTGGTGTCTAATTTCCGAGTCTCATAATGAAGTGTAATTTGGAGGAGCTTTGCAAAGGCAGGCACAGCCTTGGAATCATTTGATATGTTCGGTAAACTTGGTTTCCGTTGTTCCTTTTCATCAGTTGTCTTTAGATCCCCTTCAAGTTCTTTGTGACTTGACAACAGCTTTCAGCCCGATGAAGACAGGGCTCTTAAACACTGCTAGGAATTCAGAAGAGCTTTATAATATTGTCGCTTAATAAGAAAATGCACCCATTGGCAGAGCTCGGGATTTATAGCTTCAAATGGATTTCAGCTTGGAGTTTTAGCCCTCTGTGTTCCTACCCTTCCCAGGGCTATGAGGAAGGTTTTTTAATTAAGTCAAATTGAATTGAATGAGCTTTTATTGAACACCCCCTCTGTGCTAGACACCAGCTCCTTAACCCTTGCACTGCCCCATGGCTATGGGGAGCTGAGCCAGTCCAGGGCCTGCAGGTTTAGCCCCCATATCCAGTATATTCCAGCTGGCTGGTCTTCTTTGGAGGGTGGGGTCTTGTTCTTTTTTTCTTTTTTTCTTTTTTTCTTTTCCTGAGACTCTATAGACCAGGCTGGCCTCAGACTCATAGATCCACCTGCCTCTGCCTCCTAAGTGCTGGGAGGTGGGTCTGACTCTTAAGCCATTCTTCTAAAGCTGGTTCTTAGCACAGTTAACTAAGAAAGCCCAGGCCAGTAGCTTTGCATCATGCTTAGCCTTTTTCAGTCTTCTCAGCCACTCTATAAAGTCCCTTACATTTTCACTATTTTATATCTAAGAAAAAGAAGACTCAGAGAGGTATAGTATGAGACTTAGGGTCACACAGCTGATAGCAGGCAGAGCTAAGATTTGAGTTCAGAATTGTCAGTCTTCGAAACTGTAGTTACTTCTAGAACCTCTCTGTGATTTTCTGACTCATGACCAAGTTACTCTGCTCTGAGACAGCCCAGAAGTGTGGCATGGAGCAGTGGGCCAGAGCCTTCTTGGACAGTTTCTGACTGTGTCCTAGGAAGGTGGCATTTCTCCTCTTGGCCTTTACTTGCTGGTGATATATGGGACTACGTCATTTTGGGTGGTTGCTGGTTATAGGTAGCATGTGTAAGGCGTGGCTGTCATGCTGTGACCCAGGCAGACACTCCCAACATGGAGGCTCTGCCTGGGCATCCCTGGCTGTTCAGGTCTATCCATGGGTCCCATCTCAGCCCTCCAATAGGAATGAGTGGCGACATTTTGTGAAGGGAAGCCCGACACAGTATACTCCACCATTGTAGCCATTCAGGAAATCTTAATGCTTAGGAAGGAGATAGGACTGCCAGCGGTTGAGGGAAGCTGTCAGAATAAAGGTTCGCCTGTCTCATGAAAGCCAACTTGTAAACCTAATGACTGCTGGGCTGTGGAAGAAGTCTGTCATCTGGCTTTCTCACTCGCAACAGAACTCTCTGGAAGGACAGTTGGCATCTCCCAATTGCCGTGTGGGGGTGGACACGTTTTATGTGACAGCAAGGCGAGGAAGCTAACAGTGATCTCTGAGGAGTATGCTCGCCTTAACCCTTTGAATTGCTACAGCTTTTACATCAGCTCCGGGAATAGTTGCAGATTTCTCTCGCTGTCCATGTTCTCTCTGAAAATACAAATGACTTGAATGTCTGAGGGTTTGGTAAAGCATTGGTGTTAACAGGGATAGTCAGAGTGTGCTCAGGTGCTGAGGGGAAGGTGGGAAGTTGGCCCTGGGGCTCAGATCCACAGGTCTCTGAGACAGGGCTCCTTGTGAAGAGCACAGAGACGCTGTCCTACAAGAAGCTCATGCCACACTGCTCTTTGATAGGTCGTTTAATTGGGGCAGCTTTCTGATAGCATTGTTGGAGCTCAGGGCTAGAAGGTAGTGTTTCCTCCCGGATGCCACTTCCTTCTGCATGTTGAGGGCAGTTGTAGGCAGTGTTCTGGTGCATTTGCTCCTGCCCAGGATTCCTTGGCTGCGAACTCCTCCTCCTCCAGTGTAGACAGGCTACCCTCAGCCTGCCCTTTGGCTGCGGGCAGCAGGGTGGCGCTAGACACCTGGCTTTGCATCCCCAGGAGGCTTGCCTCTCCAGGCTGTTCTGAGCTGCCGTTTGCACTAGCTGTAGAATGGAGCCCCATAATGAGATTGGGGGTGGGAGCAGGGAGAGGCTGATGCAGAGGATGAGCTCTGTGGGGACTTGTACTGAGCTCCACGGGAGAGGGACACCACTGCAGAGGCAGGAGTGCTGCCTGCTGTGTGGGGAGCCTGGTTGTTCTGCCTGCCTCACTACCCTTCCTAAGCAGGCATCAACCATCCAGATGGACTTAGAGCCTTGTCCCTAATTTTTATTGCTTTTCTTCTTTAGGGACAGCAATCCGCAGGTCAGGCTTATTTGGGAGATCCATATTACTTCTGATTATTTATGAACGAACTGGCCAGGGGGAGGCAACCAACTCGATTAATTTATCAGTGAGGCAGCTGGAAGGACCTGTGACAAACAGAGCAGCCTGTCATTTGGCCAGAGATTGTCTGTGCTGAGATTGTTCCCCCAGGATAACCATGATGACAAACGTAATTGACATTTTTTATTAACCCTGAAATGATTAAAGATGCTGTTGCTGAATTTGTGTCAAAGCATCGAGTCCCTGGCATTTCGAGAGGACTCGGTGTGGGGCCAGTGAACAGCCTGTGCTGCTTACTTCCTGTTCATCACTTTAATCAGCTAAGACAGACAGACAGAGCCCTGCCCGATTTGGTCCTGAACCAGGCCAGAGACAAGACTCTGTTTTCCAGAACATTCTGGCATCACCATCATGAACACATAGGAGGCACTCTGTTCAGCAACCTACTCAGTCATTAGTTAGCAGGGTCCCTACATTCTAAGGTGTCGGGTTGGGGGACCTTTCCCTAGGAGCTGTGATGATAGAGGAGAGGTACAGGCAGATTGGATGGGGTGGTCATGTGCTCTTTGGGGCAGGATAGGCCTGCCAAACTGAGTGGGGGAGGGAGCCTGTGGAGGGAGCAAGTGTAAGGAGCAAATTTTTGGTTAAAGTATAAAAGAATGGATTTAATTACGTTATATATATATATATATCATTGCACTTAGCAAATATCTGATCCCTCCCCTTGTCTCTGGGTTTCTTTCTCCCAATAACATGCTTCCCCGCCCTCTCTCTGACACACCTGCACGCGGTGCATGTGCGCACGCACACACACACACACACACACACACACACACACACACACACACACAC
>JANHMN010000022.1:20807770-20844961 GCA_030674055.1 Rhabdomys pumilio | reverse complement strand
TGTGTGTGTGTGTGTATGTAATTCTGTGGTACTTAACACATTTACAATTGTGTGGAGTCATCTCTGGAACTCTTTCATCTCTGGGCAAGGAGGAGGATGTTTTCTCCTCACTGGGTTCTGGTGAGGACCTGGTTGATTCTGGTGAAGTCCTTAAAGGCGTTCAAAGCATAGCTGCTGAAGACACCACTGTCACTGGGAAGTGGGAAGCAAGACAATAGGTTTTTTTCCCCTTCAGAAGAAGGTTTAGGATGCAGAGCTTTAAGAAAGGGGACTAGTTACTCCAAAGACTACCTGCCTCTGACTGTCACCTGCTAGGGACCTACAGAGCACTCCAAAGCAGGTGTCCTTGGTGATATCTCCATACAGCACCTCTTGAGTACACACCGATGTCCTGCTCTAAATCCATTTGTTTCTCTCCTCTTTGCCCTTTTACATTTTCTGTTGACATTTAAAACTCCATCCTCTGTTCTGCTGGTGTTGAATAGAGAGAGTAAGTGGTTAGTTAGCATTCTCTGTAATGGATGCTCGTGTACTTACAGATTCTGGTTCAGTTTCTCCTCAGCCCTTACTCTGGGAGACCTTGTATCTTGTAATATCGAGAAGGTTTGGGGAAGTGGGAGGAGGTGATGTAAGAAGCCACTTCTCTTGCTCCTACACTGAGCAAATGCCAGACCCTGACACCAGCAGCTGAGTACCCTGGCCTTAGGAACTCAAGTGAGATTGCCCAAGTAAGATAGAAGCCTCACAGCCTTCCCAAGCTGTATAAGAGTAAAGAGGATGTACCCCAGTCTTCCCATCTGCGCAGCAGAGGAGATAGACCCCACTGCTGTCACTGCTATCCTGTCCCACTCTTGTGCCTACAATGGATGATAACAGTTTGTGCATTCCAATGTCCCTTCAGGCAATCTGTGGTGTAATGATGCACCTCAGAAAATAATACCTCTATTCCCCCCTGTCCTAAATAATTTTTGGGTATGGAGAAGATGTTTACTTAAGTAATGCGATCCTGGCATATGTGTGGATCAGGTGTGAGGGCCAGTGAAATGGGTGAGGTGTCGACTGAACCCCAGCACACACCATATTGGAAAATGGAAGCTTAAGACTGGCAGTTCGGCATGGCTTTGTGTAGTGAAGCAGGGTACCAGCTGGACTGTCTCTCCTATTGCTAGTAACTGTTGACTCTGCCACAGTGATGTCTCCTGAAAGTACTGAAAGGTCACAAAAAGCAGGTAGAAAGTAGATGGAAGATGACCTGGTTTCCTGTGTTGGTGTGCTGTCACCTGTCAGCAGGCGCAGTGTAAAGACTCTGAGAAGAGGACCGTAGAACTGAAGAATCAGAGGACAGAGTGGGGACAACCATAGAAAGTGTCCCCACAGGGAGGACAGAGATTCTAGAAAGGAGAGCAGGGAGCTAGAATGCCACATTTGATGTGTAAGTCTGATGTCCCCTTAGCCCACACATGGGGACACTGCTCCTCAGCCCAGTTACAGTGACTAAGCTGAATAAGAACGGCTGCCATTTGTAGGGCAGGAGTGAGCTGGGTCTGGAAGTGAGTGGTGCTAAGGGAGCTGCCTGTCTTCTTTCTAAAATTAATGCTCTTCAAAGGAACACAACGGAATCTGGAATTACTACAGCAGACATTTGGTATAGTCTAACATTCTACCTGAAACTATTAGGTAAAGCCAGAAACAGCAGAAAAGCAGTCTGAGTTCCAAGATGGTCCAGATACTGAAATTAGCCAACAAGTATTTTCAAGTAGCCATCACAGATATGCTCGGGGGGGATAAAGGAAAACACCTCCAGTGAATAAATATGGGACATCTCAGTGGAGAAGTCAAAGTTTCAAGTAAGCAAGTACAAGAACCAGCACCGAAACAGTCTCTGAAGTCAAGGCTGCACCCCTTGGCCGTACAGCAGAGTGGAGAAGATGACGTGGGGCTGGGCAGTGGAACCCGTGTAGCCTGAAAACTAGCGGGAAAACGGAGCTCAGAAGAGCAGATGCCGGAACTGTGGACAGGGCTGCAAGATCGGTTACAGGAGTTGTTTCAGAAGACAGGGAAGAAAAACTACGCCCCAAGTGTGAAGCACTAGGAAGCCCCTCAAGTCCACTTACAGACTCGCAAGAAAAGCATGTGGTGCAAACCCCAAACAGAGGTTAAAGTGAAAACCCTGATCTCAGCCAGAGAAAAATGACTCTCACCCAAGGAGAGTGGGGGTAGAAATCCACAGACTCCTCACCAGAAACAGTGCTGTCCAGAGACTGCAGGACAGCACCTTCAAAGTGCTGTCTGAAGCCCAGACCAGCCAAGCTGTGGCCCAGTGTCCTTCAAGAGTGAAGGTGAAAGAGTGTGTTCTGAGTAAGTGAACACTTTGCGATCCACAGCCGGCAGGCGTTCAGCACTGTGGTATTTTTACAAGGTTTTCAGGGTTCAACGGGGTAACATCAGCTAGGATGCAGCAAGGACTGGAGGACACAGGAGCGGAAATATGTGTGTCGGGGTCTGAAAGACTATTTCATCTTAAATTAAAAACACACATAATGTTGAAGGCAGAGGGTGCTGCATTGTGTGGTTTATGACACACATAAATGCAATCCGTGATGCTACAGGGTGAACTGTGGGCTTGGTGGAGGCGCATTTATAGTTCCACGCTGTGTGTGGAACGGGTACAGTCTCATTTGCAAGAAGGCAACAAGACATTAAGGATGTATATCAGAATCCCCAGAGCAACCACTGAAGAGATAATGTAAGGAGATAGCTAAAAGGCCAGAAGCCAAGTAAAATGGAATCACACAACTATTCAGTTATGTTTAAAAAGGCAATAAGGGAGAACGGAGAATAAAGAGAGAGGTAAAAGGAAAACAAATATCAGATAAAAATCTGATTCCATCAACAACATCATTAAATGAAGTAATGCAACAGTGAAAAGAGATTGTCAGAACGGATTAAAAAGTTAGACTCGGCATGGGTGCTCTTGAAGAAGCTCTGGGTTTAATTCTCAGCACCCACGTGGCAGCCCACAGCTGCCTGTAACCCCAGCTCCAGTCTGACATGCCCTCTGGCCTCTGTGTTGTATAAACATGCATGTAGGCAAAACACCCACAAATGTTTTCTTTTTTTTTTTTTTAAATCTTTTAAAGATGCATTTTAAAAAGAACAAACTATGTGCCTGTTGGGAAGTGGGTATGGTTTTGTCAGGAAAGGAACAACTAGAATAAAGGTAAACAGACTGAATAAAAAAGCGGCGTCTGGACAGTGAGCGTGAAGGGCGGGGGGGGGGGGGGGGGGGGGGGGGGGGCGGGGAGGCTGACCGGGCAGAGACGAGCAGGTGAGTAGTGTCACCAGAGAAAAGACGTGTGTGACAGGGGAAACAAGTAGCTTCATCAAGAAAGAAGCAGTCAGGTGTGCCTGTTCATCGGCCAGCAGGACATCTGAGTACTTGAGAAGGGTTTTCACAGAGTCAGGAACTCCACAACCACAGCTGGAGACCTAACACCCTTCTCCCAACAATTGGCTGTAGGGACTGGAGAACCCGGCCAAAGTAGAGCAGAATGATCTCGTGGCCTCCCTTGACTGACACTCACGGAGAACTCGATGTGAGAAGTGCAGGGTTCACATGCTTCTCATCTTCAATTCTGCTTCCTCGAGGTTGGCATAAACCAAAGAATTTCTGATCACAGCGGGGTTATGTCAGTAACGGGTAATGATTCACCAAGCAACAGGGAGAGCTGAAAATAGTTGGCAACGGTTTCCAAGTATCTCAAAACTTTTTTGAAATGTCATTTAGTGAGTGTGTGTATTTGTGTGTGTGTGTGTGTGTGTGTGTGTGTGCATGCTTACTCATGTTCTGTTGCTCATATCGGGATCAGGGCACACCCAAAGGGAGTCAGTTCTTTCCTTCCACTCTGTGGGTTCTGGGGACCATACTTTGGTCTTCAGATTTGGCAGGAAGCACTTTTACATGCTGAGCCATCTCACATTTCTAAGAATCTTATGGAACTCAATGTTCCTAGTTCATGAGGAGCGATAGAGACAACAAGGTTTATAGCCCCAGTCTTAAACAAGTAAGAAGCCGGGCACAATGTTCAGTGAAGTGGTTTTCAGATCTGGAACACAGGAACTGCAGCGACATGTATCAAGATAAGACAGATGCTCAATTGTGTCTGTTGTTGGCTTGGGGAGTTTCCAGGTTAGCAAAACAGTAGAAACTGTGGTCCTGTGATGTTCCTGAGTGGCTGAGGTAGGAATGGGAGTCAACTTCTGGCCAGAGTTTGGGGAGTGGTAGATTAGAGAAATGTTGCTGTCACGAGCCTGCCGTCTTCAAGTATTTAACTGTTCTAGAAGAAACTACAAAGGTCTTTATAGGAAGACAGAAATGAAAACCATCCCTAAAGTAACACTCACTTTGTCCTGCGTCCAGAAAAGGATTCTAAAGCACTTGAAGCAGGAAAACATGAGCCCCAAACAAGAGGGAAGCTGTGTAGAGGTCTGACACAGAAGAAACACAGAGGAGGGGTTAGTACACAGTCGGTAAACCCACGGTAATATACTTCACTGTGCCAGAGGAGAAAGGTACCGGATGGTAAACGAAGAGATAGGTACAACAGCCAGGACCAACAAGATGGCTTAGTGGGGAAAGGTGCTTGTCAACCCGGGTTTGATCTGTGGGACCCACATGGTGGACACCTCCCGCAAGTTGTCTTCTGACCTCCACATGGGCCATGGTTAATAATAAGCAAACAAATGGAAAACATTATAAACAGAAATACGTAGCATGAGGTTACTAGAGTAGAAATCATAGGCAAAAGTGTCTACAGAGAAGGTAACAGGGCCTTCTGTTACCTTCTCAAAACAACATGCAGAGTGAGCACACAAGTGAGCATACACAGGTACCAGTGGGCCTGGGACAACCCCAGGCTCCTAATACACGTGAAATGAATGTTCTGGAGGGAAAGAATATTTAAGAATAAGGGCTAAAGGTAGAAAATGAGACAGGGTCTTTTACTGAATCACCCAGGTTGTCTTAGAACTGGAGATCCTTCTGCCTCAGCTTCTGAGTACTGGGCCCTATACTCAGCCCTGAGTATTGGGATTGCAGATATGCCTCGCCACACTTAGCTAAGAAATTATTTTTATTTATTTTTTTCTTATTTTTCAACATGGTATTTTTATTGATTAATGCACCTCATTACACTTACTTCCCAGTCCTCCTAGGTCTGCTCCCCACTCTTGTGACCCCTCCCCAAAAAATGAGAAAGAAAAAACAAACAAAAACAAAAACAAAAACAAATAAAACAAGTCCAATTTGTGTTGCCTGTACATTCACTGGGACGTGGTCAAGCTCCCAGTGGCCAGCCCCTTAAAGAAACTAAGCCCTTCCCCATCTGCACCATCTGTGGAGAGCTGCACTTGAGCGTCCTTCCCATGTCACAGAAGCCTCCTATGACTTTTTTCCTCCACTGTGAGTCTGTAGTCAGCAATAGCACTGACAAGCTTCCTTGACCTATATAGTTAGTGAGAGCATGGAATGTGGACTTCCACATGGCCCTGGTAACAGTATGGACCACGGACATCCTCAGCATGTGCTATGGAACTCAGCCTAGTCTGATGGCAGCACAGACCATGGACATTAACATGACCCTCTGCCACAGCACAGGCCACGGACACCACCGTAGCCTTTGGTGGCAACACAGGTCATGTCCACGTGGGCCACGGACACCAATGTGGTCCCTAGGGGCAGTCCAGCCCATGGGTATCAGCATGGCTTCAGGGGATAGCACAGACCATGGATATCCACCTGGACTCTGTTGGCAGCATGGACCTCAGACATCAATGTGGTCCCAGGTGGCTGGACAAGCCACTCACATCAACATGGCCCCTGATGGCAGCATGACTCGTGTACATATGCATGGCTTCAGGCACAGACTAAGGACATGTACATGGCCTTTGATGGTAACATGAGCCATGCACATGATAACATGGCTCTCAGCTGCAGCAGGGCCACAAAAATCTTTTTATTAAAAAAATGTATATTTTTTAGCATTCAGGCATCAGACGTAGGCAGACCTCAGTGAGTTTGAGGCCATCTTGGTACATAACAGGTTCCAGGACACCTTTTGTCCCACCTTCAACACCAAAAACCAAACCAAACCAAACCAAAAATCAAAAAAAAAAAAAAAGAAAGAAAGAAAGAAAGAAAGAAAGAAAGAAAGAAAATGTGTGTTTGTTGGGGTAGGGCTTGTGCTATGGTACACATGTGGAGGTCAGAGGACATTCTTGGGTGTCTTGCCTTCCCTCTTATGATGGTCTCTTGTTCACTGTTGTGTGTGCCTGCCTAGTTGCCTGGCCATCCCTTGTAAGGAACACTGGAATTGCACACACTGTTGCTCCTACCTTTACACTAGTTCCTGGGATTCATACTCAGGACCTCGTAGTTGTGAGGCAAGTGCTGTGCCCACTGAGCCATTTTTCTGGCTTGGAAAA
The DNA here is from genome assembly GCA_030674055.1 of Rhabdomys pumilio. Classification (NCBI taxonomy): domain Eukaryota; kingdom Metazoa; phylum Chordata; class Mammalia; order Rodentia; family Muridae; genus Rhabdomys; species Rhabdomys pumilio. Next base: position 20,838,478 of record JANHMN010000022.1, on the reverse strand, counting down.
ATCTTGAAAGGAGAAAAAGACACTATCTACAGAGGAACACAGAGTAATGGCAGAAGATAGACATTCCCTTTTAAAGCACTGTGATGAGAAACTCGCACTTCTGTGAGTGAACACCTGACACTGTCAACATAAAAACACAACCTTCAGGGTTGCAGCAATGGCTCAGTCGTTAAGGGCACTGGCTGCTCTTTGTAGGGGACCTAAGTTCAGTTCCCAGCAGCCACATGGTGGCTTACAACCACGTAACCCCTGTTCTAAGAGATCTGATACTGTTTTCTGGCTTCCTCAAGGCACCATGTATGCATGTGGTACACTGGCATATGTGCAGGCAAACCCTCATATACACAATAAATAAGGAAATAAGAATAGAAAAAAGAAAACACTAATTAAAAAACAAACACGACTCTCACCCCAATGGGAATAGTAGAGAATTTATTATTGAGCCAAGAACGAGCATGTCCATGGCTTTGGAAACAGACTCAGGTCACCCCAAATCTATGTTTCCAAGGGACTGGATTTTTATAGCAACAAGATGTTCATAAGTCAAGACACTTTACAAGTGCATTGGTGGAACACCATGTGACTGGGTTGCCGAAAGGCGTAGAGGTCTCTGCACTAGCTTGGCTGGGGAAAGCTGGTGATCTGTGAATACACAGGGTTTCACCTGCTACTCACAGGCTGTCAGGTCACACGGGAGGAGGGAAAGGCAGCCTGAGGTAAGTTGTAATTAGACTCTGGATCTCTAGCCTTTGAGCCTCTTCAGTTACTGAAGCTCTCACCAGTGACTCAGGCTTGCCGAGGGCTCAGAGTAAGGTGAGGTCTTTCAGGAACTTTGCTTACAATCCCCAGGAAAGGCCTTGAGAAGACAAAGGCGCAATACTTTCTCAGACTCTCAAAAGCCGTGTGAGGCATTGGCCAGCTTTTTTCACTGGGAACGGGAGTCCTTGAGGCAGAGAGAAACTGATGCTGAGTGGGATTTCCATGGCGAGCGCACAGGCAGTGCCGTGCTCGTCCTTACTGAGAAGCCATCTCCGATGACACTTGACCATAGCGCAGCATACACCTTATAACGTATAGAGATGACACACGAGACGAAAGATGGGGAAATGGGGTGCGTTGTTTTCCTACATCGAAAGGTAAGTGGTGGTGTGACTTGAGAGTAGGTCAGAATAAGTCACAGATGTGTGCTGTAAACCTTAAAGCAACGGCTAGTAAGACAAGCAGAGAAAGATCCATGGTTATGGGCCCCAACAGTGGGAAGTATACGATGAAATAACAGAAGACCGAGAAAGGGCGCACAAAATGAGGGAAAAATAACAGACAGGGTAAACCACACAAACCTTCTTAAACCTTCTCAAAAACAAGTGGATGGTCTAAACACTGCACTTAAAAGACAAAGATTGTTTGGATAGAAAGGCAACACACAATTATACAGTGCCTGCAGGAAACTCACCTTCAATATAAAAACAGGGAAAGGTTAAGTGGAGAGAACGGGAGAGATAAGCAAGACTAACAGTGATAAAGGAATGCCTGCCTGGCTGTATAAATATCAGGCAAAGCAGGTTTCAGAGCAGAAATATTACAGGGATAAAGAGAGTCATGTTATAATAACAGGAGGGATCAGTTCATCACAGCGCATCCCCCAAGGTGCATAACACCAACCACATAGATATTTATATACACACAGAGCGAGAGCGCTCTAAAACACATGGGGCAAAGCCGCCAGGGTGGGATGTGCGAACAGCTAAACCCACCAATGGCTTGGAATTTTCCAATCCTTTCTCAATAACCCGTAGATCACACAGACAGAAAAACTAGTTTAGATCCAGAGGACTGGGACAACAGTGTCACCGCCTGGCCTGATTGACACCCTAGTGCACATGGATCTCCACCAAGATCACCGCGGTGTGGTCATTGAACAAACTGACCGGGAAATTCGGAAAGATTGAAATCATTCCCAGCTGATTTTCTTAGGACAGGACTAAGTGAAAAACCAACAGTGAATGTAATTGGAAAATTCCCTAGTATTTGGAAACTAGGCACATTTCTAATGGCTGAAGGCCCAGTTTGGGGTGTGTCTAGCAGTCGAGAATCTCGGGTTCTACCCCAGTTTCACTACAGACAGAACATAGCAACAGTGAACCTCAAGGCAGACACTGCTGTAGGGAGTATTCGGAGGCAGTGCAGACCTGCACAGCTGCAGCAGCTTTGTAGCACCGAGTACTTGGGTTTTTTAGGGGAAATTTTCTGGTGAACTCGACTTCCAACCAAACACCAGGGAAGGCCGAGCAACTGAGCCCAAATAAATGACAGAGGGCAGAGCAGAAGGACCTAAACTAGAGGGAAAGGCCATCGGGCTGGCATGATAAGCACTCTGGCCCAAACTGATTTTATTTTTATTTGCCCTGCAGCCCAGACTGACCTTTAACTCCCAGCCATGCTCCTGTCTCAGTCTCCTCTGAAGGTGGAATTATAGGAGCCAGCTACCACGCCCGGCTCAGGAATGAATGTTATAAACCTTAGCTAGAATCAAGAACATAGAGAAAAGACACAAATCACCAATATGAGAGATGATTAGAGTGAGCTAATTATAGATGCCACGGGTATTGAAAGGATACCAAGGCAATGCGCGATCAGCGTGCGCTAATGAATGCCACAGCTTAGGTGACACGAAGAATCCCCCAGAAGACCCTAATAATAAAAGCTTACCCAAGAAGAAACATATCTCATAGCTATGGAAATAATTGAATTTTTAGTTCAAACTGTTCCCACAAGGAAAACTCGAGGCCCTAATGGCTTCACTAATGAGTTCTAACAAACATCTAAGGAGAGAGAGGTACCCATTTGCTGTGGGTTGGATTACATGTATTCCTGCCACCCTCAATTTCTCTTTTGAAGTCCTAACCTCCGGTATTTCACAACATAACCGTATTAGAGATTGAGTCTGTGTAGAGGTAGTTGTTGCAAAATGAGGCATAGCCTGGGCTCCGGTGCTGTGACTGGTGTGCACACAAGGGGGGTCTAGAGACAGGCATACATGGAGGATGACTGGCAGACGTGAAGGCAGCCCTCAGGCATAGAGAAAGCTGCCAGCAGACCCTACTCCTATAGCCCTCAGCAGGGACCAGCTCCAGAACTGTACTGGCATCTGTTGCCCAAGCCACTCAGTGCGGGGGTGTTGTTACAGCAGCTATCCTGGAACGTCAAAGCAGAGGAATACCTCACAACAAGTTCTCCTGACACCAAGACAAGACATAGTGGGAGCAAGCATCCATCCGATATCTCTGATGAACTGGCAAAGCTTTTTGTCAAAACTGTAATTTTAATTATTTCAAATCTTACTTTTAATGATGGTTCTTAAATGCCTGAATTTCTCTTAAAGCCAGCCCACCACTCACCAAAGGGAGTTGAAAGAAAGGGCATGGGGGAAGTGGACCGTTTAGAAAGGTTCTTTGGAGCAACTCCCGTCTGTGTTGTCTGGCAATCCGCAGTCCAGTTCACAGGTCAGCAGCGGCTCAGTCCACTCGCAGACACTTCAGATATATCAGCAGTTCAATTCTGTAGAGTCCCGTTAGCAAGAGTGATGACATGACCTAGCGGAGACAGCCAGGCCTCAGCCTTGACTGGAGTCGGCAGGAGGGACCCAGAGGGACAGCAGGAGAAGTTCTCTGTGGTGTCTATCTCAGGGAAGTGGAGATCTTCAAAGACTTGAGATTCTTAAGTGTTGCATCACTGGCTGTACCAGCAAGCCAAGCTCTGCCTCTGTCACTCCGTTGAGTCCTGTTTGTACCCTCCAAACATCACGTGTCCCCCACGTGCCTTGCCTCAGCACGGGTCTTGTCTCAGCTCGTGCATCCAATCAGCCCGAGTCCTTGGAAATGTTGAGAAACTGCAGTATACCACTGGATATTTTTGGTGTATCTCTCTCTATGGAGTCCCGACAAATGAATGCAGTTCAACTATGCCATGTAAGGCCGACCAATACATGTGTGTCGTTAGCAAAGAACCCTTCATCAGTGTGCAGAACATCCTCTCTCCTGTGTCTGCTTCAGTCAAACGTGCCTTCACGAGCCTGCCTTAGTCTTTCACCTGTGTCCACTTTCACGTCTTTGCCCCAGCAAAACACCATTTGGCTGACTTTCCAAAGAACCCTCAAGTTTCCACTTCACAGAACTTTAGCAAATCCATCCAACTATACACTTAAAATCTCATGACGAGGCAGGATCGGTCCCAGGAATGTGAGCTTGGCTTGGGCTTTGAGGATCAGTCGATGCAATGTAGTTCCTGATGATGGAACTGTAATATTAGTGATTAACTATGAAGAGAAAGCCATAAGACCATTTCCGTAGATGGAGTTTTGAATGTCTAACATTCATTCCCGATTATATATGTTAAAAAAAAAAAAAAAAAAAAAACAGCTTTCAGGGCCAGTACAGTGACCCAGCATGGGCGACAATGCTTGTCAAGGAAGCTTGAAGCTTAGGCTTGAGCCCCAGAATTCATGTCTGAAGGGGAGAACCAACTGCCCAGAGTCACTCTGTGACCTCTCATGACGTACATGCTCCTGTGCTCACACATGCTGATCACTCGACAGACATACACACATGCACACAAAATAGGGTTTTAAAAGACAGCTTTGAGAAAACAGAAGACAGCATCTCTCAACTGATAAGGGCTTTCTATGGAGACGGGGCTTGGCAACATACTCAGCTGTGTAAAAGACTGAATGGAGTGTGTGTGTGTGTGTGTGTATATGTGTGTGTGTGTGTGTGTGTGTGTGTGTGTATGTGTGTGTGTGCGTGATGTGTTTGTCTCAATGGTAGTGTGCATATAAGGCTGGAGTGTGTGTGCATGTGTACATGGTATATGTATTTGTGTGGGGTGGGGTATATGTGTGTATCTCAATGATAGGGTGTGTAAAAGACTTAAAGAAAGGTTTGTGTGTGTGTGTGTGTATGTGTGTATAGTAGGGTGTTTGTCTAGCATGTACAAGACTCTGGGTTTTACCCCATCTTGGAGCAAGGGAAAGTTGTCCGCAATTCCTGTGTCTATTTGGCCCTGATGTGGAGATTACAGCCAGTGCAAGAAAGCAAAGGAGGATGAAAAACTGTATTTGCAGATGACACAGGAATCTGTGGGGGAAAAATTCCACTGGGTCTGTAGCATACCTTCTAGAATTAAAAGCGAGTTAAGGGTGCAGAATTCAAGGATAGTGCAGAAAGTGAGTTACGTGTCTGTGTATTAGAATCAGACAGTCCAGAATTTTGAAATGCATCTGCAGTGAGCCCTGCGCGCGCAGTCATCAGGAGCCCATTTGATAGACAGTGATATGTGAGAGCTTCACGTTAATGCTTGACGATGTCCAGTACCCGGATGCCCTGCTGTGCCTCGCCAGTGGGCTACACAGCCAGCGTAGTTTATCTCCAACTCAGTCGGTGTGATTAAAGCAGGTCTGAGCCTTGAAACAGCCCAGGACAGGTTTCTCTGGCTCCTGTGCACAAATGGGCTGCTCCTGTCCTCTTGGCAAAGGAAGACACTAGCTGCGTGGGCTCCTTGGGAGCTGTGAGTTTGGGAGTGGGCCAGAGAAGGTTTTATTTTTTTGAACAGCAGGAGCTGGTGAGGCAGAAGGAAAGCTACTGAGGCTAGATCTTAAAGCCAACACAACCGCCCCCAGAAATGTGACAGTAAGTTGTCCCTAGGTGTGGAGATAGGGGCGACCCTTATTTGATTTTCTTTTTCTGTCTTTGAAAAATATATTTTGGTGGTCTGTGCTTATTTCCCATGTAACCAGAGAAACAACCATCTACCATCCCATAGTAAGCCCTACATGGCTTTCTTTCCTTTGTGTGTGTGTGTGTGTGTGTGTGTGTGTGTGTGTGTGTATGCTTTTGTAGAGTTTGAGTACTTTGTTAGGAGATTGTATTTCTTTCAAAACAAGGAACAGGGCCTATAGGCTGACTCCGTGGGTAACGGTGCTTGCTGCACAAACCTAGCCACTGAGTTTGATCTCTGGAACAGGGAGAATTGTCTCCTCAGAGTTGTCATCTGACCTCCACACATTTGCTGTGGCATGCATGTGTCCCCTCTCAATAATGATGATAAGTTAAATAAAATGCAAACAAAACCCAAATCTAAAGGTAATCAAGAGTATTGCCTGAGGCCAGAACAACAGGCTGGGCAGTCTTCAGAGACCCCAAACAGCTGTATTAGCTGAACTGGGGACACAGACACCCAACTCTACTGTGTTCTTCTCGTCATGTTCTTGTCAAAGCTGTGGCTTTGGCTAGACACCCAGACCGTGTTAATAATTGTAGTTAATACATGGAGTCATCTCAGAACATCCAACAGGAGACTGAGCTCCTTAATCCGGTGAAGACAGTTTGGGATCTCTAATTACTTGGTTGAAAAAAGGCAGACACTCAGGGCGGTGGCAGTGTTTGGGAATTAATCTTTAAAGCCTGACAGTGAACATTCAATTCAATTAGGAAGAACAATTGGCAAAGATTCCTCTCGCCTTCACCCTTGATAGCAAGCTGGGACTGACTTGTCCTCATTGACTCTGCTCCTCCGCGTCATCAGACAGGTGTACAGCTGCACCTCCCAGGGGCTGTCGTACTGTGTGCCAGCTGTGTGTCTCCTTAGACCCAGGTCCATGCACAACACCCCTGCCCAAGAAGCCTAGCACACTGTGCTGGCCTTTTGGCCCAGGCATCACCGAGTCTAAGCTTTTTTCCGCCTTGTTCCTTTTACCGTCCTGTGCTTCCTGCTCTCTGTCCACGCCTCATTCCTCCCTGCCTCCTTTCTCTTCCACTCTGTCCTCTTCCTTTTCTTTTCTTTTCCCACTAGCTCAGCATCTTACTGCACGTATTGAAAGGTTTAGAAATAAGTCTGTGGGGCTGGTGAGATGGCTCAGTGGTTAAGAGCACCAGCTGCTCTTCCGGAGGCCATGAGTTCAAATCCCAGCAACCACATGGTGGCTCACAACCATCCATAATGAGAAATAAATAAATAAATAAATACCTTAAAAAAAGAAAGAAAAGAAAGAAGTCTGTGTTATAACCTAAAGTATAAGGGCAGGGCTCCCCTTCCCCAGTCTTCTCTTCTTGTGCCCTGGCTTCCTTCAGTCAATGGTAACCTTGCCTTCCAGCTCCCTTCTCCTAGAGCTGGCCATTCCTCTTGATGCTCAGGCCTGAGACCTAAGGCAGTCCTGGTCTCTCTGTTCTCTTTGCTGATTTTACTCTAAGGGGTTCCTGTTGCTTCTGACTCCCATATAGACCTCTTCCTTCCTGTTGCTGCCCTCTGTCTTAAATTCCCACAGAAGTCCCCACTCCCTCTCCCTGTATCTTCTTCCCGTGGGGCAGTTAAAGGGGTCCTGTAGACTGGAACTAGGAGTTCCTGGACTCGCTGCTGCCCATAAAGCGCTCTCTGGCTGCATCCTGTCTTGCCACATCCTGCTCACGTCTCTGTCCAGCCTGGCTTCTATGCTCTTGCATATTCAGGCTACCCTGTGGATCTTCTCTCTTGGCCCTATAGCTCCCTTCCTTGGTGACCTTGAAACATCAGCCTTAGTACCTGGGACACTGTTCTGCTAGTTTGTGTAGGACCTGTCTTTCTGACTCTCAACTCTCAGAAGGCAAGAGTTTTGATTCTGGCTGTTTTCCAAGAGCAGTGCCTGGCTAGCTAGCAAGCACTCAGATGTTTATTGAGTGAATAAGTATAAGAGCTTTACAGGGGAAACCATTTGGATACCATTACTTCAGAGTCACCTCTTTCCTCCCCTTCTGCTGCTCTCATCAGCCACTTAACTCTCTCAGAGGAAATCCTGCGCAGTGTCCACAGCTCCTGGCCATCCTCGAGGTGATAACCCTCCTGAGCTCGCTTTTTTAGGGCTTTACTACAAAAGCATCAATAAACAGCATGATGGTTCTTATGTGTGCTTAAAAACAACACAACACAAAACCAAGAACAACATGGTAGCAAGGTGGTATTGGGCACACCTTTAATTCTAGCACCAGGAGACAGAGGCAGGAGGATCTCTGTGATTTCAGAGCTAGCCTGGTCTACAGAGCAAGTTCTAGGACAGCCAGGGCTACACAGAGGAACCCTGTCTTATAAAACCAAAACCAAAACAAACAAAAACTATTCCTCCCGCCCCTGCCAACCCCCGCCCCCAAACTCAAGACCAACCAAATAAGGTAAAATATAACAAATGTTACCACTGTAGCCAGGGATAGCTCATACTGTTGGGCAGCTGGCTCCCTGTTTCCTCCCTGTGATTCTGACTACCCAGGGAGCACCAAGGAGGGAAGTCCCACTGAGAATAGTCATCCGGGCTCCTCGGTTGCAGTGGCTTTCAGGACGCCCTGTCTAAGAGGTACAGCCCCGTGTACAACGGCTGCAGCTTGTTTATTCTCTTCCCTGTCTGTGGACAAGTGGGCTCCTTCCATCCTCTCTCCACATGAAGAAAGGCAAAGCTTCCTTGAGTCCCCAATACCAGAAGTTGGGGTTCATTCTCAGAAGCAGAATTGCTAGGTTGTACACAGGTTCTTGGGGGTCGAAGCTGCAGTTCATCATGGCCGCCCTGGCTTGTCTTCCTGCCAGCAGTGTAGGGGGTCTGATTTCTCTGCATCCATGCTAACACGTATTATCTTTGCTTTTGTTTTTATACTAGCCAGTCTAATTAGCATGATGCTGTAGTTCATGCTTCTTAGAAAACGACATCATACTTTGTAAATGCGGCTTGTCCTGTGTACTCAGTGTTGGCCTCTTACTGTCTAACCATGTGAACCCTGCAGACTTTCACTTGCTCAGTTAATTTGTCTATTAACACCGTTCTTGTACATAGTTCTGAACAACAGCCACCATCTGCCTGCTGCTCTGCCAGGGGCCTTCCCTCCACTGGCCAATCTTCTGGCTGCTCCTCCTTTGTTTCTTCTGTGTTCTTAAACAGAGCCATATCTGTGGCTTGGCTTTAATTCTTTTTAGTTTGAGACCTAGCTCCTGACCCCTGCTATGGAAGAAAGGAAGGGGGGGCCTCCCCGCATTCCGTGAAGGCTTCTCATGACCTTTTGTTTGCTTAATTAGACATTTACATATTCACAGGAAACCTCTCAGAACTCTGGCTGCATTCTGAGAGCCTTCAGGCCTTGGCAGGCAGAGTTAGCTCACCTTCAGTGGGGAGCTGCACTGGGAGCAGGTCTGTGAAGTGCGAGGGTGTGCTTGTTTGGGTTCTTCTCTTACTAAGGAAAGTGCAAGCGCAGTTAGCTAGTGCCAGGGAATCTTGTTGTTTCAGAACTCCAGTCCCTGCTGACCCCAGCCCTTCTGCTGCATGTACTAAGGAACTGACCCTGTCTCTAGCCTTACTCCTATCTGGGGTGGTGCTTTTGTTTCCAATTCATGGAAGGGGAGACTGAGGCCCAGTGATATGGAACCACTGGGTCATTCACATGACCAGCAAGATGCAATGTGAAGGAGAGATGCTTACAGTGTGTCTGCTCCACCCTGCAGCATTGTGCAGGACCAGAGCCAAGCACCTGCATGAACCAGGTCCACCAGCTGTGGCACTGTAGCTCTGAGCCTGGGCTTGTAAGCCACTTGCAGGAATCAAGTCTATACTGGGCATCCTCCCAGGAGCCTCATTGCCTGTGCGGAGCCAGGATGAAAGGGAGGAGAGGTACCCCTCTCCTGAGGAGGCAAGGCTCCTTGAGCTCTGGGGCTGGCCCCTCTTTGGGTCTCAGTCATAAAAAGATCCCTTGACTATGGCCTGGCTGTGTGCTCTCTCCACTCCAGGACAGGTAGCAGACTGTAGTAGGCTGGGGCAGGACTGTGACATGTCTGTGGTCAGCAGGTAGGAGCAGATTTGAAGGCTGAGTGGAGACAGGAAAAGCTGTTTCCTTAGCCCTGGAGAAAGGAGACCTGTGCATTGTGGTGAGGAAAAGACTCTAGCTGCTATTTTGATGTGAAATAGTAGGAGCCCTACTCCCTGGGGGACCCTTTCCCGAAGGCCTTCGTCACAGTGTCTGGTGCTGCCTGTCTTTGTTTCCCTTGCAGGTGTGGAATGCTGTGGACTCGGGGCACTGCCTGCAGACTTACTCTGTGCACACCGAGGCGGTAAGGGCTGCACGGTGGTCTCCTTGTGGCCGGCGCATCCTCAGTGGTGGCTTCGACTTTGCCTTGCACCTAACAGACCTCGAAACAGGTGTGTTCTGATGTCTTGACTGTCCCAGTTCAGCTGGCAGCCCCCACACTGGGGAAAACTACCCATGGTGGTGATGTGGCAGGGGCCTCAGGACAGGCACATTTCCCCGATGGGCATGAAGATCATTTGCCAGTGGCACCACAGCTGTCTACAAAGCTCTGGAATCAGTCCTCTGCCAGTCAGCAAAGGACAGAGCCAAGGTTGTCTTAGCACCAAGCTGTAGGGCCGGATAAAGAGGCAGCTTTTTAATCAACTTCTGCAGTGTAATTGGGACCGAAATATCACGGTGTCCTTTCCTTGGCATCAATTTAGAATCCCTGTCAACCCATGCGGTGGAACTGAGTCTCCTAGGGAGCTGAGTCTTCAGAGGGGTTCGGTTTCCAGTGTAACAATGACATGTACCTGGGCAAGTGGGGGGGGGGGTGGGCAGATCCTCAGGAACCCTCCATCAACTAGGGAAGGGAAGAGAAGACAGCTAAAGGAGCTTTCCCAGGCAGGTTCTATGCAGCAGTCCTGGGTTGGCCCATTCACTGACAGCAAGGCAGACAGCAAGGGGACCATTGAACATGGGGTCTAACCTACACTGCCGAGCTCAGAGCAAGCTTCCTGGGTTTTTCACATGGCCTTTGGAATCGTCATCACTGCTGTAAGCAGTAGTGGGTGCCATATTCCAGGTAAGAAGAGGGTCCAATGCCTGTCAAGTTAGAGAGCCATGGCTGTCGGCAGGTAGATGACAAGTCTGGGGCAGCAGTGGATCATGGTCCTGTTTGTGTTACAGCTAGAAGGACCTGGAACTGCAGCTGGGATCATGTGACAGGTGTGATGGAACATGGAAGGCACCATGCTCACAGGGCTCCTAGGGGTTCTTGTAGAGTAGCTCGAGAGAGGCGTGGCCCTACTTCTGAGAGCTGCCACCAGTAGGCAGTGGTCCAAGGCACTTCATCCTCTTCTGCCGGGAACGGTGTCTGTAGGGGGGCCAATGTATGGAAAAGTTCTTTTCATTACATTACTTTGTTACTTATTGTATACCTACTGTGTGTAGAACCTGTGCTGGGATATGCTGATGTCTTTTGTCCCCAGAAAGGACACAGTTGATAGGTTGTTTGGAGCTAGCCCAGCCTCAAGGAAGGCCTCTGACTCCTAGATGAGGCCTCTCTTGTGAAGATAGCCGACAGTTTCTGTCTATATCCTGGCGAGTGTGTGTCCTCGAGGGTGTGCCCATCTTGGTGGTCTCTTTGTCCATTGTTTGAACAGAGCTGGCTCACATCTGTATAATTGGACAGCTGAGACTGGCCCTTCTGGATGCCCCTATTATTATCCTGAATAATGAAACTCCCAGGGCTGCCAGGGTGGGCACCCATATGTCTGCATACCCGTCCCTGGCCCTGTGTCTTGCTAGGACCACTCTTAGCATGTGTGCAGCCCATAGCCTTTGTCTGGCTCTGACTAGTCTTGTTCTTTCTCTTCCCCAAGTCTGATCTTCCATTTCCTTCCTCTGCCTCTTCCGCCCATGGTCATTTGGCTTTTTCATTTCAATCTAATTAGAGAGCCCTGCCAGGAGAAGGCAGCGCAGGGCGTTCTCTCTGCAGTGCTTTGGGAATTAGTCACTCGGTGCCCATTGTCATTAATGGGAATTTGGCGCCAAGGCCATTTATCCTGGTGTCCTCAATCAATACAGTTAAAAATCTGTGGATTCTAAAATGTCAATACCCGGCCTGAAATATGGAGGGCCAGCACCATTTTATCTCGTTAATTTATAGTTCTGACGGGCTGTTGGCTTACGGAACAGCCATGAATCAACACTTAATCAAATCTGCTCACAGATTAATTATTTTTGGCGCTCTTGTTTCCGTCTGCAATCTCCCTAACGAACGTCTCTGCTACATTAGGCACAGGCGGCCTCAGGGAACACTGGCAGACACCACCCAGGCCCTGAGTGTCACTGGCTTTGTTCATGACCTGTCCTGCATACCGATCAGCTAGTCATCTCCTTAGAGTCCCTCTGGAGCTTGCTCAGCTCTGAAGGCTCTCCTCTTGCAGATGTCAGCCCCTCAGAGTTATACTTCTTAGTGGTGGGTGGCAGCTCCTCTTGGCAGTGGGCTGACATGTGCTTTCTGTATCTGGGGTCTGAGGTAGGTGTGTAGACACTACAGTCTAGTCCTCTGAAGAACCCTAGGAAGTCTTGGCTAGGGCCATCCACCCTTCTCTCTGGTATGCTCATTGTCCTGGTCGCCTCCTTTTGTGTCCATGTCCCTGTGCCTTCTGTTGGGTCATGGTGGGTGGAAAGGATTGGCCAGATGGAACTGCATACTTCCAAAGGGCCACTTCTTTCCTGAGAAGTGTTTTCAGCTCCATCTTGACTATGGCTTTATGGCTGATGCCACAAAGAAAGAGAGTGATGGCTGTCCAAGTCTTTGCTGGTATCCCACTTGCCACTAGGCCCATATTGAGTTGACACAGATAAATGGGTTAGACCCTTTGCTTGGGTGACATACTTAGTCCCTACCACTGGCCTAGGAGGATGTTATCTCTATTTCCGTTTTTTTTTTTTTTTTTTTTTTTTTTATGTAGCAATTGAGGCTGTGAGTGTTTGGTGACTTTTTTGAGGTCCCCTGACCATTGGTGACAGCTGTATATAGCTTGGTCTTACAGGGCTGGCAAAGGTATCCTCTCAACACATGGACTACCTCCCCACTCCCCTGCCTGCCCTGGACAAACTACCTTGGCCTAATTTTTGACAGGGTGCTTGGATGTCTTCAGGAGGTGGCTCAATAGCTATAGGAAACAGGCCCTGGGAGGATGGAGTGCTTGCAGGTTCTTGACTGACCCCTCTGATTAAGTGGCCAGCTGAAGGATGCTTATTGAGCTGTGGACAGCTGTGCTCCAGCCGGAACAGGGTTAGCCCTGACAGCCTCAGAGCTCTTGGCATAGGAAGAGTGAAAAGTGTCCAAATGAAGGCCGTGGAGAAGAGGCTTTGGAGGAGAGGCTGTGCAAGAAGGCTCTGTCAAGCTCAGCCTCTGAAGTGCACCAGCTCCCACTGGTGCTTGAAGCAAGTACAGGGCCGCAGCCAGGGTCTCTGTAGGTCCTCAAGCTCCGTGGCTTCCCCAGCACACTTGAGGAGGACCGCTAGTGCCTCTGCAAACCAGAACGGAAACTGCGCTGGCTGTTGCAGGCCCCGGTGGACAGGCTTGCTTTCAGACCGGCATTTTTGTCTGGTTCCCACTGTAGGCCCATGATACTGCTGGCATGTCTAGCAGCGTTTGAATTGATGATGGTCCCTGGCCACTGTCCTTCAGGTACACCTTTGCCCAATGAATAGCTGCCTACCCCCCACCTTTGTTAGCCTTGTCACAAGACCCTTCCTCTAACCCCTTTCCTTTAACCCCCTTCTGTATGCGTCTGTCATCTGTGACCCCTTCTCCTGGAAACTAAGCATCCTTTCACTGGCTGCTGTCTATGGAAGCCTTCTTCATCTTCATAAACCGGTCTCATCCATAGCTAGGACACCCATGTCAGCTCTCCTTATGAAGAAGGTGACACCCAGGCCCTGGCATGATTTTGTCAATTGAAGTAGGCTTACAGTAGCCATGTTTCTCCTCTGTGCGGGCAGCAGCCATCAATGAACAACTGGTCCTTCTTAGGTTAGGCCCCGTCTGTTGACTGGCCCCAGATCTGAGCTCGGTCAGGCCATGTTTGTTGTTAACATGGTGGCTTATGTGTTTCAACAAAGCTGCTTACAGCCAAACACAGCTGCTTTGCAAGCTAACTCCCCACCTCCTAATTTTAAGAAATTCAGTTTTGTCCAGATAGATAATTGGAAGTGGCTGGGCTTGGAAGGAAAAGCATGGTGGTAGCTGCCAGCTCCTGAAGCCACCATCTATGTGGCCCTGGCCCTACTGTCTGTCTGGTCCAGGACTTGCTTCTGCTTTTGCTGTGCCTACTCTCACAGCCGCCTCTGAAGGGCAGTTTTGTGCATGGCTTTGCAGTAAGGTTGTCAGGCTCTGAGCTGCACTGCTGCTGAGCCCAGAGCTGTGCCAGTGGGAAGGCAGACAAGGTCTACCTGGCCCTCAGCCCGCATCCTGCCTGGCCTCTGCCCACTTGCCAACATGGCCCCTGCTCCTGATACACAGAGGTTGATTTGAAAGTTAGCAAGCTTCTTTTCTCGTTAACTTTGAGTCAGGATGGTTAAATTTACAGCTGGCTGAATACTTCCCAGAGGATGGTGTAACGATATTGATTTTAGCGAAATGAGTCATATGCCTGCTGCCTGGGAACATAGGCTCAATTACCACGGGCCAACAACACAAGCTTTTCCCTGTCAACATTTTCCCTACATGTTCGTGAGTCTGTGGCTAGGAACAAAGGGCTACGGGGGAGGAAAGGTCACGAGTTGCTGTCGGGTCTGGAGGTGGTATGCAGACACAGGGACTTTGGGGTCAGACAAGCCAGTCAGTGTCTGTGTGGCTGGCCCTAGGGCCAGATGCCCTCTCCCTCACCAGACTCCCTTTCCTCAGCTTTGAGATGCACAGTATTCCCTGCCATTACCCAGGATTGCCATGTGACAAGCACAGGATCCTGACAGACCTGCGGGACAGGCTTATTGTACATGATGGTTCCCCTTCCCACTTGTGACTTCAGAGTAACTTAGCCAAGGTGAGCTCCCTGCAGGGGCCATGGACATCCCTCGTAGGGGCCAGTACTTGGGTTTTATTTCATCTGAAATGCCATTGATGAGCCAGGAATGGTCTGGGAGGCAGACATGCTGAATGAAAATGGAGGGCCTTTGGGGTCCTGTAGTCTGCCTGACCGTAGCATTCCCTGATGCAGCGTTAGGCTGCCAGATGATGTTACCCCGGCTACAAGAGTGGCTGCCTCAAGGAAGCTTGGCTTCTCCCTCTACCTAAGAAAGGAGTTGCCTGCCCAGGGTCACCCAGCCCCTCAAGGTACCGGATGGAGCAGCTGTAGAAGTGGTAGTGTGTGGAGAGCAAGCACTCTGAGTTTCTGTGGAATCCCTGAACCATGGCTTTGCTTTAAGGGTGGTTTATTCTAGGGCTGTGGGTTGAACTTGGAGCCTCAGACTCATAAACAAGTACTCTGCGCTGACCCCGCCCCCCCAAGCTCAGAAACATATTTTCTATTTGTATCATTATTGATCCAAAAAGGAAAAGAAGTAATTTTTCTTAACTCCAAGAAGATCCAAACAGTTTTTATACTGGTTGAGCTCATTATAACCAGATCAATACAGCCAAGTGCCAATGGATTACATATTTTAAAGCTCAATTTCCTATAAGCCTGCAGTGAATAAACAGAATATCCTATAACAAGCAGACAAGCAAGATAGTCCCAGGGTGAAAGGTCTGTTACAGCTATCCCAGTGCTGAAGAAGCAGCCTCCCCCACACTCCCTCACACACAGGGGGAGAACTGATAGACAGGCCACCATTTGGGAGATGGGAGAGAGTGCCGTAGATTCCAGGAGAAGGACCTTTACCTCAAGAGTGGCTAGTGCTCTTGGTCAAGCTTCTCCTTGCTGACTTATCTCCCAGCCTTTCTGCAAGTCTTCTCAGTCTCCTCAGCAAAGGCAGAAGCCAGCCCAGGCCTGCGTTATTCTCCAGGCCTCACGTGGAAGCTCAGCAGCCATTAGTCTCTGAAGGTTCCCACTGTTAGAACCCAGCATCCCTTGGCTTCAGCTTTTAATTTAACCACAGATGAATTCAATAAGTTAGGGTTTAATTTTTCAAACAATAATGGCTCTCTTTGGCTGCTTCCTCCAGAGTGCTTTACATGACACTTACTGTTCAGTCCTCCTGACTGCACGAGACTGCAGGGAAGGGCCAATGAAGGGTCCCTCACAGGTGACAGAGCTGGTCCAGCACATGGGTCTCCCTGACTCTTAGCTTATCTATCACCCTGTCTCCAGCATCCAGCAAGGAGATGGTGGCCATGATGCTGATTTCTGAGCCGAAGCCTTTAGCAGGGTGTTTTCCCCTAGTGTTTCCCATTAGGTGCCTGTTAGCTTATTAGGAATCTTTTAGCTTTGGGCCCCTTTAACAAAAAAAGATAGCGAAGTCAGCTCTTAGAAGTAGGAAATGCACTAGACAGCCTCTTTCTAAGTGGAAAATTTTAGCCTTTCAAAGACAGATTTTCAGCATCTTTGGGAGTTGAGGGAAATGTTTTTCTTTTTAGCAGGAGATCCTCAATAATCTCCTTCCAGCAGCTCAGCCTCCTCCCTTCCTTCTCTGTCGTCAGCAAGGTTGTGTCAGCTACCTTTCAACAAGCATCTTGTTGCCATTTCAAAATGAAGAACATGGCTGGTCCCACACTGTGCTCCGAGGACCCAGGAAAGCATCTGCTCCCCACAGGGAGAGCTTTCCTTTGCTTTGGGTCTGAGGATGGGCAGTAAGTTCCAGATCTGGGGGTGTAGAGGGGAAGAGACTCTCCCATTCTATTCGGTGGGTCATTTACTACCTGTATGTCGGCTGGGTGCCTGATTCCCGACTGTAGACTAAGGGTGTGGAAAGGGTTCTGGAGGGATGGCTCAGTGGGTAGAGCGCCTGCATGTCAAGCATAAGGCCCTGACTTGGGATCCTCCACACTCATGTAAAACGCAGGTGAGGCAGCTAGCTCCTGCCTTCATCCTAGCCCTGAGGAGGCAGAGACAGGCAGGTGCCTGAACTTGCTGGCTAGTCAGTCTAGCCAAATTGATGAGCTCCGGGTTCTCAAAAAGTAAGAAGACACCAGCATTAGCCTTTGGCCTCCATACTTTGCATATGCAAACAGACACTCACAAAAAGAGACGGGGAGAAAAGCTCAGCGTGTGAAAAAATAAGAGTAAACTGGAGGAAAAGCACATCTCCAGTTAGGTTAGCTCCCGGTACAGTGCTTGTTTGAGGGTGTGGTGACCAAACAAGGCACTGGCTGTCTGCTGGGGGTCCCTGAGCAACAACGTAACTCACAACAAAAACAGAGCTGCGGTTTTAAAAGGCTGTCTTCCTTTCTCTACAGCCCAACTTCTAAATCTGTGATCACAGCTCAACAGGGTCACGTAACTAAGTGTGGGGTTGTGAAACACTCAACAGCTGTTAAGGGTTTCTGAGTGTGCAGTGACCAAAAATTAATTCAAACTCCAACGGGAAACGGATCCAAGATGTTTTGTTTCTTGCAGCGCTCAGCCCTGTTGCATTTCATGGCCTCCCTGCAGCCTCTGTCTGGGCACACATCGTGGGCGTTGTGCACCAAGCCTGCTGCCATTAGGCAGCAGCAGTGCCAATGAGACCCACCCAAGTGCCCCAGCTCGGGCACAAGGTTGTGTGTAATGAAGTATGCTTCTAACCCTATGTGCAAAAAGTTTTGTGCTCTTGGAAAAAGTTAACAACTCTATTCTGGGAGCTAAGGGCTTTTAGCATTTATATCCCTCAGTTTGTAGATATCAAGTTAGGAATTCTTGGGTTATATTGTGTTTGACTTTAAAATTACTCTTAAAATCAGATTCAACAAAAAACAATAGTGAGTGAAGTTTGACCTGGGACAGAGTTTCCATCAGTTTCTGAAATAGCTCTATATAAGCTTCTACCATTTTTAAAAAAATGGATTTATGCAAAGTGCCATTCTTGGTATATCTGAACATCCTTTAATTTTGAAAAACATTGAAAGTATAGTATATCCTGTTGTATCAAATATAATTCTTGTTTCTTTTTGTTGTTTATTTTTTGAGTTAAGGTCTCACTTTGTTGCCTTGACTGGTCTGAAACTTACTGTGTGGCCCAGGCTGTCCTGTCTCTGCTTCCTGAGTCCTGGAAGATTTAATTCTTCATGCAAAAATAAACAAGTACTCCATCTCAGAGTGCAAATTTGCTCTCATCTTTAGTAAATAGTAAAATTATATGTATACCAAAGAATTGTTTTAAAATTGTTTGTAAGGATTACTGTGAGCAAACATTTGGTCTTTGTACCTCCGGTATAAACCTATGTCCCTGAGGTTGCAAGATGATGTTTTGGATGAGAAGGAGCAGTGAGTGACAAAGGTTGAGCCCTCCTTTCAAGCATTTGTGTCAGCCTGAGGCTCACTGATTCAGCTAGCATGGCTGACCACTGAACCCCAAGGGAAACCCCCATTTCTATCTTGCCCTTGCCCCCATACCAGGAATGTGCCACTATTCTGACTGACCTACCTACCTTCCTTTCTTTTTTCTTTCTTTTTTTTCTTTCTCTCTCTTTCTCTCTCTCTCTCTTCTCCTTTCTTTCTTTCTTTCTTTCTTTCTTTCTTTCTTTCTTTCTTTCTTTCTACCTTGGGCATAGTAAGCACACTTTTACTATAGAGCTATGCACTGGTACCTGAAAGTGGGTTTGTTTATTTCTTTTTTGGTGTTGCCAAAAATGACTTAGGTGTCATCTATTGAAGACTGTACTTTGCAGGTGGGAAGTCTAGCTCAGTGGTTAGCACACTAGCACATTCGTGGCTCCGAGTTCAGTTCCTAGCACTAAAAGAAAAGCACCCAACAAAACCCAAGCAACTAGTGTCTGCTGGACCTGTGGATGAGCAGTTTGCTGACCTGGTGTAAACCCTTTCAATGAAAACTTGGTTTGACTGTGAACTGAGTTGTTGAAACACAGGACTATAATAATAACATCTGGTTAGCTGTGGGAGCCTCCTATTTGCTAGAGAAAATGGGTTCTGAGTCCTTTGTGTGGTTGGACAGTGGACAGAATCCTGCATCTCCGAGAGAGTCTCTGTCAGCCTCTTTGTGTTCTTTGGGTAAACAGAAACTACAGTTGGATGGCTTGCAAGGATGGGTCACAGGACAATGTCTGCATTTAGATGAGAGAAAGCATATTTGGTTCTGCTGTGCTTTTATGTTTTCAAGGAAGTTGATATGTACAGCTCAGCAAGCAAAGGCATCTGCTGCCAAGCCTGAAGAACAGGGACCTATATAGCTGAAGGATCGACCCAACACCCACAGGTTATCCACCGATCTCTGTGTGGACACACACATTCACTGATATTAATTTTAAAAAAATGTTTTAAAAAGTTCCTTGGCATATTAAATGGCATAAATACATGGCATATTAAGATGCATTTAAAATTGGCTGTTTTATTTTGCCTCACTCTGTGAGATATTCTACTTTTGATATTTTAAAATATGCTGGTAATGGGACTGGAGAGTTTGCCCAGTGGTTAGGAGTACATGCTGTGCCTTCAGAGGACCAGCACCCACGTCAGGCCTATAACTACAGAGCTACAGGGACCTCGACTCCCCCTTCTGGCCTATGCTGGTTCCTGCACACACATGGCATACACTCAAACAAGCACACACAGAAACACACAATTAAAGAAAAGAAGCCTTTAAGAACCATGCTGATGCTCTACTGGCACAGAAGTGCATTTTGTCACTCATCTACAAACCACTGCATGACAGTGATGTCTGCTTAGGTCTTGGATGGGGATGGGTAGGCTTGAGAACAGTGGCTCTGGTCATTGCATCTGTCCCTCTGTGACTCTCATAAGCCATGATTGATGAGTTTCATTTCCTTACCGGACAAGCTGGAGCTGACTGAGTTCTTACTCAGTGCACAGGGTCAGCAGACAGGGGAAGTCATCAGGGAGCTCTTCCTGCCCAGAATGAACAAACACAGCCTTCTAGGGCTTAGATGCGAGCACACTGTCCTGACATTTCATCACTGTCTTTGCCACCCGCCACGTGCTTGCAGGTACGTGCTTATGTTCAGGTACATGGAAGCTAGTGGTCAAACCAGTGAGACAGGGCCTCTCTACTGGGATTAGGTAAAGCTGTCTGGCAGGCAAGCCTTTGGGATCCGCTGTCCCCACTTCTCTCCTCATTGATATTGGGGTTACACACATGCACCACCAAGCCCAGTTTTTTTCTGTGGGTTTTGAGATCAAACTCAGGTCCTCATGCTTGTATGGCTAGCATTTTCCTGACAGTCATCATCCCAGCTCCTGGGCTGTCAGCCTCTGTGTTCTGCTCTGCCACTGCCCTGGTTCAGGAGGCAGCTGAGATTTCCCTTCTGGCTGAAGAAGTCCTTACACTGTCTTGGAGGGAAGCCTCTTCCATGATTTTGGCAGGTGGCAGGTGCTGTCCCTGGTGCATAAACTTGGCCCCTAGTGACCTGTCAGGAGACAAACCCAGGTGCTTCCCTGTGAGTGCCTCTCAGAGCTAGTCTGATTTCTTGGTGCGGGTTTGGGCAAATGAAGTGTGACAGATGAGAGTCTCATCAGGGCTGTAGGATGCACAAGTCATACTGGGCAGTGGGGCGGGGGAGTGCTGGCTTTAACTGTCCTTGAATGATGGACCCTTCTGAAGTTTCTATTGCTTGCCTCTAGGAAACCATAGTAACAGCTGTTTTCCACACCATATGTGTCTGTATGTGCCAGATAGTTACCACAGTGTGCACAGGGACTTGACAACTGTCTATGATGA
This sequence comes from Rhabdomys pumilio, assembly GCA_030674055.1. Classification (NCBI taxonomy): domain Eukaryota; kingdom Metazoa; phylum Chordata; class Mammalia; order Rodentia; family Muridae; genus Rhabdomys; species Rhabdomys pumilio. The sequence goes on along the minus strand of JANHMN010000022.1, from coordinate 20,817,842 downwards.
TATGAAAAATGACCAGGGCTGTCTCAAGTCCTGTAGAGCTAGTGAGACCCCAGTGAGCCGCACCTGATGTCCATTCTGTGGCTGGGCTGCTGTGCTGGTCATTGCCATTTGTGGCCCAGCATGTCATGTCACCCACACCTGCTGCACTCTGTAACAAATCTGTCTTCAATTTTATAAGGATTGGAAGACTGATCCTGAAATAAATGCCAACCAACTCTGCTTTTAGATTTTAGACTCCTGGGCAGACAATCTCCAGTGTTACCTGAGAAAGTCTCTGACCTTCCCTGAGCCTGTTCTCAGCCATGTTGGGGTTAGTTGGTATATGGTTTAAATGAGTTAATACAAACAACTCTCACAGAATGTGGGAAGGCAGAGTTCTAGGATGAGCTGCCTGGATTCGCCCTGGCTCTTGGTGGATTTGACAGGAAATGGAAGCGAGCTGCCCTTCCTACTGTGTTTCTAGGAGGTCTGTACTAGGCCGCATAGAGCCCCGGTGAGCTGTGTGAACATTTCTTCCTTAAAATACTTGTGATATGAATGCTTTCTCACTTTTTCTTGTCTGTCTGTGTTTCAGGAACCCAAGTGTTTAGTGGTCAGAGTGACTTCAGAGTCACCACCTTGAAATTTCATCCAAAAGACCACAACGTCTTTTTATGTGGCGGCTTCAGCTCTGAAATCAAAGCTTGGGACATGAGGACTGGCAAGGTGACACTCTTCTTCTCAGACTGTCCTTTCACGTGTGGGGAGTGTGTGTGAGTGTGCGTGTGTGCGTGTGCATGTGTGGGCATGCCTATCGGTGTATAGGACAGAGATCAACCTTGGGTTCTTCGGGAGCTATCACCTATATTTTGAGACATAGTCTCACTGGGACCTGGGCCTTGCTGATTACGGGAGGCTGACTAGTCAGAGCACTCCAGGGATCTACCTGTCCCTGCCTCCCCAGCAGTGAGTGTCTGATCTCATGCCACTCCCCATGACCTTTGACTTGGGTTCTGGAGATTGAGTTAAGGGAGTTAGGCAGCCAGGGCGGGCACTTGGACTGACTAAGCCATGTACTCAGCACCTGCTAGGCCAGCCTTTCTGTGAGAGAATTTTCCTCCAGAAGGTCAACAAGTAGGGACAAGTCAGCACCTGTATATTGGAGGCAGAACAGTTTGGCTTCATATTTAATGAAGGCTAAGCATCTTTTTCTTTCTTTCTTTCTTTCTTTCTTTCTTTCTTTCTTTCTTTCTTTCTTTCTTTTTTTTTAGAGGTTTTAGAGAGTAATTTTGAGTTGTTCCACATTAAAACATCCCAGGTACAGGTGAATGCAGAGTGTCACCAGGAAGATGTGTTGAGTACCTACTGCGTGTGGAAAATGAGTCTGCCCAGAGTTCTCCAGAAGATAGACACTCTGGTGCAGAGAACACTGTGTGTCCACATGTGCGTGTGGAGAGCAGCACAATGCTTCCCAGAGGAGGTGTTGGCCCCGGGCTGCTCTCACTTGTTAAACAGATAGAGGCAGAGTCTGAGACATCCCTGTGCCCTGTTCCACTTGCATGGAAGCTGACAGGGAAGGAAGAGGCGCAGGGCAGCAGCAGGGTCTGCATTTTGCATTTCATCATGAAGGGACCAGTGTTGTTGGGTCTGCAGCACTAGGGAGACATACCCAAAGGCATCCACGTCACCTGGGGAGACTGTGGACATGCATCAGAGTTTCCAAAGCCTAGACTCTATACCCTTAGCCATACTGTGCACCAGGCTAGCGTTCCAGGAAGGTGGTGCAAGCTGTGGAAGGACTATGGGCTTCTGAGCAGAACCTATAGAGATCTGTGCTTCAGGGTACTTGAAGGATCTCTTCCTTGAGACACTTCCTGAGTGGCAGCTCAGATCCATACACTTTCAAAACACCACTTTGCTTTTGCAAAAGGAACTTTGTGCAAAAATAGTTGGGAAAGAGGAAAATTACAAATAAACTAATGGACACAGTGAAATTTTTGAAAGCACTGGAATGTTTTCTGTTTAGGACACAAATACATAATAAATAGAAGGAAACTTTTGACCATGGTATGTAAATCAAAAACTTGTAGCCAGGAATGTTGGCGCACGCCTTTAATCCCAATACTCAGGAAGCAGAGGCAGGTGAATTTCTGAATTCAAGGCCAGCCTGGTCTACAGAATGAGTTCCAGGACAGCCGGGGCTACACAGAGAAACCCTGTCTAGAAAAAACAAAAATGAAGCCTTGTAAGCAGCTCCTTGGTGTGGGACCTCTGGGCCCGGCTCTTCTGTGTTTTTAGCCTCAAAGTTTAAACACGTAAGAAATTACTCACTATGGATGACATCTGATTTAAGAGTTTGTTGAAAATACCAGCTTTCCTCCCGGGGCAGACGCCAGCTGACGAGTTCTGGGGAGAAGCAATTAGAAGCAGATGTTGCTGTTGCTGCTATCGGCACGTTTGCGAGTCTCTCCCAAGCTAATAACGTGGGTGAAGGGATCTGTGCACTGTTTGTTTTCACTTCCTCTTTACCAACAGCCCTCCCACACGGGGTCACACAGAGTGGGGCACACTGGCTCTGTTTGCGTCGGCTGGGCTCGAGGGACAACACACTTGCCTGTTTTGACAGAGCTGCTGACCGCCCAACCTGCAGAGGCTCTGTCCCTGGTGCTGAAGTCTGCAGTCGACCAGGCTGGCTTCAGACTCACGTGGCGGGCAGTGTGGTCCTTTTCTGACTGTCAAGGCGGGGGTTGCAATGGGCACTACAGGTGTAAGCGGAGGTGGCTCACAGTCAAGCTGAGATTCCCCGCATCACTGGCCAGGAAAGGAGTGCAGTGTGTCTTATGACAGGCGATTCAGGGGAGGGACAAGTTAGCCAACCAGAGGGACTGGGGTGATGTTTGCATGTTTGCTGCCGCTGCTCCCCAGCGGTTCCTGATTCCCACTTTAATACAGAGTCTGTTTGCTCTTCCTTTTCTTTTCACACTCTTGAATCTGTGCTGTTGTTATTGCTGCTGCAGCTGCTGCTGTTTTAATGGAACTTACAAGGGTTTTGCTTGAGGTCAAGTTTCAATGACGTCCCTTTGGCTTAGTGTGTCTTGCTCACTTGTTCCTGCCTTAGTCCCTATGCCTAGAACAGCATCTGGTAGGTTTCTATGTAGAAGGAATCAGAAAAACAGGACTTCTTTAGCTCACCTATTATCTTGTAAATAAAGTTTTATTGGAACACAGCCATATGCATTCATTTATGTTCCCTGTGTGGCTACTTTTATACTATAGTGACAGAGCTGAGACTACATAAGCAGCCTGTGGAGCCTCAAGTACATACCAGTCTGGCTGATCCAGGGTATAGAGAGACCTGACTCTGATAATTGTTGAGACTGATCTTTGTGAGCCTCTAACAAAACAGGCCCCCTGTACCTGGCCCTGCTTCATGCGTTCTCACAGACACTACTTACTTAGAGGATTTTTTTTTCCAGATGGTTCTCTAGCCAGGAATATTTGGGTCATTTTTCTTGTTTTCTCTCAGTGGACAGTTAGGGTTTGCTTTGTCATGCAGTCCATAGCAGTGGCATCTTTGTTCTCAGAGCTTTTCCACACAAGAGATTTAGGTCCTCAAGCTCAAGTCTAATAACTCAAATTCTGAGTCTAAGTAAGCCAACATTCTGCAGGCAAGGAGCAGACTTCTGCTATCAGGATTAAGGGTCTCAAGCCCATCACTGCTGGAGCACTGCAGGTCAGCAGCCTCCCCCGAGAGCTGATGGACAGTGGACATATCACTTTGAAGCTCCATGCTAGCCAGTAGGCTCTCTGGATCCTTAAACTCAGCAAAGTGTCAAATGTTGAGATTCTGACTATGTCTAGCTCAGCCTAGTTCATTATGGGAAATGGGCTGCTTGGCTTTCTTCCTCCTTTTCTTGGCTTATCTCTATGCCATGCCTTGCTGACTGGAGTCCATCTCATCGTGGCAAAGTGCCTGGCTTTGCTTCTGGCATCTGTGGGATGGACTTGACATGAGCCAGCCATACTAGGCTGACTGGCTGCTGCTGGGGCCATATTCTGTGACTATTTCCTTCTTACATCTGCTCTGAGAGGGCTATTGTCTGGAACTCAGGTGTCCTTAGTCTAATCTTCATGATGCTGTTGGGTGCCTCTCTCTCCGGGGCCAGAGGATTTAGCAGGAGATTTAGGTTCACACCCCGTCTTCTGAGGCAGCACAGGCAAACCTGCTGTGATGCAGTCCCCCATCTTTGTGGCAGAGGGAAAAGGGAGGTTGGTGGCTGCGCAGGGTTCTCAAGTTTGCCCCATGGAGGAGAGATTCAACCCTCATTAGGATGGAAATCTTGTGGTGGGGAGGGTTCTGCATGTCAGCAGGCTCCAGAGGATGCAGCAGGAGATGGGAGTGGAAACCTTTGAGAAGCCAGTCTGGAAGGACCGTTCACCTCTTGGTCCCTGGTTTCTCTCATGTGAGCACTGTGGGTCTTCTCAGTGGGTGTCTCTGGCAGCTTCTGAGCTCCTTGTGCACCTGTGGGCTTCTTTGTTCCCAGGTCCAGTCATCTCTGCTCCTCTACACTTTATCCTCCGATGAGCCTGAACCAGAGCAGGCATGCAGGGCCATGTAGCCCAGCTGGTGGTTGCTCTGGGGTCTGTGTAGAGGATGGGGACTCTTCCACAAGGGGATGTGAAGATGCTTTGCAGTTTAGAATGATGCCTGGGTGGACACTATGGACAACCCGCATGGGGTGGAGGACTGTGTGAACCAGGCTCTGTGGTTCTTGGCCAGTGCTGGGCTCTCCAGCTCCTGCTTCTGGTGAGATAGCAGCTATTAGCCTCCTGGTTTCTACTCCGATGGTACCCTGGCTCTGAACCCTGCATGGTGTGGGAGCTGTAGAGTTGACAGAAAACAGACATAGACCCAGCTCTCTGGGCCCACCACACTGCATCCCATGATCCTACTCACCTTCAAGGTCATTTTCACCTTCAAGGTCATTCTGTTTTGAGGCAAAAGTTAGAAAAAGTCATGAAAGCAACTTCTCCCCTCCCAGATTTGTTTTCCTAAGATTTGTTAAGAAAGTCCCAGCGGATGCTTAGAAGTCATATTCCATACTTAGCAGATTGTCTTTTTGCAAGGATAGAGGATGGAACCCCTGCCTCAGCAAGTTACCGTGCAAACAAGGCAAGCCTGGGCTGGGAACTAGAGCAGCCCTGGAGAATCTAGGACGAGTGTCTCCCAGAACTAAGGCAGCTGCATTCTGGCCCTCTTCCTTTCCCTTCCTGTGCATTGATGCTGGGCAGAGGGGGCCGAGCGCCTTTGCATCTGATTCCTGCTCTGCTCTTGAGAAAGACAGCTGTGAAGCATTCGGACTTGCTGTGTCTCTGCTGCAGGCCCCCGCTGCTTCTCTGAACCTCCGACTTCCACCCGCTCCAGGATTCTCCCGATAATGTCGGCTCTGACAAACCAGCTCACTTTTGCTCAGCACACCTGGTGCTGCTTTGACACGGTCATCAATATTTCATGCTTGTTCTACATTCTCTCCTTCTTAAGTGTTTAAAGGGACATCTTGACTTCTTGAATTGGCTTCTTGACCCCCTTCTGGAGCCATGTGCGAGGTCCCCTGTGGCATGTGCCCTAACGTGAGGTGATAGTGGCTCTTGGCCTTGCGGACCTCCAGCCTGGCTTTTGTCACCACAGCCCTTTGCCTTTAAACTGGAGTATTTCAGGAGAAGGGAGCCTTGCCTGAGGCAGGGATTGGCCTCTCTGCTGCTATATTCCTAGAACCTACCATTGTGCTAAGCGCATAGTAGGCTCTGGGAGAGAAAAACTTACAGAAATGACTAACAGTTCTAATCAAGACTGATGGAAAGATTCTGAGTACTTAACCTGTCCCCCTGGCATGCAAATAGAGGCACAGTCCACTGATCTCATTGCTAGCCACTGCTGGGGTGGCCTTCCCCAGGTGGAGCTTTCTCCCTGGGTGGCCTGGGTTGAGAGGGACTGCACCGATTCACCTTGTCCAATGGGTGGAGGCATCTGGGAGCTGCCTGCTTCCCTGTCCTATCTGGGTGGCCGGCGTTGGGTGTTAGAAAGCTCCAGTGGCCACAGCCTTGAGGGCTTAGTGTGGGTGCTGGTCAGAATCCTGAGTGAGATTGTCAGGGTTTCTTGGGCCTCTGTCTCCCTGTGGTAGCCATTGGAGACCCAGCCTCACCCACGCAGTGCTCCCTGCCATCAGTTCTAGTGACACTGTAGGCAGGTTGCTTATTTGCCCTAATGAGGTTTTGATTACTTTCCATTCGTCTCTTTCATCTGTTTTATATTAAAACGCCTTTCTATCCGGACTCTTTGTTCTCTCTAAAGTTCTGACGAAGCTTTGCTCTAAACTTCTAAATGTAGATGAGACCAGGAGATCCACAGAGCTGGCCATGTGGGGAGAGGGAGGCATATGGTAGGACTCTGGCTGTGCCCTGCCTTTCCCAGGACTCCACCTGTCCTGTGGAGGTGGGTGAGGCCCTGGGCCCCCCTCAAACCTCTGTCATCTACCCTGTTTTATACCTCTTTCTGTCCTCGTAGGCCTGGGAACAGAGCTGCACATCTCCAGTGCCACACCTCAGGCCAGGAAGCTTTACCCTGACCTCCTGCAAGGGTAAGCCTGCTACCTACAGTCTAGAGAGGACGCTGATCTGACAGAGTCAGCTCTGAAGGCAGGGGCAGGCAGCCATGGAGGGTCAGCTCTGAAGCTAGGTGTTACTTCTCTAGTTCAGGAAGATGAAGCATTTCATTTGTTGGTGTCGCAGGTGTTACCTGAGCGCTTAGCAGATGCCAGGCGTTGTCCCAGGGCGTGATGTAACACAGCACAGTTGGACCATTCGTTCCCAGGGATCCAGTCTGCAGAGCAAAGTCCAGTGCCGAAGACAGGATCTGTGTCTTAGGAAGTCTGATGCCATGTCATTCCAAACTCTGGGCAGAGGAGGGCAGTTAGTTCCCAGAGTCCAGAACCTTCAAGACCTGCCCCCTAACTTCTCTCCAGAGTCTGTTTCCTTGTGTGGGCTGCCAGTGAGAGACTGTGGGAGCCCAGAGGCCAGTGGTCTACAGTGGTCATTCTCACCCACCCACTGGGAAACTCGTGTATGAGGAACAGCGACCAGAGACCAGGCCCTTTAGGCATGTGATGACTCTATAAATACCCTGGGTATAGGTCTCTGACTTGTGTATCATCTAACAAGACATTTTGCCACTGGGAAAAACTCTATGATGTGCCCCAAATGTCTCACTCTGAAGTTCTTAAAAATTTTTAATTTTAAATATAGATCCTCTTCTTTTACTTGACTTTCTTTCCATGGCTAACAGTGTCCAGAACTTACTGGCTTGATGTCCAAGTTATTTTTACTTTATCTGAGTATACGTTAAACACTTGATAATCTCTTGGAAGACAGCTCTATTCAGATACCATCCAAGTCACTTTAAAACGCTAGCACAGTGGTTTTGGTGTGTTTCCAGCACACGGTGGCCATCACCTCAGTCAGTCGTGAACATTTTCATCACTTGTAAAAGGAGCCCTGTGCTTGTAGCAGCCTGACCTCTGTCCCCAGGCCCCGCAACCCTGGGCCGACGCTGTATCTAGCTGTCAGTTATGAGCTCTGTTGAGCTGAGAAGTGTCCTTATTGATTTCCTCCTTGCTGGACATATTTCTTTTTCATTTGTTCAGCTTTTTTTTTTTTTCTTTTTTTAAAGAGACATGATCTCACTCCATAGCCCCTGCTGGCCTTGAACTTACAACAATCCACTCCTGTCTCCACTCTGAAATGCCGAGATTGCACCTGTGCTCATCTTCATGGGTCTATGCTTTTTTGAAGGAAGAGTTGACAGCTTCAACTGTGACTTGGCTTCACCCCTCTCAGGCTGCTGCAGGCAGGCCTGTCAGTTTACCGCCTTATGTATTTTGATACTTTATTGTAGTTGCTTATACCGGAAGGCTCACTGTGCATGCTTGGAGATCTGACCTCTCTGTGTTCCTAAGTACTTGGCTTCCCCTGATCATCTGTGTTAAGATAGGAGTTTCTGCTTTCTTTTCATTATCATGAAATCATTTTTTTTTCTGGTTTGTTTGAGACACACCCTCTGCTGCTTGAGCTGTCTCTGTAGCTTACTCTTGAATTCCTGATCGTCCGGCCTTTGGGTCACCAGCTGTGGGGTTCCAGGCCCAGGCCACCAAACCTGCCTCATTTGTTGAGTTCTGTTTGCTGCTCTCTTAGCACACACTTTACTTCTTACTTTTGGTGGTTGCTGTGGAACTTACTACATTAAAGCTAAGTCAAGTCCACTTTGTAGTGGCACTGTTGGACTCCAAAGGCATGGTGAGCACTTCTAGTGTTTTAATTTTGTTTTTGAGTATTTGTGTGTGTGTGTGTGTGTGTGTGTGTGTGTGTGTGTGTACATGTGTGCACAGAGGGCAGAGGAAGACTTCAGATGTCCTGCTCACTTTGTCCCCTGAGACAGAGTCTCACATTGAATCTGGAGTTAAGCCAGCAGCCAAAGCTTCAGCCATCCATCTGTCTCTCCATCACGCACCCTCACCCCCCATGCTGGGATTACAAGGATGAAACAACACAAGATGTTTGCATGGGGGTTGGGAATTTGAACTCAGGTCTTCATGCTTGCATAACGAGTGCTGTTACCTATCCCTTGAGCCATCTTCTTAGCCCATACTGAGTGCTTTATAAGAGGGCTTCTTCAACTTTCTCCGCTCGCAGCCCCTTTTGCCCAGGAAATTTTTGTGAGTTCTAGGTATCTAGATATATAAAATACATCTATAAATCAAACACTTATTGGTACTAAGTTACCAGTAAATTTATTTTAACAGTACTTTGATACGCATATAATCTATGTACATACCATTATTAAAGCTGAACACAGGTTTGTGTACTAATGAGATAGGAGTGCACTTGTGTGTTTTTACACAAAGCATCAAGTCTCAGCAGATTATTTTATACTAAAGGACATAAGCATCTTCATCATTTTTCAGAGTTGATGGATACTCTAATTTTAAAATTGGCAGTGCTAAGATCACTGCTTTGCATAAACAAAAAATATAAAATTACAGAAGTATGTTTGGGGTCTCTTTAGAAATTATTCGCTAAAATCCATTTAATGATTCTTTCTCTTCCTTCCTTCCTTCCTTCCTTCCTTCCTTCCTTCCTTCCTTTCTTTTTTTCTTTTGAGAGGATCTTTCTTTCGAGAGGTTCTTTCACTGCCCTAGAACTTGCCTAGTAGTCCAGGCTGACAGGCCAGCAAGCCCTGGGAGTCTGTTTGTCTCTTCCTCCCCTGCAATGGGATTGCTAACATGCACTACCATACTTGACTGTTTAAAATGTTGGTCCTGGGAATTGAACTCAGGTCCTTATGTTTGCTGAGGTAAGCACTTTACCAGTAGACAATCTCCCTAGTGTCTTGTTTAATGATTTTTTATGAAACTCAAGTTAGCACCTCTGGCAGCAGTTAACTTTTAAGTCAGAATTGTAATATAACCCCACGTTGTGCTGGTTTAATACTGACATGCTGAAGAACGGCAGCAGGAAAGTAGTCAAAGGTTTTTGGTTTTGTTTTGTTTTGTTTTGTTTTTTTCTGTTAATTTAACCATTGGATTTCTATAAGGATAGAATAGTCTTGTGTACAGTAAAACCTCATGATTCATAATGTAATACCCTGGAATTGGAGCTGAGGTACTATGGGCAGTGTTGGTGGGTGTTAGTGGGTGCCTCGGAGTGATGGCACTTATGTGTGTTCAGGTCAAGCTGTAACTGTGGGGTACATAAAGGGGAGCTCTGCCAGAGCAATGTGGTTCAGCTCCTGCTGGGGTTTGAGTTGCTCCTTAGTGGTTGTGCATTTAGAAATGCTTCATTGTGGTCCATTTCTGTGACCCTCACATTGAGTCACAGGACTCCTGCCCTATGTAAGAAGTCATACCTTTTAGTAGCAAAGTAATTCTGATCTCTCCTGCTCACTGTCACGGCTGCCATTCATGCCGACGCTGATGTGGTAATCATTCTGAACAAATTCATTACTTCCCATGTTAAGACAAATGAGATTTTACTTAAGTTC
>JANHMN010000022.1:20783922-20807670 GCA_030674055.1 Rhabdomys pumilio | reverse complement strand
CTCTCTCTCTCTCTCTCTCTCTCTCTCTCTCTCTCTCTCACTTTGTAGCCTTGGCTGTCCTAGAACTCATTCTATAGACCAGGTTGGCCTTCAACTCACAGAGATGTGCCTTCTCCTGGAGTGGTAGGATCAGAGGTGTAAGCCACTATGCGTAGCCTTCTTTCTTCTATAAATTTGTTTTTATTTAAGTGTGTATGTGTTTCTGTGTCAGTATATGTTATATGTTTTTCTGTGCGTCTTTCTCTTTCATCTGTGTATGTGTATATGCATATATGTGTGTATGTGTATATTTGTGTGTGCCTTCAGAGACCAGAAGAGAGTGTTGGATTTCCTGGAGCCGCAGTTACAGAATGCTGGGAATTGAACTGAGGTCCTCCTTAAGAGTAGTAGGTGCTCTTAACTGTTGGCCATCTATTTTCTTTTGTATGTTTTTAAATGTCTGCTGTCTGTCTGTCTGTCTGTCTGTCTGTCTGTCTTGTGTGTGTGTGTGTGTGTGTGTGTGTGTGTGTGTGTGTGTGTGTACATGCTCTCATGTATGTGGGCATGTGTATGTGTGTGTGGTGCTTGTGGAGGCCAGAAGTTGATGTTAGGGGTCTTCTTCGACAGTTCTCCCTTGTGCTTACTGAGGCAGGATCTTGGATCTGAATGCTCTAGCTGGCCAGTTTGCCCTAGGGATCCCTGCCTCTGCCTCCTCAGTGCTGAGATTACAGGTGAGTGGCCATGCTCGCCCACCTCTTTATTTTGTGTGAGTGCTGAGTGTCTGGATTTCCAGTGCTGCCCTACCTGATATACACTCCTACGTGTGTCCTCCACTCTCTTCTGGGTTTTTCTCCACTCTTTTTCCTCTTTGCTTCTGTAAATTCTGGAGGCTGCTACTGAAATGTCCTTAGCCATCTCCAGTGTACTAACAAGCCCATCAGGGGAATTCTTTATGTCTGTTTCAGTCATACTTCCTGGGACTCTCCACTTGCCTGGAGTGCCCTTTCCTGCCCAAGTCCCACGCTTCACAGGGGCCCATAGCATGGCTGTTTGTGTTGGGGAGGTATTACCCTTTAGTCCCATGACCTGGTCATGCTTCTAGTGAGCTGCACCTCTCTTGACTCTCTTGTTTCTTAGTGCCTATGCCCTACCCTTGAGATGGAACAGGATGGCCAGAATGGACTGGATTGGGTGTTTTCTTCCCTGAATAGAGGAACTGTGTGTTCTCCTGCCACATGGAGGGCTTTGAGCCAGATAGGGTTGACCGTGGTCTTTATGGACATCAGTTAGGCTGCGTGAGCTGCAGTGTCTTGGGTTCTAATGGTCCTCCTAAGGACAGGCACCTTAAGAGCAGAGTGCTCAGGATATTTCAGCGTGCATCTTCCCCAAATGCTTGGTACTGGAGTGGGTTTGAATCTCCGCTTCTTTTAGATTTTAGAATATTTGAATATGCATGATGATATAACTTGGAGACAAGACCGAAGACTAAACATAACATTTGTTTATGTTTCGTTTGCACCCTGTGTACCCGCTTGCAGTTCATTTTATCTACTATTTTTAGTGTGCCTGCATTTCATTTTGACTGCAGTGCATCATGTGTGGCCAGGTGCAGAATTTTCAACTCTTGCTTCTTGTAGACACTCAAAGGCTTCAGACTTTGAAGTGCTTTCCAGACTTTGGGGTTGTGGGAGATCCTTCCCGGTCTTCACTGTGACCTGGAGGAACTCCTGAAGGTAACACAGAACACTGCTGCTGGTGACTGGGTCCCTCAGATCTGCAGACTGCATGCTCAGTCCTGGCATGTGCCTCACAGGTGCAGAGTGGTGTCTTGTTTGATCTATCTTGTTCGATAGAAGGTTGTTCAGAGAATGCATTTCTTCATGAGTGAGCTTAGTCCATTCTATCTAGGCCGTGAAATGTTCGTGCAAAAACTAGTTCCTAATATCCCTTCATGTCCATGTCAGCCTTGGAGTGTGTCACTGTTCCCCCTCTCCACGTCTGACCACGGCATTCAGGTCATCCCCGTGGTCACCGTGGCTGGAGACGTATCAATCGGTCACCTCAGTGAGGTATTGGTTTTCCTCATTGCTTTTCTGTCTCCAACCTCATTGATCTCTGCTCTAATTGTTTCCCTTCCGTGCTTTGCTTTCACCTGCCCTTTTTCTAAGAAGCAGGCAAGTTGGGTCATTAGATTTTTTTTTTTTTAATGGAAACAGCTAAATGCTACCCAGATTCCTTTTTTGCCCATTACAAATAAAATACGCTGTTTTAATTTAATTTAAAAGTTTTCTAATTTTATTCTGACGTCCTCTTTGACATATGGGTTTACAATTATATTATTTAATTTCCAAACATGGAGAGATTCTCCAGATATCGCTCTGTTATTAACTCCTAACCTAATTGCTGCAGTTGGAAACACAGGTTGTATGGTGCCCTCTGTGTTTGTCAGGACTGGTCTCCTCACCCAGAGTGGGCTGTGCTTACTTACTGGCTGGCGTATGCCGGGAAGTCATGCTTGCCTTTGTTGGGCAGATGGCCCAGCAGTGCCCTGGGGTCAGACTGGTGGCTGGGGGTTCCATTCTGCACCCTTGCTATGTTCCCTGCACTGTCTGTTTTCATTATTGAGAGATGTGGACTGACTGGAGCCTTGAGGTCTCCAGCTGGAGCTGCGGTATTTGTCTCTCCATTTGGCTGATTTGGTTATTTGTTTATTTATTTATATTTACTTTGTGCCATAGTCTTGGAAGCTGTCACTCAACTCCACTAAGGTCCTGCTGTTGGACCAAAGTTTTTAGAGAATAAGAAAATCAGGAGAAGGGAGCAAGAGAAAGGAGCAGAGGAAAGAAGAGGAGGGCTGAAGGGAAGAGGAAGGAAGGAGGAAGAAGAGGAGGAGGGGAGAGGAGGGAAGGAAGGCAGAGGAGGGAAGGAAGGAAGACAAGAGGGGAGGAAAGAGGGCAGGAGGAGAGGAAGGAAGACAGGTCTCTGTGTCCCCTGGCTACATTCCTGCCTCTGTGTCCTGCACCCCAGCTCCTGCTTGCTCCCCCTCCCCAGTGAGCACCTGTGTCTGCTCTCAGTTTGGCTCAGTGGCACTGGGCTGCCCTAGGCTAGTTCCCACAGCCCCAGGCCTGTTCTTAGCTCATTTCTCCTATTTGGCCTGCTTTGGGTAGATGCCAGCTGTCATGTGGGTCCACACAGATGTCCCTCTTTAGGAGCTTTTCCACAGCCCCTCATCCTTACCGAGTCACAGCCTGGCTGTAGCTGTTCTGCGGCAGCACTTGACTGGAAACACTCAGGAGCCTTGCCTATGTGCCGGCCGGCTTGGCAACGAGACTTTGGTTCCCTCCTCCATGACTCTGTCAAGGAACTCGGCAGATTCTGACTTTAGGAGACTTTTGCAGTCCAGAGTTCTGTGACACAGCAGCCGAAGCCTGTGCGGCTTCACACGTGTGTTCTTATATCTGTCAGTAGCCATGCTGAGAGGGAGTGGCATTCCAGGCTGTAGTCATATAGTGTCTGCACTCCATACATACACATTCTGAGAGAAAACGACTGCTGGCCTATAGCGCAGCCCTCCATCCAGCACACTGCTTGGCTTTTAACCAGAACGTTGAGTTATATATATATTTATATGTAGTTATATATAGTTATATATTTTTAAATAAGGTATCATGTGCTTCATCTCACCCACCTGATCACTGAGCATTTGTTGAGCTCCTGCTGTGTGCATGATTTCTCCCTGGTTTACCAGACTGGAAGATGCTGTAGGAAGTGCCTCTGCCTATGGCAGGCTGTCCACTCACTCAGTGCCTGGACCACACACCTCTATGGTGACTTCCGGTTAGTGTCCTACCCAACCCAAGCTCTCACCCTCCTCCTTTAGGACAGTGTGGGCTCATACAGGTTGTCCAATACACACAGATGCCCAGCCAAAGGACAGTGATGCCCATGTGCTGGTGAGAGCCACAAAGGTGCCTGTCTTCCTTTCCTATGTAGAGTATATATGTACATGTACATATGTAATTATTAGCATCTATTATATAAAATATGGGTTTGCTTATGACATTTATACATGAATATAATGAACTTTGATCATTCACCTGTTATTCTCTCTTCTTTCCCCTTCTCCTCCAGAAGATGCCACATAGGCTGGCAGTGACTGGGTCTCTTTCCCTGCTGTCCCCTTAGTATAAGAGGGACCATGAGGTGTAGAGAGGGCATGCTGAGGTCCCCTGTGTCATAAAGGGGAGAGGCACTAGAGACCCATGGATGGACCAGGACAGATGTGGGTGGGCTGAAGAGTTATAACCTCTAGGTGGTTAGGATGACCCCAGCGGTATGAAGAGAAGGATGCCCAGCAATGCTCAGTTAAACCAGCTGGCCCCTCCACCAATGGCTGGCCCCTCCACTGCAGCTCTCTGGGCACACACATTTGCATTTTAATGTGGTTTTTCCCCAGCTTAATGTCACATCATTAGCATTTCCCATACTGTTGAAAGACTTTTGAATGCTATAATTTTTAACAATTATCCAGTATGCCATGATGTATTTAACCAGTCCTTTGTTGTATGTATTTGTATTTCGCTATTTCTCTATTACAACCCTGAGGTGATCATCTAACTTCCTAGGTGGGGTGCTGCCCAGATGCATGATGCGTGTTAGATCTGGGTATCTCACCTCCTTCCAGAGCAGCTGCTTGGGTCATTCATCCTATCGCTTGTTTGGGGCACCATGAGGCTTATATAGGCCTAGTTCTCTCTGAAGAGGAGTCGGTGCGGAGAGGAGGGCTGTGTACAGTGACCGAGGAGGTATCTGAGCTCAGAGTCCCAGGAGGAAACAGGCAGAAGCTAAGGCCAGGGGAGGAGGCTGCCTTCCTTCCCTTGAGGGCCCTGGGTCCAGCAGGTTCAGGTATACAGTTCCTCATCTCCTTATGCCTCCTCCCGCCCTTGGCTTGTTAGTTCCAGCATGCCAGATGAATACAGAGGTCGGATCTTGGTGTCAGATCGGATGCATGGAACAGTAATGAGCGGTGAATGGGAATACGGAGGGAGGGAGGGAGCACTAAGATGATGGAGGACTTGCTCCTGTGCAGGCAGCATCAGGAAGCGGGTCCTGCAGCCTGCCTGGCCCTACCATCATCCAGAGAATCCCAGGCCACTGCTGCTGTACTCTGTGTGGGTCATACAAATGTACATCTATCTCCCCGATGTACACTGCATGCTGAGGCGTGTGGATCCAGGAGGGTCAGGGTCCCATTCATTTTTACCTCTATCCCTTTGCAGTTTGTATAGTTCAGGGTCTGCTTGTCCCTAGAGATGTCCCTGTCTCCAGGTCACTGGCCTGTCATCTCAGGCTCTCCTTCCCAGGTGTCCTGGCCTTGGAGGGTATAGAAGTAGGGGTGATTGTTTTTGGAGGAGCTTGAGTCAGGGGGAGACATGCCTGCAGCCCAGTTAAGGGCATCCTGGCCTCATCTAAGAAAGACACCCCCCCCCCAGCCCCCGACTTGTCCTAACAGAGTTCCTAAGATATCAGGGCCTGGTTTGGTTGCCTCTGCAGTTTGATGATGGCTGCTTTTTTCTGGGGGAGTCATGTCACAGTCACACCAGGAAGCACTAATTGAGCAGCTACTGTCATGGAGTACAGCATGGCAGGTCAAGTATCAGGCTGCAGATTCATCACAGTGGTAGTTAGGCTGTGTGGTCCCAGGCAGTACACACCGCCTCTCTGAGCCTCATCTACACCATGAAGGTGCTAACCTTGACTTCTCAGAATGTCCCTTGATGGTTGTGGGTAATATGTATGGCACACAGTAGGTGTTGTTTGCTCAGATTATTACAGCAGACCCAGCCCTCCATGAGCTCACAGTGACCAAGCTGTCTTCAGTTTGCTAACAGCGTGGTAGATCTGTTCCTACAGCTGGGTGCACCCTGACTAAAATGCCAAGCATCTGTGCAGTCAGCACAGGATGGTCACCCAGGGCAATGTCACGGCCAGCGCAGAGAATCACAGGCTCCGGCCAATGTTCTCCTGAACCTTTGATGAATTTTTAAAAGGCAAAAGCGAATTAATTATTGCCAAGTAAGTGTGGGCACTCAGACTGCATGGAAAGAAGCTGAGGTGGAATCTTCAGTGTCAGTGGTGTGGGGTGTAGAACACGGCGCCCTGGAGCTGCCACTCTGCACGGAAGCTGGGCCAGTGATACTCACGTAGGGGAAGAAGCCGCTCAGGCCCCCAGGGGCAGCCGTGGCAGGAGTGGGTTCTGGCTTCTCTTTGCATCTGCTCCACACTCCTTCCAAGAGCAGGGGCTCAGTACCCTCAGACAGCTCATCGGGCTGCATGTGAGGCTCACACCAGGAAGACCCTGGGGGCAGGATTGGCTGGAGGTCACTGGGATGCCCTGGCCTTTGTTCTCTCTCTTACTTGGGTGGACAGTGCTGGAGGTGGGTGTCACTGTGTCTGCTGGGTGTCCACTGGGTTAAGGGCTAAAAATGCTTGCCAGCCCAGGATGAGCAGAGACCTTCAGCAGTCAGCTCCTTCCTCAGAACTCATGCAGGCTGCACCTCACGGCTGACTGCACTTTTGCAGGAGTCCTGTTAGTTCGGTTTCCTTCTTATGAGGCCTACAAAGAAGGACTGAGTGGCTGTGAAATAGAAGATGCAGGTTCATGTCCACTAGGCCCAGGTGTCACTACTGGGGAGGAAACTAGTCCCGCCCTGTTGTCTCTGGAGGCCATGCAATGGAGATGACAGATCTCATAGGGGTGAGCTAGTGATTTCATATAGGCACATTTAGGGGTTTTAAAGTATGCATAGGAGTTTTTCAGGTAACACATTAGGTATTTTAGGCCTAAGGATAGCGTCAGGCAAGGATATTATATGTAAGAGAATATATGTTGAAGAGTTGTGTGGCTAGAGACCACATAGCTTCTGTGTGTTGTGTGTGTGTGTGTGTGTGTGTGTGTGTGTGTGTACACATGTATGTGGGTGTACATGTTTATTCAGAGGAAGGTTAGGAAAGAATGTCAGACCAGTGGTTGGAGCTGGTCAGGACAGGGCCTCCACCCCAGCTATCTGTGGATTGTGCCCCAGAGCCAAACAAAGGGGTACTTTGGCTACTGGGACCTCCTCACAGATCCTAGAGTGCTCTCAGCCCTTCTCCAGAGAGCCAGGCAGCTCATCAGTCACACCTAGGTGTGAAGGGGAAGGTGTCCTCGAAGCATATGGTTATTAACGTGCACCATCTTTAAGCCTCATTAGGGAGTGTTAAATGCTAATGAATTTAGAGAGGGGTGTCTTGGGGCCTCTGTTTCCTTGGAAACGTTTCAGAGCAGGTGCTTTATAATGAGCTGTACCTATTTTAAAAGTGAGCGGTGAGGGCTCTTTGATAGGCCGGCTCTCAGATGCTGATGGGCAAGTGTGCACAGAGCGGCAAGGAGCTGCGAGGCCAGTGGAGGTATGCTGTGCTCTCTGGAATAGCATCTCTCTGGTGGTTTCTATAGAAACGGCCAGCCCCTAGGTAGGAGAACAGCCTAGCTTCAGGTTTGCTTACGCAACACTGGGCACACCCAGCATCAGAAGACTGTGGATCCTGTGGGCATGGGACAGATGCGCGTCGCCGCAGCCGTACCACGCGATATTAATTGTCTTCTCTCCACCTACCCCGTCCCCACCCTGCCTATTATTCAGGCCCAGCTGATGAGAAGGAGAATGAACATTTGTGGAGCTAATTTCTCCCTGCAGAGCATGTTAAAGAAACTTTTCATTACTGAAAAATTTAAATATCCACCAAAGTAGAGAAACTACTTAGTGACCTGCAGAAGCCACACTTCTGAGTGGTTGTGAGCTGATGGCCGGCCTTGCTTTATTCTAATCTCACCCATTCCTCAAACAGCCTCCACTCTCCCCTCCCCTTCCACTGGGTAATTTAGAAGCAAATCTCAGACATCCATTTTATTTGTAAATAATTCTTCTTTAAAAAAAAAAAAGATAAGGACTTCAAAATTATTGTAATACCGTTATCCACTGTAAGACTTCAGCAGTAATTCCTTAATACCATCAAATATCCAGTCTGTGTTCAGATTTCCCTATAGCCTCCTAATTTGCCTTAAATAGTTGCCCTGTTCAAATCAGGACCTAAACATTTGGTTGATAAGTCTCTTCAGTCTTGTTTAATCTGCAGGTTTTCCTTATAACATATTTATTGGGTAATAAACTGGTTGCTTTTCCTTTCTTTCCCTGCTCTCTCCCTGATGATGCCACTCACGTATGCCTCTGGTCTCTGTGCGTCTCATGAGCCGCTCCACCTGGCAGCTCCCGACCCTGGCATGTGCATACGGGTCTCCTGGGCAGCTGGTGTTCTGCACCAGGTGAGCTCTTGCCACCCATCCATATCATGTGACACAGGGATCTCCCCAGCCAGGACTTTCTTTACAGGTGTTTGTTACCCATGCTCAGCTGTGGTCCAGTGTATCCAACAAGAAATCCCAGAAATCAACTGACCATTCTGAGTGTTAGGATGTCACACAGTCCCATGCTGCTCACAGTGTCCTCACTGTGTGTGTGCCACCTGCCTGCCAGTCACCCTGCTGCTCTCTCAGTTTTTACGTGGTCTTCTGTGGCAACCTCGTGCTTGTGTCCACATAGCAATCTTACTTAAGAATGACCCCACATCCAAGAGGAGAGGCGTCAGCCACTCCATGTGTCGAAGAGAAGGTGTGAGGAGTTTCTCTTGTAAAGGACAACATTTGAACTCGGGTTCTGGCTTACAGGCTCAGAGATTGGGTCCCCTGTTGTCATGGTGGAGGCATGGCAGCGTGCAGGCAGACATGGGGCTGAAGAAGGACCTGAGAGTTCTACATCTGGATCCACAGGCAGTAAGAAGAGAGAGTCTCCGGGCCTCACTTGAGTATTTGAAACCCCAAAGCCCACCGCTGGTGCACTTCCTCCAATAAGGCCACACTTACTCCAACGAGGACTTATCTCCTTAATAACCAAGTATCCAAGTACACGTGCCTGTGGGGTCCATCTCTATCCAGACCCCCCCACCCCAGTACAATGGGACATTGCGACGCTGCGTGATCTGTCTAGCTTTTATTGTGGCACACCCTTATTGTTTACTTCATTTAGTGTTCAGTCATTTTGTCTCTCTTTGTACATAAATTACAAGTTAAATCTCTTCATGTATTCACACTAGTTTGAATATGAGTTGTCTCGCAAGGGCTACTGTTCTGGAATCGGTCCTCAGCACAGTGAGATTGGAGGTTGGGGGAGGGGTCAGTGGTGAGGTCACCGTTCCCAGACATGGGTCACCATGTTGGCTCCTGTGAGAGTGAGTTGCTCACCGTTTCTTGTTATTTTGTTTTTCAAGACACGATTTCTCTATGTCCTGGAACCTGCTATGTAGACCAGGATAGACTCCCACTCATAAGAGATGTTTCGCCTCTGCTCCTACCCCTAAGTAATGAGATGAAAGTGTGCACCACCTGAACTTCTTAAATTTTATGTTGGTATTGTACTATTTCCAGCTGATTTTACTGCATCATATGTTTTCCTATAGTCTGTTCATGGGTTATCTTGATTATTAGAAAACAGTAACCCTTGGATTTCTGATTTGAGCCTAACCCAGCTGTGGTACTCCATCCTCGAATGTGGCTGGGTTCCAGTTGTCAATTTGTTAAGGATTCTGCATCCATGCGGATTATCAATCTGTATTTTATTTCTTGTCTACTTTTAATGTGAGGTTAATGCTAGACTCAGAAAAGTCAACTGTGACCCCTCTTACATTTTCTAACTATTCACGTTGGAAGATTAGCTTTCTTAATCCTTGACAGAATACTCAAGCAGGGCCATTCTTTCTAGTAGGAAGATGATAAAATAATAGTAACAGTAATAATTATGATAAGCAAGAAAATGCAATAATATAATACCACACAACAATATACAATAATATATCATATATAATAATGTAATACATACTGGATATAACGATATAACATAATAACGTGGTGTTAGTATAGCTAAGGTCTCTTCAGGACTCCTGCTTCTCTCTTGATCCTTTCAAGGAAGTGTGGATGTCACCTAAAATGGCTGGCTCTCCTGCTGCATGCATGCCCACAGAGCCTGCATCTTTCAGCGCTGCAGCAGCTGCTCGCTCTTCCTTTCGTGCGCAGCTCAGTGTCTTTCCTGTTGCAGGACCTGACGTTGCCCCATCGGGCTCAGTGGTACAAGTTCTCTGAGCCCTGGGAACCGCCTGTGTTTGTTCCAGCTCTGCTGTGTTCTTAGCTCCCTCTTGTCTCGGAGGCCTGGCTGACAGATCACAAACAGCACATGTCTGAAGTATCCAGGAAGTCTCATGAACCTTGACGTATATAGACATACACACATGTATATTTTATGTGTATAAAAACGCATATAAAAATAAAAAGGCCTTATTATGCAGCCCTGGCTGATCCGGAAATCTCTATGTAGACTAGGCTGGCTTTGAACTGACAGCCTTTCCTCTGCCTCCTAAATGCGTGGATCACAGGCATGCAGCGCCACGCTCAGCTACCTGTGTTATAGATATATAGAGTATCCATGCATCTAATATACATCTCCACATCAGAATAATTAATATGCCCATCACCTTCAGAAACTGTTGTGGCCCTGTGTCCACTTCAGTGAGTTCTATGGTTCCAGGCTTTATATTAAAGTTAGATCCAGTTAGAATTAATTTTGTATATAGTCAAGGTCGGAAGGAGTTTTGTGTTTCTAACTGTGGGTGATCTGTATTCTTGTAAGTGGTGCCTTTCTATCCCTGCGGGACATCAGCTGCTGCCCCGTGTGGGTCTGTCTCCGTGCTCTGAGCTCCTTCCCTCTCTATCTGAATTGTGGTGTACCTCGTGAGGAGTCTCAAGACTGGCCGGCACATGTTTGTTCTTTGCTGTCTTAACTGCTCTGATTTTTTTTTATCTCATTCATAATTCTGATTTACAACCACCTTGCCCAACTCTAACAAAATGAGACAGAGTCTACTTGAACTTTGCTACTGTGTCTGCAGTTGGGCGAGAACTGAACTCTGAAGGAGCCTGAGATTTCTGACCCAGGAGCAGTCTTTGATCTCTGTCAGAGATGCCGGTAGTTTTTCCCACTTCCCAGTCAGGCTTCTCCTTAAGTATTTACGTTTCTGATGCTGTGATTGTAAGTCATAGCGAGCAACAAGCTTTGTAGCTAGTTTTCAAAATTTCAGTTTGTGATTGCTTATTGTTAGAGAAACAATAAGACTCTGAATATTCGCCTTGGATTCTGCGGTTCTCCCACAGGCCTTTGTTCTGGTGTGTTCTCTGTAGATGTGAGGTGGGCTCTTGAAAATAGGTAATCATGTCACCTGTAACCCTGGTCCGTTTTACTTCTTCTTTTCCAGCTTAGATGGATTCATTCATCTATTAATTTCTTATTTTTCCTTGCTCTGGGCCCTGCCTCAGACACGTTTAACAGGGTTGTCTGGCAGCCCTTAGAGTGGCCAGCCTTGCCTGGGTCCTGAATCCTAGAGGGAGGGCAGTGTTAATCTCCTGTTGCAGGGCCACTGACTGGGGCCTTTTGTTGTTGTACAGTTCAGTTCAGTTTCAGGACGTAGCCTCTTTTTTTCTCCCTAATTTTCTGAGATTTTTAAATTGGGAGTTGGATTTTTATTAAATTCCGTTCCTGCTTTGATGGAATTGATAGCATCAGGGGTTCTTTGTTTGTTTTTGTTTTTTAATTCTGTCACTGTGAGATTTGTCACTAGAACACTATTGTGTCTGTGGTGTAGACCTTACATCCTCATGTCTTCCCTCTATGATTTGTGCATCCGCAACGAGGGTATGGATCTCAGGGTTCCTGGAACCTGTGAGTGGGTGTGGTGGTGGGGCAAGCTGATGAGGGCGCCCTTCATCAGCTTTTTGAAGGAGTTGTTCAAACTGATGTAAATAGCTGCGAGAATTAACCCGTGAAGCCACTCTGCATGAAAGATTTGAAACCTTAAGTAAAATGTAAACCTATGGTCTGTATCCTTCTTTGGGTGACTGTCATTTCTCTTTCAAGATGGCTGCTCACTTCATCAAAGGTAGAAGTGTGGATGGAATATTTGTCTTGAAGGCATTCTGTATCTGAATCATTCCCAGTGCTGTCTTCCTGTCCCACACAAACCCCGATGCCGGTAAGACACCCCACCCCCTGGCAGTCCATTGAAGATTTACAACTGTCTATCTCTCAGAGCAGCCTGTTTTGGTTTCACTTGGTTTTTGTTATTTGTTTTGCATTTTGAAGAAGCAGGGATTTCTTTTCTATCCTGCTTACCCTTGCGTCTGCCCACTGTGGAATTTCATTTTCTCTTCTGTTCCTAGTTCCCTTCCTCGGGAGCTGAGGTCGTTGCTTGAGACTTTTCTTCTTCTACTGGATCAGCACCGTCGATTTCCCTGTAGGCATCGCATCTCTGCTGAACATTGCTGAAGTGTTGTGTTTTTTATGTTCATTCAGTTTGAAAGACTTTCTCATTTCCTTTTTGATTTATTCTTGACCTGTGGATTATTTAAAAGTTTGTATTTAGATACCCAACACAGAAGAGTTTTCCCAAATGCCTTTCTTTGTTATTCGTTTCTAACTTAATTCCACTGTGGGCACAGAAATACATTGTATATTTTGGTTCTTTTAAATTGAGACTTGTCTGATGGTCTAACACGGTGTGGTTCATGCTGCCTTGTGTGGTGTCTGCCCTGCTGTTGTCCGGCATGGCGGACATCACAGATCCCTTTTGCCAGCTTGGTTGGCAGTATTGGGTGGGTCTTCCTACCCCTTTTGTTTCTCTGTCTTTTCTATAGGAGCAGCTACGCTGTGGTTCAAATGTGTATGTTTTTCCATATTCATACTCTAGAGTATGAGCCCTTAGGTGATTGGAATGCTCATTCTCCTTGTTGCTGAGACTCTAGAAGCAATTTAAGGAGGTTTTCATCTGACTCACAGTTCGAGGTGGGCAGTTCTTTACAGTGGGGAGTACAGGGTGGCCTAAGCAGGAGGCCTGCCTGGTCACATTGCATCTGTGGTCAGAAAGCAGACAGGAACAGGAAGTAGAACAGGCTATGGAATCTCAAGGCCCATCTCTCAGTAACCCACTTCCTCTAACAAGTCTCTACTTCCGGAAGGTTCTACAGCCTTCCCAAAGGGCCTGACCAGCTGGGGACCTGGTGTTCACACAGCCTGCGGGGAATCTCATGATCATATAACAGTGATGTATTTACAGATGGCTCCAGGGTTAGTGGGGTAGCTCAGTGGGTAAAGGTACCTGCCACGTAAGTCTGGCGGGCTGAGTTTGACTCCTGGTACCCACATGAAGGGGGAAGGGGAGGACTGACTGACTCCACGGACTTGTCCTCTGACTTCCACATGCAAGTGGTGGCTCATATGCTAACACGTGTAATATAAATCATATCAGTAAATTTTAAAACAATTTAAAATGAGAGATTAGTGCTCTGAGAGGTGATGTGTTAGGAGATAGATGTTCTTTCAAGTAGAATTGACGTCCTTGCAAGGGTCAGAAGGGACTTGTCAGGACCCTCTCTCTGCCCTTCCATGTCCCCTGCCCTGTGAAGACAGTGTTTGTCTCCTCTGCGCCCTCTGCCTTGTGAGACAGCAGGAAAGTGCTGAACCTCCTGGTGCCTTCATCTTGCGCTTTCCAAACTGCAGAACTGTGAGAAATAACATCATCTTAGTCCACAGTTACCCACAGAACTAGAGCAAGCTGGCCGACGCTGGCACTTAGAGCAGATCTGATTCCTTCTCAGTTCTCTTGTTTGGAGTTCGCTGTTTCTATTTGAAGTTCTGTACTAGTTGCCTGAGGGCTAGGATTCTTTTCTTTCTTGCACCAAAGTTCCCCAAAGAGGCTGCAACTGAACCTTCTGCAAGCCTCATTAGCACATTAAAGCGTTGGTGGCTGTGGGTGGGGAGGTTGGAATGTTGCAGGTCCACAGCCTAATTACTAATTTATCTTGGGCAAACTTTCTTCTCCTCTATAGCCATTCCTTGCCCACGTCTGTGTCAGAGCTAATGTCCTGTGACTAACAGATAAAAACCTTCGGAATGTATTAGCTTTACAACACCCTAGTTTCTACCAACCAAAAGCCCGAGTCATCAGACAGCATCCAGTGCCTGTATCTGGGATTCTCTGGTTTGCTCTTCTGTTTCTACAAAAACTTTATGAAAATGCTTTCCAAGGGAACATGGGTTGGAATTGAAGGACCCCCCTAAATCTGTTATAGATTTAAGTTGGGTTTCTTTTTTTTTTTTTAATGTTAATCTTTATTTATTATGTGGGGACACGAATGTACCACAGTGAAGGGTGAAGGGACGACTTTTGGGAGTCAGCTTTCTCCTCCCACCATGTAGGTCCTAGGACTTGAATTTCAGTCCCTCAGGCTTGGTCACAGGCACCACTACCTGCTGAACTGTCTCACCAGCCCTAGGTGGTAGAGTGCTTAACACCTGTCCTCCTCACTCATGTGGCCTCTCTTCTGGAAGACTCTTACCACATACAGACTTTCAACTTTACCACTCTGTGATACATTGCTACTGTTTTTGGTGGCGGTAGTTATTTTTAAAACTTTGATACTAAAATGTGTTGTCCATCTCATTAATAAGCCCTGTTCTCTCAGTGCCCTTGTGGATGGTTAGGTTTGCCCAGTGAAAGCAGAACAGTCCTTCCTGGAGCCTCCCACATCCCATCGCTGTGGTAGCTGTTAGTTTTGTGTCTCTATGATCAAAACACATGCTGAGGAGTTTGGCTCAGCTTCAGAAGTTCTGTCTGACACGGTGGAGAGGGTGTGGCAGGCCTCAGTAGTCTGGTAAGTCGAAGAGATTCTCGTTACAGAAGACTTGAAAGGGAGGCCAGAACCCAGGCCCACCCCTGCTGACCCTCTCCTAAAGGTCCTCTGGTCTCCCTAAATAGCAAAACTGGCAGGGGGATAAGCACTTGAACCGTGAGCCTGTGTGGCCTTGCAGCTCCAGCAGGAAGCCACCCAGTGACTATGTATCATGAAGTTCTCACCCTCAGGTCAGTGGTCCCGCCCATCCCATAGGAAGCTGTTAGTGTGCTTGGCCTGTTTCTGTCTGGTAGTTTATGCTGCAGGCCTGTGTACTTCCCTAACATGAAGAATAACCTGATCGTGGCTTGTCTTACCTGTCAGAAAGACCCCCAAGGAATAACTGGGCTCCCCCAGCCTCAGGGCAGAGCTGCACGTGTCCACCTTTGCTGCACACACTCTGGAAATCAGCCTTTAGTGTATGTGTCTAGAACTGTGTTGCTGGATAAGCTGATGCCTCCGTCTCTTAAATACCCCTCTTATCCACAGTGGCTCTCCCAGTGTTAACACAGCCACTCTGACTGTCATTTGATTAGCTGTAATATGGTGTGGCTTTCAACCAAGCACTTTGAGTCTATCTGTTTCGTTTTATTTAAAGTGGCTTTTCTGGTGGATGATCCTGTTGAGTCTTTTTTTTTTTTTTTTTTTTTTTTTTGTCTTCATTTATTTATTTTGAAACAGGATCTGGCCTCAGACTCCTGGATCCAAGCAACCCCCCTTCCCCAGCCCCCTAAGCAAATTGGCCTGCAGGTGGTGGCACCACATCTTACTTTGCTGGATCTTCAGGGGAAAAAAAAAATAAATCCAGCTTGATAGATTTTAGTTAGTGGTTTAAATAATTTACATACAAAGTGATTATTGATGTGGTTAAACCGGGCCCCGCCATTTCTCGCTTTCCATTTGTCTTGTTTTCCTTTGCCCCTCTTCTGTCTGCTTTGGATTACATGAACATCTTCTGCAGTGTCACGGGCTACAGCTTGGATCAGCGTCCCCTGTGGCTCATGTCTAGTGCCCTTCTCCTTTCTCCTTCAGGGAGTCCACTGACAAAATAGTTAAGGCTCTGTTTCCCCCAACCCCCGCCCTGTGGAATAGTGATTGTGTCATAGCATTGGGCTTGCTTAGGATACCTGCCAATAGCGCCCCCTGAATGCTTTTCACCTTCTCTGCTGATCATTCTGTAGCTGCTCACTGGACTTCCCAGCTCACCTGCTGCCATGTTTCTTCAGCCTTTTGAGTTTGATCCAGAGCTTTTATTGCAGCATCTAGATGGTAGGCAAGTGGAAGGGACCCTTATAGGCTCGGCATGCTCCATTTCATGTTAACGTTGTACAGTGATTCCCATTCCCTTCCTCCCTCCCCTCCCCCCCGCACATGCTGAGATATTTCCATGCTCTGAATAGATTTCCTCTCAGTGCCATGTATGCCACCGGTTCTGTGTGACCATGCTGTCCACCAAATGTGTGGCACTGTTACGGTAGTTCTCAAAGTCCTGGACTGACACCAGTGCCATCCTGGGGAGCCTCACTGGGTTTAGGGACCCCAGCTAGCTCTCTGGTAGCATTCAGTGCCTCTCTGCCCTCTGTGGACAGAGCTGAGCAGTATTGTTTGTTTGGTTGGTTGGTTGGTTCCTTGAGACAGGGTTTTTCTGTAGCCATGGATATCCTGGGACCAGCTCTGCAGATCAGGCTGGCTTTGATCTTGGAGATCCACCCACCTCAGGGCCAGTAGGACTTTTGTTGTTAAGACAGAATATATCATCTCTCCTGACTTCCAGTTCAAATGTAAGCTTGCAGGCTTTGTTCTTTCGCTGAGTGTTTATTTTAAACTTTTTTCCCTGGGAAAATTTTATTTGCATTCACCATGGCATTTTTCTTTTTGGTATTAGCAATTGATGGCCAGGAAATGCTCTAACCTTCTTGTAAGGTTTTTGTTGCTGTTGTTATTGTTCACAATATATATCCACTTAGGACTACCACCAGATTGCTGATTTTCCATTAATAACATGTATTCAACTAAGGAGCTGGCATTAAATTATCGTGCTTTAAACTCTCTTAAAAGCAATCCTATTTGTGCGGTTAACCTACCAAATCAATACTTGGTTAATTTGATTTGCTTAATTATGCCTTCACATTTTAAAAATTGCTTTTAAAGTTAATTTTGTAGTATAATTTAATTTAATAAAATATGTCCATGAGTCTAGGGAAAGGGTTTGGCAACCAGAGCATACAAGCCCCATCTGGCCTATGACCTGCTTTTATACGGCCCCTGGGCTAAACGTGAGTTTTATGCTTGTAATCAACTCTAACACACACACACACACACACACACACACACACACACACACTGCAGCAGTGACTCAGTGACTATACATGGTTCATGAAACTTAAGCTGTCTGTCATCAGTGATCTTTATTCGTGGGTGAAATCTACAAATCTACAATTCTTTTTTAAAAAGGATTTTTATTTAAATGTGTATGTATGTATGTATGTATGCATGCATGCATGCATGCATGCCAGTCACATGTGTGCAGGTGGTCAGGGAGATCTGAAGGGTGTGTTGGATTCCCTAGAGCTGGAGTTCTAGGAGGTTGAGAGCTAACAGAGGAGGATGTGGATGCTGAGAATGGAACCCAGATCCTCAGAAAGAACAATAAGTGTTCTTAGCCACTGAGCCATCTCTCCAGCCCCCAGAGAAATAATCAAGTTCTGCTGGTAACCCCATCTCTCTCATTCTGTCCCTCCCTTCCTCTGCTGGTAAAATAAAACTTATTTATTTTTATTTTAAGCTTAAATTTCTATTGTGTGCTTATTAAATGGGGCTTAAGTGCCACCTGCTTTGTGGTGGCTTTGAATGTCAGATCTTCTTGTCTTGACCTACCAAGTGCTGAGATTTGAATGCATGTGTCACCACACCGACTGTTTCTAATGATTTAAATACCAGCGCACACACCTCTCCGTCACCCACTTCTCATTCTCTCTCCACCTCTGCAGCAGGGCCCTGAACATGGCTCCCTGGTGATGCAACAGGCATGGCGGTACCCATGTCCTCAGTGTACTCTCAGTGGTGTATGCTGGGCTGTTTCCGGTTCTTCACTGTCTTTGACACCATGCTGACATCTTGGTGCTCTGCCCGTGTGGCTCTACTACCAGTTCTTGGGTGTGGGGTGGGTTGCAGGGTGCCAGTGCATCTGTAGTGTTGCCAGGGGTTGCCCAGCCCCCCCTCGCTGAGTCTGCATCTCTGCCAGCAGCTTATGGCAGTCCACTGCACTGACACCACCCAACAGAGGTGCTGTCAGACTCCAGGAGTTTGCTCATTTAATAGGCAAGGATGACATTTAAGTTTGCTTAAATTGCTCTTGTTATGAGCAGGGTCGAAGCCATTCTCCCTATTGATGAGCCGCATCCTCTCGCCATCTTCTGTGGAAGCCGGGCTTTCTCGTCCTGTCTCAGAAGCTGCTGGTGTTGCAGATGGTAACCTTTGCATCTCACGCCTGTTACAAACGCCTCTCCCACGAGGTTGCCCTTTACTCGCTTGTTATTTATCTGCTTGTTTTCTGCCTGTGAGTGAGTTGTATAGTTACTTGTCACTTGGTCAGTCTGACTGGCTTCTCTCTCACTGTTCCTGACTGTAGATCTGTAGCTGGGAAGAACCCCATGGCCCGGCCCACAGAGGAATCCAGCCATGTTGTCTTCTTTTATTTATGTTTTCTCTTGTTTTACTAATATCAATCTTTTGCTTCTTCTTTAATGTCTACAGAGACTTTAACGGTCATTCTCAAAGCTCTGTGACTGTGTCAATGTTAGAGACAAGCCCATGCTCTAGACCTGGCATGCATAGACTATCACATTCTTACACTTGAAGAAGCCCATATGCCTGTTATCAGGGAAATGGGACAGTCTGGGAGCGGAGACCTGGGCCATGGCCAGAACCTCGCTGTAACAGCCCATGCGATCCGAGAGAGCCAGGGCCCAAAAGAGGCAAAGCCGTGCCTGGGTCGGCATTGACCAGGCTGTGGAGTCCAGGTTGATTGTCCACAGGTGCTCTTCATCATCCGGCTACGACACCGGCTGTTGCCTGCTTTCCCCAGGGCCAGGCTTTTCCAGTGGGCCTGCGGTTGCCAGTGGAGGCGCTCCTCCTTGGCTCCAGTCCTGAGGTAGGGTGTGCCAGCTGCCAGGGTAATAGTCAAGGTTGCCGTAAAACTCAGCAGCCTACAGGGCGTGTCACAGTGGGAAGGAAAGTCTGTCATGTTCCCTAACGAGCACTCAGAAGGCCAGCCTCCTGCCCACAGCTGGGCTTCATTGGCAGGGTCCGTCCAGAACACAGCCCATTTCCCAGCCATTTGCTTTTATGATGCCCTAATGAACTGGGCTATTTGTAGTCATTCTGAGAAGACGAGTGCCTTTTGTTCTGGAAAACATTACTTGGAAGGTGCAGGGTACAGGTAGTTCTGACATAGGTGCCTCATGGCCCCTGGGCTGTTGTCTTGACTTGGAAAATACAAGGGAGAGCCCCCAGATGCCTCCATCACTGCCTGGTCTAACCCTGGCCTAACCCAAGGAGGCTACAGAGCACAAGCTGTTAAGGCCACGTGTATCCCAGGGCACACATGGTGCCCACTTGCTGCTGTCCTTTATGACCACTTGAAGAGATGGTGTCTAGAGGCGAGCCATGGTCAGACCTAGTTCTCACTCTGCACTCACTCTCCCTCCCGGTCAGATGTTGATGGAGAGGGCTGGAGCAGGTCGAGCGCAGATGTCTTAACATGGCCACGGAGTCCCAAAGGACACAGGAGAAGGGTTTAAGGGTGATGACATTGAATTGCTTAGGGATGAACTGAGGACCCCCCAGAGCCGAGGGGAGACCTCAGTTTGCTTGCCAACCCCTCTGCCCTCCAGAAGGCTGCAAAGGCAGCAGTGGCCAGCACTGTGCTCTAACACTGGGTGTTGTGTAAGCTTGTGGGGGCAGATGTTGGGGGCTGTGATATGTCCTGTCCTCCCCAGGTCCTCTGTCCTGTTTCAACTTCACACCTAGCTGGGGTGTAACTCAGCAGCCCTGTGGGTCCTGGGTGCCTGGAGCCCTTTCCTGCTGCCCTGTGAGCCTGTGCCCACGAATCATGGTCTGGGGGGTGACACACAAGAAAGCAGGCAGTCTGGAGCTGGAGAAGCTTCTAGAGCATCTGGGAGGGGCAAACTGTCACCCTGCCATCCTGTCACCCTGTCACCCTACCCTGCCTTCATGGCTCTGCAAGGCTGGCTTCTCCTCTTCAGGGCTGGAGGGAGGGCAGGTCTTATGTGAAGAGGCCATGTCATTGTTGCCCACGTTAACTTACAGAGGCAGGAACTGGCCAGCAGATAACCCAGTTGTAAGCCCGAAGGGAAGGGAAGCAGCTGGGATGGGTGAGGCTCGGCCTCACCTGACTGGATGACCATTGCTCACTTGGTAGCCAGTGGAACGGATGACCTCAGAGCTGTGTGTCTGCTGGAGCCACATGGTGGCGCCCAGGGAGCTGGTAACCCTGGGGCCAGTGCCATTGAGCTGGCTGGAGTCCCGGCTGTGCTTTCCTTCCAGACAGCAGCGGGTGGGTGGTCATCTCAGTATTGCATTTGGCGTCATGCCATGTGAGCGCTCATTCAATGGAGGTGCTCTGAGTCCTTGTGCTGGGCCCCAATCCTACCAAATCAGGCATGTCAGAGCAGAAGCTGGGTTTGACACAATGAAGACAGTGGCAGGGCTAGACATTGGTTCCCCTCATTTAGGAGAGGAGGCCATGAGATACTGGTGATGATCCTTAGAAAATCAAGCTTAGCCGGGTGGTGGCGCACGCCTTTAATCCCAGCACTTGGGAGGCAGAGGCAGGTGGATTTCTGAGTTCGAGGCCAGCCTGGTCTACAGAGTGAGATCCAGGACAGCCAGGGCTACACAGAGAAACCCTGTCTCGAAAAAAACCAAAACAAACAAACAAACAAACAAACAACAAAAAAAAGAAAATCAAGCTTAGCTTTAAAAGTCAGACACATTATGCTGGGTGATTGTGCCACAGGCCTTTAATACTGCTACTCAGGAGGCAGAGGCAGGTGGATGTCTGTGATTTCAAGGCCAGCCTGATCTACAGAACGAGTTCCAGAAAACAATGTAAACTACATTCTGAGACTTGAGTCCTAAGAATGCTTGTTCCTTGTGTCATCGTTACTCATCCAGGGACAGTAGTCCAAGCTTTGTAGCTGTAAGCAGTGCGACACAGCCCTCTCAGAGGTATGACACCATCACTGCTGGATGGTGCTATACTCCTTAGGTCCTGAGGGCAAGGTGGGAGACCCTTCTCTAATGCGCTTTCGTTGTACACCGCTGCTGTCGAGGGACCCCGTCAGCCCAGGAAACAGCTGCGTCTCATCAGACCTACCCACATGCTGACAGAAATGGGTGGGCATAACCAGCAGGTCAGCTTGCATCTGGGGGGGTCATTGGATCCCAAGAGCAACAGCTATGGCCTGGTGAGGTTGGAAAGTCACAGGAAACCATCTGTGTCTTTCCAACCTCAGCAGACAATAGCGTGGAGTACGTACAGCCCGAAGTAGTTTCATTAGCCCTGCCCATCCTGAGTACTCTGTAATACTTCTTGGCTCTCCCTGGGTGGGCACCTTCCCCATGCCCACCATGGTGACCAGTGTCCATTTTTACAGGTGGTGAAAGGCTACAAGGCCACCATCCAGCAGACCCTGGACATCCTCTTCCTCCAGGAAGGCTCCGAGTTCCTCAGCAGTACCGATGCATCCACTCGGGACTCTGCTGACCGAACCATTATCGCCTGGGATTTCCGGACTGCTGCCAAGATCTCCAACCAGATCTTCCACGTGAGTAGCCCTGGGTCATATTGTTCTCAGTGCCAACCATGGGGATATTCCTGCAGCCCTGGGTTAGAGTCCTGGCTCCTTTCTGTCTGGGGTATCTAGGACAGGGGTAGTCATAGGTCAGGTCCAGGGCTACTGCACAGTTTCAACCTCTGTCAACTGCCCTTTCTGGTCCAGCCACCCATGGCCTTGATAATAGCACCTCATGGAGTACTAAGAACTAGAGCAAAGAGAATGCTTATGGAGATGAAGCACAGTACCAGGCACAGAGAATCCTCCATGACGGTAGAATTGCCAACATTACCATCACCACCGTGGTCACCACACCAACTCCACTGCCATCTCCATCATAACCATGGTGATGGGCACCACTGCCATCACCGTTTATACTCAACATTGCTGTCTTTTGGTTATGTCACACACACACACACACACACACACACACACACACACACACACACACACGGGACATTTTTCAGTTTGCTACAGGCTCACAGATCAGAAAGGGGTAAGGGAAGGAGGACCCCTCCGTGCCCTGCAGAAGGGACACGCCATGTTGACACCCTGGTTGGCCCACTGGATCTGCCTCAGGCTGCAGAGCGGCAGGATAAGGCAGTTGTGTTGTTTCAAAGCTCCTGAGTGTGTGGGAACTTGTTACAACAACGGCCACCCACATGGGCTCCTAAGCGGAGACCCAGGAGAAGTGGACAGAGGCCCGAGAGCAGGGGATCTGGGGGAGGCTAGCATCCCCAGTGGTGCCTTCACCCCTTCATGGTCCTGCTTCCTCAGGAGAGGTACACCTGCCCCAGCCTCGCCTTGCATCCCAGGGAGCCTGTGTTTCTGGCACAAACCAACGGCAACTACCTGGCTCTCTTTTCCTCCGTGTGGCCCTATCGGATGAGCAGACGGCGGCGCTATGAAGGTCACAAGGTACCTCCATCTTTGTTACTGAGGTCAACTGCTGACCATTGGCCTCAAAGCTTCCAGCCAGGAGGGCACATGGACCCCTGGGCACTCCGCTGCTCAAGTGGTCAAGGGTCCCCTCAAGACCAGGGACACATCTAGTGCCCAGCTACAGGGAAGGAGAGCATGCCAATTCACGTGGAATAGGAACAGGGGAGGAATAGACTTGGGAGCCATTTCTCTTTGTACCCCTTTTCTGCATAAGGCCAGCTTTGCTGAGCTGGAAGAGTCACTGACTGCGTAGTACCAGATCCCAGCTCTGCAGAAAGTGCCACACCTGCGTCCTATTGTCAGGACACTGTGGCTAGGAGCTGCCACTCATAAAGGTCACACTCTCATGCTATACAGTGAGCTACATACTTGAACTGTACTGGAGACCTGTAGCCCATGGGTCACAGTTTGACAAGACTGCTGGGGCTAGTGGCCTTGGGACACCAGGTCACACAGCGGGAGCTTGGCTTTTGACTTCAGGGTCACTAGATATAAAGCCTGTGCTCAGCAGCTTTGTGGCCTCAGTTCATCCTTCGTATTGTGGGGTAAATAGCCGTCCTTCACAGGCAGCCTGCTCTGTTGTCTTTCTCCACAGGTGGAAGGCTATGCGGTGGGCTGTGAGTGCTCCCCCTGTGGCGACCTGCTGGTGACAGGCAGCGCTGACGGCCGAGTTTTGATGTTCAGTTTCCGCACTGCCCGCCGGGCGTGCACACTACAAGGGCACACACAGGCCTGCCTTGGCACTACCTACCATCCCGTGCTGCCTTCCGTCCTCGGGACCTGCTCCTGGGGAGGAGACATCAAGATCTGGCACTAACTGGCAACTGAGACCCTGCCCCTGGGTGGGTGGCTGGAGGTTAGGCTGCTCCAGACACCTGCCGAGCTTCAGTGACTCATCTATAAAATGGGGGTGAGAAGCCATCTCAGCGTGCAAGGACTGTGTTAGTAAAGGCATTTGCCGAGTGACTGGTGTCACCCAATCAATAAGTGTGTGCTCTATTGGGTTTGGTTGGTTGATTGGGTTTGTTTGTTTTGTTTCTGGTTTTTGTTTTTGTTTTTTTGGTTTTTTTTTTTTTTTTTTTTTTTTTTTTTTTTTTTTTT
>JANHMN010000022.1:20731040-20775424 GCA_030674055.1 Rhabdomys pumilio | reverse complement strand
TTTTTGAGACAGGGTTTCTCTATGTAGTCCTGGCTGTCCTGGAACTCACTCTGTAGGCCAGGCTGGCCTTGAACTCAGGGATCCACCTGCCTCTGCCACCTGAGTGCTGAGAGGAAAGGTGTGTGCTACCATGCCTGGTGTGGTTTTTCTTAATGTGATTTTGGCAATGAACACATATTAACAGTGTCTTCCTGCCTTCTTACTGCAGATAGGGGAGCTTGAGGTGGGACTGTCACCTGCTGGTCCTAAGAGTGTTATCCTTCGGACACAGGCTCTGAGTCTTGTGTCTGCCCAGGAGCTCAATGCTGCACAGCCCTCCTCCCACCTGCTCCCTATTAAACACCAACAACTGTCTCTTCCCCACCCGTCTCTGGTCCTCTTCCCTGCCGCTTGTCCACTGTCAGGTGGGTGGTCTGTGATGACCAAAACTATGCATCTATCCTGAAGGAGTGATGGGGAGAAGCAGGATCCCAGAAGCACCTGCAGGGACTGCGTGAGCTGTGTCTTGAAGTGTGGTGGTTAAGTAAGAGTGGGCCTCATGGCCTCATCTATCTGAATCCTTGGGGAGTGGAACTCTTTGAAAGGATTAGAAGAATTAGGAGGTGTGGCCTTCTTGGAGGAAGTTTGCCACTGGGGAGGGCTTTGAGGTTCCAAAAGCCCATGCCAGGCCCAGTGTCTCTTTTCCTCTGCCTTCAGATCGGGATGTAGAGCTCTCAGCTGCTGCTCCAGTACCATGCCTGCATGCAGCCATGCTCTCCACCGTGACAATAGTGGACTAAACCTCTGAATCTGTAAACCAGCCCCAATTAAATGCTTTTTAAAATAAAAATAGCCGTGGTTATGGTGTTTCTTTATAGCAATGGAAGAGGGGCTAAGACCTGACCTGGGGCAGGCCTATGAGTCTCAAACACTATCAGAATTGTAACTAGGACTGCCGGATGGCCCAGGGACTCACAGGTTGGGGTGGGTATCATGGTACTTGAAAGAGGTAGGGAGGGGAGAAGGGGAGGTGGGAGAGGGAAGAGGAGGAAGAGAGGAGGAGAGGAAGGGAGGAGGGGAGGAGGGGAGGAAGAAGGCAGAAGGGGAGGAGGCCTGGGATTTGGCAGAGTGGTGTGTGGCTTCACACCTTACCCCATTCTGCAGTCTAGTCCATGACCTGCCTCCTTCCTTCCCTGCCTCAGTTTCTCATCTGTGAAGCCAGATGCAGGAGAGCAGCCTACAGATGTGTTGGGGAGCTGGAGGACTGTTGGTCATACTGAGGGCCAGAGGTGGCCCAGGTCTGCTGTGTCCAAGGCATTGAGGGGCACCACCACCTGGGGGAAAGCAGGTCAGGGCCTTGGAACCCCTGTGTCCTTGCTACCACAGTAGGTCAGCCCAGGTTCCCTCCTCCCCAGGCTGATGGCTGCCTCCTCTGTGCTCAGGTGCCTCAGGGCCAATGTACTTATCACCGTGTGGGAAAGCTACTGTCTTTTCCTCATAAGCATACTCTCTCCCTCATTCAGGGAGCCACAGGGACCTACGACAGTTTCTTTTTTCCTCAAGCAGTGGGTTCTACCCTGTGCTGTCCTGTGTGACATTCAGTAGTGAGTAAGGTCCTTGGTCAAGGCTTTGTGTCCTGCTGCGGCCCTGGCACATAAATGTCTAACGAATGACTTCTGTTAGGGACCCAGGCTTTAGGACCAGTCAGGCATAGATTTGAGGTATGCCTGTTTCCTTCATTACCGCATGATCTCCGCAAGCTGTGTGGGTACTGAGTGTCTCACTTTCCCCTCCTGAAGAGCAGCATGGGGCATGTGTCCCGTGGGTGCTCAGGTTACCTGGGTCTGTGTGGCTACTTTGTGAAAGTGAGCCTGGTCAGGCTGGACACCTGGCAAGGTTCTGTTCTAGGCTTTGCTGTGGCAGGCCAAGGGCCAGTGGGAACCTCTCTTACTGTTGCCTCTTGCTTCCAGGGTCTTAGCATGGTCCAGATTTAATCTTGGCAGAGGCTGCTGGCAGGAACTACCTCCTTCCTTCCCACTTGACAAACCTCGTGGAGAGCTTTAGAGTAGCTGTCGTCTGTCTCAAGCTATACTAGACTAGTACTCTTTTTCCCAGGAAGATGGGAGCTGTCTATAATCAGTAGCTCTCACCGTGAACCCGAGGACTGATGTGATCCTCAAAGAACTCAGGGTCCCTCGTAGCATCTTCATGAGTGTCTCCCCGAGTGCAGGCCTGAGTAAGCTAGACTATAGAAGCAGGGGGGCCCAGTCTTCTTCAGCTTCTCACACTGGCTGTCCCTCCTCCTCCTGTGGTTGCCATCCAGGTTTCTACCTTCCCCAGGGTATCTTCTGTCACTGTCCCCCTGCAGTGATTGGCTCTGGTCACCAGGCTTTTGCAGGAGGGTTAGCAGGTGGCTGTAGAGGGGTTCCCTGTCTATCTCAGTACCTAGCCTTCTACTGCTGTGTTCCTGGGAAAATGGGTCATGGACCCCCAACTAGGCCTGCCTCCTGATGCTATGGGATTGGCCTTTGCTTTCCTATCTACACAGTGGGTCCATTGGGACAGTGAGGGTAGGGAAAGAGCTCTTTAGACTGTCACCTTGATCGTGCTACCAGGACAGACAGACACCACCTGAATCTTCCATGCTCTGACTCAGGTCCAGGGGAACAGTCGTGGCTTTCTAGTGGTCCCACTGTGGTTGCTTCCTGGTGCCATCCCTAGGGTCTGGTTTCTTCCTGTAGGGGTTGATGCACTGTGCCCCTGAGTAGTTGTCCCCAGCTGGTTTCCTGGGCAGCAGGGCAGGTGTGTCCCATGCTTCCTCTGCTTTCTTCAAACGCTTCTTCCAAAGAACATTCAGAAAGATTGACTTTGATCCTAGCTGAGGTGTCGGGAGTTCACCATTTGCAATTTAAAAATAGGTAAGCTAAATTTGGAAAGCACTGGAGAAAGATGAACCTGGAGTGTGGGTTCTCCCTCCACCCACCCTCCCCGGCCGAACTCACCCATCCCCACTTTCACATCTGCAACATCAGATCAGAGGGATCCTGGGAGAAAAGCCGCCTTGTCTAGAGATGCCTGCACAGGTTGTACCCACTCGTGGCTTGTTCACCTAGTCAGGTTGTGACTTTCATCTGAGTTGTACTAACGTGCAGCCCCTCACGGGATGGCCATGACCCTCTGTGTCTTACTGAGGAAGCTCCTTCTCAAAGGGCACAGAAGCATGCTAGGACCACCTGTCCCAGAAGCCTACATCCTTGATTCCTTTTACTGTCTCCCAATGACTCTCTATACTCCTCAATCCAGCTGGACTCCATACAGGAGGTTGCCAACTGTCTAGACATGGTCACTAGGAGAGGACCAGTGTCCTCCAGATGCAGAGGAGAAATTAGCCCTGCCTCCCATGATAGCCAACCAGTGGGAGTGTATCCATGTACTTCCCGTTGGGGTCTCTGGGGGGCATGCATAGTTTGCGGGGGTTGAGCACACAGATGGGGCATTGTTGTAGACTAGGCAGGGTCTGAGTGGACTCCAGAGAGGGTGGTCTGTGGATGAGGGGCCCCGCAATCTGGGTATACGGGGACTGCCAGAAGCTACTGTCCCCTATGACAACAGGTATGGGCACAGAACATTGGAAACTGGTGGCTCCAGGGCTCCCTGTCAGAGAGGCACTAGAGAGCACTGATTGTTTTAGAATGTCCTGCTGTCATCTGCCTAGGCCTTTACTGCAGTTACCTGATGAACTCCTGTTCATCCCTCAGTAGCGAGTGTGAGCCTCTCCTGACCCCATCTCTTCTCTCCTCTAGAACAGTGAGAGCTCTCCCTGATTTGGATTCTATGTGGCCCTTTATCCTTGAAGTGCTGTGGGCCAGAGTGATGCACAGCCCGGAGGTTCTGCTGGGCAGCCAGTGCTCTGGCGGCTGCTAGCTTTGAAAGCCAAGGCAGAGCTGCAGGGTATGGAGCTGGGAGGAGGTAGTTCTCAACAGGAAAGGCCCCTGGGTGTCCACAGGAAGCAGATGGAGAGCCCGACTGCAGAAAGGAGCCACTGTCCTAGGCTTCGTTGAAAACCCCACTATACATTTTCAGCGGTTGAGTGACCATGTATCGAATAACCAGGCACACAAAGAGACAGGATGACAGAGCAGGAAGCAAAGACACAGACCCACCGAGTCTGTGTGGTGAAAGAGCCAGACCCCGACTCTTAAATGGCCAATGGCTTTGCAGGAGTAAGAGGTGGGCTTGAAAGAAATTCAGGGGAACAGAAAACTGGATGAGGGCCCAGGGCATCTGTGCCAACCAAAGAGCACCCAGACATGGCAGACCTGGAACGGAAACTCCTTGTCTCTGTTTGGCAGTGGAGCAGACGCGGGCATATCTCAACTGGAAGGTAAGCTGTGTAGACCCCTGCAGGGTGAGTCACAAGGAGGGAGACACAGCAGTGCCATCAGAGGACAGAGTTGGTGGCTCTGCCACACAGAGACTAGTGAAGGACACCAGGTCCCCGCTTCCGGTCCTGGTTAACGTGGCGTGGCCGGGAAAGACACAATGCAAACATGGGCTCTTTCCACAGCTGTACTTTATTCAGGAATTCGGAATACAGTACTAACAGACTGGCATGCATCACACACGACAAGTGCACAGGGGTGGGAGGAGCCTCATATCTGAGGTAGAGTCAGGTGGTGTTGGGAGGGGGAGGGGGAAGGGGAGGGGGAGGGGAAGAACGAGCACCGGCTGTACTGGGGGTGTCCCTGGCCCCTCTTGGGCTCACAGGCCGGGCCATGGGAGAGCTCGGGGTGGATCAGGGCGGACTGCTGACTGCACTGCGAGACTGGAGCACAAGACATTTTCTGCGCCTGCACTGCGAGACGGGAGCACAAGACATTTTCTGCGCCCTAAGTGGCTTTGGTTCCCCTCCTCAGTATACAGAACTTCCCAACTTGTTCCCTTATTGCTGGCTTCTCCCCACTTGTGGAGACTGGTCCCTCTAGGGCCCCAGCCTCCCCTTCCCTAGGGCAGGCCCCACGCACCCTCACTGGAAATGAAGTACGCCAGGGCTGCCATCCAGAATCTGGCAGCAAGTGCGCGAACACACACTCTTTTTCCCTAAAAAAATAGCTTCACTTATAAAACGGGGGATGCTCACTTCAGGGAAGGGTGCAGAAGAGAAATATTCTGGGTTTGCAGCAGAAGCTGGGGTGGACAAGACGACTGGCAGAGGGTGTTTCTTCAGGTTCTACTGGGGTGGTAGTAAGAGGGTCATAAGGAACTGGAACTGGATCTGGAACTGGATCAGGAACTGGATCTGGAACTGGATCTGGAACTGGATCAGGAACTGGATCTGGAACTGGATCTGGAACTGGAACTGGAGTTCCTTGGCAGGGGTTGGGGCGAGGGGGTTGACTACTCCCTCTATGGGGCAGGGTGGTAGGGAGCCCCTGACTGTAGCCTGCTGATGGCAGTTAGTTGAGCAGGGTACCATAGAGCTGAGCCTTAGTGAGACTGTCCTTACGGCTCAGCCCAGAGCCTCCAGTCCTTGGGAAGGCCTGCTGGGGGCTGAGGCGAGTGGGAGGGTGCATCTCAGGAGATGCCTCCATGGAACTAGCCTCCAGGGAATCCCGGGAGCCCTGCTCGGGCTCGGGGCTACTGCCAGCCCCACACAGCTGCACTCGGAGCCTATCCCCATTCCCATTCCCCGCTGCGTAGCTAGGGAGAGCATCAGCTGAACGACTGGAGCTGAGGCTCAGATCGCCACCTGCTCGGAGGAAGCAGGGCTCGGCCAGATGACCCTGAGAGAGGTCATCGCCCTCCGAGAAACTATCGGCCTTGTAGCTGGCATAGAGGGGGCTGGCACGGCCCTCGGCCTGGTCGCCGGGGCTGCCACCGCCAGCAGCGCCGCCAACGCCACCGCCAGCGCCACCGCCAGCGCCGCCGCCGCCACCGTAGTACCGGTCTTGGAAGGGCGAGGCGGCGCGGCCTGCGGCGGCGTTGGCCTGGTAAGGGTAGGCGCCGACATCCTCCACGCTCAGGGGCCGCCACTGGCCTCGCATGTCCTCCCCGACGAGCCGGTTACCGCACGGCTTGGCGCGCAGATTCCACAGATTGGGAGGCATGAGAGCCTGCTCCGGGTCGGGGGAGGCCGAGTAGCGGTAGGGCTCGGCCGGGTACGGGGACACAGTCCGAGCGAAGCCCGAGGCTCCCTGGGCCTGGAGCGGCGAGCCCAGGGTAGCCGAGGCCCTGGCGAAGCGTGGGCTGCTCCCGTAGGTGGCGGAGGGCGGCTTGCGGTTGTAGAACTCTTCGCGGCTGTTCAGGTAGATGGCCTGCTGCGAGGCGGTCAGCGTGCTCGCCTGCGCGTGCTCCTTCTCCTCGGACGTGGCGCTGAAGCTCGAGTAGGAGCTGGAGGTGGGCAGCGAGGCCGCGTAGCCCTGGTAGGCCTCGCGGCGGCGGTAGGCCTCAGGGAAGGCCGCCCCCTCGGCCTCTTCCTCCTCCTCCGCCGCGCTGTCGGTGGAATTCTGCGCCCGCAGGAAGCCCACGTCGCTCACGGGCGTCTCCACGCTGGGGCGGCGGCGGCGGCGGTCGTGCTCGCGCTCACGCTCACGCTCGCGCTCATCCGGGCAGTAGAGAGCCGCGTCGCTGCAGTACAGGTCTTCCTTGTACTGGGGCCTCGGGCCCGACTTCTCCACGCCGCCATCGCGGTAGCCCAGGTCGCGGGCCGAGGCATCCGACATGCGCGACGACGACAGGCTGCCAGGCTCGGGCTTCTCCAGCACCTTGGCGACGACGCAGCTGGGCACGCTGTCGGCGTAGGCCGAGTGGCACAGTGGGGACGGCAGGCTGCAGCCACGCTTCTCCGTATGCCGGCTCCCACGCTGCTGGAAGTCCGAGGACAGCTGGAACGGGGGTGTGAGGAGGAGAGGAGAATGGGGACAGGTCATAGCAAAGCGGCTCAACCCTGGCCCCCCGAGGCCAGGGTCACAGCAGCATCGCCAACAGAGACAGAGAGACAGACAACAGCCCTCCCTAGGTGTCTCACCTCACACCCGCGGGAACAAACCTCAAGGACGAAGATGTCCTCAGCACCCAGGGTTCCACATCACCACCACCCACCCACCCTACTCCAATGGGCCCAACGGAGGTGGTGGTCAGTCTAGAGAAGCTGGAACCCTTTCTGGGTCCTGCCTAGTGAGGGTGACATGTTCTTGCCAGACCAGTGTGTGGGCCCTGTCCCCCATACACTGCTGAACCAGACAGACTCAGAAAACAGATGCAACAAAGACTGAGCGGCCAATGTCAGGCCAAGGGTCTCCACGGAATGCTTGTGGCAAGTAGGAAGTGTCTTGCTATTGTTTGATCTATTTTCTGAGTGTTGCAGGTTTGGCCAGGCCTAGGGAAAGGGGTCATGGAAAGGGGTCTAGGTAGGAGATTCCTTGTGCATGTGTGGTTGGAATGACAGTCTGGCCAGAATGGTCCCAAGACAGGCAGCATAGGCTCTGTCTAGTTTAGTTTGGTACCAGGTAGCCTAGTGTCGACTTGGACTGTGCTGCAGCCCTCTCTATGCCTTCAACAAAGCCCTTCATGTCTGTTTCTCGTCTCTAATTGTGACCAGGACCCATGGTGGCTGTGTGAGATACACACAAGGGGCAGTCTTCAAATGAAACAAGTGTGTGTGTAGCCCAAGGGTGGGTCTGGGAAGTGTGGTGTGGGGGCACCTTTCACCATCAGGAAGCCGGGACCCAGGTGCACCAGGGATGAGGGTTCAGGCTCACCGGGTAGCTTCTTCCTGGAGGGTGGGGAGAAGCTTCGGGGTGGGGTGGACCAAAAGGAGCCGGGTGGTCCTGGGACGGGGTGGGCCTGGCTGTGGGGTGGGGCCGCTTTACCTCGGAGACCTTATGGGCCCTGCCGTAGGTCTGGCTGCACTGCAGCAGCTTGGCCGCTAGATTGCAGTCCTTCCTATAGAGCTCCTGGAAGACAAGAGACGGTGTTTGGCGCAGCTGCCCTGGTCGGTGCCCAGAGCCAGCAGGGCAATGGGAAGGGAGAGCAAGAGCAGGCAGGGTGGCTGGTCCTGGCTGGTCCCTGCCTGGGCGCCACACTGTCACGCTTTGACCTGCTGGTGTGTGGAGGGTGCCCAGTTAACACCAGGCCCTCCACAGGCTGGGGCAGCAACAGGTGGGCCCCATCAGCTCTGAGCTCCCAGAAGTTAGCACGTGGTTGATCTCCCAGGTCTGGGGTCCCTGTTCCTGTAGCTCCTGAGATCCCTCCAAAGATGACTTAGTGGGAGTGCTGGACACAAGTCAGGGGGCAGGGATGAGCCCCAGCCCTCCCATCTTAGTCTCCTGCCTGTGGCTCAACACACTTCATGGTATTGCCTGGCCTCTGGGCTGGTTTCTCAGGTGGAGCTGGGGTCAGGGCAGGCATGTGACCCCAGGTGCAAGTGGGACCCTGCTTAGCCTCATGAGCTGAAAACAGATGCAACAGTAGGAATGAGGGGTGTTTCCCTGTGGAAATAAATCTCTGTTGCATGTGCCCATGTTGGACTGTTCCTTCCTGCTCCAGAAACCGCAGCTGGCCTAGGATGCACCTGCGTTGCCCAAAGGCCCAGGACTACTGCCTCGGCTCCACTCAGTGTCCTGAGCTGCCCTCTCCCGTCCCGCCTTTGCACCAGACCTGCATGACGGAGGGGAATCGGGTCTTCCAGCCCCTCTCAACTCCTCCCTGAACTTCCTAGGAACAAAGTTACTAGTCAGCCCCCATAAGACCCCACAACAGCTGTCATGGGAACTAGAAGGGTGTAGGCACTGAACAGCCAGCCCAGGTCAGCCACAATGAATAGGGGATGCCACTCGGAGAAGCAGGTGACCTTGGAAAGTCACTGCACAAGAGAGCTAGGCCCCTTGCTTGAGTCCTCTTCTACTTGGGACCTTCCTGTCCCAGGAAGGGCCCAGGCCACCTGACCACTGAGTGACATACCTCCAAATCCTAAGCGATACACTGGTGAGACTAACAAGCCAGAGCTGGTACACTTGGGCACTTTGCACTAACAGCACACCACCCAGACTGTTGGCTGTCCAATTAACTGTACTTTCCCCATATGGACTTATGGTTCAAAAGGGCAGCCATTTTTCTTTCCTCAGACTGCGTTGGCCAGACTGTAATCTCAGAACCCCATACAATCTTGCAGTAAGGAGCAGAGGCTAATTAGTGTGTTCACAGTCAGCCCACAGAGACAGTGGGAGGGTGGCTGGCCATCTCCGGCCCTTTGGATATCTACACAGCTGTGGTATGATACTGGGGCTGGCTGAGGTTAAATGTCTTGAGTGGTCTGGAATCTTGTGTGGGATAGAGACCTCCTGAACCCCATCTTTAATCCTTCCATCAGAGGCCTGTCCTTTCCCAGTTATCTTGAACACTGCTCCAAGTCCTCACTGCACAGTCCCCACCCTCTTCTGGAGCCAGGCTGGAGTCCCTTGGAATCAGAAAGGCCCTGCCTGCCATGGCTTCCCCTGGGAAGCTCCCAGAAAACACTTGCCCCATCCCTTCAGGCCCCAAATGTTCCCCGGCACTCACATTGTCCTCTGACAGCTTGTCAATGGTCACCTTAGCCTCCAGCAGGTGGCTGTTGAGGGCGACAATCTCATGACTCATGGCACGCTTCTCTTCTTCATAGTGCTGGCCCTGGGCAGTGGGGAAGGAGTGGTCTGTGGTTAGTGCCAGAGCCCAGCTGTTAGGCCAAGGCTTTTGTGAGCCCAACAGCTGTTGATGACAACGTGCTCAGAAAGATAGCGATGCAAGGGCTAAGACCGCAGACTGACCCAGGGCTAATCCCATCCCACCACTGACCAGCTGGACCAGTCTAAGCCAGTGGATTCCACTGAGCCTCAGTCACCTGCTCC
Organism: Rhabdomys pumilio; assembly: GCA_030674055.1. NCBI lineage: Eukaryota > Metazoa > Chordata > Mammalia > Rodentia > Muridae > Rhabdomys > Rhabdomys pumilio. The sequence goes on along the minus strand of JANHMN010000022.1, from coordinate 20,765,561 downwards.
TGGTGTCTTTTTTTTGGAGGTGGAGGTGTGGCTTACCCTGGTGGGGGGTGTGGCTTACCCTGCCCTTCTCAGTGAGTTGGGAGAATGATGCCCAGCATGGCCCCCACCTGTCCTGTGCCTTTGGGTGTCAGTGTGAAGACAGGCAGGCACTGAACACCCAACACCAGACAAAACCAAGTGGGAACCTCATCCTAACATAGGGGAGGTGCCAGAACTCCATGGCCATTCTCTGTGTTGCCCGTACAGGCTCAGCTGCCCTGAACCCCACCTCCTTGTTATCCTGAGGGCACCTCCCACTCAGGAGCAAGCCTCAGGGGCCACTCAGTGAGAAGTGCTGGAGCCTTACCATCCGGTACAGCTTGTCCTCAAGCTCTTGGTTGATCCTCTGGAGCGCCATGTAGTTGCTCTGAATCCTATAGCAGGAAGCAACAGGGTCACGGCTTGCAAGGACTGACCTTCCTACAACCCTAGCGACCTCCCTGCTGTCATGCCCTTCCTAACATGGCTGCCAGGCACCTAAGCTCGTCCCACCTGTACTGTGTGGAATACAGTTAAGTGGCAGAGCTGGGAGTTTAACCAAGGTCTGGCTGCACTGCCCAAGCGTGGCTTCCACACAGCTCTACCTGATTCAGTGTCTGCGCTTAAGATCTCCTAGGCCATGGTCGAAGCCCCACTGTTCTGCCCACTCACAGTCGGGCTCCTTAGAGAGAACACGGGAAGGCATATCCACATGCCTCAGATGCTGATGGGTCAGTTGCACACATGAAGGAGATACACGTGTGTGTGGCCCTGAGATGAGTGCTAGTGAGCAGGTGTGGTTCCACATGTGAAAGCAGGTAGAGATGGAGGACGAGCTTTGGACGGCTATTGCTGGTGGCTGGGGACTGGGTACGGTGGCCCATGTGTCCTCCAGACAACCTTTGCGGTATTATTTCTGTCTTGCCAGTGGGAAAGGGACACAAAAAGATGCTTAATACAGTTAAGTGGCAGAGCTGGGAGTTTAACCAAGGTCTGGCTGCACTGCCCAAGCGTGGCTTCCACACAGCTTGATAGTGACATTCATAAGCCCAGAAGAATGGGGCCATTCGATGAGGGACAAAATGCCCCCAGGACAGCGCCAGCTGCTACTCTAAATATTTAAAACAAATTCAACCTCCGGCAGTCTGTGTTGCCTTTGTATATCTCAGCTGGGCATACCCACAATAGAGTTTAGAAAGATAAATATGCAGAAAGAAAATATGTTAAGAATTGTCCTCCTCTCAATGCATCCCGAGTCCCCAAGCCACTCAAGGATGCAGCTCCTACATTCACATTCATCTCGGGAGATTTGTGGCCAGTGGGTGGTGGGGTAGGGACTGAAAGCAGACCCCTCTGTGTCGCTGCTGGCTTGTTGGAAGCCAAAGCAGAGGGGGTGACGAGCCAGGTCTGGAAGAGGATGCTGAAGGAGCCTGCCTCTAGCATTAGTGGCCCCAGGTTCAAGCCCTAGGTGGGCTGCCCTGCTCTTGGTTCTGCAGACCAAACGTCCCCCAGAAGTGGGACTGGAGTGATGTCTCCTCCCCCCTCCCCCCTCACCCATTGCAGCCCCATCCTCACTTGCGCAGTTTCTCCGTGACCTTGTCCAGCTCCTCCTGTGCACGCCTCAGCTCAATCTCCAGGTAGTGGCGCGTGGAGTCAAACTCTGTCTCCAGTTTCTCCAGCTTGTGTGTGGTGTAGGACAGCCGCTTGCGCAGCTCGCCCTTCTGCTCCTGCAGGGCACTGCAAGACACCAGGCAGCTGTCCAGGCTGTGGCGCTGAGAATGCAGAAACTGAGGCCACACTGGCCAGCCAGGCATGCCTTGCATGGGCATGTACTGTGCATTCAACCCCACTAGGATCTGCGTGTGTGCGCACTCAGGCATATCTTCCCCTACCTCAGTACCTCCAATGGCGGCTGTGCCAGCACTCAGGTCCCCTCAGTGATCAGGACTCTGTACTGCCCCCTGGGAGCCCCAACACCCAAGAGGGTGGTAACTTCTAGTAGACTTGCTGTAAGGCAGGGGGCAGGAGGGAGGTTCAGGAGCCATGTTGAAACCTAGTGGTAGGGGGTGGCGGGTGCTGTAGGAACCTCTCTGACTCAAAATCCAGTGAGGAGTGTGGACGGTGGGCCAGTGTGCCCATCAGAGGTGTCCTCAACCCTGTGAGCAAGCCGCACGTGTTGTAGGCACACCCCCAGCCGCCACCGTAGTAAGAATTCCTGGATTCCTGCCCAGGCCTAAGGGAAGGAGGCGGGTCCTCCTGAGAGTCAGAGCCCAAAAGGAGAATCCAGAGTAGCAAAGGAAACCCAGAAGCCAGGCACTGCTACCCACACAGGCCCAGCTGCCAGGTGTTCTGCCGCCCTGCCCAGCTGTCTCTGAGCCGCTTTCCTCCAGGCAGCCCGCCTGGCTGCACCAATCCACTCCAGGCAGCCACAACTCAGACTTTCCCTCCTTTGTGGAGTGGCAACCTTCCTGGAGTTCCCACTTTATCCAAAGCTGAGCTGTAGTAGGCAATAGCCCCTGAGATTGGGGGTTCCTTGCAGAGGCTCCTGACTGTAGTTCACAAGAACAGACTCCATGGTTGCATTAGCTGCAGACCTGGGACCCACCAAGAAGCATTGCTCCACAAAGCCTCAGTTTACCCTGAGCATCTAGTGGCCTAGACATAGGGTGACTCACTTCCAGCCCTTCCTTCCCCTGATCCCTCCAACACCCCACCCCTCCCGCAATTGTAGCTGCTTCCTCCAGAGGTAACATCACCCCAGTCCCTGACCCAGACACACACCCATTGTGATGGTGCTCTCACAGTGTCTCCTTCCTTGCATCTGGTGCCTTCCTACCTGCAAGCCTTTGTCTGGCCAGAACTGCCACTGCACCCAGCATCTTCTTGGACTCCACCCACCGGTCTGTGTCCTATTGCTTTCAGCCTGCCCTCTGAACCCTGAACCCTGGAGAGGGCCATGGCAACTCCTCCTTGGCCCTCCCTCATATCTGGCCATACCCTGGGGTCAGAAGCTCCTGGACAGGGAGGACCCTGGTGGTTACTTGGGTACTGCCATCATCTCCATCCAATGTCCTATTCTCCCACAGACTAACTGGATCTCTCCCAGGGCCTCAGTTTCCACACCTGTAAAGCAGAATGGCCTTTCTATAAACAGGGAGCACAGCTGTGGCTGGATACAAGACCTGACACACGGGATGGTGTAGGAGGTGTCACTGTGGGAGCGGGGCTGCAAGGCCACTCAGAGACCAGCTTAAGTTGTGCTCCTAACGGACGAAGATTAGGCTAGATAGGTGTAGCAAGCTGAGTCAGGGCTTCCTGGGACCTAGACACAACCTCTTCTTTTCTTCAGTGGGAGCGGGGTTTATTTCGGTTTACAGGCTACAGCCCATCAAATTGTGAAGGGGGACCATAGAATCAGCCCCTTAACATACGCAGGGGAAGGGGGCAGAGCTTCACCATCCCCAGTAGTAATGACGGTGGCTTCTTTTTAGTCAGTATCCTGGTGAGGGAAGGGCAGCTGCTTTGTTGCACCTAGGTCCTCTTCACCCACTGGAAGACCTCGGGCAGGCATTAGAGTCCTAACCCCATGCTTCAGTAGGGGGCCTGAAGGAACTGCTTTCTTTCTATAAGGCCTCTCTGGCCACTCACAGGAAGGAGCCCCAAGATGGAGCTGGAATGTAGGGACAAGGTATTGTGAGCCAAGAGACTTCTTCTGAGCCCATCTGTCCTGGGGAGCTGGACGCAGACATGGGACACAAGTCCTAGGACAGACAAAGAGACACCAAGGAGTGGGGGTGTACAGGGGAGACAACAGGTGTGTTACCTGTCCCAGAGCGAGGGTAAGGACCTGGCCAGGCGGCCCTGCAGGACTCGGGGCTGCCCGAGGCACAAGGGCACCCAGGGGCTGTGCAGCCTGTGGGCGAAGAGGACAGAGCTGCTCAGAACATGTGGGGGTGCAGCATGGGGCTGCAGCCCCGGGCTGAGGCCAAGAGACAAGAGGCCAGGCTTATTGAGGGGCAGCTGTGAATCTAATGGCCCCACTGGTGGCTCCAAAGGCTCTGAGCTCATTGGTGACACTAAGTCCCCCCTGGGGTAGGGTTCCTTGGTCATCAGCTGGGTTAATTTGGGGGTTCTCTTCCTACCCACAGGGCTGCATCCTCTATCTTGGCCTCAGGTATGTTGTAGGGAGAAAGTCTCCCCTCCTGCCTGCTCTAGATCTGTCAATCGCCAGTCCTGCACTGGGGCTGGGTTTCTGGTAGACTCTGTTCCTGATGTCCTGATGTGCATGACTTCCTGGTGGAAGGGGCAGGCAGCTCCTCTCCACAGGAAGGTCACATTGGCTGACATAGAGAGAGCTCCATGACTGTCCTCAGGATTTGGGGTCTGCAGATGATAGATGTCTCTTAATCCTCTGCTGGAACCTTGCTCATCTACCCACCCACCCTCACCCCCGTGTGCCTGTGCTGGAGCCTGGCTGGACAGTGGATGGGTACAGTGCAGGACACGGGTCTGGCTCAGTCCTCATCTGGCAGTGTCCCGCTGAAGGATAGTGCCACACATGTGTGCCTGTCACAGGGCCATGGCCCACCTGGAACTTTCTTGGTCAGGCCTGACACATGAACTTGAGGGGACACATGGCAGACATGCTTAGGGCTGAGGTAGGGTCAGGCAGCCACCGAGGTGAGCCAGTTCCACCCACAGAAGCTCCTGGCTGGCCCAGAAACTAGGGGCTTCAGGCCAAGAGCTGTATAATCCCATTTTAAAAACCATCACAGAAGAAAAGAAACATTCATTTGTTACGCCTGGGTAGTGGAATGCTGGGTAATCGAAAAAAAAATGTATACTTTTCTGGGTTTGTCATCTTTTCTATAGATGAAAAATCAGAAGAAAAACTTTTCTTAGGATCAAAATTTTGTCACTGGAAAAAGTTTCAACAGGCATCGAGTGATGAGCTGACAGCTGCAGGGGTCAGGGGTTGGGCGTTCTCAACCCTTCACTTGGTAGCCTCTTCTAAGGCTGTAGAGGTTGAAGCAGGGCTGAGCTGTCTCCCTTCCTGGCTTGGCCAAAGCCAACAACAGTGGCCACGGTCCTCCTCACATCCCTTGCCAACAAGTTTCCAGTCAACAGGCCCTCTGCAGGGACCTCAGAAGCTTGCCACTAGATGACATCTGGGACCTAAGGGGAAACTGAGGTTCAGGGAAGGGCTGAAAGTGTCTGGGCTGAGAGGGGATACATGGTCTGATTCCAGTCACTTACAGGGCATTTATCAAGCACCATTGAATATCTGCTTTTGTTCTGAGCCAGGCAACCCATGGAAACTGTCAGGATAGCATTTGATACAGGAAAAACAGTTTCCCAGATCTGAGGAAAGGCTCCAGGGACAGTATGCTACAGTCCCAAGATCACCAAGTAAGTCTCAGGACTGAGATGTGGACCAGCCAGTTCCTCTCTTGCAAACCCAGGATAGGGGGAAGTGAGCTGGCTGTGGGTTGTACCCACTTCTAGCAAGGACAGAGATTGCCCTAGCTTGGTCATCAAGGCTGCCTGCCCTGAGACCAAACCACCAGGACATATAAGAGCAGGTGATGCCTGGTACTGGGTGTCTCTCAGGAAGAGACAGGTGGGGCTCTGTCATGTGCTACTTCCCAGCATGCTGGAATTCATTTCCTCCTTCCTAGGCATGGAAGTAATCCTTTCTCCTAGGGGAGGGAGTCTGTTGATACACGCCTGTCTTCCTCTACATGGAATTGCCTGACAAAGCAGCTCCAAGGGATGCCGGGGATCAGCAAGGGTCCTTGAGGGTAGAGAAAGCCCAGGACACTGAAGGAACAGCAGGTGTAGACCAGAGCCTCCTCACACAGCAATGAAGCAGGGGCTGTCACTACTCATCTTAGATGCAGACAGCCTAGCTACCTGTGGAGCCCGAGGCTGCCTGTGCTCGCTCCAGCGTGCCCAGACAAGAAAGAAGAAAGGCTTTCTGCAGGGCCCCACAAAGCAGGGCCAGCTCCAGCCCCATCTGCAGACTCTACACCATAGCTGATGGCTCCTGAGCTAGCTGGGCCAGTCCTTTCCACTGAGTTCTTTCCCAAGACTCACTGGTCACTGCCCTCATTCCTGCCAGCCATGCTGCCCGACCCCTACCCCACCCCACGATGTCCAGTCCCCTTCCTCTTTCTTGGGATGCTCAGCCTAATGCCTCTGCTGCCTCTGGGGATCTTCTCTCACCATGCTGGGCCACCTGTCCTTCAGGGGATTCATGCTTGTATTTGCCCAGTGACTGCCTTCTGGTCCACACAGTGATGGGGTGGGGCTGGTCTTTTGGTCACTATTCCAGGCTCAGTGGCGGGCCAGGGGTTGCTGAGGCCCTGCTTTGTGGGTCCCTGCAGAAAGCCCATGCTCAGTCTGTCTTCTCTCTAGCATGGCCCAGCCTGGCCCTGACAGTCATGCTCCGACAACACCAAATTGCTTGTCATTCTTCACATGCTGCAAGCGCTTTCTCATCTTGGTGACTTTGTTCTTATGTCCTCTCTGCCAGGATCTTGGTCTGCCTGCCCCAGGTTAACTCTTCCCCACCTGAATGCCCAGTTGGCCAACTCTCCCTTGAGGTCAAAAGCTGCTTCCCAGGATGGTTCATGTTGTCAAGTAGCCTAGAATGCATGAGATTACCTAATCTGTCCTCTCCTGAGCCTCAAACTAGCTTCCCAGGAACCATATGCCCAAGTGGTAGAAACATCGCTAAACCTCAAAGGATTAGCCCAGCCTCCCTGTGGAGGCTAACCCCATGGAATAGTCACAGCAACCTACCCTTAGCACCACGGGGGCCCTGACCTGTGCTGCCTTATGTTTGTACCGACATTTCTGCATATCTTCAGAGTCTGTTGTATCACCACTAGATGGCGCCACCCTTCGTACCTGTGGCTGCCCCTCCCTCAAGGACTGGTGAGTCACGGACAGGGGATGACTGGACACTCATGCCTGCACAGACGCACCATCCATCCTGTCCACCATTTCCTCAGAGCTCCCTTCCCCACCCCTACTTTCCAGCTGAGAAAACAGTTCGGAGAGGGTAAGGTCAAGCCTGTCCTAGGTCACAGGATTTGGCTGGGCTCAGCTCTGTGCTGTCCGGTCTCCAACCCCCTGGTCCCCAATGGAGAGGCCAGACGCTAATGTAAGTCTCATTGCTGTCCTGCCATCATGGTCACTGAGGTGTCACAAAACCAACAGCCCCCACCCCCCGAAAGGTTGTGCTCCCATGCCTGTGTGCCTTCATGTTGGCATGTGTTAGGGATGGGACCATCTCTTGTGATTCTGTGGCCATAGCAAGGGGTTGTCTGGAAGGGGGCTGCCCCTAGGGAATCACAGGTCTAGACTGGGCATCTGCCCTGGTTCTGTCTCCAGCTTCCATGGCTATGCAGTTCAGGCTGACAGGGACCCTCTGTCAGATCAGGGGCTACCGCAGAATAAAAGCAGCTTTTTACCTCATCTTATCAGGCAGCTGCAGCCCTACCCAGCCACCCTCCTCTGCCAAGAGAGCCATGTGCCGGGAGCTGTGTCCTAGAGAGCCCTTGGGGTTGGTAGAGCTAGATGCCCAGGGCAGCTATAAAACCATAGGGGTTGGTTGCTATAGCCCCGCCCCTGCTAGGGCCATCCCTTCCTCTGTTCTTACGCTCCTCCCCCAGGCTTTTCCAATGCCCTCACCCCCACCCTAAGGACAGGAGATTCCTACCTGGACTCAGCCCCTAAAGATGGACTGACCTGGAGTGCCACCATCGCCCTCATGTCTCTGCCCTACCCCCAGCACCTCTTCCTTCTCCTACCCACCTACAACATGGAGCACAGGAAGCCGTCCAAGGGAACCTCCACAGATGTCACCCCCATGTGCCACCTACCTACATCTGCCTGACACCTGTGCTCTGCGCCTGGGACAACCCTCTGGGCCCTGCCTGCTTTCTGCCAGTTCCATCACAGGCTTCCTTCCTGAATCAGTGAGCTCCTTTCTAGATCATTCTCTCTAGCAGTCCTGTGGGTGGCTGCTTTTCACACTTCAATAACCGCCTTCCCTGATCTTCAGGCACTGTCCGTCCCGCTGCCGGAAATGTATTCTGCCCCTGCTGTCTGTCTCCATATCCCTGCCAGGCTTGCGGCACTAAATAACGTCCGTTGCTCCCTTCTTGTCCCTCACCTGGCATCTGGCTGGCTGGCTACCCTTTCCCAGCATCCTTTGAGATTGCTCCTCGTGTCTGCTTCCTATGAGCCACTCTCCTCCCCTGGGTGCACACGCTCACAATAATCCCCAGTAGCAAATATCACTGCTGCCACGGTCCCCGGTGCTTCTAATTCCAGTCGTCTCCATCCTTCTGTCTCACCTGTCTGTCGGGCGCACAAGAATCCCTTCACAGACAGCCTCTCCCATGTCTGAAGAGTCCTGGACATTCCTCATCCCTCCCATTGACCCTGCTACAGGATGGGCCCCTTCCTTCCTGTGCTCTTCAGCCCTGCCCCCTATCCCACCCGGCCCTCCCCCCACCTCCAGACTCTGGATCTAGTCTTGAAGCAGTCACCCTGGGTTGGGGAGGTCACCAAGCTCTGTTTGGGTTGGGGACAAAGGTAGGAGGGAGTTCCATCCTGGGACGGGGATATATGGAGCTGGGGTCTGGAAGTGGTGTGGGATCTGGATCAGCCAGGGGAAGTCACCGCCTCCAGGGGTGCCCTGCACTGGAGAGCTGCAGCACTAGCTTTGGGGGTACTGTAGTGGGTAGAGTAGAAACAGGAGCCTGAAGGAGGCTACATGGGCTCCAGGAACATCTACAGTATTCAGCTTTATTGGGGCTCCCGTCTCCCCTGCCTGGTACTCTCTTCCATCCCCCCACCAGACTGTCTCCCACCCTAAGGCAGGATTAGTATGCAGGAGAGGACAGTGGACGGATGGCCTGTCACCTGTCTCCTGGGTGCCACACCCCTCAGAACCTGGGTCAGGGACTGCACTGCCACCTGGGCCACTAAGCTGTCATGAGGATAATTCTTCAGCCGCTTGCCACTATCAACAGCCATGGGAGAACTATCGGGGCAGCTGTAGGCTTGCTTCCTCCGCTCTGTAGTCATAAAGCCATCAAGGTCTGGGATGGTGCAGGGACATAGGCTGCTGGGCAAGGTGGACAGTTCCTGCCCAAAGCCCTCAACACTTAGGTCTCCAGACACCCAGGTTCCATGGGGTCCCTTCTTCCTCATCCTCACAGGGTTTCTCCACTGTATATGTGCATGCATGCTCTCACAGGCTGTCTCCTGTGCCGGCATCCAAAAGGAGGCATCCCATAAAGAAAAAAAGCTTGTCTTTGGGGTGCCTCAGTTTCCCTATCTGAAACAAAGCCCATGGGCCACTCGTGACCACCATGATGTCCCTCCAGAGGCTCTCTATGCTTTCTGAGCTTCCCTCCATCTCTGCCTCAGGGTCATGAGGCCTCCTGACACCTAGTGCCCTGCCTAGGGATGTGGGTTACCTGGACCACCGCAGATGGTCCCTGTGCATCTTGGGAGGTCCCATTCCCATGGCTGTTTTCTTTCTCTTTTTAAATTTTTTTAGATTTATTCTATGGGTATGAGTATTTTATTTGCATGTTTGTGCACAATCTATGTGCCTGGTACCTACAGGGATCAGAAGAAGATGTTGGATCCCCTAGATTTGGACTTGTGGATAGTTCTGAGTTGCTGTGTGTGTGCTGGGAATCAAACCTGGGTCCTTTGCAAGAACAAATATTCTTAGCTGCTGGGCCATCCATCTAGTCCTGCGTATGTTTTCCCATCCAGGGCTGACACTACAGCAGAGCCTGCCACAAACCCTGAACTCTCTCCCTCCTGCCTCCATCCTCCTCTTCACTATGGGAATAATGTCACTTGCCCAATGGGGTGGGGCAACATGACCCCAAGAGCCAAGTTCATTCAAATGTATTCTGTTTATCTAAAGTAGGTACCATTATCGGAGAATCAGAGAGGTTCAGAAGTTTACTCAAGGTCACACAGCCACTAGGTAGAGACCTGGCATTCCAGCTAGGATGGTGGCTCCACTCTCATAGAAAAACATATTCCGTGAAGGAGGTTTTGTAGAGCAGGGGTCCAGCTAAACAGGAAACTTTGAAGGGACAAACAGCTAAAAAGAAGAAATAACATGTCATGTGCCAGGTCTCTTTACAATGGTCTGACCCCTAAAGGAAGAATTCAAGAGGAGGTAGTCACTCACACCTTAGTAAGAATTGGGTTTCTTCTAGAAGCATCAAATTTAGAAGTAGAGGCAGGAGCCTTGAAAAACCTCATTTATTGAGGGGCCTGGCCAGCTGGAGTAGTGGGTGGGTGGGCTGGAGGGAAAAGAAATGAGGAGTGTGGGATCTGATGTGGGGAGATACATGCAAGGAGACCCAAGTCTGTGTACCCCAAAAGTACAACTCCCCTCACAGCTGTTCCCGTCACATCTGTCAGGACTCAGGCCTAACACCTGTCATGCCACATTTGTCAGTAGATCTGGCTCATTGAGCCTCTCCTATCCTCAGAACTCACCCCCTGGTCCACCTCCAGAGCTCTTACCAGGCCCCTGCAGTACTTATTTTCTGCCTGCCTGGAGCTCAGGCCTCTCTCTCTGGGCTTGTTCTTTACCTACCTTCCCAGGCTTGCAAAACTGCCCCGCCCCACAGATGCTGGTCACCCTCCCGTGTCTGTCCCCAAAGCACATGTAACTGTCAATTTTACTTGTTTAGGAAAGTTCCTGTCTGCACTAACTGAAGTGTTTTCTTCTATATATTCTTTGATTATAATATCCTTGGTAAACAGTGGTGCTTAATAAATGTGTTGAAACTGTGATCAACGAGCAAACTAAAGTCCAAGTGACAAGTCAGAGGGCCAAGGTCAGACCTTCAAGGCAGGAGGGAGGGCAGGGTGGATCCGGTGAGAAGCTGTGGATGGGGGTAGGGCGGGCTGGGTGTTGGGGGGCTACACAAGGGGTCTGGGGAACAGGGGGTCTGGAGTCTTTGTTGCATCCTCAGTCTTGGCTTCAGGAAAGGTACATGTGGCCCTGAGGGGGACATTGACACCGTCTGAGGCTACCTGACAGTCCCTTGTTTCTCTGGAGCCATCCTTATGTGTGTGTCTCCCCTCCCCCCATCCCAGCATGGAAGACAGCCTGGCTTGCACAAGGCTCCATGAAAGCATTAAGGTGATTGGTTCAAAGTGTGGGTCAAACACAAGAGCAGCCATCCCTGTGAAAATAATACCAACCTCAGGACCAAGTTCAAGAAGAAGGCGGACACTCAGGGCTCCTGAAAATGCATTAGTAACACACAAAAGGCTTCAAACAGAAAGCAGGAGCAGGCTAGGTTCTGTTCAATAGGTGGAGTGCCTGTTGGCACTTGAGGCCCTGAGTGCCAACCCAGCTGCACCTCAGCTTGAGACATGCAACAGTGCCAAAGCCATGAAGTCCTGTCCACCCAAGGACCACAGTGGGCAGCTTACGGTGGCGGAAGGTGCTGACCTGCTGGAACTGGCTGTATAAAGAATACTCACAATCCACAGCCACACTGGATCCTGCAGGGAAAGTGCCTGTAGATGCCACCCAAGATGGATATCAAATGACAGGAATCCAGCTAGGAGAGACCCCATGCCTACCTGATGGGGGGAACTTGCCAAGGACCTGGGCAATGGTATCGGGTGCCTCTGGCCTGTGATCATGTGTGCCTGCCACACACACAGGGCACTTGTCCATGGATGTCCACAGCAGCCTACCATGACCCAATCTCTCAGGAATGCCTATGGCTCAGTGGCCAACCACTGGGGGTGCCCCCATGCCAACTCCAGGAGGCAGATGGGGATTCAAGTGAAACAGTTGGAGCTCCTCATAGACTCAAAGAGCCAGGGTTCTAATGACTCTGAGGTTGGGGCTGTGTTTAGGGGCCGGGTCTTGGAGATCTGGGATGGCTGGCAGTGTGCAGGTGGTCCTCAGGCTTGCTCTACGTGTGAGATGTGCAGTTGATCACCAGCTCTGTGTTGCTTCTCTGGAGACTACCGAGTTTCACTGCTTTAAGGACTGGCTTTGGCAGAAGGCGTGGTCACCAATGAGGGGATCTTTGGGCTGGCCAAGTACCCCCTGCACCTCAGCACAGAGGCAAAGCTGCAGCTCAGAGAGAGGGGCTGCCTAACAGGGCAACAGAGAGAGGCCCATGGCCACTACAATTCAGGCAGCTGAGATGCAGGGACGTCCCAGGGCTGCAGCATCTGAGTTTCATAGACAGATGGAGTTGAAGTACCTAAGCAGGGATGTGCAGGACTCAGAGGGAGATGTTGGCCTGCAGTCAAGAGGCCAGGTCATCAATAAGTGTGGCTGTGCACCCACTATGCGCCACTGGACCCAAAGAGTCCTACTGTGTGCAAGTGTCTGTCAGACACTGGGGTTAGCAGAAGAGAGGTCAGAGCCAAGTCTTGTTCTCAGAATGCCTACATGTGGCACTGTGAAGGAAATGAACCTCATTCCAAGTGTCTGGGACTGTCCCCTGACCTCTGCTTCCCATTCCTCCTCTGTCCCATAATGCTTTCTGAGCCCGGAGGTCTTTGTGCTCTTGGAGAGTATCCTGTCTAACCTGTCATCTCAAGCTCAGGTTCGGCATCCTTAAGAATCCTCTTCCAGTATCTCAGAAGCTAATGTCCCTAGCCTGGAGCATCCTGCGTAGATCTCACTGTTCCCTATCCTGTGTGCCTGCTTTGAATGGCTGGGCTGGATCTCAGCATCCTGGACAGGGCTTGGTGCACAGATCGGGTAAAAACCCTAGTGTAGAGGATCATTAGAACCTCCAAGTTTGCTGTACAGCTGTAGAGGAAAAGGCTGCCTGGGCAGGGAGGTCCGTGGGAAAGGCTGTAACTTGCTGAGGGCTCCATGGAGAGACCATGATGAGGAGTGAGAGTCAGGCAGAGGGGCGAGGAAAGGGAGAGTCTGCTGCAATTCTGTGCACAAATGGCTGCCATCAGAACCATTCTTCAAGTTAGCCACTCAGGCTCAAGCCTGAGGTGGGTGGGGGAGGGGCTTGGGTGAGCAGTGGGCGGGACCAAGGCTGGACCTCCCAGAACTCAACCTAGTTACAAAGTCCCAGGCTATGGCACTGAGAACCCACATTCTCTGCCCCAGGAGGCAGAACCCAGCTCATACCACCTTCTGTCTGGATACCCAAGACTCCCTCACTCAACCACAGATACCTTTCCTTTTGCCTGGGACTAGTGGACTGCCCCCTTTCTGGGGACAGTCTACCTGGGCCTCTGATGTGCTCCTGATCCCAGACTAGATACTTGTTCCCCCCTTCCCCCACATCTCCTGGTAGGGACATTCATTCTGCAGCTGAGGAAGCTCAAATCCAGATCAGGAGGACATGTCTAAAAGATAGATCTGTGGGACCCCAAATCCTGTGACACCGGGAAGGAGGCCATGAAGCTGGATTCCCTTAGTCTCTGGCTCCTCAGGCCCAACCCTAATCTCCAGCCAGAAACCCATTGTGGCTCTCAATAACCATACCATCAGGGAAGGAATGTTCTGGAGGGAGCTGGGGGAAGTAGAAGCCTAGAAGGCCATCAGTTGGCAAGGATGGGCCCCTCCCCAATTCCGGGGGGGGGGGACAGGACCCTTCCCACTCCAATTCCAGGAGGTATACTGAGTCCCCTCTTCTAGACCTCACCAAATCTGGAAGGTCATGTGATCCAATTCAGCCCCAGGGCCCAGGCCCTAACCACTGCCCCCAGCCCTCCCCTTTCAGCTGAGGACAGGACCTACCTATGTCCCCAGTCAGGTTGACCAGGCCCCAGGCTTGATACATACCACACTCAAGACCCTTGGCTGAGCATAGGGAGGGAGGGAGAGAATCAAGTTTAGGGAATCTATCTGTTTTCTGGAAACCTCTGAATTTTTCTGCAGTCCCAGTTGGGTTGAATAGTGTCCCCTCCCTCAGTGGGGGGGGGTGTGATGATGAAAAACAGCCAGGGAGGGGCACTAGGGAGGGTTCTGGCCTGGGGAGGGCCCTGGATTGGGCATGAGGTCATTGCTATGACCATAGATAGAACTATGGCTTTCTAGGCCTAGATGCTTCCATTTGGGCCTGGACCATGCAAGGTGGGCCTTGGCCCACTGACATCAGGTTTTGTTCTGAGGTCCCAAGAGGCTGGACCCCTCCCAGCTCAAGATATACTGGTGCCAGGCCTGTTATCTTTGCTCTTGTCTCAAGATACCTGGGTATCTGAGACCACTCATCATCAGTATTGAAGGTCAAATGGGAAGGCCCAGCCCCTCCCCTGGATGCAGGCCCCACCTTGGGCCAGGCCTGAGCTCAGTCAGGCCTACCCCTCAGGGACTGGTGGCCTGGTACCCAGATATTTCCATATTGACAATTTCAGCCTTGGACAAGGGGACCAGGAGACCACTGAGACCAGGGGCAATGGCCCCGAACCCAGAACCAAAGGACCGGGCCTAGTGACCACACACAGCCTGGGCCCTGGCTCGGGAGGAAAACACTGTGGGGGGGGGGAGGGGGGATGTCCGAAGGTTAGGGCGAAGGCGGCCGAAGCCGCGAATATTCAAATGGGCTGGTCCCTTGCTTGCCGCGCGCCGGGGCCCCTCGGAGCCCGGGGCCCCGCTCTGTGTTGGGGTGCGCGGGAAGGCCTTGGGGGCTCTTCGGGCCGCGGCCGCGGGGTTCCCCCAAAATGGCTCCAAGACGCGGGGCCTGGGAAGCCGCGTGGGCTCCATCCCCGCCCGCCGCCATCGGCGCAAACTTCGCTACCCCGGCCCCGACAACTGTCGGCGCAACGGCGGGGACGATGCGCCAGGGTCCGGGGGTCCCAGGGGGCGAGCGCACGAGGGCCTTGGGGACCGGCCGGGGATGACGCCCCTGCCGTGGCCGCCCCAAGCCCCGTGCGCTGCCCCGCGCAACAGCCGCGCCCCGCAGCCCGCCACCCGCGCCCACCCTGAGCCCACCGGGCCCCACCGCGCCCTCTGGCCCGCTCTCCCCATCACCCCCGGCCCGCCCGCGGCACTCACCTGAGTTTCTCCATGTCTGCGGCAGAGGCCTGCGGAGAGCAAAGGAGAGGGTCAGCGCGCAGCAGGGCGCCCCACTGGCCCTTTCCGTGGGGAGCCCCGTGCGCGCCCCAACCTGTACCCCCGTGCCTCAGTGGGCGCGGCGGGCCGCGGCTGTGTAACAGGTGAGCCCGCCCGGGCCGCCGCCGAGTTACGCCCCCCGGGTCGAGCCGAGGACCGGTCGGGGACGACGAGTGCGGCGGCCCGGGCGGCTCCAGTCTCGCTAATGGAGGGGCCCCGCCGTGCCCGTCGACTCTCGGGCGGCTGCGGCCCCTGCCGCTCCCCGGCCCTCCGTTAACCCCTGCTGCCCGGTTCCCTCCCTCTGTCCCTCCCGAGCCCGGCAGCGCAGGAGCGCCGAGTCGCTGGAGAGTGTTAGAACCACGCACCCGGCCGGCGCTCACGCAGCTCGAGGGGAACGGCATCGTAAGCGAGGCACTCTTGCTTCTGCTCAGGACCCTGCTGCCCTCCGATCTCGGGGTTCGGAGCTTGCCCCCCCTCCTGGGCCCGAGGGATTAACCCCGGCGCTCCCGGTTCTCTGGCGGGGCTCCGGGCCACTGGCGCAGACCCGCCCGTTCGAGGCGTGGAGACCTTGCGGGCTGGACGACCTCTCCTCGAGCCCGGGACCCACTAGCCCCTGTTAACCCTGCGGGTTCCGGCGAGCCCCGGGGACGGCGAGCGGCCCGAGCGGGATCGCACTTCCTGCGCGCAATGGGCTCTTCTGCGCTCGGCCGAGGCCGCCCCGGGGCTGCCCCCGCCCTCCCGCTAAAGGCTGTGCTGGAGTCTGAAACCTAGGACGACGCCACAGACCTGAGAAGACTCATGGCTGCCCATCCCGGACCCTCGCGCCGGGCGCCGCCGCCGCGTCCGCCGGGAGCGCGCTCTGCTCGGTCCGGGCCCCACTCCTCCTCCCCCACCGCCCCGCCGAGCGAGGGCGCAGCCCGGCCTCGGAGCCGCAGCTAGGCTCAACCAGCAACTTCCCCGGGCGCCCGAGCAGGCCTCCCCGGATCTCCCCCAGCCTCAGTTTCCTCTCCTGAAATCTGGAGGAGGGAAAACGGGAGGAGCTCGGCCAGGCGCTCTGCTGCCCTCCAGCTCTGACGGGCTGCAGAGGGGCTGGGTTAGGGAAAGGATCCCTGGGGCGCCCGGTGGGCTTCCCTCCCCTCACACTTTAATAAAAGTTTACAAAAAGCACGAGCCCAGACCCCCTTCTACGAATCATCCTTCAGGACTAGAGTTCTCTAGTTAGAATTTGGCGCATACCAGCAAGACCCCCAGCGTCCCTCGGCCCCAGGCCCACCTTTTCGAGTCCCCATCACAGCGCCCATCTCCTGCACTGGGTCCCAGCATATAGCAGACACTCAATAAACACGGATAGTGCATGCCTGGGTCCTATGGCACAGAAACACGGCTTCTCCAGCCTTCCCCTGGCTGGCTGTGAGTTTCCACGCAGAAGTCCCGGATCTCCCCAGGACACCCAGCACCCAGCAGTCTTGGCCTCCTCGAGCCAGCGCAGGGTGGGAGGAGCCGTCCACTGGCAGGGTCAGAGCCAGCCAGGATGAAACCAACCCCCCCAATCCAAGTGTTCATCTACCCATCCATCCACCAATGGCTCCCCACTCATTTGGTGGCTGACGGGGATTCTACCACCAGGGAGGAGCGCAAAGGAGAGCAGCGGGCTCTCCAGGGGTTTATCTGGGGGTACACTTCCACCCCAAGTCTGGGGTCTACCTTAAAGAAAGCTACCTGCCCCCCCTGTCTCAGGGCAGTAGCTCCTTCCAGACATCGGGCCCTAGATCTACAAGAAGCCGGGCCCTCAAGCTGACAGTGCTTGTTCGGGTCTGGACGCCATTCTTAGAGGCCTCTTTCACCCAAAGGCAGGGGCCATCTCTCATCTGTCTTCGGCCTCCTCAATCACTCACAGTGAATGACCTGCCAGGGCATTTGTCTGGAATTAATAAGAATGTATTAAAATTTAATTTTAAAAAGCTAGCATCAATTATTTACATTGACTATTTCAGCTCTTCTAGAAGGCTCGTTTGGGAACTCCCCCCACCCCCTCCCCAGGGACTGGGAAAGAGGCAAGGAAGGTGGTGGGTAGCTTTGTGGCTAGGGTGGGGGTGGGGCAGGGCAAGAGACAATGGGAATGAGCCTCTGCCCTTTTCTCAGCTGTTTCAGATTCTAGCCCTTGGCTTTGATCATCCTCTGACCCAGCACCGGTGGGACACCATGGTCCCTGGCCTTTACAGTCCATCTCCACAAGCAGTCCTGCATGGAGAATCGAGATAGCTACTGGGTTGAAGATCTAGATAGCCAGAAGCCCCTGTCTTTTCCAGTGCCATCCAGAACAGCCCGACCTGGTGGAGGAGGGGCCACCAGGCATGGAATTGCAGGAACTGGGGACCCGAGGCTGATCCTCCTGGGCCACGGTGCTGTCAGAGTGCATTTCAAGTCACCTCCACTAGCCTCAGACCTGGAGAAGCGTCTACAAGGGGAAGGTGGAGGTTGGGTCCCATGGTGGCCCAGGGGACCTCTGCTTTCTGGCACTTTCACCTGAGCCTGCTTGCGGACATACCTTTCTTTCTCAGGCACCTGCCACTGTTTGTAGGGCCTGTGATGCCCCAAGTGTCCCCCCATCATGTGTCCTGGGTCCCACACTGAGCTCCCTGTGACCAGGTGAGCCACCTTCTTCCTGCCATCTGCATCTTTATTTCCTACACCATTCTCATAAAAACAAGTGTAAAATGACAGAGGTCCAGAGGCTTGCCTCCATCTGGCAACCTGCCTCTGTCATTGGGGAATGAAGGCTTGCATATCCCATGTGTCTCCTTGAGGAGGTAGGACTGGAACACTCTACCTACCTAGCAGTGATCCCATCCTTCCCCACACAGGCCATCTGGCCATCCAGTTTCCTGTCTCAGGACCTAGCACTTCTAGGATGCTATGCCCAGACTTCTGCACAGCTGATGACTTCTCTGGCTAGCCAGGCAGTTCGGGACCCTCAGCTTTGGTGACTGTGTCACAAGGTAACCTGTGGCATTTCAATGCACAGTAAGGACAGCCTGTGTGAAAGAAGATGCGGTTAACCCAGTGCAGCTGTCTGTCTCATCCTCCTCAGGCCCTTCCTGGCCCTCCCTGAAGCCCGCCTCTACCAGTTGGAAGCCTGGGCTCCTGAGTACTCTGTAAAGAGTTCAGCCCATTGAAGACATGCACAGGTCCTGCTCCACACACAGCCTAGGTACTGAAGCCATTTCAAAGGGCCAAGTCAGCCTGGGAAGAGGGTCTGCACCGAGCCCAAGTCCACCCTTATCTGTCCTTCCTTGGCCTTTTCTCTTTCACTTCCATCCTGACAGGAGTGGAGAAGAAGGTCTAAGCATATGGGGGAGGGAGATAGCCTACCCCTCACTGACTGAAATGGGGAGTCTCCTAATCAGCTATGTCATCTCAAGCAAGGCTCTCTCCCTGTCTGAGCCTCAGTGCTTCATCTAGGAGGGAGGAATGGAAAATCCCAGGTGGCCTGTGGAAGGGGCTGTCCTAAGGACTAGGCTGCAAAGGGTGCCTGCTCTAGAAAGCCAGCCTTTATAGGGCTATTTGGGGAGGACTCCTCCCAAGGGATCTCATTTTGCTCCTGGCATTCTTGCATTCATTCAACAAACATGGGTGCTGAGATCCATGTTTGTTGAATGGCAGTATCTCCCTGAGCTGGGGACACTCAGTACCCCAGGGATCTAGAAGAACTTCCTGTATCAGGCCAGGAGGGGACCAGGTAGAGTTGGAAAGGCTCTTGGACACAGACTGCTTGGAGACGGTACAGATGAGAGGGGAGGGAGGACAGGACTCTGGTCTAGAGGGTCTGAAGCTGCCTGCACAGTCTGGAGGGAGGCATTGATGGAGACATGGGAACCTGGAGTCGGGGAGCAGGGCAGATCTGGGAGTGGCAGACCAGAAGTGGTACTTATGCCCTGACATTGGTCAATGTAGCCCACTGAGGTCACAGAAGCTAGGACAGTACCTATAGGCTCTACTGTGTCCAGAAGTAGATAGCAGGGACAGGTGTCTCTAGGAGGGTGAGAAGTTACCTTTGTGCCATGGCTGGGTCATGGGAGAGTTGAGGACAGGATCTAGCATCCCTAGGCAACTCCCCACCCCGGGGCTCTGTCTGTGCTGTAGGGTCCCCATGGCAACCTCAGTTGGTGGGGGCAAGGAGAACACCCTTCCAAGGCTGCCTAGCAAGTTAGCTTGGCTTGGCGCTGGCCCAAGAAGAGGGCAAGCCATCCTTCTTAGGTACAGTAGACCCTGCTTCCTCGGGCTTTTCTGGGCTCTATGGGCTCACAGGGATCCCCCTGCAACCTTATACATTCGTCACGGAGGCCTGTGCCTGCAAACTGGCCTACCAGGCTAAATCTGGCCTGCTAGCATGTTGTATTTGGCCTGTTTGAGGTTTCTTTCTTTCGTTTTTTTTTTTTTTTTAAATGTTTGAGCCAACATTTAAAAATTGGAAGAGTTTACATTTTAAAATCCATATTTTTGGCTTCTACTGAAAAATTTGGAAGATCTAGCAACTCCGTCCCACATTCCCACATGGTAAGAGATTGGGGGCATGAGGCAGCCGCCCTGCAGAGGCACCTAGCACCCAGAGACAGACACACTTTCCAAGCCTATAGGGTGCTACTTGCTCTAGGTCACTCAATATCAAGCAAATTGTCACAATTCTACCCTATCATGTCACTGGCTCTGTGTCTCTTGATTTCTTTTTGACAATTCAATTCAAAAAAAAAAAAAAATAGAAAGAAAAGGAAAAAGAAAAAAAAAAGAGTGGCTTTGAAGTCACTCACACTAGATTATGAGTGAGCCTCCGTCCAAGTCAGTAGCAGCTGGGGTTTCCCGTGACTGTCCATACCGACTCCTCTACCTGTGGTCACTCATCCAGACAGGACAGAGGCAGGACTAAAGCCCAGCACCACATGCTAGTCATGCTAGTCATCTGCTCCCTCCCTCAAGGAGCTGCTGAGGGCAAGGCATTGGCTTTCACAGGGTTTTCAGGGTGGTGACACCCCATTATGCACCCTTGGCCTAACAGGTCCCCAAGTCTCTCAGCTACAACCCCCACCCCCACCATGTGCCAACCCCAAAGGCTGTAACATGAGCCTTAGGACAAAGCCTTGCAGAGCCCTGGGTGTCAGCAACTCCTCCAGAGTCCAATAGTCCTAAGAGGCAGGGCGTGGGGGGGGAGGGGGGGAGGGATAATGTATACAGAGCCCATAGCTGCAGACGGTGGGGGTCCCTGACTATTAGTGCCTCATGGAGGAGATGGGAACGTGATCAGGAGTCATTCACTGCTGGGAAAGCTGAGGTCCAGGAAGGCAGGAAGACCCATACAGTCACAGAGCAGGCAGCTGGCCCTGGTGGACTGTGAGGGAGGCTCTGGGGACTTCTAAGACTCAGAGAACTCTATGCCACCTTCCAGGACTGGCTCTGCTGGCAGGCCACTTGGAGGCCATGAGGATGGACTGGAGGCTCACTGCAGCTGGCTTCTGCAGTGTCCTTCCCTGCACACCGAGGAGGAATAGAGAATGAGACCGTCTACCCAGGAGCTTAGAGCAGTATGAGTGAGCATAAGCACATAGACCAGACCGCTGATTATCCTGGTAGCTACAGTACTTTGCTAATTGAGTCTGCAGAGAAGGGACCAGAACTATAGAATGAACACTGGCCTCGGTGTATTACATCTTTCGGAGCCTGTGGCGAACCAGAAAGGCTTGGTCAACTCAGCAACGCTACTATTACTGTTTACTCGGATCCCAGACCTAGTTTGTCGCTCTGAAGCCAGAACCTTCCCTTTCACCTTAGTGATTCATGCTTTGGGTGCCTATGATCTTTTATACAAATCACAAAATAATAGCATGATAAGGAGGTCAGATAGGACCTGTGGGGAACAGACTCATGCCCATGCTGGGGTATGGGGGATAGAATTGGGACTCACCCTGTTGAGGCTGGGGGAACAAA
The DNA here is from genome assembly GCA_030674055.1 of Rhabdomys pumilio. Classification (NCBI taxonomy): domain Eukaryota; kingdom Metazoa; phylum Chordata; class Mammalia; order Rodentia; family Muridae; genus Rhabdomys; species Rhabdomys pumilio. The sequence goes on along the minus strand of JANHMN010000022.1, from coordinate 20,744,455 downwards.
CTGGATCTCCCTGCTCGCTGCTGCCAAGGCCCCTGATGCCTGTGGCTTCCAAGGAACACCAGGGACTCTGAACCAGGTCCTTCTCCTCTGAAGTTGTGGCTCTGGCCTGGGCTTCCTGGGCTGGGCCGGTGCTGTGGTCACCTGGAGAGGGCTTCTGGCTCTGGCCTTGGGAGCCCCTGAAGCCCTCCAGGGTCACTGGATCCAGTACTCGCACAGTGACCTCATCCAGGAACTTGGAGAAAGGCATCCGGGCTTCCCGCTGGCGGTTCAAGCGGGCAAGGGATCCCCCAGCAACCTTGTAGCCTGAGCTAGGGGATTCTGCTGGGGAAGAAGAGTCTGAACACCTCAGTGCCCTGGCCTTACAGCGGCCTGCCTCCCAGCCTGGGTGGGATATAGTGTTCTCTGGGACTGTGCTGGGGCTCTGTTTGTGGCTGTGGATCTCCCTCGTATGGGCTTCTGCCCTGGATGGCAGGAGGGAGCTGGAACCTATCTGTCCAGAGCTGTGAGGGTCAGGGTTTTGGGCCTGGGAGCTGGTTCCAGGAAGCATCCTTTTCAGGTGGTCTAGTGTCATGCCTTCCTTCATCTGTCTCCACAGGCTGAGCGCTCATACCCTCCCGGGTCAGGCCACAATGACCAGCCAATGCCCTCCTACCCGTTGACCCAATGCCAGCACATGGTGGCTCCACCCCTAAAATTGATTGTCATTAAATGTGAGCTTTGATGCTCAGTGCCAGAGAGAGAAGGTCATGTTCTCAGCTCTGCCTGGTGGGCAGATAAGGGATGCCATGGCTGGAGTTAGGTACTGGAGACAGAAGGACAGATAACAGCTACCACTCAGTATATGCACAGGAAAAACATATGTATAGTAACAGGACCGCCAGATCACAGGTGTCTACGAACTCTTCCTAAGAGTCTGCACTCAGGGCCAGGGAGATGGCTCAGTGGGTAGAGTGCAAATACCAGGAGCTGAGTTCAGTTAGGTACCCGTATAAATGTGAGAGTGGAGAGGGGATGGGAGGAGGAGGGGTGTTGGGAGTGAGTGTGGCAAGGGGAGGATGGGGTGGGGAGGAGGGAACCAGAGAGTACTGGAAGAGACAACCCTGGGACAAGCTAGAAACCCAGGGCAATGGAACCTCCCAGGTATCTATGAGGTTGACCCTAGCTATGACTCCTAGCTATGGGGAATGTGGAGCCGGAACCAGCCATCTCCTGTAACCAGGCAAAACTTCACTGGAGGCATTGGGACAGCAACCCATCCACAAAACCTTAGGCCTACAAGATGTGCAGGAGTAAAGATGGAACAGAAAGTGATGGAATGGCCAACCCATAACTGGAGAGCCATGAGACCCATGCCATGAGAGGGAGCCCACCCCTGACACTACTAATGATATTCTAATCAACTTGCAGATAGGAACCTAGCATAACTGTCATCAGAGAGGCTTCACCCAGCAACTGATGGGAACAGATGTAGAGACCCACAAACATTAAGTGGGGCTTGGGGGATCCTATGGAAGTCAGGGAGGAAGGACTGAAGGAGCCAGAGAGGTCAAGGACATCACAAGAAAACCTATAAGATCAACTAGCCTGGGCCCGTCGGAGTCTCACTGCCAATCAGGAAGCATGCACGGGACTGACCTAGGCGCCCTGCACTTATGTACAGATGTGCATCTTGGTTTTCACGTGGGACCCCTAACAGCAGAAGCAAGGGCTGTCTCTGACTCTGTTGCCTGCCTTTGGATCCCTTTCCCTTAACTGGGCTGTCTTGTCCAGCCTCAGTAGGAGAAAAAATGCACCTAGTTTTATTGCAACTTGATATGCCAAGGCTGTTTGATATCCATGGGAGGCTACCTTTTTTCTGAGCAGAAGAGGGAGCAATGGGTGGGGGCAGGGGAGGGGAGAAGGAGCAAGTGGGAAGAGAAAGGGTAGGGGAACGCTTTGATTGATCTAGATGTAAAGTAAATAAATAACATAATAATAATAATAATTATTATTATTAATAAAAATAATGATAAGTGAGAATAGTAGAGCTCTCTGTCACTCTTGTGCTGGACAGAGAGAGGCTGTCCCAGGAGCTCTTTGACCAGTCAACCTAGCTGAACTGAGTGGAGAGCAACTCACAGGAAGTCAACTAATGTTAACCTCTCGCCTTTAGATGTGCACACACAGCAGGTACGCACATCCAACCCCCCACAAAAATAAAAAAAAAAAATAAAAAGAACCTGCATTTGCATCTGGGATGCAAGACAGCCAACTAAAAGCCCATACTTCCCAGGCTCCCTTGCAGCCAGGGAAATACAAAAACACCGGGTTAGAGAGTTCTTTAACGCCCAGGAAGCTTCCCCATGTCCCTCAGGGTCCTACTCCTCCAACCCCTTGTTTGACTCTCTGTAGTTGGAGCTGTGGCAGCCACATTGCACCATGAAGCACGCCTGTGGCAAAGGCTATATGCAAAGATAAGAGGAACAGAAAGACAAAACATGACTGGATCCTTGCTAACCACTGGGTTCTCACAGTAACCCCGCCCCTCCTACCCGTGTTGTCACCTTAACTGGAGAAAGATGGCCCTGTCCTGCTTCCACCATAGCTGCTCTAGTCTTGGTTGCTAGTGTCCATGTAGCACTGAGGTACACAGGGATGAAGTGGGTGGCAGCGGCTGACAACTCTGGAGCAGGGACTTGTAGTGATGGCTCAGGTGCAGCGACATGTGCCACGAGGCAGGAAAGCTGGACAACTGTGTCATCCCTGAGCTTCAAAGGAAACTAAAGCTGTGGCATCCCCAGGCCCTCAGCCAGCAGGCAGCCTCCACGACTACCTGTCCACACTGCACCTAGAAGCCTGCTGGGATGCTGCAGGGGAAGCCCCCAGGGCCCCAGCTTTTGGGTGCTGCTAGACACCTGTTTGAAGCCCACGAAAGTCAGCCTAATGGCTGCAGGACTCAGCATGTATCAGTATCACTGAGGGCTCAGCTGCCCAATGTAGGAAAACTGCAACTAGTGCTGTGATACCCTGACCACCTCCCCACCAACTCCACCATCACTTTCCAGGCTCCACGTGCCACCAAGTCTCACCTGTAACCCTGTGATCACCTGCCTCTCACATGTGGCAGTACCAGCTTTGTAAATCCCAGCCTAGGTGACTCGACAATGTCATACGTCCACCCAGCTTGCAGAATTCTGAAGATCCAGGGCCTCTCCTCCATTGCTCCTAGAGGAATGTGTCTGGTTCTTGGATGTGCCCCTGTGTGTCCCAGGGGCCTTTGCAACAACTATGCTTGCTCTCTACTCTCCTCCTCATCTAACTTTTGACTAGCCTTTAGAGCCCCAGTTCCGTGTAGTTTGTCCCCTGCTGTTCCCACAATTAGATCAGATATGCTTGCCACAGTCTCTTTCATACCCACTGCCTTTCTCATGACGTGGCCGCCAGCAGTTATCTGTCAGTCTCTGTGGCTCTCACTTGAACTCCAGCTCTTTGCACTGCACCTGACACATAGCACAGGCTTAACATGGCTTAGAATGGATGGATGGATGGATGGATGGATGGATGGATGGATGGATGGACAAATGGATAGATATCGGATAGGTGGATGGACAGATGGATGGATGAATGGGTGGATGGATGGGTGGGTGGATGGGTGGATGGATGGGTGGGTGGGTGAATAGATGGATGAGTGGGTGAATAGATGGGTGGATAGATGGGTGGGTGAATGGATGGATGGATAGATAGATGAATGGACAGATAGATGGATAGGTAGATGGATGATGTGTGGGTGAATAGATGGGTGGGTGGGTGGGTGGGTGGATGGGTGGGTGGGTGGGTGGATACATGGATGGGTGGATGGGTGGATAGATGGATGGGTGGATAGGTAAGAGGATGGATAGATGAGTAGATGTATGGGTGGATGGATGGATGGATGGATGGGTGGATGGATGGGTAGATGGATGGGTAAATGGGTAGGTAGATGAATGAATAGGTGGGAAGATGGATAGACTAATGAATATATAGGTGAATGAATGAGTGGATGAATGGATGGATGGATGGATGGATGGATGGATGGATGGACAAATGGGTAGATGGATGGCTGTATAAAGGAGTGAGTGGATGAATGGATGGGTAAATGGTTACATGGATAGATGAATAGGTGAATGAATCAATTGGTGGATGGATAGATAAATGGGTAGGTGGATGAATAGGTGGATGGATAGACTAATGAATAAGAAAGTGAATGAATGGTGGGTGGATGGACAGGTGGATGGATAGATGGGTAGGTGGATCCATGAGTAAGGGAATGAGTAGATAGCTGGATGAATGGGTAGGTAGGTAGATGGATAGACTAATTGATGACTAGATGAATGAATGAGTGGGTGGATGGATGATGGGTGGGTGGATGAGTGGATAGATGGGAAGGTGGATGGGTGTGTAAGGTTGTGACTGGAGGGGTGGGTGAATGGGTAGGTGGATGATGGATGGGTAGGTGGAAAGATGGATGGGTGTGTAAGGGAGTGGGTGGATTGATGAATGAATGAATGAACGGATGAATGGGTAGATGAATAAATAGAGGGGGATGTAGGAATGGATGAATGAGTCAGTGGATGGGTAGGTAGCGTGAAAGACATGCCGGTTCAGATATCGGCTAGCAAGTATCCAACTTGATGCAAGCCTTACTGTGGGCTGGAATTTGGATGAAGATGTGTGGAAGAATCTCCAGTCCCTGGAAGAACCACAGTGTCTCTGCCATGACACCCAACAGCTCTCCCTGCATTCCCAACATTCCTCCATCCCTACCTCGTTACCTGACAGAACAGAGCCCTTGGACTGGAGGATCTAAGGTTAGATGCTTTCAATGGCCCGCCAGACCTTGGGGTACCCCCTCATCTAACTGTACCTAGGCTTTCAGGGTAGGAAGGGCAGTAGGAACTGTGGTGGGCAGGGGTCCAAGCAGGTTTTGGAGTTCGCTGGCAGGGACTCTCATCTGCTTGCAACATCAGTATGTGTGGTCCCTGGAGGGCCTGGGGCCCTGGCCAGCAGGTCATTTGAGTCTATTCCTGAGTTCCAGCCATATCAGATCAGTTTCTGTTGTCATAACAACCTACTGGCTCTCAGCCCTGAGGATGCTGCTGGCCATCACAACTCATAGTCTGGGACCGCTAGCCTTTTGGTACCCTGGGTCACCATCTCAAGAGAGGATCCCTGCTCCTGAACTGAATGCCGACATTCAGAGCTCTTCAGGGCACCATTCTCCCTCTGGTGGGCTGTATGGCAGGTCTGTTCTCCCTCATGGTGGCACAGGGTACCTGGTCTCACAGGTAGAGGAGAGGAAGGAGAGGTAGATACTGCCTGCAGCTCCTGAGGCCCCACCTACAGGCAGGTGGTGAGCTCTGAGAACCCAAGTCATCTTGTTCTCAGAATTCTTCAAGCTAGGGACAGCCACTCTGTTTCCAGAGGAAAATCTGGTATGAGGTAGGGTTACTGGGAAATACACATGACCCACCACAGACCACGTACAGAGCAAGTACTCTGGAGACCACAGCTTATTTCTTACGTTCTCCAAGCACCAAATCTGCCCCATGCTCCCCTTCACAGAAGCAATTCTGAAAAGTCCCCCTGGGACATTTAGCTTCCTACTGATAGTACAGAGATCCTCTGAGACAGCCACAGCTCCTGGCTATCAGAATCCATGGCACCTCCTGCCTACTGAGTGGCTTATGTCACTCAGATTTAACCATCTCTCATTCCTCAGAAAAGAAATGAGCTCAGGCCACCCAGAGTGCCCCTTGCCCAGGAGAGAAGCCCTACCATGTGACTGACAGGCTGGATGCTCATCTTTAGATGTGGCATCATGGATGCTACATGCTTCGCTAAATTTATTTGCAGGGAGCTCATTCCTTGGTGCGGTGAGCACAGGGGCCACTGATTTAGGCTGCTTTTTATCACTACCTCCCCCCACCCCCAATCAGGAGGGCTCAGCACAAGGGTCTGATTCTCCTCCAGCTCTGCTCAGTTGTCTGTCTCTGAAGCAGAGGGATTGAGGTGCACGTGAACAGACAGTGGCACCCAGAGGGCACGGCCCGATGTTCCACCTACTCATTGTGCCAATTGCCTTCCACCCACGGGTCCTGTAGCTATTCACCCAGCCTTTCAGGCCTGCACCTGCCATCCGCTGACAGGCACTTATCCAGTCGTCATTCACAGCCTCACTCCTGAATCTGTCGGCCACCCGCTCAACCGTGTGCCATTCCTGCGACTTGTCTTCATGGGTGGATGTATGCACATCTGTGCACAGACCTGCCCTTCCACACCTAGGACTACATCATGTCATCCACTGTCACCCCTCTTCTTGGACCTCTCTGTCCAGCTGATTCTACCTGTCATCTTACAGGCATTCAAGGTCCTGCCTACTGCAGCATTCGCTCAGGAATCTAGCTATCCACACAACCATTCCCCCACTCCCACAAGAATGCGTTTTTGATCCTTCTTCCATATCCACCCATCTCGTCACCCGCATGCCACTCGACATCTACACAACCACCCCTCCATTCATCCATCCTGCCCCAAGACCAGAATTCAATCCTCTTTGCACTCAGGCCTCAACTTTTCCTTCTACCCATTGGGTCCTCTTTTTAGATCAGCTCTTCCCTCAGCTCCTGTACACTTTCTTTTCTCTCATAACCGTCAGGCTTTCCTCCCCTCCCCTCCATCCCAGCATGCACTACCAGTGGCATGACCTAGGGTCTCTCTACTTGTCTTCTTACCCCATCTCCCAACTTGGTTCAAAGCTTGTCGATCAGATACAATTTCAGCTTACTAGCTCAGCCTAGGGCTGCTACTTTCCTAAAGGAGATTCCCTTTGAAGTGCCATTCTGACCTCCGGGCTCCTTGTTGGCCTTTTCTTGACTAGCCGGGCATAGAAATACTTTCCCATTCCCTGCCCACACTGCTAGGGTCGACATCTTCACTAGACTGAGAACTCCTGAAAGCTGGTTTACCTAAGGGATAGCGTGTGTCCAAAGAAACTACACAAGGTGAACAGAGAATGCCTCAGCCCATCCACCCATCTGTCAATTCTAAGACTGATCCAGCAGGGACAGCAATGACCAGCTGTCAGTCATCAGTCACCTTCTGGGGCCTGCTCTGGGTCACTCTTCAGGCTGTGCCAGGGCCTTGGCCTCTGATACCAGGCTCTATAGAGGTCTAGGGCCTTGCATGAGGTCACAGAGCAAACCAGTGAAGAACAGAGACTGGAACCTAGGGCTTCAGACCCTGTTCAAAGTTTTCCATCAGTCACATGACTAGCTCTCACATGAGGCAGGATGGGAGGTGAGAGGGGACCCTGGAATAACTGTGGACCAACACAGTGAGCTTGCAGCTCTGAACCTCAGAGTCCTAAACTGGAAGAACTGCCCTGACCTTTGAGTAGGCATTTCTGCAAGATGCTTTTTGTGGTTCGTAGACTCATGCCTTCTCACTCCCTGCAAGCCTTGTCCCGCTAACCCAGTGCTAACTTCATCTCCCCCAGCTTAGTCTGTGGGTCTTCTGTAAGCTGTGGAGAATTCTTGTGGACTGTGTCCAAGCCCTGTTAACCAGCGTCTGTACCCCCTCCCAGCCACTCAGCATCCATTCACGTATCCATCCATTCACTCTCTGGGATGCGGCTACGGGGTGGTGTTGATGACGATATCCAGTACACAGTCAGTATTCTATAAATGGCAGTCACTGCAGACCAACCAGATGCTCAAAGCCTCTGAGAGACAGTAACTGGAAAGTCCCTGTCCCGACTGCTTCACACTGAGTTCTGCTCTTGGCCCGTGTGAGTCCCTCACCTGACCTCCAGTCTATGAGAAGCTCTTATAGCCATGGCCCCAGGCAGCCCTCCTGCCTTCCCACTTCACTTCTCAGGAGGCAGCAGTTCCAGGTTTTGTCACACAGAGCAGGCTACAGGAATGAACACATGTGAGACAGTAACTTGGGAGGGTCCTTGGTGCTGCACAGCAGCCCCTTGCCCTGCGTCTGCATCTGCCACTGCGTTTGCTTTCCAGAGCCGCCCTGATTATAGTGAGTTGTGGGAAAATTAAGGGTTTGCAGGAGGCTGCCAGGCCCTGCTGCTGCCTCCCCGCCCTGCTTGTCACAGATGCCAGGCAGAGCCGCCTCCAAAGGCCACTTGCCCTACTCGGCTGCCCAGACACAGCACAGTGGATAAGGGGCTTCCTCCTAGAGACCTTCTCATAGCCTAGACTTGTGAGTAGCAAACACCACTTACTCCTGGCCAGTGGGGGAACTGAGGCTGAGAGAACGAAAGAGACCATCCCATGGCCTCCAGGGGCCCTGGGTATTGGGACCTCAGGATGAGGGAGTCCATGAAGTTGATGTCCCACACGTGCCCAAGCCACTAGTTCGGGGACTGCACTGGTGGGGCAACCCTGGCCATCAGAGCTGCACACCTGCATGGGTCCCTTCTCTTGCACTCAGCCCCTGCTCCAGGGGACCCTCCTAACTCCCATCCTGCTCGCTCAGGAGATTCTAGGATGTTGCCCACGCAGCTCTTGCCCCAAAGGAACCTTGTTCTGATGGGGTGGGCACACACGAGGAAGGAAACGCCTCTAAACTAGGCAGGAAGCGGAAATGCTAGGGGCAGCAATTCCCAGCCAACGTGCTGGGGCTCTGTGAGCAGGTCAGCGCCTGCAGAGTGGTCCTGGCTGAGCCCCTGCCTGCCCAGCCTCAGTTTCTTCGCCTGTCAATGGGGAGGGCTGCCGGCGGCCTGCTAGGGCCGCCTGAGATGAAGGTGCCCGAGGCTTGCGCGGGCCCACGCGCGGCCCACGCTCGGGAAGCGCTCCCTGACCAGTCTCCTTCCGGTTCTGCGGCCTCTCCAGGGCCGCCCCCCGAACGGGGTGGGCTCAGCCGGGCCCCCTACACCCGCCTTCCGCAAGTCCTCAGGCCGCACGCGCAAAGCAGATGCGGAGGCCCGGCCGCCCCGCCCCGCGCGAGGGCCCCGGGCCCCGGCGCCACCCAGGGCCGCCGCGGGAGCGCGCAGGGACCGCCCCGGCGTGGTGCCCGCCGCCCAGCCCCGCCCCGCGCCCTGCCCGCCCGGCTCTCGGGTACTCACCGCCCGGCGAAGCCGGCCCGGCCGCCGGCCGCCCGTCCACATGGCCCCGGCTCTGCGCGCCCGAGCCCGCGGCCGGGGCTCCCCAGCGCCCCGCTTCCCGCAGGGAGCGCCCGCCCCCCGCCCCCGGCCCGGCTCCCCGCCAGCCCCGGCCCCGCGCAGCCGCGGCTGCTCCGGCGCTTCCCCGCGCCGCGCCGGGCAGGGCGCGCGTGGTGGGCGCGGGGCTCACAGGGCGAGGAATGGCGGCGCGCGGGGTGAATGAGTCCCGCGCGCATGAATGGCGGCGGGCATGAATGGAGGAGTGTGGGGTGCAAAGCCTTGTGTCCCGGGCCCTGCTTGGGTCAACTTGCTAGGGGGGTCTTGAGCATTTAGTAGGCACCTGCTGTGTACCGGCCAGCCCCACTCAGGTCCCCAGGGACTGACTTGGCAGTGAGGGACAGCCTTCAGGGAGCTTGCAGTTTACAGACAGGAAAGTGACTTCCAAGGGTCTAGCCCACTGCTCTGCCCTCTCCAAGTTCCTGCCAACACCTAGCCCTCATACCTGTCATGGACTCCTTAAATTGAATCAGCCCCCTGCCCACTTCCGGGCCTGACCTGTAAATCTTTATCTGGGAGCCTGGTAATAGTGGAGGGGCCCCTTCTTTCCAAGAAGTAACCAAAAAGGAATAATAACTTCAGGAGAGGCACTGTGGGCTGTAGAGCAGCTCTCTCTGTGGTCCCAGTAGCACTTGGGACTTGTCAGATCCTGGCCCTGGGTGAGGCACTCTGGCATAGTGGCGCTGATGGTCCCAACATGGCGGAGGCTAGCATAAATCCTGAGAAACCAGGGTCACCTGGGAGCATCGCTCCAGTCTGGTAGCGTCAAGCACATGGGCCAGGAAGAATCTGGGGTGAGGGAAAGAGACAGCAGAGCCTACCTTTGGCTTCTCTCAGGGTTCATGTGTGTTAATGGTTTCCAAGGCAGATAAGGGGGTACTAGCGGCGAATACAGCATGTATGTTGGCTCCGTACTATGGTAAAACATGCATGTCAAGAGTTAGCATTTTAATCACCTTTAAGTGTACAGTCCAGGGGCAGCGAGGACATCCATGCTGTCACAGGGCTGTCACCACCATCCACCTCTCGGCCTTATGTGCTGTGTACATTGCGGCTTCTCTCTCCTTTAATTAGGGGAGTAGCTGGTGCGTTCAGGCATTGTGACAGTGTGGGAAAAGGGTGCTGACAGCGAAGGGAGAGAGAGGCAATAAAAGCGAGTCTCCTGAAGGAACAGTCAGACAAAGAGGTAGAAGTTAGGGACGGCTCCTCTCCTTCCCAGGGACATTATTTTGTAACAGGTACAGAAGGGGAGGGTCAAGTGAGCCTCAGGATGCCCCTCCTACTCTAGGAGTATGGTCCACAGTTGGAACAGATACAAGAAGGCAGCTCTGGCCCATGGTGGCCAGCTTATGCTAACTTCTGACCCACTGTGTATGTGTCTTTTGCTCTGGTGATCTGGGTCCTGACAGAGGTGGGTGTACTGGCCAATATACCCCTTGGGGCTGGCCGGTACACCCCTTAAAGTCCCATTTTCCCCCCATATACAGCTCCAAAGGCCTGAAAGGAAAAACACAGAACACGGTTATAGTCTGTTATAGTCCATAGAACTGGGTTCTGTCTACATTTCCTGCCCCGGGGGTGTAGCCTTTCCTTAGCGATGGGTCCTGCTCAGATGAAGCCAGAACGTTGTTCTCCTCTGCCCTGCCTTCTCTGCTGCCAACACACAGATGGCTAGGGAGGAGGGGGAGGGGCTGGTGGCTCCTGCCTGCCATACTTAGGAAGTCTGCAGACTCCCGCCAGGCTTTCCTGGTTAGGCTTTAACCAGCCAGACTCTAGAGTTCTTTCCAAGGTCTTGTTTCACCCCTCCCCCACCAGACTTCCTCCTTCTCCTACCAGTGGGGAGGGTACCAGGAGAAAGCTGTGGGTCTTTGTCCCTGTCACATTCCATGTGAAAGGTGCTGCTGGTCCCCTTTGCAGATACTGTGACTGAAGCTTAGAGGTTTGCCCCTTCCCAGAGGCCATGAGCAAGGAGAAAGCTGATCGAGGATTTGAACGCATCATTTGTCTGGCCCAGTGTCCCCCAGCCATGTCTGACCTTCCACAGGACCCTCTACCAGGTGGAGGGAAGCCTAGGGGGGGGTGCCACCTAAGAGTACCTGAACAGTTGAGAGCCCAGGGCTTTTGCATTCAAAACCTCAGAGCATAGAAACCCAGCAGGCTTCATAAAGGAGGCTTGTCTTCAGCTGGAGTGGGAAGAACATTACCCTGTGTGGTAGAGGCCTTTGTCCTCAGTTCCTGTCCCAACCCTCATCAGCTTCCCAGATGTGGGGACTCTAGGGTTCCATAACTGCCCCCACATACCTGTGCCATCTAGGAAACAGAAGGTGGGCGGCTCCTCCAGAGGTGTCCTTGCTGGGCTTGGCCAGTCACGGAAGGGGATTCCCCCTCCCCCAGGAAGCATTTGTCTCGTGAGTCCCGTTCTTCCATGGTCCTTCCTTCTCCTTGCTGGTTACTCACTACATACCTGACACTGGTACAGGGTCGTGCCTTTTGCCACACCATGAGTCTTACAGGCAAGGTTCCTGCTGTCTACCCAAACCTACAGCAAGGAGCCTGGCTCCCACCTCAGGCACTGTAGCCACAGGCTCATGCGTCTCTTCTGTCTCCAGGTTGCCCTTCCATCTCCATCCACCCAACAGGCATGCTTGCTCTATCCTGATCAAACAAGAGGCAACATCCCAATGAGGAAAGCCCCTGGAATGGCCTCAGGTCTGTCCAGATCTCCAACTTCTGGTCCTAAGGGGATGCTTGATTTTCCCTTCCAACTTTCAATACCTTTACATACTTGTCTCCCAGCAAGACTATGGCCCCATTTGGGTGCATTGAATTCTTAATATCCCTGTATCTTCCATTCCTACCTAGGACAGCTAGTGAAGGCCAACCTGGGGGTGCTCCCAACCCCTGCCACTGGCTAGACCTCTGACCTGGGTCCTGGGAGATCATATCTAAGCTTTAGTTCTCTGTGAGTGTTCTTGGGTCACTTTTGGAATGGGCATCCACCTTTGTCTGTGTGCTTTTCCGTATACTGTTCAGAAGACACAGTGATTGGGTAAAGCCTGAGAAAGATTCACCCTGCAGGAAGAATCTACAGTCTCAGGCAGGGGTCACAGGACCAGGAGACTCCAACGGTGGACAGAGCCAGTGTGCCAGGCACGGACTCCCCACTGGGACGCAAGGTGGCAGCAGGGCCACAGCCGCTGGGACATGAGCAGACTGCCCTCATTGAAAACAGGAACTCTGAGGCGGCCACCAATTTTCCTCACTCCACTGGGCAGGAAAATTATTTCTGCCGGTTTTGTGTGTCCCAGCCAGTATGCTCGCTTGTGAGAGATCTAGCCTGTCTACCCTAGGAGACTGGGAGTTGTGCTGGGTGGGGCTGGGTGGTAGTGGGCAGGGGACAGGACGCAGGAAGAAGCCCTGACTAAGCAGGGGCAGAGTTCTTTGCCACCAGCCTCCTCTGGTGTTTGTAGTTGGCAGGGCTATTCTCGGTCCAAGTGTCTCTTTCTCTGGGCACTATACTAGTGATCCCAACCAGAGTGTTGGCCTCATTCCCAGATTTACACACCAGGAGAAGGGGCCCCAAAGGAACATCCCAGAGGGGCTATCAGGCACAAGGCTCATGGGGACTCTGGGGACATTGTGCCTGACCCACAACCCCTGGGCTTGCCTTAGCAGTGGTACTGGAATGAAGCTAAGTCATGGCTGGGATCTGAGCAGAGATCTGACTGTTTTATCCCATGCCCTCCAATAGCCACTGGTCTCAAGTGACTTAAAACAGTCAGGAGTGGCAAGGGCCAGGGGCAACTCTGGAGGTTGCCTCTGACAGGAGGGGCTGATGAAGTGTGAACTGGGGGATAGGGCATAAATAGGTGCCCCACCTGCAAGGTGTTGCACCCAGAGCTGAGGCTTAGAAGCCCAGAGTGCTGTTTGCATGAGGTCACAGGTTGGAGCAGGAAACACAAGTAAGGTGGCCTGTTTGCCCAAACTCCTACAACACAAGGATTTTCTTTTCTAAAATGGGACAGTTTTGGAAACAAACCAAACCAAAGCAAACCAAAACAAAGCAAACCAAACCAAACCAAAGCAAAGCAAAGCAAACCAAACCAAACCAAACCAAACCAAACCAAAGCAAAGCAAAGCAAAGCAAAGCAAAGCAAAGCAAAGCAAACCAAACCAAACCAAACCAAACCAAACCAAACCAAACCAAACCAAACCAAACCAAACC
>JANHMN010000022.1:20704456-20727510 GCA_030674055.1 Rhabdomys pumilio | reverse complement strand
CACACACACACACACACACACACACACACACACACACACACACACACGCGCGCGTGCGCGCGCAAGTGCGTGCTCTCTCTTTGCCTCTACCTCCCAAGCCCTGTGATTACACATTCAGCGCACCAGGCTCTCTTTCTTTTTTATCCTATGAGCCCTTTAGTGTTATAATGTTCCCTAAAATCATCGCTGTAGCTTCATTTTTATATATCACCGTTTTATTATTTCCATGTAAGAAACCATTGCTTTTAAACACATTATTTATTTTTAAATACAATATTTTATTAATTTTTTGAGAATTTCATGCAATGTATCTTAATCCTATTCACCCCCAAAGACTCCCTCTATTTCTTCCCAGATCCACACCTACCTTCCTACCCACGCGAAATTCATGCCCTATTTTTATTTTTTTTAAATTACACATTGAGTTCAATTTGTGGGGCTCCCATACTCCTGAGCCTGGGGCCATGCACAAATGCAGCCATTTTGGCATGTCCAGAAGATACTGGCTCACTCTAGTCTTCCACAACCGCTGACTCTTACAATCTCCATGCCCTCCCTGAGACTTGTGGGGGTGGGGACATGAAATAGATATTCCACTTGTGCCCGAGCAGGCCACTGACACTTGTTTTCTGTGCTTTGACCTCTTTTAAGTTTCTGAGCTCATTACACAAAGAAACTTCTCTGATGAGGTCAGAGCAGCACCTAAGGGCATACAGATACAAATTTAGAGTGCGGTTTGATACTGTGTCCATTTAGGAGACTAACAGTGGAGGCTCATCCCGGGACCTGTGAGCTCCCAACCTTGGGATCTTGACCAGATTCACAGGAGCAGACAGGAAGGCATTTGTTTACCGACATGACATTTGTACCATTATTGTACTCCATGTTTGTATCTTGGTACCCTGCTCACTAGTATAGTTCATAGGCTCACAGCCAATTAATACTGTTGATGGCCCACACTGCCACCCCCACAGTCTGCATAGCATCTTCTAGTACTCTGAAAGTTATTCATAGGGAGAGAGCTTCCGGTCAGTACCAACTTTATTTCTTCGTGTCCTGTGGTATCTTCAGCAATGGAATATTACCATTATATTCTGGTGGGCAATCAAGAGAAATGACAATGGCCTGTATTTAGTTTTTCTTGAAGGGGGGGTTGTCTTCAGAAACCTCATCCAGCACTAGGGTTTGCCTCTGGAAGGACCATTCTCCCAGGTATAGGCCAACTCCAGTTAGACCTTTTAAAGTATTAATACCTTTCTACAAATTGATCTGTCTATCTATCATCTATCTACGTATGTAGCTACTTACCTATCATCTATCTATCCTTTATAAAGCTTATAAAATAAAATATAGCCTTTTAACATCCCTAGTGTTAGGTACCTCTCCTCTCTCCCTTCCTCTCCCCTACTCTGCTTTACTCTTCCACCCCTCCCCACTTAAACCTCTCTCCCCATTGTCCTCCTGTCCCACTTCATGTCCCCTTTGTTCTTCTACCCACCCCTCCACTTAAGATCTTCTTTCTCACTTCTCCTCAAAGGTCCCTTTCTAGTTTCCTGGATCCTACAGACACTCCCCGTTAAACACACAAACCTAAAGATTCAATGCTGAGTTCTATAGGCGAGTGAGATCACGTGACATTTGTCTTTCTGGGTCTGGGTTCCCTCACTCAACGTGGTATTTTCTAGCTTCACACATTTACCTGAACATTGCATACTTTCTTTTTCCTTTTCTTTTTTTTAAACAGGTAAATAAAATATCACCATGTACGGGTACCACATTTCATTACCCACTCATCATTTGGTGGGCATACAGTGGAATTCCATGTGTCGGTTGCATCTGAACAGAGCAGCTATGGACAGGAGTGAATATGCAACTTTGCAGTAGGATGTCAGGTACCTTGGATAAGCACCCAAAAGTGACATATCTGGGTCACGTGGCTGACCTATTTCCAGTTCTTTAAGGAACTACCCCACTGATTTCCACAGGGGTGACCCCAGTTTTCATGCCCACTAACAGTGTATGGGTGATCCCTGTACCTCACATACTCAACAATGCTTATTGTCTTATATTTTCTTAATCTCGGGGTAAGATGAAATTTCAAAGTATTTTAATCTGCATCTCCCTGGTGGCTAAGAATGTTAAAAACTTTAAAAAATATTTCTTAACAATTTTCTCTTCCAATTCTTCTCTAGAACCCACATTTTAATTTTGGGTGGCTCGATTCCTTGTTTTTTACTCTGTTTGCAGCAGCTAAGACACAGAATTCCACTCTGTGTCCACCCAATGAAGAACAGATAGTGAAATGTGGTACCTGCACACGAGGAAATGGTTTTTACCTGTAAAGAAAAATGAGATTATGAAATCAAGCCAAGTCTTCTGACTTCCTTGTATACTCTAGACACCGACCTTCTGTCAGATGCATGATGGGAAGGGACTTTCCCCACCCTGCCTGTGGACACTTCAGAGGCTTAACAGCCTCCATGTAGTACAGTAGGTTTTTGGTTTCACAAAGACCCATCTGCTGCTTATTGGTCTCATTTTTGGACAACTAGAGTCCTATTCACCTAAGCCCACATCCTGAGATGTGCTCCCTAGTCTTATACAAATTTGAGAGTTTCTGATCTATGTTCACCAGGGAGATTAGCCTACGAGTCTCTTTTATTGTTAGGTCATTGTCTGGTTTTGATATCAGGGGGAGTCTTGGCTTAATAAAGAGTTGGGAAGTGTTATTTCCTTTTTAGTTTTACAGAATAATTGGGGTAGTATTGGTGTTAGTTCTCCTTCGGAAGGTCTGTTAGCATTGTACACCGCACCGCATCGGGACCTGGGGTAAATTAAGTTTTAAGATTGTAAATTGCTGCTTCAGTACCGTTTCTGTTGTACACATCTATTTAAATTATTTACTTCATCTTTTCAACTTTGCTAGGTCATGTGCATCTAGAAATCCATCCTTTTCTTTTCTATTTTTCCAGTTTAGTGGAATACAAAAATTTGAAGTAGGTCTTAATGATATTCTAAACTTCCTCAACGCCTGTTGTAAGCTCTTCCTTTTCATCTCAACGTAATTAATTTATATCTTATCTCTTTCTTTTTTTGTGGTTAACTTGACTGAGGGTTTGTCAGTTTTTTTTTTTTTAATCTCTTTAAAGAACCAAGTCTGTCTAATTGGTTGTTTTTAAAATTTCTATTTCATTAATTTTTTTTTTCTCATTGTTACCACACTTAGGATGGCTTGCTCTTATTTTTCCGAGGCCTATTGTCTGTTGTCAGGTTGTTTGTTTTGAGATCACTCTGACTCCTTAATGTAGCTACTTAGAGTTATAAGATTCTTTCTTATTCCTGCTTTTATTGTTCTCTGTTGGTTCTGATATGTCACGTTTTCACAATCACTTAATTCTAGGGACTTCAAAATTTACTTCTTGATTGCCGCAGTGACCCATCCCTCATCAAACAGTGCATTGTTTAATCTCCTTGCGTTTTTGTATTGTCTGCCTTTTCTCTTGCTCTTGATTTCTAGCTCTGTCTCAATGTGGTCAGATAGAATCCACGTTGTTGCCTATCTTTGTTGACACTAATATCTGCTGTGCTTTGCAGAAGGTGCCCTGGGCTGCTGAGAAGAACACATACTCTTTGGTGTTGATACATCAGCAGTTATTCTGATTGGCTAATCTTTGTCTGCAACTTAGCCCCTCCTCTTTGCTGCTCTCAACATAGTTTTTTGTTTGGTTAGATACATTTAGTGTTTTAATTGTTATACAACACAGGGAGTTTCTTTTCTGGTCCTCTTTGATGTTCTGTGTACCTCTTGTATGTAGATATGTTTCTATTTTCCTAAATTTTGAGATTTTTTCTTTAATTTTATTAAAAGTATGTTCTATGCCTTTTGTTTGAAACCTTTCTCCCTATGTGCTAATAATACAACAGGCTTTGCCTTTTCAGAAGGTGTAACTGTAGGTGACTAATCTGCTATAATGTCCCCTCATGTGGTGACTGACGCAAGGTCCTCCCTACAGCCCCGATGTGCTGGATTCTCCAGTGAAACACACAGACACATGCAGCCTTATATTTAATATGCCTTAATCAGCTCAATGGCTGGGCCACTCCCAAACTTCCATGCTGCTAACAACTCCCCTCTGATACTCCTAGTTATTACTAAAGTCTATATTCCATCTTTGCTACCCTAGTCCCAGGGGGGTGGCCCTGGGGCTGCTCGTCCCTGACTCTTACATGATTGGTACACTGTCCTCTGCAGCTCTCTCATCTGCATCTTCTTCCTTTTACAAGGAAATGCCAGAGATTTTGCAACTTCTCCTTATACATTAAAAAAACCCGACCTTGACTAAATGAACCAATTCCTCTATGTCGTCTTCACATCCTGATTTCTGTCTTCCACGCGATCTATTTTATTGGTGAGGCTTCCCATTAAACTTTTTTTTGGTTTCTAAATTAAAAATATTTTTGAAATTTATTTAATAAAAATACTTACGCGTATGAGTGTTTTGCCTGCTTGTATCTCTATGAATTGTTTGCATACAGTGCCCACTGAGGCCAGAAGACAGTGTTGGGTCCTCTGGCACTGAAGTTGTATGTGGTTTTGAGCTGCCCTGTGGGTGGTGGGACTGGAACCTGGGCCCTTCAAAAAAAAAAACCACGAGTCATCTTGCTATCCCCCACTACAATTGTTATTTGAAAATCGCAGTTTTCATCACTATCACCATTTTGGTTTGAGTGTCCAAATTTTCACATTGTGGATTGACTTCCTTATTTCATGAGCTACTAGTCTGCATCCAGTTGGAAAATATTGAAGTCTTCATTGAATTGTTTGTTTTTGAGACAGGGTCTCTCTATTTAGCCCTGGATAGCCTGAAACTTGCTATGTAGAGCGGGCTAGCCTCAAACTCACAGGGATTCATTCTTCTGCTTCCTGAGTGTTAGGATTAAAAGTGTGTGCTACCACGTCGTTGGATGGAAAAAAAACATTCATAATCAGTCTTTTGAAATTTGTATCTGAAATTTTATCAAAGTCATTTTGATAGGTGATCATTCGTATGATGTTGGTGATTTTGGAGAGGAAACAAGTTTTCTGGGATCTGCCCATCTGTGGTTAGATTGTCAGTTAAGATTTGTTGTCTTGTTATTTTAATTCAGGTTGCCTTTCCTCTTTCCATTTGTTTGTTTATCTCTCCAGTGTTTGTGCTTGTGTGTGCAAGGCACAACACAAATGTGGAAGTTAGAAGACAACTTGAAGAAATTAATTTTCTTCTTCTGCTGTGTGGGTTTGGGGAATCAAACTTAGTTGTTCAGGCTTGCTGAATTAGGTAGTCTGATTGCCTGTCTCAGTCACTGTTAAGAGACACCATGGCCAAGGCAACTTATAAAGGGAAACGTTCTGGGGGCTTGTTTACAATTTCAGAGGGTGAGCAATCTGTGACCATCATGGCAGAGAGCATGGCACCAAGCGGGTCAGCACAGTGCTGGAGCAGTAGTTGAAAGCTTACAGGGAGAGGGGGTTGAGGGAGGGAGGGAGAGAAGGGAGAGGAAGGAGGGAAGGGAGGGAGGGAGGGATAAGAGAGAGACTGGCCTGGGCTTTTAAAACCTCAAAGCTTACCCCCAATGTCAAACCTCCTTCAACAAGGCCACACCCCTTCATGCTTCTTAAACAGTTCCACTAACTGCAGACCAGACTTTCAAACAGACGAGCCTATGGAGTCTATTCTCACTCAAACCACTACATTGCCCGAGCCACCTCATTAGCCCCAAGAAACAATGTTCTAATCCATGGTGATTGTTTTTCCCTGTGACTTGTGGGTCACTTAGAAGTGTTTGATTTAAACAGGGCAGGAATCTGGAGGCAGGAGCTGATGCAGAAGCCATGGAGGGGTGCTTGCTCCCCATGGCTTGCTGAGCCTGCTTTCTTATAGAACCATGACCACCAGCCCAGGGATGTCATCACCTACACCGGACTGGGCCTTCCCCCATTAATCACTAATGAAGAAAATGCCCTACAGCTGGATCTTATCCAAGGCATTCTCTCAAATGAGGTTTCCTTATTTCCGATAACTCTAGTCTGTGACACGAAACTCTCTACCAGGTATCTTCTGCCGCTGGTGTCTAACTTAATTCCACTATGATCAGAGAGCATGTTTTGAAGGATGCAAGTTCTCTATAGTTTTACTGGGACTTTGATTGCCCCAGCAGACTTTATTCTGACAAATGTGTTGTGTTCTCTTAAGAGGACCGTGGCTGGGAAGAGTGTCCTGCAGTGTTTCTGTGCATGGACTGTATAACTTTACTCTGCTTCCGTAGGTTTTCGGAAATTTAATTACGATGTGACTCCTCTTCCTCGCTCCCCATTCTCCTCTCCCACATCCTTTTCTTTTTCTTCCTCTTTCTCCTCCTTATCTGATTCTTATTCTTATTTTTTGATACAGTCTCTCATTCTGTAGCCTGGAAGTGACTGAAATTCATGGTGTTGTTTTGACCTCTGAAATTACAGGTGTGGGTCACCAAGCACTTCTTTCTTTCTCTTTCTTTCTTTCCTTCCTTCCTTCCTTCCTTCCTTCCTTCCTTCCTTCCTTTTTCCTTCTATATACTATATTCACTGGGGTTCTCAGATATCTAAATTTCTGATTTGGACAATTTTGAACATTATTTTTTCCCGAAAACTGCTTTGTTTCTCCAGCTTCCTTTTCTCACTCCAGAAAATCAACTGCACTCGTATTAGACCCCCCAGTGTGTCTTACAGAGCCATGAGTCTTTCTTCATTTTGGGTTATTTTCTTCTCTCGTTGTGGACAGAGTCATGGATATGCCTTCCTGTTTGCTCAGGGTTCCTTTCATTCTTTTTATTTTCAAGACAGAGTTTTTCCGTGTAGACCAGGCCATCCTGGAACTTTCTCTGTAGACCAGGCTGGCCTCAACTCAAGAGATCCACCTGCCTCTGTCTTCCGAGCACTGGAGTTAAAGGCGCACACACCACTACCCAGATCCTTTTATATCTTTAACCTGTGGTGAGTCCTGATTAGCCACTGCCATCTCATATACTTCTTAATTATTTTACATTTATTTGTTTATTATGCATGCACACACATGTACACATATGCACATGTGCATACCTGTATCAGCTCAAGTTTGGAAGGTTAGAAGACAGCTTATTCTCTCCTTCCACCACAAAGGATGTGGGAATCGAACTCAGGTTGTGTGGCTTGGTCTCAAACATGTTGTGTTGGTTTGAATAAGAATGGCTCCCACAGACTCATAGATTTATTTGAATTCTTGGTCACCAGGGTGTGACCAAAGATTTGGAGGTGTGGCCTTATTGGGGTAGGTGTAGCCTTGTTGGGAAAGTGTGTCTCTGGGGGGTGGGCTTTGAGATTTCAAGGGTCCTAGTTAGGCCCAAAGGCTGTGTCTCATCCTGCTATAGATGTGGGTATAAGTGTAGGTGTGGGTGTGGGTGTGGGTGTGGTGTAGATGTAGATTTGGATGAAGAAGTCTCAGCTGCTTCTCCAGCACCGTGTCTGCCTGCGTGCCACCATGCTTCCTGCCATCATGATAATGGATAAAACCTCTGAAACTGTAAGCCAGCCCCAGTTAAATGCTTTCTTTTGTAAGAGATGGTTGCTGTGGTCAGTGTCTCTGAACAGCCATAGAACACTGACTGAGACTCACCTTTACCCAGTGAGTCACCGCACAGGTGCCCAGACCTGTTCTTTGTTTTAACTCTTCTCACAAGCTCCATTTGTATCTTTGAAATTCTAATCCATTTGTCCCTCTTCATTGTCACCTCTGTTTCCTCAGGATCTTGCTGTTGACTATCCGTTGGCTCCTCCTGTCATCTGGCCGCCTTCAAGACTTTCCCCTCAGGCTTACGTTTCCTTTTCTGAGGGGCCACCACTTTCTCCTTCACCTGGTTGGTGACGTTGACTGGACGCCAGGTGCTGGGATTTGACCTTGTCAGGAGCTGGACTTTTTTCTATTCCAGTTTAAATGTGTTTTGGCTTTTTTTTTTTTAAATCTAAGTCTGAATGACTTGCGAGGCACCTGGACCCTTTCTGTTCCACTTCTGTGCTTTATAAACAGGTCCCATTCACCTGAGAGCCCAGGGGGCGTTATCTGACCCCTTGCTAAGGTCATGCTTTTCTGAGAATGGTCTGTTGGGTCTTAGGAGAACTTGGGCGGTTCTGTTAATGCGTGAGGTGTGGCATGGAGGGGTGCTAGGCAGGGTATAGCTGCAAAGATGAACTGACTCCTGCCATCCCCACGTGCCTGCCAATCACTGGTGTCTGCCCTTAAGAGTCGCAACCCGGTGATCTTAAATGACTGCTCATGTGACACACTCCCTGTATTAATTACTTTTCTGTTGCTGTGACAAGAGGCTATCAACAAGAGAATTTATGGAAGAGTTCATGTTGGCTTATGGCTCCAGAGGCTTAACATCTATAATGGTGGGACGGTGTGGTGGATGCAGAAAGAAGCTGAAATAAGCTCTAACACACAGCAGAGAAAATAGGAGTAGGCAGCAGCCTTATGCTCTTAAGGCCCACCCCCCAATGATGTACTTCCGCCAGCAAGGCCACACCCCCTAAGTCTTCCCAGGTAGCACCACTAACTAGGGACCAAGTGTTCAAATGGTGGAGACTGCGGCAGCATTTCTCATTTAAATCGCCACACTGCCCTCACTTCTCATAAAAGGAACTTCAATCGCTCTTTGCAGTTTCTTCAACAAGGCCTTGACCAAGCTGACAGTGGCGGGTGCTCTGTTCATGCCAGCTGTGGTTCAACACAGGGGATGCCAGGCCCTAGGCTGCCCAAGGGGACCAGACAGGGATGTGAAATTATGTTAGCATTCAGTAGAGATTGATGCAGCCAGTAGTGCCCCTTATTCTGAAGATACATTAGCATATGCAGGTGACATCTTGGGAGCAAAATCTGGGCTAAGTTCTGCCAGGGCCACACACCCCTGTGAGGAGTGGAGAAAGGAGCATCGGAGTGTGGTGTAGACACACAGAAACTGAAACAGTCCTCTCATGGCTGGCGTGGACCCTGGGCCTTCTCCTGGTGAGAGTAACTTTTAAAGCACACATGGCTGCAGAGATCCC
Source organism: Rhabdomys pumilio (assembly GCA_030674055.1). Lineage (NCBI taxonomy): Eukaryota > Metazoa > Chordata > Mammalia > Rodentia > Muridae > Rhabdomys > Rhabdomys pumilio. Next base: position 20,718,413 of record JANHMN010000022.1, on the reverse strand, counting down.
CTTTCTGTGCAGCAGGGAGACAGCTCGTCTCTTGTATTCATCTTCCAGAGTTGCAAAAAGCTGTTGGAAGTGAACTTCTGAGAAGTTCTGGGTACACACTGCTCCAGAAGGTCACTTTAATCCCTGAGCAGAAGTGGGTAGATGGCAGGAAATGCTGGCTGGCTGGCTCTTCCCCACCCCAGGGCACACAGAGGACTTCAATATTATTAGGCATGTTGCTGGATTTTACATTTAGAAAGGGAGAGAGTGGAAACAATCAGGACAGAATGCCAGTCATTGTCCTTGCTTGGTGGCAGCACACAGCTGTACTGGCTTTGTTCCTGTACTCTTCTGAAAGGGAAGACAGCGGGCGCTGGGCTGCCTGTTGGCAGAGCGCCGAGTGTCCCCCGCTCTGATTTCAGGACATGTCCCTGGTCTGCCCTGCAGTCCTATGAGTCCTCATCCTTGCCATGCCAGCCCCTTATGCTCCTCTTGGAGGCTGCTGTTCTCAGGGAGATGAGCAGATGGGCAATCTGTGGGTGCTCAGATGACTGCAAGCACGTCTTTCACACCATGCCCAGGCCCTGTCATGTTCAGGGACTCCTGAGCAGGACTGTGGGAGGCTTCTTGAGCTAAGAGGTGGGAGCTTGAGGGCCCACCTGAGCAGATATAAATGCCCTGAAAAAAAAAAGGGAGTATTTCTTTAAAAATATTTTGGTTTATTCTTTTATGAGTTTTACACTTGCATACAATCTATTTTGACCATATCTACCTCCCACTGCCATGTCTTGCCCCTCCCAGCTATCCCTCCATATCCCTCTCCAAACTTCCTGTCCTATACAGCCCTCTGCCTTCAAATAGTTTCCCCTATATGCGTGTGGCTATGAGGTCATTTACTGGAGTAAGGGCAACCCACCAAGGACATACCCTTAAAGTAAATGAACTCCCTCCCATCTAGGCCAGAATGTTGACTAGTTTGAACATGTGCAGGTCTTGTTAGGCAGCCATAGCTGCCATGAGTTTATGAGTATAATATTCCTGCTGGAACCAGAAGACACTGTCCAACTCTGGCTCTCTCTGTCCTCTGGCTCTTTTTTCTTTTGGTGTTTGAGACAGGGTTTCTCTGTGTAGCCCTGGCTGTCCTGGAACTCACTCTGTAGACCAGGCTGGCCTCAAACTCAGAAATCCGCCTGCCTCTGCCTCCTGAGTGCTGGGATTAAAGGTATGTGCCACCACTGCCTGGCTCCTCTGGCTCTTTTTAACCTTTTTACTTCCTCTTCTGTAAAGCCCTTCTTTCCCAGCATCAGGGACAGGGGGTATGGTACAGATGTTCCACTTAGGGGCTGAGGAGCACTCCGCGTTCTCTCATTGCCTGCACCGTGACCAGTCATGGATCTCTGTACTAGTCATTATCTACTGCAAATAGAAGCTTCTCTGATGGATCCTGAGAACAGGACTATCCTATGGGCATAAGGATAATTATTTAGAAGGCAGTTTGGTTTTATGTCCATTTAACAAAATAATAAGAGTATGTATGACATCCCAAGACATGGATTCTTGGCCAGTTTACAGAACCAGGCATGAATTCCATTCTGTGGGCCTTAGATCTGTCTATGTGGTCATTATTGTAGTTCATGGGGTTCATAGCTGGGTGAGACTATGTCTCGCTTTCCTCCCCAGCAACCTGCAAAGCCCTTCATGGCACTGCGAGAGCCAGTCCGATCAGGACTAGCGTGGCTTCTTCATGTCTTGTGGTTGCCCAAGTGTGTGGTGTTGCCGGCCATGAGTTCTTACTATCAAGTTCTTGTGGGCAACTGTTTTAGTGTCCTTCTGTTGTGACTAATAAAATGACCAAAAGCAATTTAGAAGAGAGAAAGCTTTATTCCAGTTTGCCGTTTACAGTTTTACAGTCCAGAACTGAGGTAAGGCCTTGGTGAGAACTTCAGCAGGAAAACAGAGGTAGGCCTGCCTGTAACTCCACGCGGTACTACCTCTGATTAAGAAACTCACTTTACAGCCAAGGCGTGACATCAGGATCCATGGAGGAGGATGCTTGCTGGATGGCAGGCACACTTATGCTCAGCTAGCTTTCTTACAGAGCCCAGAATCACGTGCCAGGGGAAAGGTGCTGCACCGGAGAGTTGACAGCACCTACCATAAGCGATACCGGGGAACTGGATAGCTACGTGCAGAAGAATGGAGCCAGATCCTTATCCCTCACCCTGCACAAGCCTCAAATCTAAATGCACCAAGGACCTCAAGGTAAGACCTGATTCTCTGAACCTGCTAGAAGAGAAAGTAGAAATGTTGTTCATCTCATGGCACAGGTTTGGGGATTCTGAAGGGGACATCAGCAGCTCAGGGAATAAGATGAACAAGGGACAAGTGGGATTCGTGACATTAAAAAGCTGTACAGCAAGAGAAACATTGGAGTGAGGAGGCAGCCTACAGAACAGAAACCTCTTTGCCAGCTAGACATCCAACAGAATTCACAAAGAACTAAAAAAAAAAAAAAAAAAAAAAAAAAGCCCTACACAGCAAGAAGGCAAGCAACCCAATTAAAAATGAGCCACAGAACTGCACAGAGAGTTCTCAGAAGAGGAAATACAAATGGCTAAGAAATATTTATAAGAGTGTTGCAACTGAAAACCGCATTGATTTTTTTTTCATCCTGACCCAGTCAGAATGGCTAAGATCAGGAAAACAAATCATGGCAAATGTGGAATGGGTGTGGGGTCGAGAGGAAGAACCCCCCATTTCACCATTGGTGGGGGATGCAAACTGGTGTAGCCACTATGGAAATTAGTGTGGAGGTTTCTCAGAAATCTAGAAATAAAACTACTGTATGATTCAGCTGTACCACCCCTGGAAATGTATTCAAAGAATCTTATATTCTGCCACAGAGATACCTATACACCCGTATATGTTGTTACTCTGAACACAGCAATCAGAAAACGAAGGCACAGTAATGTCCGTCAACAATGGATAGTGAAAACATAGTGGATATGCACAATGAGATTTTATTCAGCTATAAAGAGAAACTAAATACATCGAGGGTGAAAATGGTCAATATGATTACTCAGAGAGAAAGTTGGAATGCTATAGTATTGATCTGCTGGGTAAGATTTACTCACTAGAGCAATAATGGTATGGAGGTTATATGGGTAACCAGTCCACTCTATGATTGGATTTAGGGTGTGCTCCACAGAAGGAAATTCATGCCTGGTACTATAAATCCAGTCAAAAGACCATAGCCCAGGAGGTCATAGGCCCCCCTGGGGAACTGTAGTCTTAGTAAGTGGACACGTCAAACTGCCTTCTAAATATTTATATCTCTACATCCATTAGTGTTTCCCTCAACCTTGGCTAGAGAAGTATCTCTCTGCACTGGTCAGCAGTAAAATCAGACACATCGCTGGTTAATGGAAATGTCTACTGAGTGCTCTAAATGGGACATTGTATCAACACCCGACCCCGAGCAAGGCTCACTCAGAGAACTGTGTGGAGGAGGGGCTGTAAGCACGGAAGGTACAGAGAATAAAATGAGGGCTGTGAAGTGTTTCCTTCCGAATATAACTTGCCCAAGGCCTACTACACAAGATCAAGGCAATGTTCTAACAGGTGGCTCTGACTACACTCTGCATGGATGGGGATGAGGGGGACGGGGTGGTGGTGGGGTGGTGCATGTTAGAGGTGCCTTGGAGGGAGGGGGATGGGGAGTATGTATGTGATCAATATACATTGTTTACTTGCTCGCCTTAGGCAACCCCTGTAAAAGGGACATTTGACCCCTAGGGGTTGAAACTCACAGGTTGAGAACCACTGATGTAGAATTACCTGTTTAAACTGGAGTACACGGTTGAATTTAGGAAAGTAGAAAGGGGTCAAGGGCTAAAGGGGGAGAAAAAGAGGGCTATTTCTTTCAGAAAACTTATTGTAATTTTACTAATATTTAGAGATCTTTCATATAATGAATTTTGATCATATTCTCTCCCACTCTTCCTCCCAGCTCTTCCTAGATCTATTCCCCATCCACAACCCCTCCTAACTTCTTGTTCTTCTTTTAAACTCATGGAGCCCAATTTGGGTTACCCTCACACTCGTGCGAAAGGGACTAGCATGTGCTTGGCTCACCAGGGCCATATCATTAAAGAAAAGACTCCATCTTCCAATAGCTATCGACTGTCCACAGTTTCTCAGTTACCTCTGGGACTCCCCCTTCGTGCTGGAATGTTGATTGTCTTGGTCTTGTGAGTTAACTGCTGTGCGTTCATGAGTTTGGTGGTCTCTGACTCTTAAAATCTTTCCACTCTGTCCTCCACGATGGTCTTTGAGCCTTGGGGGATGCAGATGTCATCTCTGTGACTGAGCACTTCACTGATACTTTTTCTCTGAACTTTGACCAGTTGTGAGTTTCTGTTACCCACCAACCACCATAAAAAAGTCTCTGATGGGTGCCGAGAGCAATACTACAGTAATCTACATGTACAGAGATACAAACTTAGAGGGCATTTCAATACTGGGTCCATTTAGCAGAATAATCGTGATAGGTTTGCCCTTGGTGCCTCTGAGCTTCCCAACCCATGGGTTTTTGATCAGATTTATAGTTCTGGTGTGTGTTTCCTTCTGTGAAATGGGCCTTAATTCAGAGGGTGTACTGTAACCCCATAACCCTTGCACCACTATTTCCTTAATAGACATATGCTGCCATGCTAATTGTTATTGGGACCGCACAGGTTCACAGTTGGGCCAGACTGCTAAGGACTTTTCTCCCATCCCCAGCAGCTTACGCCACACCTTCTGGTACAGAAGGAGGCGTTCTGCTTAGTGCTAACTTGATTTCTCAAGTTTGTCAAGATTGTGACCTTATGAAGACATAAGGTCTTCAGCATCTCACCACCAAGCTCTGGTGGGCAACCAAGTGCGATTGTATTGTTGCCGTGCGTTACGGGGCATACTTCTACAGCCCATATCCATGCGGAGCCAAGTCACACCCAGGCACATTCCCGCTCTCTTGCCCTTGCCCAGGTATCTCCTCCAAGGCTGCCTTGGCGCCGCAGAGTTGAGCTTATTGCAACAGAGAAGATTTGAGTCTCGAAGCCTGAAATACTTGTCCTCTAGCCCTTAGAATAGTGTGATGACCCCAGAACTAGCTCACCATGACCACAAGTATGCGCAACGGGGTCAGATGTAAGGGGGTTGGCACATAAGCATGGGAAGACATACCCACCCAGGCCCTCTCTCAGCTAGCACTGGGACCCTGCCATCATCTCCAAGGCAGGTCTTCCTCCATTTTATTCTCCTCCAACCCCCACAAAGTCCTGCTGGGCAACTCCTGCACCAGGCTGAGCCACTCAATCAAAGGCTCACAGAGAGGCAGGCTGCTCGAGAGGGGCAGCCTCTCCCTAGCAGCTGGTGTAGGCTGGGAAAGTGGGTCAGGCCCCGGAGGGCAGTACGGCTTTAGCTCTCCATTAGGGCCTGTTCGTTAATTCCTCCACTTAATAGTTTACTGAGCTGAGCCTTGTTGCAGTCCACTGCAAAGGGGATCAAGGACTAGGGGCAGGACAGGATGGGGTGGGGCTGCGTGTCTCAGCTTCAAAGATGCCCACAGTGTCAAGTGTGTAGAGGAGGTGTGGTCTGTGTGGAGAAGTTACCCACCCACAGCAGGATGCAGCAGGAGGTGGTGTGTGTGTATGTGTGTGTATTTGTGTATGTGTGTGTTTATGTGTGTATGTGTGTGTTTATGTGTGTATGTGTGTCTATGTGTGTGTATCTGTGTGAATATGTGTGTGTATGTGTGTGAATATGTGTGTATGTGTGTGTATCTGTGTGTATCTGTGTGAATATATGTGTGTGTATGTGTGTGAATCTGTGTGTATGTGTCTATATCTGTGTGTATATGTGTGTGTGTTTGTATGTGTGTATATCTGTGTGTATATGTGTGTGTATGTGTGTATCTGTGTGTATGTGTGTATCTGTGTGTGTGTATGTGTGTGTATCTGTGTGAATATGTGTGTGTATGTGTGTGAATATGTGTGTATGTGTGTGTATCTGTGTGAATATATGTGTGTGTATGTGTGTGTATGTGTGTTTGCGTGTGTGTATGTGTGTTTATGTGTGTGTGTGTATATGTGTATGTGTGTGTAAGTGTGTGTGTGTGTGTGAGGCAGGTAGAGGAGAGAAAAGCTCTCAATTTTGAGCAGAACCTCGTGGGCTAGTCTCAGAGGGCAAAGGTGGAGGGGAGTCATGAGCAGATGAAACAGTGTGGGAAAGCCTGGAGGTATGCTTGGGCACGGTAGGAGGGCCTCTGTGAGCCACACATGTGTGATGCTGAAGACGGTGAATTCAGTTAAACTGGCAGTGGGTGGGGTGACATGAGGACTCACTGGGGACAGTGAGCTGACCTGCTAGGGATACAGGAGGCCTGGTTACTTTGGAGAAGGGTTGGGTTCAGTGCAGCCTAGAGCATAGAAACATTAGTGTACAGCAGTGGTCCTCCACACTTTAATATGGTTCCTCAGGTTGTGTGACCCTTGACCATACAATTATTTTTGTTGCCACTTTGTGACTGTCATTTTGCTACTGTTGTGAATCATGACAAAAATATCTGCTATGTGGATGGTCTTAGGCCACCTCTGTGAAAGGGTTGTTCACCCACCCCTCCCCCAAAGGGGTCAAGACCCACAGGTTGAGAACCACTGATCTAGAGCCACAGTGTAGAATGTTAATGGAGCTGAGAATGACCAGAGACTGGGACCAGACAGCAGAGAAAAAAGGACAAGCGTCAGGGTGTCAACGACTTGGAGATCAGCTACGAGTGACAGGGGATGGGGGTGGGGGTGGGGCTGGAACTCTTGGTAGGGAGGAAGGCTGCTTGGAGTTCCCAGGAGTGGTGAGAAACACTTTCAAATCCCAGAGCCTCAAGGCTTGGCAGGAGCAGGGGTGGTGTGCCCAGTCCTCTGAAAGCCCCGATAGCACCTGTCTCCTAGCCATGAACTTGGTCTCTCCTCTCCTCTGTCTTAGAGAGACTCCTACCCCATGCCTTATTGTTCAAAGACCCCATTCCCAGGATCCCTGTAGGCTCACAGATATCACATCTGCTTGGCAAAGTGCATACTCACGTTTCCCTTGTGAATATCTTAGCCTGGTGACTACTCGTGCCTGTGTCTTAGATCCACGGACTCCTTTGCATTGCTAGAGCTCTGAACGGTAGCTCTTCCTAACTTCTCTGGGAGCTACTTCCACTCTTGTTTTTCACTTCTGATAGACCTGTGCCCCACCCCCACTCCCTACTCCCACTGTGGCTGTCCCACCTCCTATTGTGGCTGCTTCACCCACCACTGTGGTTCGGTCCACAACCTGTCATCATTCCCTGTGTCCTAGTATCTGAAATTCTTGGTGAGGCTGGGCCCATGGACCAGGGTTCCCACCCTCACCTGTGTCCAGAAGCTGACAAGGAGGTTACCAGATAGCCAGAACGGGGTGTTCTTTGGTGACCAACAGGAATCTACACAGGGACTGCATCTGTTCTGTAGGCTTCTGAACGGTAGGCAGCACCTTGGAGGACAAGCGTATATGGATAGGACAAAGGTAGAATCCTGGGGGACATCAAGGCTGGCAGTGACAATGGAGTGAGTTTTGTTAATCTGTGATTACTATCAGAATATGGAATGGCATCCCTCCAAAACCTCAGTGGCCCCTCAGGTGGACATCCTGAAGTCTTTAAGCTCTGAGTGAATGGATGTCTAAAATACTGGGTCCCATCCTGTGGGGTGGCAGGTATGGGTCACTGCTGTGTCTCCTCCTAGATGTGAGCATCCCTCCTGCATGTGGCTCTCGGTAGGAAACTACCACTTTCCCAGTTGTGAAAGTGTAGCAAGCTCCCATCACTGTTGAGAATTTGCAGGGAGATAGAATGAAAAGCCTGGCTGCCTCCATACCGGGGGGGGGGGGGGGCATCTGCAGTCTCCCTTCCTTAGCTGGACTACCAGGACAGTGTGTGCTGCCAGCTCCTCATATTGGGAAGGGTCAGCACAGAGACCCCATTCTGTCCCCCACAGTGGAGACAGGTCTCTGGTTTGGAGACACCTTTATGGTGAGTCTGTCAAGCCACTGCAGGGGGCAAAAGCAGAAGTACTAGCCCCTGAGAAGGTGGAAAGGCCCTCTGAGGTATATCTCAGGAAGGCCCTGCCTCAGTTTCTTTCAAGTCATGGAGTCACGTCTCCAAAACAAATGTCTTGGGAGTCTCTTGGGGGACGGTCTCATAGTCTCTTCCATTGTGTCCAATCTGTAACTCTCAGGGTCTGGGCTGTGCTGAGAGTGTGCTTCCATATCTGGGACTGCAGAGCCAGCTCTGCCCAATGCTTAGAGCAGACTTAGATGCGCCTTGGATGCTTGACATTGAAGTGAGGAGAGGCAACATGTGGTGGCAGAGCTTCCTCCAGCTCAGAATGGAAGGGAGGAAATGAAAGGTGTTTCTACCAGCAGGACCAAGAATTACACCCACTATCTCAGCCTGGTGTGGCTGCTGCCTGAAAGATGCTTGGTTTTCAAAGAGATGAAGGCAAACCATCCATTCAGCCTCCTTGTTTAAGACTGTGAGTCTCCAACCTTCTCTGGGCCACACTGAACAAAGAAGAGTTGGCTTGGATCACACATTACAATGCACCAACACTCACAAGAGCTAAGGAGAAGCCAGTCATGGTGGCATGGAAGCCTCCATGCCAATTAGGAGGCAGCAGCAGGTGTATCTCTGTGAGTTTGAAACCAACATGGTTTTTATACAAAGTTCCAGGACAGCCATGGCGACACAGGGAGACCTTGTCTCAGAAGCAAAAACTAGTGAGAGAAGAGTCGGGGAAAAAAAAATCTGTCTGTGTGTGTCACTCTGCTCGTCACTGCCACCACCGTCACGGGTAAATGGTAATATTCTCATATAATCACCCTCATTAAGCCGGGCATCATTAGAAAAGCCTTTTAAAACTGCCCAGTAGGTCTCACGTTTGATCACTAATGAAGAACAAGAACACGCCTAGGTAATAAAATTTCATCAATTTTTTTTTTATGTTTTAAAATATAAAAGCAAAAAGAGCGTAGCATGAAACTAGTGGGGCTTTGATATTAGTGTCTGGAATAGAGTAGGTGTAGTTTCAACGGTAAGCGAGATCTCGCTGTACTTGTCATAACAGTAGTGAGGGTTGCTGCCTAGGGGTTTGCCAAGTTTGTTTTCTAGCGCGAACAAAGAACTGAGCGACCAGAAAAGAGAAAGAAGACCAAGTGGAGAGACAAGCTGTGTCTGGAGGTTGGCTACATCACTGGCTCAGCTATTCTTTTAGCCCCTCAAGTCCTCCCTTACGCTTCTGCTTACATATTCACCCCACCCACATATTCACCTAGCAATGCCTTCTGGGAAAAAGCTCGCACACTCGGGAAGCCTGATTTCAGTTTTCCAGTCCCTCTAACTTTCTTAGACTAGACAAATATTTGGGTTCTAGTTTTACCCCATTCTTAAAAACAGTGGTCGGCAGCAGAGGTAGTACCAGAAAGCAGCGACATGAGAGACTTAACTATGTTTATTTCCAAGAAGTCAGGTCCCGCTAAAGTCCAGGAAAGAGACAAGCTCAAATTGATCTCCGGGTTGCGTCTGATTTCTTTTTCATGTGTTCCATTTGGCATTTACAGTTATAATTTCTGTCGGCTGAAAATGGAGTCGCGAACATAACAAAATACTATTTTTCCTAGAAATCTTAGAATCTGCTTTCAAATTCCCGTTTCAAACAGAAAACCAAACCTACATTTTTTTTTCTGTCCGCACAACTGTATTTAGCCAGGTTGTTGAAATGATTAAAATTACCTGTCTTAATTTGGGTTTCCATTTCTTGTTTTCATTTGGAAACATGGTGTTTTAAAACACCAGATGAGGCCAGATTTCACATTAAAGACAAAACGGCCCTGCCGTTTAAATGAGAGGTAAAAGCCACTCAGAGTGCCACAAGCCTCTTTTCAGTATCAAGTTCTGGCGCAAACTTCGTTTTTGACTTGCCATGTCACAAATATAATAAAAAAAATATTTTTCCGCATTTGGACTGCATTCAGCCATCCTTCTAAAAAAGTAAATGTCTCTGCCCCTGCCACCATCAACGCTTTTAAGGACTTCCTGCAACTGGTGATGACTTAATCTTTGGTCCTTATGAAGTCCAGTCTGGAAGGTGTGTATGATAAATGTCCGTTAGTAAGGCTCGTATATGTGTGCATTGTGTTGTGTATATACACATGTGAACACATAATTTTGTGTGTATATGTATGTTCTAATGGGAGCAGAGGCCAGAGGTTGACTTTGGGTGTTTTTCCTTGATTTCTTTCCATCTTTAATTTTTGAGACAGGGACTCTGATTGATCCTGAAAGCTCATCACCTGGCTGGCTAATGAACTTCAAGCATCTGCCTGTCTCCCTACCCCTCCCTGAGCCTCTGGCATCCAGCCGAGCACCCGAGGCTGGTACTACAGGCAGATGCCGATGCGCCATGCTCTTGTTACATGGGTTTTAAGTCAGGTCTTCACACTTGTGTGGTAGACACTTAACCAACAGAGCTATTGCTACAGCCCGTTTCTAAAGCTTTTGCACATGTATGTGTGTGTGTGTGTGTGTGCAAGCGTGCGCGTGACTTTGGAGGCAATTGCATTACTTTCTATTAATTTCTAAGCCTCTCCCCTTTATCCACCATTTCTGGTGCAGCGTCAGTGACTATACCAGATATTCTGACAATAGACACAGAGAATTGCTTTAACATATTTTTTTTTGCCATACCTGTGTTTATGCTTATGTTTCTGTCTTACATAGTCATTACTTGTGTTTTTTTTTTTCCCAAGAGTTTGTCTTAATTGAACAAAATTTGAAAATTTTTTTCTTGGTTATTTCATTTACTTACATTTCAAATGTCAGCCCCCTTCTCAGTTTCCTCTCTGCAAATCCCCTATCACACTCCACTCCCCCTGATTCTACTTGGCTGCTTCCCCACCTGTGCACACCTGCCTCACCGCCCTTGCATCCCTCTGCACTGGAGCATTGAGCCTTCACAGGACCAAGGGCCTCTCCTCCCATTGATGCCTGACAAGGCCATCCTCTGCTACATATGCAACTGGGAGTCATGGGTCCCTCCATGTGTACTCTTTGGTTGATAGTTTAGTCCCTGTGAGCTCTGGAGAGTCTGGCTGATATTGTTGATATTGTTGTTTTTCCTATGGGGTTGCAAACCCCTTCAGCTCCTTTAGTCCTTCCCCCCTAACTCCTCCATTGGGGATCCCATGCTCAGCCCGATGGTTGGCTGCAAGCATCTGCATCTGTATCAGTACGACTCTGGCCAAGCCTCTGAGGAGACAGCTATATCAGGCTCCTGTTAGCAAGCATTTTTTTGGCATCCACAATAGTCTCTGGGTTTGGTGACTTTATATAGGATGAATCCCTAGATGGGGTAGTCTCTGGATGGCCTTTCCTTCAGTCTCTATTCCACTCTTTGTCCCTGTATTTCCTTTAGACAGGAGCAATCCTGGGTTAAAATTTCGAGAAGAATGGGTGGCCCCATCTCTCAACCAGGGGCCATGCCTAACCTTTCCATATGGTCTTTACAGATTCTCTCTCCCCTTTGTTGGGTATTCAGCTAATGTCATCCCTGTTGGGTCCTGGGAGCCTCTTACCTTCCTGGGGGACTTTCTGTTGGCTACCCCCATTCCTTATTCCCCATTGCTGCACACTTCTGTTCAATTTCCTGACTCTGTACATCTCCCCTGTCTCCTCCCACGCATGGTCCTGCCCCCCTTTCACTCTCTCCCTCCTCTTTTTCTCCCAATGGCCTCCCATCCTTTACCTCTGATAATTATTTTGTTTTCCCTTCTAAGTAGGACTGAAGCACCCATACTTTGGTCTTCCTTCTTCTTGAGCTTCATATACTCTGTGAGTTGAATTGTGGGTATTCTGAGCTTTTTTCCCCCCCTAATATCCACTTATCAGTGAGTACATACCACGAGTGTTCTATTGTGACTGGGTTATCTCACTAAGGATGATATTTTCTAGTTCCATCCATTTGCCTGCAAATTTCGTGAAGTCATTGTTTTTAATAGCTGTACTGGCTGATTTTGTGTGTCAACTTGACACATGCTGGAGTTATCACAGAGAAAGGAGCCTCCATTTCGGAAATGCCTCCAGGAGATCCAGCTGTAAGGCATTTTCTCAGTTCATGATTGAGGGTGGGAGGGCCCATTGTGCGTGGTGCCATCCCAGGCTGGTAGTCCTGGGTTCTATAAGAAAGCAAGCTGAGCAAGCCAGGGGAAGCAAGCCAGTAACTAACATCCCTCCATGGCCTCTGCATCAGCTCCTGCTTCCTGACCTGCTTGAGTTCCAGTCCTGACTTTCTTTGGTGATAAACAGCAACAAGGCCATCCTCTGCTACATATGCAGCTGGAAGCCATAGGTCCCTCTATATGTACTCTTCGGCTGGTAGTTTAGTCCTTGGGAGCTCTGGGGGTGTGTGTCTGGCTGGTTGACATTGTTGTTCTTTTTATGGGGTTGCAATTCCCTTCAGCTCCTTCAGTCCTTCCCCTAAACTCCTCCATTGAAGCCCCCATGCGGAACTGTGGAAATGTAAGCTGAATAAATCTTTTCCTCCCCAACTTGCTTCTAGGTCATGATGTTTGTCCAGGAGTAGAAATTCTGACTAAGACAATAGCTGAGTAGTACTCCATTGTGTAAATGCACCACATTTTCTGTACCCATTTCTCTGTTGAGGAACACCTGGGTTGTTTCCAGCTTCTGGCTATTATAAATAAGGCTGCTATGAACATAGTGGAGTATGTGTCCTTATATGTTGGAGCATCTTTTGGGTATATGTCCAGGAGTGGTATAGCTCGGTCCTTAGGTAGTACTATGTCCAATTTTCTGAGGAACCGCCAGACTGATTTTCAGAGTGGCACCGAAGAAGCCATATCTTCAGTGACACAATGTTCATCATCAATACATCCAATAAAAATTAAAAACCGACTGCTAGGCAACATGTGCCCACTTGTGTAATCCTGGCATGACCTCTATGGGGGTAGCCAATCTCTCGGTGGCTGAGTTTGAGACCTGCTCCATAGAAGGGGATATTTACCTGGTATTATAAACCTTGTCAAAAGCTCATAGTGGGAAAGTCACAGGCCCTGGGGCAGTGGTTCTCATTCTGTGGGTTGTTACCCCTTCGGGGGGTCAAATGACTCTTTCATAGGAGTCACCTAAGATTATGGAAAACACAGTTATTTATATTATGATTCACAACAGTAGCAAAATTACAGTTCTGAAATAGCAATGAAAATAATTTTACGGTTGGGGTTACCACAACAGGAGGAATTCTTTAAAGACTTACAGCATTAAGAAGGTTGGGAACCACCGCCCTTGGGGAGAACTTAATTCTGTTGTTTAACTGTCTTCTAGATGTATAATAGTTATACCTGTAGGCAAAAACCACTCCCAATCCTTAATCAGAGAAGCTTCTCACTACCAGCCCCATGGCTTTTTAACTGACTGATCCTGTGCAGGAACAGCAGGTGCTGAGAGGTAATGGGTGTCACTGCCAGGTCGAGGAGGTAGCATTTTATACCTCTCCTCATCTGTCAGCTCTTTCATTCTCTCTACTCATTGTTCACAATGTTCCCTGAACTTTACATGGGGCTGATGGGAGACTCATCCCCGGTTAAGCACTCACAGTCACTTGGCACTTGGATCAGAGTCTCTGTATTAACTACCACCCACAGTGAAAGGAAGCTTCTTCGACCAAAGTTGGCAGGAACACAAATCTATGGGTATATATACATACATGCATGCATGAACAATACATAGATACATACATACATACATACATACATACATACACACATACTATATACATACATACATACATATGTGTGTGTGTGTGTGTGTGTGTGTGTGTGTGTGTGTGTGTGTGTGTGT
>JANHMN010000022.1:20631793-20704446 GCA_030674055.1 Rhabdomys pumilio | reverse complement strand
TGTGTGTGTGTGTGTGTGTGTGTGTGTGTGTGTGTGTGTGTGTGTGTAGGGGGGCTGGAAGATGGCTCAGCAGTTCAGATCACTGGCTACTCTTCCAGAGGGTCTAGGGTTTGAGACTTCCACCCACATGGTGGTTCACAACTGTCTGTCACTCCAGTTCCAGGGGATCCACCGCTTTTTTCCTGGTTTCCACAGGTACTGCACCTATGTGGTACACAGACATACATGTAGGTAAAACACCCATACATATAAAATAAAAAAAAAATTAAGGCAATAAGTATTCAAAAGGCAGGGTGACAGCATGGTCATTTAACATGACAACTGCAGTAGATTTCTCCTTTAGAGCCTTTGATCCCCTGACTCTGACCACGGGCTTTTTGCAGTACCAGGCATGACGCTCCTCCTGTGGACCATGCCTTATATCCAATCAGAAAGAGGTTGGCTACTCTTACAACCATCGTGACACCATTGCATCAGTGGCACATCTTGCCTGCTAAGTTGGTATTGTAGCATGCAGCGTCCAGTGCTGGCTGAGACTATCTGTGTCTCTTCTTCCTTGGCAGCTTAGGGAGCACCTTCTAGCACTAGTTAAGCTAGAGAACAGGGAGAATATTTTCTGGCCAATCATAGTTGATTTCTCTATGTCCTCCATGTAAATGAGTGGTGTTGTCAGCCCTTGAGTCTTATATCTAGATACTATGGGCAGCCAAGAGCATTGGCGTTAGGCTTTCTTTTGAGACCTTTGCCATCTTCCTGACCAATAACTTACAGACATAGCCTGTGTCTGGTACAGAGATTCTCATTCATCAATCATGTCTTCTGGCAGCAACATTGTCTACCCATGTCCACTCCTTTCAAATTATTGTGTTATTTACATAGCTTAAAAAACTAGTGGATTTTCATAAGGCTTCTTCATATGTCCCTGTCTCTAAACCCCACTCTATCTTACTTCCTGCTCCCATGCCCACTTAAGCTTTTTCTACATCCTTTATTGGGTTGAGCCCTCCTACCCCTCATTTCCATGTACCCCCCTACACACTTTGCTGTTTGAATCTTTTCACTTCCAGTATCCAACCTCTGTAACAGTTTACTATTGCTGGGATAAACACAATCTTATTTTAGGTTCTGCTGATGTGATAAAACTCAGTGACTAAAAGCAACATGGGAAGAAAAGGGCTCGTTTCATCTTACACTTCTAGGTAATAGTCTATTATGGAATAGGTCAGAGTAGGAACTTAAGGCAGGAACTGATGCAGAGGCCATGGAGGAACAGCGCTTTCTTGCTTGTTCCTCATGGTTTGCTCTGTCTGTTTTCTTATAGCACCCAGGATCACCAGCCTGGGAATGGCCCTGCCCATAGTGTGCCGGACCCTCCTATAGCAATTGCTAATCAAGAAAATGTCTCACAGGATTGTGCACAGGCTAATCTGGTAGGGGTATTTTCTCAATAGAATCCAAGTTTGTGTGAAGTTAACATAAGACTAGCCAGCCCACTGTACTTTAATTTTTCTGTTTTGATATTTTTTTCCCCCCTTAACATGTCCACCACCAATGGCCAATTTCTAATTACCTGGATTCCACATGAACTCCAAATTAAAAACAACCAGTATGCACATGAAAGAACACATGGCATTTGTCTTTTGAGTCTGGGCTGAGTGGCCTCACTATATATACCTGTACCTATACCTATACCTAACAGTTTTACCCATTTACTCTCAAAATTCACAATTTCATTTTTCTTTAAAGCTGAGTAATATTCTATTGTGTGTAGGTATCACACTTTTTTTTAGGTCCTTGACTGTGGTGATTTGAATATGCTTGGCCCACGGGAAGTAGCACTATTAGGAGGTGTGGCCTTATTGGAGGAGGTGTGGCCTTGTTAGAGAAAGTGTGTCACTGTGGAGGCAGGGTTTTGAGGTCTCATATCTATGCTCAAGTCTGCCCAGTGTGACCCAGACCCTCCTCCTGGCTGCCTTCAGATCAAGATATAGAACTCTTGGTACCTCCAGCACCAAGTCTGCCTGCAGAATGCCATGATTCCCACCGTGATAATAAGGAACCAAACCTCTGAAACAGTAAGCCAGACCCAATTAATGTTTTCCTTTATAAGAGTTGCCTTAGTTATGGTGTCTCTTCGCAGCAATGAAACCCTAAGACATTGGCCAGTTACGCGCATTTGACTTATGATGCATTTGATTTCAGTGTTGTCATGTTTACTTTTATCTGGATGTGCAGCCGTCTATGGTTGCCAGTATTGAAGTCACCCATTATCGCTGTGTTGTGGTTAATCTGGGATTTTATATCCTGTCGCATTTGTTTGTTATAAAATTGGCTACATCTGTGTTTGATGTGTAACGGTTTCGTGTTGTTGAAGCCGATTTAGTCAGATAATTAGGGTAGCTCTGCCTGCTGCTTTTCTTGGAACACCTTTACCCACCTCTGCAGTCCAAGGAAGGATTATTGTTGATGGTGAGATGTTTTCCTGGAGGCCAAAAAAATGGATTCTGTTTCCTTGCCCAGTGTGTAATCAGCCTGTGTTTTTAGCTGGAAAGCCAAGAGAGCTGATAATCAGAGTTCCTATTGAGAGTTAGTTCTTGTCATTTTGTTGGTTTTGCGGTGTTTCCTTGGTCTCTTTCCAGTAACTGTTCTCATACTGTTCATTTTTCCTTTGTGACCCCTTCAGTGTGTGTACTCTTACCTTTCGCATCATCTTCTGACCCCGACTCTCTGATTTCCATGTGATCTGCGGTACCGGTGGGTTTCCCTCTGGGTTATCCGTCTCATGGGGTTTATTTCCAGCATCATCGGCACTTGGAATCTTTTCAGCAATTCTATCTTGTTAAATTCTGTTTTCACATCTTGGATGAACTCTCTCTTTTCATTCAGCTCTTTGTTTTTGTTTTCTTGGCATTGGCATATATATATATATATATATATATATATATATATATATATATATATCTTTGAGTTGTTTGAGCACAGTTATAATTATTCTTCTGAACTATTTGTCTGGAAGTTCTTCTAGGTCATTCTCCCCGGGGGTCATTATTATAGCGTTAGTCATTAGGGATGGGGCACGCTATTGTGGCTTTCCTGGTGCTTTTGATTCTCTGCTGGGACTTGAATATCTGAAGGAGTTTGTTAGTTAAGTTGCTCTTTCTTGTTCACATAAACTTTCTTTGTTCAGTGGAGGCGAGGAAGCACAACTTAAGGAAGGAACAAAAGCAGAGAGGCTTGCCTCTGTGGGATAGATATTGAGAGATGCTGACTCTATTCCTTGTCTTCTCTACAGACTCTGCTGTTGTCTGTGCTAATAGTCACTGGCCAGGCATAAGCGCACTCCCTGCTGGGCCTCTCCCTTCTGCTCTCTGGTGTAGCTCTCCACCTCTTGTGCCCTATATTGAGTCAGCTAAGGTCAACTAGAGGTTGGGGGTGTGAGATCCCGGGGAAGTTAGGTGTGGAGTCAGGGGATCATTGGGATTGCAAGGAGCAGGGCCTATCTGGTAGTGCAGGGAAGACAGAACCTAGAAGATCTGGCTAGCCTCTTTGATTGGAAGAATTGTCCCTAGCTTGAGGCTTAGGGATGTAAAATCTGGGAGAAGCTGGCATCAGGAGCCTGAGAAATACAGGCAAGAGAGATTGTAGAGGAGGTGGGGTGAATTGAATAAGCCAGCAGCATGGGGTAGCAGGATCCTTGAGGAGTCAGGAGGGCTATGGGGGACGGTGGCATAGAGAAGGGGTGTTCTAGCAATCTCTGGGATGAGGTGCAGAGAAACAGCACAGGAAAGCA
This sequence comes from Rhabdomys pumilio, assembly GCA_030674055.1. Taxonomy (NCBI): domain Eukaryota; kingdom Metazoa; phylum Chordata; class Mammalia; order Rodentia; family Muridae; genus Rhabdomys; species Rhabdomys pumilio. The sequence continues at coordinate 20,700,656 of JANHMN010000022.1, read as the reverse complement.
TGATCCTTGAGGGGCCAGGTGTCTTGTGATGTAGGGTGGAGCAGGGTTTAACCTACTGGCACAGGAATCTAGTTAGGGACAACCTATTGGGTAGAAATGACCAAAGCTTAACATTTTAAATCACCAGTGCAATTCTCAAGATTTCTTTTGATATATTTCCCCATTTCTTCTGTTTCCTGACTACAATGTTGTGAGATAAACTATATTAGAAATTCTATCCCCTTTCAGGGCACATTCCACTCTCTGTGCTCTGCGGATGTTCCTCAGTGAACACGCTGTCTTGGAACGGTCTGAATGGTTTTGTTATTAAACCAGTTTCTGTTGAAGCCGCTTTTACAACAGACTCTGTCTGAGCTGTGACTGGAAAATCTCTTCTGTTGTGAGGACAGACTTTTCAGCTCCGCTGCTCGGTGTCTACGACAGTCCCTGGTGTGCATGAATTGGGCAGGGTGTTTTTGCATACAATGCCTTTCTGAGTTATGGTCTCTGGAAATGTGCACAAGTTCCCTACAGGTTAAGGGGAGTCCCTCACTGTTCACCTCAGCAGAAAGGTAGTCTCTGCTTTTTGTTGAAGGTCTACTACCTTCATTAATAATCTTTCTTATTCTATATTATCTTTCTTTGGCTGTGTTGTAGAACTCACTCTTAGGTTAAAAGCTAGTTGCAGGCCAGGGACTGTTTCTATTCTTATTATGAAAATTAATTGTCAGAATAATAGAAATCATGGTTTTGGGGTTCTGTTACATCTCAGCTACTGGTGTGTAAACATGAAGGGAGTAGTTGATTGAAAGGTTTGGGTAACCCAGGAGGCACAGCTGAGGTGTGGAAGTAAGGATGTGTACTATCTTCCAAATAAAGGCAAGCACCTGTTGTTTGCAATGATAGGCTAAAACATTGCTGATAATCCCCGTGTCCCATTTGTGAAGGCACAGGGGCATGCATAACTTCCAGTGGTGCCAATCTGACTGTCTGCCTCTGGAAGATAACACACTGGAAGCCGCTTGCACAAGAAGTGCTGGAGTACATCATTTAATTTCCTGTTACACTGAGCTACAATACTGTCAGCTACAAAGTTTATAAAACAGAGAGAGAGAGAGAAAAAAAAAAGAGCCAGAGAAGGGAAATGACTTTATGGAAACAGTGTTTACGGGGACACAACAGGGTAGTTGCATATATGAACTCATGACAGTTGTGGCAGGGAACACAAGACCTGATAAGATGCCACCATATAAGGGGAAGGTGGGAACCAAGTTCCTTCCTTTGCTGGGGAGCTGCTGGCATTTGATAGTTTCTGTAAGAGGGAATCAGCTTTATGTAATGCTGTGACTTCTAGTGGCTCAACCGTGCTCTGGGGGAGTCCCCACTCCCAAGTAGTCAGACAGCAAATCAATCTTGATGAGGGAAAGAAGAAGAAAACTTGAAATTGAGGGAGTTGGGGGGGGGCAGGGAGGAGGTGGGGAAGGTGCATTCTGGAGGAGTTGAGGTGGAATCATTATGGTCAAAATACATTGTATGATATTCCCCCCAAATTTATAAAAATATTATGTACAAAAGAAAAACAAGGAAAAAAAATTAGGAGTCAACACCTGTGTTTTGTAGCGTGGCCAGTGTTTTCAAGACTGTGTAACTGGGGGACACAGGTTGGAGTCCCCTGTCTAAGACAACCCCGCAATAGTGAGTCCTTTATGGGTGCTACTCAAAGAGGTTCCATCTCTGGGGTAATCTGAGAGTCTACCCATCATAGATGAAATCTTTGGAGTGGGCTATTTAAACTGCCCTTTCATGGGACAACTGGAGTTGACAAGAGTTTAGATATAAAATATCCCTCAAGGTTCATGTGTTGAAATCTCCACCCCCAGCCAGTGATACTGCTAAAAATCAATTGGGTCAACACACTAATCTACTATGGAGTTCGTAGCTAAATGGACTATTAGGAGGTAGGGCCCCATTGGAGAAAGTAGACCACTGGGATATACCGTCAAAGGTCTCTCTTGCTCTCTTCTCTCTGTCTTCTCTTCACCATGAACTGGGAGGCTCATCTGTCTCACCAAAGAGACAGATGCTGTCCTCTCTCCTGTGTGGATGTCATTTTTAGATTGGTGTGTTTAACTTGGAATGCCTGTAAAGGGTCAGGAGCTAGAGAGGGGACACTAGAGGGGACAGGAGTCTTAGAGAAGGGGACATAGTAGATCATAGGTGAAAGGAAAGTGGAGGTCAGTAGATACTGGACACAGCAGGGGTGGGAGGACTGGGAGGGAGGAGGGAGAAGACAGAAGATTAACCACAACCAAGGCTATATGAGAAAGTCACACGGAAATGTACTATTTTGTAAGTTAAAGGAAAGGTTTAATTAAAGATTATTGAACAAGTAAGTACTGGAGTAAAAAATATGAAAAATGATAGGTCAGCAGACTGTCCCAAGTAAGCAGGGATCCAGTTTTAAAGTGGTTTTGCTTTTCAGTAAAGAATACCCTGGTGGCCACTGTTGGGCTATAAACCTAACAGAACAAAAGGATTGTACCGTGACTCTCTGATGGAGACTGTTTCAGATCTTTAAGAGAAGAAATAAAAAAAGACTTCTCTTCATTTCCATTTCCTTCCTTCCTTCCTTCCTTCCTTCCTTCCTTCCTTCCTTCCTTCCTTCCTTCTTTTCCTCCTTTCCTCCCCTTCTTCTCTTCCTTCTCTTCTTTCCTTCTTCCCTTCCATTCCTGCCCCCTTCTCCCCAAGTTTTAGTTAGGGTTTTTTTTTTTTGTTAGGGTTCTATTGCTGTGACAAAACACCATGACCAAAAAGCAAGTTGGGGAGAAAAGGGTTTATTTGGCTCACACTCCCAGATCATAGTCCATCACTGGAGGAAGTCAGACAAGAACTCAAGCAAGGCTGGAACCTGGAGGCAGGAGTGGATGCAGAGGCCAGGGAGGGCCTTACTTACTGGCTTGCTTGCTCATGGCTTACTCAGCCTGCTTTCTTATAGAACCAGGACCACCTGCCCAGAGATGGTACCACCCATCATGGGCTGGGCTCTCTCTTGATGATCACTAATTGAGAAAATGTCTTACAGCTGGATCTCATGGAGGCATTTCCTCTACTGAGGCTCCTCTCTCATGACTCTAGCTTGTGTCAAGTTGACACACAAAACTAGCCAGCACACTTTCCTCCCTCCCTCCTTCCCTCCCTCCTTTCCTTTCTCCCTCCCTTCCTCTGTCCTTTTTTCCTTCCCTTTCCTTCCTTCCTTCTTTCCTTCCTTCCTTCTTTCCTTCCTTCCTTCCTTCCTTCCTTCCTTCCTATCTTTTTTTTTAAAGGAGTTTGAATAGAGATGCTCTCTGTTTTACTTGGAGCGGAGGACACTATTGTCAGAAGCCACAGGTTGCCAACTGTAGATCTCAGAGCCTTGTGGAGGAGTTGTTGGTCAGAGGCTCCTGAAACAGTCAAAGTGGTTGGGGTTGCTCTTGGTTGCCCAGCAGAACTAGATGGTAAGACCCTACTATTGAAGATACCACAGGTTTTGGTTACAAGACATAGAGAAATCCACTGAAGATGAGCTAGAAAGCCTTCTCCTTGCCAGCTGGCTTTCATAGTGCAGGGAGGTGCTACACAGGCCTCTGGTGGAAAAAAAGTCACCAATGGTCTTACACAGCTGTGGAGATGATTGTGTCTGAGTTTTGCTCTTCAGAGGAAAAGTCCTGCCTATTACTATTGACCTTAGGCCTAGGGTGATCATCAAAATTCCATCATGCATGGTGGGGGGAAGGGAATGACAATTCCTGTTTCTCTCTAAGGAGCTTCTGGAGTTAATGGTTGCTCTGGGAGGAAGAGTCACTTTCTTCAGTGGTGTAGCTGCTGGCAAGCTGCTCAGACTCCAGTAAATGATTCTCTACCTGTGGTTATGCAGACAACCTGAATTCAACTTAGCAATTCTCTAAAACACCCAAATATAATGAACAAAAGTCATGAAAATAGATAGGAGGCCTAGTGAGCAGGGTGGTCTAGCAGGAGTATAGATGGTAGTAAGGGAAGACATGTGTTTTGTACATGCATGAAAGTGTAGAGGGAAAGAGGGAGGAGGGATAGAAACAGGAGGGAGAGATAGAGGAGAGGGGAAGAGATAAGAAGGAGGGAGGAGGGAGGAGAGGTGAAGAAGGGAGGAGGGAGGAGGAAGGGAGAGATGAAGGAGGGAGGATAGAGGGAGAGATGAAGGGAGGAGGAAGGGAGAGATGAAGGAGGGAGGAGAGAGGGAGAGATGGAGGGAGGAGGGAAGGAGAGATGGAGGAGGAAGGAGGAAGGAGGAAGGAGGAAGGAGGAAGGGATGAAGGTAGGAAGTGAAGAGGGAAGGAGGGAGAGATGGAAGAGGGAGGGAGAGAAAGGGAAGAGGGAAGGAAGAAGGGAGGAGGGAGGGAGGGAGAAGAGAAGAGTGAAGAGGGAGGGAGGCAAGAGGGAGGGAAGCAGGGAAAGAAGAAAGGCGGGAAGAGCGTTGATGGTGGTGCACATTGCCTTCTAACTTCTGGCTGTGGGGCCACTAGCCCTTTGGACACTGTCACCACACTGATGGCAGTCCTTCCTCTCTCAGGCACTGTGCTACATGCCATGTCTTTTAGGAATCTCCTCATAGATCCACAGAGAGGGCCCTTTACCAGCCATAGACAACTCTTAACCCAGTAAAGTTGACAATCAAGACCAACCATCACAGGGACTGAACAGCATCAGCATAAGAACCCACGGGACAAACTTACCAGATCTGTGGAACCTTTAAGAAGACATCTTATCATCTAAACATCGTGAACTCACAAAGGCCAACTCTAGGATGTTACCCTAAACTGTTTTCTAACAACTCTTGCCAATGTCTTCCCTCCCCCCCCCGCCCCGCCCCTCCCTTCCCCGCCCCTCCCCTCCCCGCCCCTCCCTTCCCCTCCCCTCCCTTCCCCTCCCCTCCCTTCCCCTCCCCTCCCCTCCCCTCCTATCCTCTTCTCTCTTTTCTTTTCTGTCTCCCTTCCTTCCTTCCTTCCTTCCTTTCTTCCTTCCTTCTTTGGTTTTTCTGAGACAGAGTTTCTCTATGTAGCCCTGGCTGTCCTGGAACTCCTTCTGTGGACCAGGCTGGCCTCGAACTCAGAGATTTGCCTGCCTCTGCTTCACAAGTGTTAGGATTAGAAGTGTGCACCACCACCACCTTGCTAGCCAATGTTTTTAGCAACATACTTTACAGGTTTTGTATTAAAAATTTCACAGGTTTTCTATGATAGTCTCATATGCGTGAGTCATTGTTCTTATTTATTCTTTTCTACTCTTATGATCTTCTTTTGATCTGTTTGGGAAGGATTAGGAGGTGTGGCCTGCCTGGAAGCAGTGTGTCACTGGAGTGGGTGAGTCTTGGAGGTTTCAAAGCACACATCAAGTCAGACTCACCATTTTTCTATCTGCAGCGTGTAGAACAGATGTAGTAGCACCATGCCTGTCTGCCTGTCTCCATGTAGATCATCAGATGCACCAGTACCATGCTTGCCTGCCTGCTTTTGTGGGGATCAGATGTACCAGCACCATATCTGCCTGCCTGCCTGCCTGCCTGCCTGCCTGCCTGCCTGTGTACTTGTCTCCATGTGTATCAGATGTACCAGCACCCTGCCTGCCTGCCTGCCTGCCTGCCTGTGTACTTGTCTCCATGTGTATCAGATGTACCAGCACCCTGCCTGCCTGCCTGCCTGCCTGCCTGCCTGTCTCTGTGTGGATTAGATGCACCAGCACCATGCCTGTGTCCATGTTCCCATCATGATGGTCATGGACTCACCCTTCAATACACAAACCCCCAATTAAATGCTTTATTTTATAAGTTGTCATGGTTACAGTGTCACCTCACAGCACTAGAACAGTAAATAACACACACCTATATATGCCATTTTAAGATGCCATTCCACCAGTGAGGGAAGAGACGCAGTGTTTGTCCGTCTGTCTTATTTTAACATAATGATTTCCGCTTCCGTCTATTTTCCTGAAAATGTCATGATTCCACTTCTCTTTATAGCTGAATAAAATTCCTTATTCATCTACCTGTTGATGGATGTTGTGATGGTTTGTATATGCTTGGCCCAGGGAGTGGTGTGACGGTGTTGGAGTCCATGTGTTGCTGTGGGTGTGAGCTCAAGACCCTCACCCTAGATGCCTACAAGCCAGTCTTCCACTAGCAGCCTTCAGATGAAGATATAGAACTCTCAGCTCCTTCTGCACCATGCCTGCCTGGGTGCTGCCATGTTCCTGTCTTGATGATAATGGACTGAACCTCTGAACCTGTAAGCCAGCCCCAATTAAACGTCCTTAATAAGACTTGTCTTGGTCATGGTGTCTGTTCACAGCAGTAAACCCCCTAACTAAGACAGAAGTCTAGGCTGGTTCCATTTCCTGACTGTATTAACAGTGCAGCAGTAAGCATGTACACTCAAGTGACACCGTGCTACACTGATTTGCATTCCTTTGGTGTGGACTCTGGACCCAGTAGAGCTGGGTCACATGCTGAGTCTGTTGTTTCCTTTCCTTTCCATAGTGGCTGGGCATGTTTACTCTCCAGCGGGGGTGTAGCAAATACATGTTCCTCTCTCTTCACGTCCTCGATGACACTTCTCATTTGTTTTCTTGATGACAGCTATTGTGATGGGTGAGGGACTCTCAAAAGAGTTTTAATTTTCATTTCCCTGATAGCTAATTATATGGGATGCTCTTCAGGCGTGTATTGGCTATCTGTATTTTCTCTTTTAAGAAATATCTGCTCAGCTCTTCAGCTCACGTATTGATTAGACGATTTAATTTTCTGGTGTTTAATTTTTTTTCCAGTTTTAAAATACATCCTAAATGTTAATCACTCATCTGAAGTGTGGGTGGCAAAGCCTCCTCCCACTCCTTCAGCCCTCCTTCCACTCTGCTGATGGTTGCTTTCCTCTTCAGAATCTTTTAAATTTCATGTAATCCTATTTACAATCGATGCTTGGTTTTTTTTTTTTTTTTTTTTACCTGCGCCATTAGAGTCCCCTTCAGAACCTTGCTTCTTCCCAGATCCTGAAGTGTTTACCGCTAGCTCTTACACACATTCAGATCACACGCTAAGGTCTCTGCTCTCTTTTGAATGGCTCTTGTGCAGGGTGAGAGATGTGCATCCAATCCCTTCCCTTGACACATAGACATCCGGTTTCCTCACAGTGCGCTGAAAAGTTTATCTTTTCTCCTACTAGACTTTGACTTTTCTTGGAAAATAGGTGACTCTCTCTGTGTGGGCTTATTTTAGAGTCTCTCATGGACCTTGGCCCGTCAGTCTGCATTGTGCCGGTGCGATACTGGTTTTGACCCTATGGCTTGAGATGTAATTTGAGGTCAGGAGAGGTGATAGTTCCAGCCTTGTTTTCTTTCTTTTTTTTTTTTTTTCCTGATGAAGATTTCCTTGGTTACTAGGAGTCTGTCCTGTTTCTATATGAGTTTGAGGGATTTGTTCCTGGAGTAAACCTAAGAAAAGAGGCTGACAGTTGAAGACGGCATGAAGGCCCATGCTCCCATGCTTGCAAAATTAATATTGTGAAAAAATGAACATGTTACCAAAAGCAATCACTAGATTCAACACAATCCTCACTACACCCCCAGTGACGTCCACAATTCTTCTCCAGGCTTCATAGAGAGTTACCACTTGATCCAGCGGCTTCAGCTCCAGGTATGTTACCTTGCATTGGGGAGGTTGTTTAATCTGTGGTAAATTACCAAAGAAAACAGCTTGAGAGAGGAAGACTTTTCATTGCAGCATTGTGCCTTGGTCACTTGGCTTACTGTTAGTAGCCATGGTGAGGAGGAAGGTTGTCATGGACACGTGAAGTGTAGCAAAGTTGTTCAGGCCTCAGGACAGAGGGAGGGAGACACTGAGTGGCTAGGGACATGCTGTGACTTTAATTTTTTTCAAAACCTATTTTTAACGATGATTCTTAAACACTTTAACCCTCCTCCCCCCGCCCTAGGCCCCGGAGGTAGTGGAAAAGAAAAGATATGGGGGAAATGGACTTGTTTAGAATGGTTCTTTGGAGCAACTCCCGTGTGCATTGTCAGGAGATCAGCAGTTCAATTCACAGGTCAGCAGCAGCAGCTCGATCCACTCAGAAACACTTCATGGATACATCACACTTGCAGTCCAGTTCAGTGGTGTTGGGATTAACAGCAGTGGTGGCATGACCTAGCAGAGACAGCCAGGTCTCAGCTGAATCAGCATGGGACCAGGAAGGACCAGAAGGGGCCAGGAGGGACTCCAGGAGAAGTTCTTGGCTGTCCCTCTCTCAGCTAAGTGAAGATCAGGGAAGATAGGAGACTCACAAGCATTGCACAGCTAGCTCTATAAGCCAGCCAGGTTCAGCCTCTGTCACTGCTGAGTTCGATTTATACCCCCTCCCAACATCCTTTCACCTGTGTCTGCCTCAGTGAAACGTTCCTGCACGTGTCTGCTTTAGCAAAACATCTGCTTACTTCTGTCTGCTTCAGGAAAACATTCCTTCCCCTGTTTGCTCCGGCAAAACACCATCTGACACAATTGACTTTCCAAAGAACCCTTAAGTTTCCTTCTGAGCATGCTTCTCTTCAAGACGTATCCCCAGGAACCCACTTCCTCAAGCTGCCTCACACCTCCCAAACCAACACCACCAGTGTGGAGCCAGTCCACTCCACACTGGACGTGGAGTCGTACGAGACTTTTATTTTCTATCTTCAAACCATAGCACACCGTCCCCAAACTGAAACAGGATTTTGAAGAGCTGCCTAGACATCTATGTTCTAAGAAAGATCTAAGAAGTCAAGTGTGCCCTGAGGGAGGGATGAGGGAAGAAGAGGTGGTCTGTCCCCACAGTAGCATGTTCCTCGGTTTAGAGAAAAAGACGATCCATGCCACTACATGGATGAACTAGAGAACGTTATGCTGAGTGAAATTAGCCAACCATGAAAGGACACATACTGCATAGTTTTACCTATAAGTGCTTTCTAAAGGAAGGCAATCCACAGAGACAGAAAGCGGAGGGTGGTTGGGGAGGAGGGAGAAAGAGACAATTAATGTTCAGAGGCTGAAGGTGATCGCAGGATGGGTGCTGGCAACAGGTGTACTCTGTGGCTATCATTATTACCACTGAACTATGTACACTTAAAAGCAGACAAAATAGACATTTGGGGTTATATATTTTTCTCACACATTTTTTTCTAATTCTGGAAAAAAAAACTTTGGCCGATCTCCATATGGAAAGATTTGCCCAGACCCCTGGAAGCATCTGCCCTGCCCTCCCTGTCTGAGCAGGCAAAGGCCCCGTGTGCAGGCAATAGAGAGCAGAGGGGACGAAAGCCCTGTGTTGGTTTATGCATGGAATGGAGTGCCAGCTAGTGTTGGAAGTGAGGGTGGTCACGTGGGCTGCTCCCTCGTCACTCAGAGACGTCTCCAGTTGGTCGGACCATGCAGGGCACGTTGTAAAGACACTGGACTTGGAGAGGAACTGGTGATGGAGTCGACAGATTTTTAACTATGAAAATTATTCTTACATAGAGGGTGGGAGCAAGGAAGGGACAGATCACCCATGTATGAAATATATTGTGTGTGCATCAAGTTATGAGGAGGGAAGCTGGGCTATCTCTTCATTCATCCCTCTGTTTGTCTAGCCACTGAATGGGAACACTGAGAACTTCCTACCTTACTCCAGGTCTTCCAGAAATCAGAGCCAGGGTAAACATTCCCAAAAACTGACATCATGAGAGAAGGGAAGCTTGAAAGCATCATGGCCTTTGTGGTCCCCTAGCTGACTTTAAAGGTGCTGCCTGAAAGCACTGTGAGGCACCTGCTTGGCAGTGAGAGGGAGGAGCTGTTGCCAGGCTCTTGCCTGGCACCTGAGCAGATCCTAACCAGAGAACTTGCACTGCTGATGCCTCTATGACCAGTGAGAGAACCAGGGGCCCTGTGAGTCCTATGGAGGGAGTAATGGAAGCATCCAGAAGCTTGTGAATTTCAAAGCCTTTTTTCAAACATCCAGGGTGTTCTTTTTTATAACTGAGAGGAAACCCCAAGCACTTTGATCTGAAATTTGTAGAGCTCGAGATAAGAGTCAAGTCTCCCCGAGGAGGGTGGGTGTAGAGGCAGCCTCGCTTGTTGGGAGAACTCAGTCAAGTGCTAGAACGCAGAGAAGAGAGTTATTGTTCACAGGGAACTGGCTTCACAGCACTGTCAGCTTGTGCTCAGCTGGCTTGGCGGGTGTGCAAGATCTGGGGCCAATGTCCCAAGGGGTTGCTGCCCAGGTGGCATGAATGGGGCTCCATTCATAAGCAGGAGTCATTGCCTGTCACTGCTCTGGAAGATGTGTGGCTATGGAAAACCATCTGGAGGTTGAGGAGGCTCTGTTACCCGCAAGAACAGCCAACCAGGAGGCCAGGATGTCCATGCTGGCCATTTGCACTTCTGATAGAGGAAGCTGCCCCCTGTCACTCACACCCAAATGCCCTATCCCCCCAGGGGCCGTTAAGCCACACCATCCCTGGACCCATTTTTGTGGAAGGAAACTGGCAAGGCCAATGTGTTTGATCCCCTATCGTCCTCTAGGAATGGAACTGATCTAGAATGGGCAGTGACTCTGTCTGAATGCCATGTCCAAGATGGATTGTAAACACCATCTAAGCCTCAGGAGTTTCTGCCTGTGTCCTTCTGCCTTTAGGAAACTGACTGTGATGGTTTGTATATGCTTTGCACAGGCACAGGGAGTGGCACTATTAGAAGGTGTGGCCCTGTTGGAGTAGGCGTGTCACTGTGGATGTGGGCTTTAAGACTCCCATCCTAAGTCCCTAGAAGTGAGTATTCTGCTAGCAGCCTTCAGATGAAGATGTAGAACTCTCAGCTCCTCCTGCACCATGCCTGCCTGGATGTTGCCATGCTCCTGCCTTGATTATAATGGATTGAACCTCTGAACCTGTAAGCCAGCTCCAATTAAATGTTGTTTTTGTAAGAGTCGCCTTGGTCGTGGTGTCTGCTCACAGCAGTAAAACCCAAACTAAGACACTGACCCTTCCTCTAAGGCTTGGAAGTGGGAGGCAAGGCTAGGGCAGCTCAAATTGGCCAGGCAGACTTCTCCTCACAGTCACCCCCCCCCCAGCTCTAGGAGCTGAGAACACCTGCCTAAGCAGGCAGCCAGGGGCTAGCGCCACCACATGTCTGTATTGGTTACTTACAGCGGGTGCATGCATGCACTGTGGCGACATGACATGTGATGAAGGTACCTCTCCTGCTCCTTCAGATGCTTGGTAATGGTAGGTGAAAACAGAGTCGGATTTTTCAGAAAGTGAACTGATTTAGAATTCTGAGACATCCGTCCCCAAGGGTCCCCGTGAGGATGCCAATCCACTTCATTCCACAGAGAACCAGTTCCAGTAATGGAACCAGAAAAGGGAGTCAGGGGAGCGGTCTGTTCTGGGCCCCGTGGAAATTCAGCCAGGCAATCTCAGGACACTATGCTGTCAATGTTTACAGCAAGGGCTGCCAGTCAGAGCTTCACAGGACCGAGAGTAGATGCCCATTTGGGAGGAAGCTAGGACCCTGAGTTTTGCCTATTGTTTGTAACTCTTTCCGCTCACCCCACGAGGCACGTGATAAACAGGACTATTTAGGGTGTCATTAGGGACAAGCAATGAGATTGACTTGGCCCTTGCCCCAGGAAGTCAATAGTCTAGCTCAAGAGAAGAAGGCAGCAGATAGAGATGGCCTGAGCAGACCTTCTCCAAGCTTCCATGCCCTCAGGACCTCTGAACCAGATCTGGGCCAGGAGCCAGGGCACCCCGTTACACCTTCTCTGTTGTCCTGAGCACTCTGGGAAACTGGTTAGTCAGCCAGGGATGGGGAGCAAGCAGTGCTTCAGAGCTGTAGAGCCTCTGGGTTTCCAGGGCTCTTATGCTTAGGGGAGGGGTTAGATCTGGCTTTTTTGTGAGTGCTAATTTCAGTGTTTGCATTCATGTGGAACTTGGAAATTAATTAGCTCAGACATGAGCCTGGCCCGAGTGTACAGAAAGATGCCTCGTTAGCAGAGCTGCCCTTCAGCAGCGGGGAGGTTGGAACCATGAAGACACAAAGGCTGGGCTCTGGCAGCCCCCCCCCCATGTCCTCCTGTTCATGCTCGCCTCCCTGAGAGAACTGGGGGCCTCCAGTATCAGTCACCATCCTGTAGACAGACTTAGGGCTATGAGGGAGTTTCAAAGAGGGCTTGGAAGGGCTCTGGACTTTATAGAGACCATCCTTTGGCCGGCAGTCACAGAAGGCCCACGTAAGATGGCTCAGGAACAGACATTTTAAGCAGGAACTCCAAGGAGGGGGTCAAAGTTTCCAGGGAAAGGGCAGAGGGAACAGCATTCTGTCCAGATGAACAGCCTTCGTGAACGCTCTGAGACAAGAAAGAGCTTGACTGGATGCCAGAAAGGCTGAGGCCAGAAATGCAGGGGAGACAGTGCAGGGCGGAACAGTCCGCAAGCAAGCTCCAAAGCCTGCTGGTGCAAGCGGTCTTGGGTCTAAGAACTTGGGGGGCTGGAGAGATTGGGCAAGAAGATAGGCCCAAGAATCTTCCGGAAAGACCCTGTCTCCCTCCCACTCCAGGGGAATGGCTGGCTCTCTACCCTGCTGTGGCACATCTGGATGGTTGCCACCAGCATTGTAGGTAATCGCTAGAGGGACTGGGCGGGTACATTCTCTTGTGCTGAGTCTGGGACTCAGCATAATCACAGCTTTCCACATCCTCCCCCCGCCAAGACCCTGGCCTCCTCAGTTCCAACAGCTTCATGTGGCACAGTGAGTGCTCAAGAAATGGTGCAAAGTGGCCCAAAGAAGTGATAGATGTCTAGCTGATCCGCCCAGTAATGACAACACTGTTATCAATAATAACAGCCGTGAGCCAGCCAGCTTGTACTGAGTCTTTATTGTGCTCATGGACAAAGACATGCATTTAATATTTTATCATAGAAGAGTGGAGGTAGGAAGTGTAGGTTCAGAAATGCTGCCAAAGCTCACCCAACCTGCCAGCCTGTGGTGTGCATTGCTACATAATATACATGTACACATACACATATACATACATATACATCATATACACACACACACATATATATATGCATGTGTATGTGTATATGATATATATATATATATATATATATATATATATATATATATATATCCTGTTAATGTCAATCTCACTCTTACAGCCAACCACTGAACAGAGACTGGGACCCCTATGAAGAGTTAGGGGAAGAACTGAAGGAGCTGAAGGGGATTGCAACCCCATAGACAACAGTGTCCACTAACCCGGACCCCTGGGAGCTCCCAGAGACTAAGTCACTAACCAAAGAGCATACATAGGCTGGTCCGTGGCTCCCGGCCCATATGTAGAAGATGACTGCCTTGTCTGGCTTCAGTGGAAGAGAATGTGCATGCATCCTGTAGAGATTTGATGCCCCAGGAAAAGGGGATCTGTGCGTGCATGTGCGTGTGTATGTGTTCATGTGTGTGCGTGCGTGCGTGTGCATGCATGTGTGGGTGTGTTGGGTGGGTGAAGGGGTAGGAGGGTGAGCACCTTCTCAAAGACAAAGGGGAGGCGGAATGGGGTGTAGAACTCTAGGAGGGGGACCGGGAAGGAGGAGCAACATTTGGAATGAAAATAAATAAAACAATTTTAAAAAGTCCTCTTGGATCCAACTTGCATCTAGCTGTGTCTCAAGGAAGTTTCCATAGCTCCAGCCTTTTGGTCCATGGGCATGCTGCTCCTGAAGGCAGCTGATCCATCCATACAGCTGGCAGAGAGTCCTGAGTGCGCGTAAACTCAAGGCTAGCAGGGTGAAGGGAGGGGAGGAAGACGGGTTGCTGACCTACCACCTTGCACTGAGGATACCTCTAGTCCTGATCCTCCACAGCTGGACCGTCCAGCTTGTCCTTGGTCCTCTGTAAGCCTCCTGCTTCTCAAAGGTGGGTGGACCTACAAGATTTGAGGCTCCCTGAAAGGACTCTCTGAAGTTAGTTAGTTGACTAGCTAACTCCCGCCTTGCTCCTCCTCCTTCTGGAATGTGAGAATGGCAGTGAGGGCCACTTTAGGGACAGATATCCTGCCTCAGTGTTTGATGGAAGTCTTTGGCTCCCAGATTTTAAGCTGCTGCCCTGCAGTATGGCCTCCTGGTCTGCAGGTGCTACCCTATGTGGGTGACTGTGATCTTATCTCTGAGCTACCTCTAAATAAAGCTCCAGCTAGTTGCTGTACCTAATGTAGCCTGTTGTCCACCATACTAGAGTCTACACTCCTAGGGTTGTGCTAAGACCATTGTAGTAAAGTCGCAAGGAAGGGACTCTTATTCTTTTTTTTACCCTGTGTGCTTGCTACCTTGAGGGTGACAGCAAGTCTGTCACTTGTCATCATGGAGGTGGTCCCTCCCCAGCATAGGAATACCAAAAGTATCATCTCTAGTGTCTCTATGTTCCTGGTCTTACTCTCTTCCTTGCTGGTCTTGCATCCAAGGCTAAGCAGCACGGGCTTCTGTTTGGAGAGGTACATATAGACTACATTTTTTGTCTCTATGCAAAGAGGAAAAAGTCAAACTGGGAAGACTCACTGTTTGGCCAACTGAGCTAATCACCACCTACTTTCTGAGCTGGGTAGCCATGCTGCTAGGAGGTTGATCAGTGCTGGGGGCGGGGGGAGGTGAGGAGTTCTGGAGCTGTGCAGTGTGTGACTGATGGAGGGGTGGCTGGGGGCTGCCTGGGGCTGCCTGGGGCTGGGTCTCTGATGTTTGCCGCCAATCCTGTGGGGGGAATGGTCAATAGCAGGTCTGGATTATTGCTTTTTGCCAAAAGCCGTCTTAAAAATTCAGAAGAACAGATGCTTTCAGGTTGGGCAGTTCAGATCAGGGGAGATTTTCCACCCTTTAGGAGGGGTTTCATCAGCACACACGGAGTCGATGTACATAAGTTCTTGATCTGTTGTCTTTGGGGGTAGATCTAAGGGGTTGTAATTTCTCTGTGTGTAGATACGTGCACCAACGTGTGTGCACAGAGGTCAGGGAAGGTTATTGGGTGTCCTGCTTTATCATTCTGCACTTTATTCCTTTGAGACAAGGTCCCTCACTGAATTTGGAACTAGGCTGGCTGCCAACAAGGCTGAGAAGCCCTGTCCCCTACTAGGGCAGGAGTTACAGGTACACGAGCAGTCCCAGCTTTTTCCATGGGTGCTTGGGTTCTGAACACAAGTCCCCATGCTTGCTCAGCAAACATTTTACTCACGGAGCCATCTCGCCATCCCAGCCATACAACTTAACTGTGGAAGACACAAGAACAAGCCCTGGCAGTGGGGAACAGGGGCTGGACAAGGGCCAGCAAAGGGTGAATGTGGAGGCTGGTCAGGAAGAACGGTGTCTGGCCAATAAAGAAGTGGGGATGTGTCTAGTTGGTATGGGAGTATGGGAGCTAGCCAAGGGGTGTAGCCGAAGGGTATGGCCAAGAAGAAGGGGACTGGCAAAGGGGGTTGGGATTAGGGTTGAACTTTACATGCACAAGGATTCTTTCCTTTAATTGAAAATAAATTTTATTTTCATACTGTATATTTTGATTATGGTTTCTCTTCTCCCAACTCCTCCCAGACCCTCCTCACCTCCCCACCTACCAAACCCCTTGCCTTTCTTCTCTCTCTCTCTCTCTCTCTCTTTAGAAAACAAACTGGTATGGAAATACCATTGAATTCATTTTGTGTTTGCCATCTATTGCTGAGTAAGGGACACACCCTTAAGTGTGGTTTACATAACCAGTGAGATTCCATTGGAGAGAAGTGATTTTTCTTTGCAAGTGGATGCCAATTGGAGATAGCTTTTGGGTTAGAGATGGGGGCTTGTGTCCACCTTCCCCTCACAGCTAAGGCCCTGTCTGGCCTGACCCTGTGCAGGCATGATACATGCTGCCATAGTCTCTGTGAACATAGTTTATATTGTTTCAATCCTGCTGTATCTGGAAGATCCTGTTTCCTTCGTGTCCTCCATTCCTTTTGACTCTTAACCATCTTTCTGCCGTTTTTTTTCTTTCCAAGACAAGTTTTCACTACATCTCTGCGTAGCTCTGGTTGTCCTGGAACTCACTACATAGATCAGGCTGGCCTCAAACTCACAGAGATCCTTCTGTCTCTGCCTCGATGCTAGAATTAAAGGTGTGTGCCACTTCACCCATCTTAGGCTCTTAGAATCTTTCTGCCTTCTCTTCTGCATAGCTCCCTGAAGCCCTGAGGGGAATAGTATAGGTGAAGATATTCTGTTTAGGATAGACTGTTACAAAGTCTCTCATCCTCTGAATATGGTCCAGTTATGGCTCTCTGTGTTCTCATCTACTCCAAGAGGAAGCATCTTTGATGATGGCTGAGCAAGACACTGATCTATGAGTATAACAGGATATCATTAAGAGTCATTTAATTGTTAAGTTTCTCAAACAGAACAGTAGTATTTTGTTTCCCATGCATCCATGGTTTATCTAGACTCAGTTTCTTGACCACCTGAGCAGTCTTGAGCATGGGTTCAATCCCCTGGAGTGGACTTAAAATCTAGTCAGCCAATGACTGGTTACTTCCACATTTTTTTTGGTGTCACCATTGATTACAGCAGTGTATCTTGCAGGTAGGGACACAGTTGGAGAGCACAGGGTTTATAGCTGGGCTGGTGGCTATCTTTCTCCTCTGGTAGCAAGAGGAATACCTCCCGGGCCCATAAACACTAGTTACAGGGGTGAAGGCTCTACTTAGGTGCCAATTGGACTTCTCTGTGTTCAGTGAGATATGTGTTGTCTTCAGGCCTTAGCATCAGTTTGCAGACAGGAAACAATATCCTTGAACTGTCCATTCTAGTAGGTTTCCATATGGAGGTGTCTGCTATTGTAGATTTCCATATAGAAGTATCTTCTGTAGAAGTTTTCCTTGTGGAAGGGTCTGCCGTCATAGGTTTCCATATGGTAGTGTCTGCCATCTTAGGTTTCAGTATAGAAGTGTTTGCTGTAGTCGGTTTTCATATGGTAGTGTCTGCCATCTTAGGTTTCAGTAGAGAAGTGTTTGCTGTAGTCGGTTTTCATATGGAAGTGTCAACTTTTTCATGTGGAAGTGGTTGATGTAGTTCATTTCTGTATGGAAGTGGCTACTGTCATAAGTTTCCTTATGGAAGTTTGTGCTGTAGTAAATTTCCTTATGGAACGGTCTACTGCAGTAGATTTCCCTATAGAAGTGTCTAGGGGAGGTATCCATAGGGAAGTGTCTATGCTCATAGGTTTAAATATTGAAGTGTCTACTGCGGTGAATTTTTGTATGAAAGTATCGACTGCAGTAAGTTTCCATATGGAAGTGCCTGCGGTACAAGTTTTGCTTGTGGAAGTGTCTGCTCTGGTAGGTTTCTGAATGAAAGTATCCACCTGTCTGTGTGGGAATATCTGCTATTGTAGGTTTCTGAATGGAAATGTATAGTCTAGTAGGTTTCTGCACAGAAGTGTCTGCTGCCATAGGTTTCCTTACGGAAATGTCTACTGTAATAAATCTCTGTTTGTAAGTGTCTACTCTGTCAGGTTTCCATATGGTAATGTCTACTATCATAGATTTCTGTATAAAATAGTCTACTGTGGTAGGTTTCCTTATGGAAGGGTCTGCCATCCTAGGTTTCTGTACGGCAGTGTCTGCCGTCTTAGGTTTCAGTATAGAAGTGTTTACTATAGCTTTCATATGGAAGTGTCTGCTGTCATAGGTTTTCTTATGGAAGTGTCAAATTTTCCCTATGTGTCTGATATAGTAGCTTTCTGATGGAAGTGTCTGCTGTCTTAGGTTTCCATATGGATGTGTCTGCTGTCTTTGGTTTCCATATGGAACTGTCTGCTGTCATAGGTTTCTGTATGGAAATGTCTACTCTAGTAGGTTTCAGAATGGAAGTGTCTACTTTTCCATATGGAAGTGTCTACTCTTGTAGGTGTCAGGATGGAATTGTGTACTGTAGTACACTTATGGAAGTGTCTAAGGTAGTATGTTTTCATACGGAAGTCTCTGGTATGATAGGTTTTCATATGGAAGTATTTGGTTTTGTTTGTTTCCTTATGGAAGTGTCTAGTGTTGTAGGTTTTTTTTGTTTGTTTGTTTTTTTGTTTTTTTTTTTTGTTTTTATGGAAGTGTCTGCTGTGGTCAGTTTCTTTATGGATGTGTCTGCAATCATTGGTTTCCATATGGTAGTGTCTACTGTCATAAGTTTTCCTATATAGAAACTTACTACACTAGATATTTCCATACAGAACGGTAGACATTTTCTTTCGGAAACCTACCACAGTAGACGCTTCCATACAGAAACCTACGACAGTACACACTTCCATACAGAAACCCAGTACACCAATCATATCCATACGAAAAAGTAGACACTTCTGTACGGATGTGTCTGCTACTACAGTAGACACTTTCATATGCCTCAGCTTACTACCGACTGTAGTCAAGTTATAATTTTGTCTATTTTTTTCTTGTTTTGCAATCCTCTCTCCCTTCACGAAAACCCCGTTGACTGACTGAACTAGTTTGGTCAGGTGGTGCCTTAACATTGGAGCTCAAATAAGGGGGATATAGTGAAGGACACTGCCGAGAGAGGAGCGCTCAAAACGGAAAATGAAAGTTAAAGGAAAATAAAGTACACTTGGAGTAAACCTTCTAAGAATGGGGCAAAGTAATGGTAGAATGCTTTTTGTGTATGTGTTTAGAGTTAAGTTAAAATTTAGAGCAGCAAAGACAGCTTTCACAGATGCTTTTAGTCTTTGGATCCTGATTAGAGATAGTTTACATGAGAGAAAGAGAGAGAATGCATTTCAGGAAAGCAGTTGTCCCCTCTGTCTGGGATGCTTTGGCGAAAGAGAAGGAACATAAACATAGGCTGTTCAGGGCTTTCCTAGGGACAGGAGGAGATTCTGCTTCCTCTTTGGCTTCCACTGGAGGATTGTTTAGTTCTGGTTCTGGGTCCCTTAGGTAGGATATCTGGGTCCCTTTGTGACATCTAGTTTTCTTACCTCTGTGTGTATTGTCTGTCCTTGGTACGCCATTCTGTCCGTGTCTGTCAGTTTATGTCTGTGTTTTTGTTTTGTTGCTTGCCTGTTGCTCTGTGTTTCATGTTCAAAAGAAAAAAAATGGTTTAAACTTTATCTGCTGGCTGTCTGCCCCTTGATTTTGTTTTAACTCAATTAAAAAAATGTGGTCTCATTTGACACAACAAAAACTGTTAAGTTGCCCTGCACCTGTAGCTAGGAGTCTAGCACAGTTGGAGAAGCCCTGCCAGAGGCTGTCTGCACAATCTTCTCTTAAAGGGGCCAGGAGCTTCTTGGCTTCTATGATAAAGAAGCTAATGGTTGTTTCTCCTAGAAAAATTTTGTGATTGTGATTATTGGGTTCAGCAGGTGACAAGGGGCACCTCCCTTGAAATTACAGGTACAAAAAGTAGGAAAATTTTGTCTAGTCTAAATAAGTAAATGTGTGGCCACTTCATGTTTGTTTAAATGTATAAATATGTTCTGCATGTCTTGGTTATAGATTATTGGCTTAAAATTAAATTTTAATTATGATTAAAAATTTGTAACATTTGTAACAAAAAGTTGGCTTAAAATGGGTAACTTAGGGTTGGAGTAATTCTAGACAACAACACATGGTATGAGCCAACCCAGGGAAACAAGTCTTTAAAGATACCTCTAAATTAGGATAATTCTTGTCCTAGAAACCAGACTTAGATAGGATTTAAAACAATGTTTCTTTAATGAGATATTAAAAGCTGCACCATCATGCATTTATGTATAAGAATAGCAGCCAAATTTTGTAACATGAAAGTAATGCTCTTGGTATTGATTTTAGAGAGAATCAAAGACTTGTACCTAATCAATTATGACAAATGAATGTTATCCATATTTCTGATTTTGGAAAAGTAAACAATGTACATGTGACTATTGATACCTTCTCAGGCTTTCTTTTTGCAACTGCTTTAACAGGAGAAGCAACTAAAAATGTAATTACTTATTGCCTATGTTGCTTTTCTATGCTGGGTATTCCAAATCAAATTAAAACAGGTAATGGAACTGGCTATTGCAGTCAAGCATTTGAGACTTTTTGTCAATAATTTAATATTACCCATATTACTGGGATTTCTTATAATCCTCAAGGACAAGGTATTGTGGAATGGGCCCATGGAACTCTAAAACAATATCTTCATAAAATGAAAAAGAAGAAATTTTGACCCCCTGTACACCCCATATTTATTTAAATCTTTAAAAATTTGGATGCATAGGAACTCTCTGTTGAGTGTCTATGGCACTATACAACTCGAAATACTTATGCCTAGGTGAGATGGAAGGATCCACTTATTGGCATATGGCATGATCCTGATCAAGTATTAATATGGGAAAGAGGGCATGTTTGTGGTTTTTTTTCTTCAGGATGCTGAAGAAGCATGGTAGCTGCCAGAGTGGTTGGTGAGATGCTGATGCTGAGACAAAGAATGATGCTGATTGTGAATTTGCTGAGTGCCCGACAATGGTGACAGGAAAGCTGTCCTGGGCCTATATTCCTGACCTACCACTGATACATCCATCAGTGTGGTTCAGATTGGAGATTCTCATGCTTGGATCTCCCTGGACAGAGGAGCCAACTATAATAAGACCATGACTTTCAATGGAATTGATGATGGGATTTCTGTTTGCTTTTAAAGAATAGTATGGGTGTATTTCTATGTTTCCTTAAAATTGGAATATTTAATTAATTGGTCAAGTTAAAATTACTTTTGTTTCTTCTACAGTATTTAATGTAAATTGTATTGATTTTATACTTTCTAATTGTGTTAGTGTATTGAAATCTGGCATGTCTATTATGGTGGTCTATCAACCAGCTTTTGTACTATTGCTTGTGAGTATTACAGGACCCTGGTATTCTAAAAAAAACTTGCAAATACTGGAAGAGGTGAGTCAGACTTTAAGCAGGAACAGGAAGGTAGTGGGCTTGATTATTGATGATATAGCAGCTTTGATTACATTAATAGATAGCACCACTGCTTCCAAAATTGCTTTGACACAAGAGGTTAAAACTACTTTTGTTAATCATTTTACAAAAAAATATTACTAATGCTCTGCATGTTCAAGAAGATTCAGATAGACATCTAAAACAACAAATTGACACTCTTGTTGATACTATTCAAACTATTAGGGAGGAGATTCAGAGTTTAAGAATAAGAAGTCATCTTGAGTGTCAATGGAAAATTTAAAGACGCGCGCAGGGTGTTTGGCATAATTCTACCACCTCTCTGGATAGTTTAACTTTTCATAAGGAGATCATGAATTTAAGGAATACAAAGTTCAAAGTAAACTGAGGCCAGGAATCAGTGGCATTCCTTTTATCATGGTTATCCTGATTCATGGCTTAAGGTCAGTGTTCCCATCTTGGTCAAGTTTCAAGAAGACTTATATAACTTGGTCATGTTAGCCTTCCTTGTCCTGGGAGTACTTTTATTCCTACCCATTGTGAAAAAATTTGCTTTTAACAACATCAACATGTTGAAGGCCAAAATATATGTCTCAAAATTAAAAATGGATTCCCAGACAGAGTTAGCACTCTCCTGGCAGCCAAAGACAGGTAATTTTCTGTACAGTGCCTTACTGACCTAAGACAGAATTACATTGTTTTTTGAAAATGTAAATTCCAAGACAGGTAAAAAAGGCATTCTTGCCAGAATCACCCAAGACAGGCACAGTCTTGTTTATTAAATAAAAAAGGGACAGATGTTGAGAGCTTTTGGTGCCACTTCTAGAAATTTGGCATTTGTCACTGGGCTCAGACAAGGTAGTAGATTTAGATAAGAATATTAGAAACAGGGGGCTGGAGAGGTGGCTCAGTGGTTAAGAGCACTGACTACTCTTCCAGAGGTCCTGAGTTCAATTCCTACAAACCACATGGTGGATCAAAACCATCTGAAGACAGTGACAGTGCATATATATATATATATGTGTATATTTTTTTTCTTTAAAAAATATTAGAAACCGTGACCATGGGGCTTTGTTTACTGTTTTGCTGAATTACTACCTTATGTGATCTCTCTGCTTACTGCTTTACTTATTACCTCGTGTGATCCTTTTGCTTTCTACTTTGGTTGATTACTACCTTACGTGATCTCCTTGTTTACTACTTAGCTTGATTACATTGTCTTTGATCTAAGAACTGACCATGTTTTTTGGATGTACCAAGAATGATATAAAAGCAGGCTGGAGTTATGTTATAATTTTGTCTAATTGTTTTTCTTCTTCTTCAATCCTCACTCCCTCCCTTGAGATCCTGTTGACTGACTGAGCTAGCTTGGTCAGAAGTGTCTGCTGTAGTAGGTTCTGTATGGAAGTGTCTGCTGTAATAGATTTCCATATGGAACTGTCTACTGTTGTAGATTTCTGTATGGAAGTGTGTGCTGTAGTAGGTTTCTGTATGGAAATGTAGATTTCTGTATGAAATTGTCTACTGTAGTAAGTTTCCATATGGAAGTGTCTCCTTCCTGTAGCAGGTTTTTGTGTGGAAATGTTAACCATAGTAGATTTCCATGTGGCCACTCAAATGGCCATAGGATTCACTTCTTTAGCCTTCTTTTCATCTTTGTCTCTTTTGTCATCTAATGCTCTTACTCCAGTTTCCCTCCTGTTCCTCTATAACTGTTTCTTTCCCTTTCCTTGGAAGATACTCCCCTTCCCACTAGTCCCTTACTCTATACCTAATATCTGTGGTTATATAGATTAAAGGATGTCTGTCAGAGGCTTAAAAGCTAACATCCACAGAAAAAATAATATATATCACTTTTGTCTCTTTTTTTGAATTTGAGTTACCTCACTCAGGGTGATTTCTTTTCTAGTTTTGCCCATTTACTTATGAATTTAATAATTTTGTTTTTTTAAATCTTTGTTTTTTTTTTCCCTCTTTGAGATAGGGTTTCTTTGGGTAGCCCTAGCTGTCCTGGAACTCGTTCTGTAGACCAAGCTGACCTCAAACTCATTGCTATCTGCTTGCCTCTGCCTTCCAAGTGCTGGGATTAAAGGCATATGCCACCATTGCCTGGCTTAATTTTTTAAAGTTGAATAATATTCCATCGTGTAAATATACCACATCCTTATCAATTCATCTGTTGATGTCATCTTGGCTGTTTTCAATTTCTGGCTATTATGACTGCTGCAGCAAAGAAAATGAATGCGTAAGAGTCACTAGTAGCATGTGGAGTACTTTGGGCATGTGCCTTAATATGGTATAGCTAGCCAGGTTGTGATGACACATGCCTTTAATCCTAGCGCTTGGGGGACAGAGACAGGTGAATCTCTGAGTTAGAGACCAGCTTGGTCTTCAGAGTGAGTCCTAGGACAGCCATGACTACACAGAGAAACCCTGTCTGAAAAACCAACCAACCAACCAACCTACCAACCAACCAACCTACCAACCAACCAACCAACCAACCAAACAACCAACCAGACAACCAAACAACCAAACAATTGACAGCTGGATCTTGAGGTAGATCCATTCCCAGCTACCTGCAGAACTGCCTACTGATTTCCACAGTGGCCAGATGAGTTTGCATTCCCATCAGCATGGACGGTCACCCCACATCCTCACCAGCATGCGTTGTCATTTGTTTTATTGATATTAATCATTTGGGTGGGTGTAGGATGAAATCTCAGAGTAGTTTTGGTTTGCAGTTCCCTGATGACTAGGGATGTTGAACATTTAAGAGTTTCCCAGCTATTTTCGGCTCATCTTTTGAAACTCCTTGTTTAGATCCGTACCCCAGTTTTAGTTGCGTTTTTGTTTCCCTGATGTCCAGTTTGTCTCTTAGCTCTTTGTCTATTTTAGATATTAGCCCTCTATAAGATGTGTAGTTGGTGAGACATCTTATCTCACACTGTAGATATTGAATGATGTCTTTTGCCATACAGAGATTTTTTTTTTTAAGTTTCATGAGATCTCATTTGTTAATTGGTGGTCTCAGTGCCTGCACTATCCATTTTTTTTTTGTTTAGATAGTCTTTTCCCATGCCAACGAGCCCAAGACTCTTCTCTCCTTCTCTTCTAACACACTCAGGGTGTCTGGGCTTGTGTTGAGGTTCTTGATCCATTTGGAGTTGAGTTTTGCACTGTGGTTTTTATAGGAGGTGCTACCTTACCTAAGGACAAACCCAGGCCAGAATTCCCTAAGCTATATCCTTGGTCACCTTGGGTTGCCCAGAACATTGGAGTTTATGGCATGATGCCATAGCTACTGGGCAAGGACTACAAGGTTTCCTGCCTTCTCAGTTGGAATTTCATCTTGCTCTAGTGGAGCCTTCCTTGCCATTTTCCTGTCCCTCTCTCTTTTCAATAAGAACATTTATTCTGCCATTGTACTTTGGAAGATTATCATTTTTTTCTGATTTTACAGGGGTTCACAGACAAGATATTGTTTTAGGGTCTCAGAAGTGACTTTAGACTTGGACCTTGGAATTCTACTGGGGTTTCTAACGTTTAGGATTTCTGGGAGATGGAGTGCATTCATTTTCATCAGGAGCTGTCCATGGGCCTTTGAGGACCCAGAGTGGGATGTTCTGGATTAAATATGGGATACTCTTCACAGACTCATTTGGAAATCTCTGGTCTCAGACACTTTGGGAAGTGGAGGAGGGGGAGTCTAGCTGAACAAGGCAAGTCACTAGGGGAAATTATTGTAAATGTTATTACTGGTCTCTTGGCTCTCTGTGTCTCTGCTTTTTATCTACCATGAAGTTAGTATCCTAGATATATTTACCTAGTGATCCATCCATGCATCTATCAGTTGTATATTGATCTACCTGTGTATGTATGTATGTATGTATGTATGTATGTATGTATAAAAGTATATATGTATGTATAAAAGTATGTATGTATGTATATATGTATGTATGTATGTATTAATGAATGAATCTCTCATCTGTTGACTGAGCTACATTCCCAGTTCTCAAATCAAAATACAGGAAAATTTCAACATTTGCAAACTGTAGTGAGAATTTTGGTTTGTTAAAAAAAAAAAATCCATTTATGTTATTTAAATATGTTTTTGTTTTAATCCCAGGAGTGAGATATGTGGCTGCTTCAAATTATCCACAATTGCTTCCTATGATTGTCTTGTGCTCTAGGAGGGGCGTGATATTTGCCAGCTGCAGTTGTTTATGTTTAGAATTCTGGGGATCCTTGAGAGGGTATAAATTCAAGAGCCCTGAGAGGGCCTGTGGTGGCTGCTGTTCCCCGCTGCTGCGTTTGCTGTTGCTGGTTTACTGGCTTGCTGGATTGCTGGTTGGAGATACCCTGATGATGGTGATTGTGTTTGCCCCTAGGAACTCAACACCTCTAAGCAGCAGAAAGTAGTTTACACCCCTTTCTCCTCTAACCTTCTTTCTCTCCTACCTAGTGTCTGGAGATTGGAAGGGTGGTAGATTATAGAACTTAGTAAAATAAACTAAAAATGTACACTTACAGAAAATCAGTAAGCAAACTGCTGCACAAACTAATAAATATAATTAATACATCACATTTACAGAAGGGTGAAAATACATGGTTATTTATCTACAGAAAAGTCATTCAGTGAAATTTCATGTCACTTTGTGATTTAAGAAACATCCTTAAAGAGCACCGAGAGGAAAAGATGGAGTAAGAAGAGGAGAAGATGAAGTAGATGAGAAGCTCGGTAATGAGAGAGAAAAAGAGAGAGAAAGAGAGGTGGGGCATGGAGGCAGAAGTTCATGTGTCTCCACTAGTCAAAGATAGTTTACATAGCTAGGTTGGGTATTAGGTTACACTTCTGATTGAGCATTACCATACTTATAAAGCCCTTGATTGACATTTAAAAAATTGTATAAAAGCCAAATGGAAAAGGGGGGCACGGGATAGGGGTTTTCTAGGGAGGGGAAATGGGGAAAGGGATTGGCATCTGAAATGTAAATAAAATATCCAATAAAAAAAGAGAAAAATCCTTAAAGTTTTTGGAATAGACAGAATGTACTCAATAGAAGAAACACTTACTGATCTTCAGCCCACATACTGAAGAGAAGAAGGGTGAGAACAGCATCCACTTTTACCACATTTAGTTGTATATTATTGGAAGTCTTAGCCACAGCAATAAGACAAGATTAACATATGGGCTGTCCAAATAGGAAAGAGGAGCTTAAAGTAACCTTGTTTGGAGATAACATGATTGTATATTTAGAAAAAAGTCTATCCCTTACACAAAATTATAAACTGGATAAATGAAATAAGATGACTAGATCCAAAATCAGCACGTAAGATTGTGATACAACTCTGTGGCAAAGTTCTTGCCTCTAGTGTGTGCAGGACTCTGGGTCTGATCCCTAAAATAACAAAAATAAAAAAATCAACATTAAGAAATATGTACTTAAAAATACAAGTAACAAAATTCTAAAAATTTAAAGAGATTTTATTGATAACAGCTACAAAAACCCAGCCAAACAAATAGGCAAAAAAAAAAAAATAACCCTCAAAGAATTAATTCAATCAAGGAAGAGAATAACGTCTACAATGAAAACCATTAAACGCCCACAAAAAAATTGGGGAGTGCATAAAAGACGATGGAAAAACATTTCATGCTTACAGACTGGAAGAATTAATGATTTCAGTGTCCATTTATCCAAAGGCAGCTACAGAGTCAATAGATTCCTATCAAAACACCTACAATATTCTTCACAAAAATAGGCAACCCTACTTTCTCAAACTTCAAGACCTTGAAAGATAACCAGAGAAACCAAAGGAGAAAGAACAAAGCTGAAGGTGTTATGAGAGCTAGCTTCACTGATGTACACCCAAACATGGCCACTAGTGAAATGAGACAGAACTCCCAGAAAGATGTCTACACATTTACAGCCAGGTGGGTTTTAAATTATAATAATAATAGTTATTATTATCGTTGTTATTGTCATTATGATTATCGTGTGTGTGTTAATATGTGCCTGAGCATGGGTTTGTGTGAGCCTGGGAGTGTGCATGAGCATGGGTGTGTGGGAGCATGGGTGTTTGAGTGAATATGGGTATGTACCGCCATGATGCACAAGTGAAGCTCAGAAGACACGTTCAGAAGTTGCTCTCTTCCTTTCACTGTGGAATTCAAGGTTTAAACTCTGGTCATCAGGCTTAAAGGTGGGCACCTTTTCCGCTGAACCATCTTGCCAGTCTCCACCTGATAGTTAATAGAGGCAGTGAGACGGTCCTGTCAGTAAACAGTGGCTGAATCCATGTACAGAAGAAACTTCAAAGCATATATAAAAATAAACCCAGGGCTGATCGTGGTGGCCACGTCTCTAACTCCAGCACTTGGAGGCAGTGGCCAGCAGATCTCTGTGACTTTGAGTCCAGGATAGTCTACACATCACATTCAAGGTCAGCCAGGGCTAGTGAGAGCACAGACTTAAATGCAACCTTGACACTACAGAACTACTAGAAGAAAAACTAGAAGTATGTCAAGACTCTGATCTGGGTGAAGACTTTTGGGCTATCACCTCAATGCATAGAAAGCAAACAAAGAAAGAAGAGGCAGCATACACAATGGGAATAGATGTTCGCCAATGTTCATATGATCAGGAATGGATCCGAAGAACATAAAACTTTAAACAATTCAGTAGCAAAACATCAAATAATTTGATTAAGGTAAAATCCCAAGCATCACTCTCCATCAAGAAAAGCCAGAACCATAATAAGTCAGAATTAAAAAAAAAATGTGTGCGGGCCCACACAGACCATGGTACGGAAGCACAGGCTCCTGTGTGTGAATCCCAGAAGCAAAAATGATTGTCTAATCTGCATCAGGATTTTGGCATCACATGAAAAGATTAAGACCAACAATGAAGAAAAAACTGCCAGCAAATCTGATCTACTAAAAATATTATCTGGGTCTGCCTGATATGTGAAGCCCATGTCCACCCAAACCCCACCCCCACAGCTGGGAGTCACTGTGGTGTGAAAGTATGTGGTGCAGAGATAGAAGAGAAAGAAAAGCAGAACCATTTGAACACTGTGAAGAGAGGAGGAACTGGGGATGAGAGAGTAGTGAGGAACGGCCTGATGTGCATATCTAGCGATGCTACCTGAGGCTACGGTGAAGTCCTGGCCTGAACTGCTACTGAGGACCATGTCTGGGTCAGTGGCCATGTAAGAGCAGGGGTCTGTGTCAATATTTATGGCTTATATTCCCACCAAAGGTCATGTGGATGTCCCTGGTCTAGGATACCACAGTACATACCATGTTGATGTCCAAGGGCTGTGCAGAGCTGGCCCAGGCCCTCACAGGCTGCAGCACTAGGAATAGTGGGCCTTGAACATGGCCTGGGTGCACACTAGGGCTTGCCCTGGTGGCAAGTGGTCTGGCACTGAGGACATGAGAATGGAAGTGATGGCCTTGCCCTTTGCTGGCTGCATCTGTGGCATTGGGTGAGTTAGCTGGGGCAGGGTTGGAGAGCTGGCCTTGGTGGTGTGGGTGTGGGAGAGCTGGCAGTCTGACCAACTCAGCTACCGGTCAGGTTCAGATCCAGGGCTTTGAGTTGGTCCACCCCAACATCTATGAAATGCTGGAATACATGAAGGAGCTGGTCTTGCAGATCCAAAGCTTCAGGAACTCCATGACACAGGGCAGCCACAGGATATTTGAGAGGAGTCCTGGTAAAGATCCAGTATTAATGGTGCAGTAGAAGCCAGAGGCCAATGAAACATTGCATAGAACATTTGCAAGTTAAGATATGCGGACAAAAGGATATACTGTGTGACACGCTGCAGAGTCCATGATGGGATTTGTTTGTTTGTTGTTTTTAATTTTCTTTTTGGAGGGAGGTCTAGAGGGCAGAGAGTCAATACAAAGGCATGGGGCGATGAGTGGGATTGGGGTACATGAAGTGAAGTTTACAAAGAATCAATAAAAAGTTAAAAAAAATGTTTGTGAAGATATAGAGAAAGGGAACTGACTATTGGCTACACTGTGACCAAACAATAAAAATAATTTAGCTCACTCTACCAACTGCACCCGTACTCAGGGGCAGCTTGACCCCCGTAAAGTTCTGAAACAATCAGGATCACAGGATCACAGGAGGGACAGGCTCCAGTCAGAGACAGTAAGGCCAGTTAACACCAGAGGTAACCAGATGGCAAGAGGCAAGCACAAGAAAATAAGGAACAGAAACCAGTGCTGCTTGGCATTATCAGAACCCAGCTCTCCCACCATAGCAAGCCCTGGATATCCCAACACACGGGAAAAGAAAGATTCCAATCTAAAATTCTATTTCATGAACATGATAGAGGACTTTAAGAAGGACATAAATCATTCCCTTAAAGAAATACAGGAGAACACAGGTAGATAAGTAAAAGCACTTAAAGAGGAAACACATAAAGCTCTTAAAGAAATACAGGAAAACACAAACAGGTGAAGGAATTGAACAAAACCATCTGGGATCTAAAAATGGAAATAGAAACAGTAAAGACAACACAAAGGGAGACAACTCTGGAGATGAAGAACAGGATTCACAAATGAAATCATCACCAACAGAATACAAGAGACAGAAGAGTGAATCTCAGGCATAGAAGATATTATAGAAAACATTGACACAACAGTCAAATAAAATACAAAAAGCAAAAACCTCCTAACACAAAACATTCAAGAAATTCAGGACACAATGAAAAGACCAAACCTAAGGATAATAGGTATAGAAGAGAGTGAAGATTCCCAGCTCAAAGGGCCAGTAAATATCTTCAACAAAATTATAGAAGAAAACTTCCATAACTTAAAAAAGAGATGCCCATAAACATACAAGATGCTTACAGAACTCCAAACAGATTGGACCAGAAAAGAAATTCCTCTCATCACATAATAATCAAAACACTAAATGCACAGAACAAAGAAAAAATATTAAAAGCTGTAAGGGAAAAAGTTCAAGTAACATATAAAGGCAGAATTATCAGAATTATACCAGATTTATCAACAGAGACTACAAAAGCCAGAAGAACTTGGGTTGATGACATACAGACCCTAAGAGAACACAAATGCCAGCTCAAGCTACTATACCCAGCAAAACTATTAATTACCATAGATGGAGAAACCAAGATATTCCATGACAAAACCACATTTAAACAATATCTTTCCACTAATCCAGCCCTACAGAGAATAGTAATAGGAAAACTCAAATACAAGGAGGGAAACTATACCTCCCCAAAACAAGAAATTAATCTTTACACAACAAACTCAAAAGAAGAGAACCATATAAACAAAATTCCACTTCTAACAACAAAAATAACAGGAAGCAACAATCATTGTTTCTTAATATCTCTTAATGTCAATGAACTCAATTCCCAATAGAAAAACACAGGCTACCAGACTGGATGCATAAACAGAACCCAGCATTTGGCTGCATTCGGGAAACACACTTCAGTGACAAATATAGACACTGCCTAAGAGTAAAAGCCCGAAGAAGATTTTCCAAGCAAATTATCCCAAGAAACAAGCTGGAGTAGCCATTCTAATATGGAATGAAATTGACTTTCAACCAAAAGTTATCAAAGGAAAAATCTACCAAGATGAAATCTCAATTCTGAACATCTTTGCCCCAAATGCAAGGGCACCCACATTTGTAAAAGAAACTTTACTAAAGCTCAAAGCACACATTGAACCCCACACAGTAATAGTGGGAGACTTTAACACCCCACTCTCACCAATGGACAGATCATGGAAACAGAAACTGAACAGTGACACAGTGAAACTAACAGAAGTTATGAACCAAATGGATTTAGCAGATATCTACAGAACATTTCACACCAAAACAAAAGAATATACCTTCTTCAGCACCTCATGGTACCTTGTCCAAAATTGACCATATAATCAGTCATAAAACAAGCCTCAACCAATACAAGAAGATTGAAATAATCTCATGCATTCTATCAGATCACCATGGACTAAGACTGTTTTTCAATAACACCAAAAAACAACAGAAAGCCCACATACACATGGAAACTGAAAAACTCTCTACTCAATGATAACTTGGTCAAGGAAGAAATAAAGAAAGAGTTAAAGATGTTTTAGAATTTAATGAAAATGAAGGCATAGCATAATAAAACTTATGGACCACGATGAAAGCAGTGCTAAGAGGAAAACTCATAGCTCTGAGTGCCTCCATAAAGAAATTGGAGAGATCACACACTAGCAGCTTAACAGCACATCTGAAATCTCTAGAACAAAAGAAGCAAATATACCCAAGAGGAGTAGATGGCAAGAAATAGTCAAACTAAATGACCGAAATCGACCATTTACAAACAAAGAGAACAATAAAAAGAATCAACAAAACCAAGAGCTGGTTCCTGGAGAAAATCAACAAGATAGACAAACTCTCAGCCAAAGTAAATAAAGTCACAGAGACAGTATGCAAATTAACAAAATCAGAAGGTTTTAGTGCAGAATTTTATCACACTTTCCAAAAAGACCTAATAACCAATACTTTTCAAACTATTCCACAAAAAAGAAACAGAAGAGACACTACCTAATTTCTTCTATGAAGCCACAGTTACACTAACACCTAAACCATACAAAGTTCCAACAAAGAAAGGGAACTTCAGACCAATTTCCCTTATGAAATAGATGCAAAAATATTCAATAAAATTCTCGCAAACCAAATCCAAGAACACACCAAAACAATCATTCACCATGATCAAGTAGGATTCATCCCAGGGATGCAGGGATGGTGCAATATATGAAAATCTGTCAATGTAATCCACTATGTAAACAAACTTAAAGGAAAAAACCCCACATGACCATCTCATTAGATGCTGAAAACCCCTTTGATAAAATACAACACCCCTTCATATTAAAAGTCTTAGAAAGATCAGGAATTCAAGACCCATACCTATGCATAATAAGAAAAATATACAGCAAATAAATAGCCAATATTAAACTAAATGGAGAGAAACTTGATGCAATCCCACTGAAATCAGGGACAAGACAAGGCTGCCCACTTTCTGCCTATTTACTCAATATAGTACTCGAATTTCTAGCCAGAGCAATTAGACAACAAAAGGAGGTCAAAGGGATACAAATTAGAAAGAAAGAAGGCAAGATATCACTATTTGCATATGGTATGATAGTATACTTGAGTGACCCCCAAAATTTCATCAGAGAACTCTTATAGCTGATAAACAACTTCAGCAAAGTGGCTGAATATAAAATTAACCCAAACAAATCTGTAGCCTTCTTCTACTCAAAGAATAAACGGGCTAAGAAAGAAATTAGGGAAATGGCACCCTTCACAATAGTCACAAACAATATAAAATACCTTGGTGTGACTCTAACCAAGCAAGTGAAAGATCTGTATGAGAAGAACTTCAAGTCTCTGAAGAAAGAAATCTAAGAAGACCTCAGAAGATGGAAAGATTCCCCCATGCTCATGGATTGATTGGCAGGATTAACTTACTAAAAATGGCCAACTTACCAAAAGCAATCTACAGAGTCAATGCAATCTCCATCAAAATTTCACTTCAGCTTTTCACAGAGCTATAAAGAGCAATTCTCAAATTCACTCGGAATTAACAAAAGTCCCAGGGTAGTGAAACTATTCTCAACAATAAGAGAACTTCTGAGGGAATCACCATCCCTTACTTCAAGCTGTACTACAGAGCAATAGTGATAAAAACTTCATGGTATTGGTATAGAGACAGACAGGTAGATCAACGGAATAGAGTTGAAGACCCCGGAAGAAACCCACACAGTTATGGTCACTTGGCTTTTGATAAGCCAAAATCATCCAATGGAAAAAAAGACCCCATGTTCAACAAATGGTGCTGGTTCAACTGGAGGTCAGTCAGCATGTAGAAGAACGCAAACGAATCCATTCTTATCTCCTTGTACAAAGCTCAAATCCAAGTGGATCAAGGATGTCCACTAAAACCAGATACACTGGCTCTAATAGAAGAGAAGATGGGGAAGAGCCTCAAACACATCCGCACAGGGGAAATTTCCTGAACATAACACCAGAGGCTCAGGCTCTAAGATCAACAACTGACAAATGGGACCTCATAAAATTGAAAAGCTTCTGTAAGTCAAAGAACACTGTCAATAGGACATAACAGCACCCCACAGGCTGGGTAAAGATCTTTACCAATCCTACGTCAGACAGAGGGCCAATATCCAAAAATATCCAAAGATCTCAAGAAGTTAGACTTCAGAGAATAAATAATCCCTATTAAACATGGGGTACAGAGCCAAACAAAGAATTCTCAACTGAGGAATCTCAAATGCCTGAGAAGCACTTAAAAAAAAATGTTCAACATCCTTAGTCATCAGGGAAATGCAAATCAAAACGACCCTGAGATTCTACCTCATAACCAATTAAAATGGCTAAGATCAAAAACACAGGTGCCAACAGATGCTGGTGGGGATATGGGGAAAGATGAACATCCCTTCATTGCTGGTAGGACTGCAGGCTGGTAAAACCACCTTGGAAATCAGTCTGGTGGTTCCTCGGAAAATTGGAAATAATTCTATGTGAAGAACTCACCAGTAGTGACTTGGATGGTATGGAATGGTATTATGTAAGCAGAGCAAATCAGACACAGAAAGTCACAAATGCATGATCTCAGAGGTAGGCAGAAGATCACACACTGTTCTCAAAAGAAAGAAAGGTGGGGCGGATACATAGCTCAGTGATTAAAAGCATTTACTGCTCTTTCCAAAGGACCTGAGTTCAATTCCCAGCATTCATGTTGGGTGCATCACACACAGCTACTGGTAACTTTAGTTCCACGGGATCTAATATCTTTTTCTGACTTCCAAGGGCACCAAACATGTATGTGGCACACAGACATACAGGCAGGTAGACACCCAAACACATAAAATCAACAAGGAAAAGAAAGGGCATGGACCCATGGTTTCCCAAGCTTGGGGAGAACATAGAGGTGAGAGTATGGAGAGAGATTGGTTAGCAGGTCAATAGCATAGTCATCTGGGTGTGTGTGGTTGGGGGCAGGGGAGGACAGAGGGGCTAATATCTGATGTCCCATGGCACAGTGGCATAACTGATCAACAGCAGTGATAGTTTTAAATAATACTTTTATTTACTCTTTGAAAATTATATACATGATGCAATGTATTTTGATGATATTCCCCACCCCCAATAATCCCTGGCTCCTCCAACATATCTCCCTCCTAACTTCGTATCATCTCTCTTTTTAAAATAACCCCGCTGATTCTAATTAATGCTGTCTAAATGTATATGGTTGTGGCGTCATCATTAGGGTGTAAACAACCCACTAAGTCACTCTGTTCTCCATGACGGTCTCTTCCCTAGCAGCCATCAACTGACAGTAGCCCATCAGCCAGTGGTGGGACCTGTGGAGCCCCCAGTCATCCATGCTGGAGTTATAACTGACTTGATCTTGGGTGGGCCTGAGATAGCGAACCACACTTGCTGTCAGCTCCTTCACTCATGGCCATGTCCTGTCCAGAAGAAGACAGAATTCCACAGCACTCCATTCCATACCCCAGCTCTTAAATTCTGTGACTTCTTCTCCTCCATGATGCTCCCTGAGCCTTGCGGGTACAAGAAGGTGCTTAAGAGATGCCCCATCTACAGCTGAGCACACCCAGTCATGTGTTCTCAACACTCTGGTCAGTTACAAACCTCTTCCTTAACCACTGTCCACTGCAAAAAGAAACTACTCTGACCAAGGTTAAGTATAAACCAAGGTTTAGTGTTTTCGTATAAACATAAGTGTTTAAAAGCCAGCTTGGAGAAATGATTATTTAGCATAATAATAAAAATGAGTCCCTCCAGGGGTCCCAATCATCCTGAGCCATGGGTTATTGACCTGGTTTGTAATACCAGGTAAAAATGCTCTCAAATACAAGCAGAAAGTGATTGTTTTCTTCCATATATTGGTTACTTCCACTGGGCACATCTTCCTGGAAGTTCGGTAGTATACCATGCAGCGTCTGGCATTGTGTAAGTCCACTGATACCTTTTCAGCTCTGCAGGCTGCATAGCAACGTCAAGCACTCTAAAAGCTAGCATTCATGGAAATAGCGTCCTGGTTATTTCGAGATTTATTTCTATGTCCTGCAATCAAAGTGTGCCGTGTTTTCAGCAATAGGGTCTTGCCATCTAGTTACAGTGGGCAAACAAAAGCAATGGCAATAGCCTGTGTGTTTGGGGAACCTCTAGGGCCTTCCTGACTAACAACTTCCAGGGTGGTAACCTGTGATTTGTGTTGAGATTTTCATATAATAACCGATGTTGGCTGGAAGCAGTATGATTCACACATGCCAGGCATCTCTGTTCAATCTCATTTTGGAAAAAGTTATATTTTTATTGAGTTTGCAAACTAGTGAGCGTTCATAAAGGTTTCTTCACATATACTAAGTTTTTGCTAATGAACCCCAAGCCTCCTCTTGTCCTTCATACCCCATACCTACTTTACCCCCAGCATCCCCCCGTTCCCTCCCCACACAGCCTTCATTTTGGTTTCCTCACCCCCTCATGTGCACACACTGTCAATCTGTTTGGACCTTTCTGCCCCCAATATCACCTCTCTATTTTCATTTTACCTGCATTCCACTGTCCCCAGTTCCTAAATGCGACTCATGTTGATGGCCTATTGTAAGTCAACCCTATTGCTAGTTTTGCTAGTTTCCTGGCTTTCTTGTCTGCTCTCGATTAAACACACATCACAAAGTATTTGAAGCTTTGTCACATAGGTGACACAGCATGTGACATTCATCTTCCTGGGTCTAGGTCTCCTCGTTCAGCACAGTATTTTCCAGTCCCATCCACGGACTTGAAAATTTTGTGATTTTATTTTTCTTTGCAACTGAATAATATTCCATCGTGTACATGTACCACCCTGTCTCTGCCACTCGTCACCTGATGAACATCTAGGGTGATTCAACTCCCCGATTACTATGACCGAAGGAGCAAAGAATGTGCACGCACCTCTGGAGTAGGTAACAAAATCCATAGGGTATGTGTCCAGGAGAGGAATGGCTGGGTCACAATATGGGTGAGATGTCATTTTCCTCTATAGGGCTGGTGTTGAGGACCACAGCCTCTATCCTAAGTATTCCCCTGGGAGTTAGCTACTGTCTTGTTCCTGAAGTCACTTACCAGGTACAAGGTTCCCATAACATTGTGGTGGACTGAGGCCGTCTGGGTTGGGCACATAAAACAATTAAAGGAACTAGTAGGAAACACTGCAAATGGTCCTCGTACAGAGAAATGGGAAATGGCTGGGGTGACAGATACACCTTGCTCTGATCACTACATATCACGTGTATGTCCTGAAGTGTCCCATTGCACCCCCCAAAATGAGTGCAATCGTTTTGTATTATAGAGAGCGACCCTCTGGGAATGGCAACGGCCATCTCTGTCAGTGCGGTGTGATTACTTGCAAGAAACCCATCAATATCAGGCCTTTGGGCTGTTGATGTTCTCCATGGAGGGAGGGGTTAGGGGGGTCATTGGGCACTCACCTGGTCCTGAGGAGTGTTAGAGTTCACAGGCTGTGGAAGGCTAAGGGAAAGGGTGAGTCCAGCTATGCAAGTGGGGAAAGTGGTAATCCATGCTGTGATGAGACGTCCCTGTGGGGAAGATGCTTCCGGGTCATTCACACTGTGGGTGAAGCCAATGGACTCTGATTCCTCAGGAGGACTTAGGTGGAATCGTGCTTCTGTTTTGGGGGGCTAGAAGGAGGACTAGATGTTTGTTTCCATCTCGGCAGGGAAAGAGTTCCTGTGACCTGTCAAAAGTAAAGGTGTAACAAAAAGTTACAAGTGGGAAAAAAATAAACTGAAAGCCAAGCCCAAAAAAAAAGGGGGGGGGGGAGCCGATAAATGCTTTTGAGATGTAACTACTCAAAACCAAAAGAAACAAAAAAACAAAACAAACAACCCCCAAAGACAAAAACAAACAAACAAAAATTGTAATTCTTTTCTTGTTTTAGCCTTTCAACTGAGATTGTTTAACACAGGTTTCAGAAGGGACCCTGAGGTCACCAGGGGAGGCCAGGTCAGTCAGGTCACAGCAGGACAGCAGGCTCCTCCAGATCTCAGCTTGATCTCCCTTCCTGGAGCTCCCTGGCCCCAGCCCAGTCGGTTTGTTGTTGTTGTTGTTTCTTGAAGCTGTTTTAAGAGTTTGTTGCTGCTTTATTCACGATAGCAAAGAGTAGTAATGAACCCTCTTGTCCATCAATAGATGAACGGGTAATAAATATTCTGTATAATTTAAAATGAACATGAAATACTATTCAGCTCAAAAGGAAATAAGAAAGGGAAATTACAAAATTTGCAAGAAAATAGTGTAAACTCTTAAGCAAGGTCACAAAATCTCAGAAAAAGGAGATGAAAAAAGGAGGTGAAGCTGATTGTTTTTCTAGTTCTAACGCTGTCATGGAGTTTTCATTTTGTGTGTGTGTGTGTGGAAAAGTGCATAAAAACATATTCAAATGTAAATATATGCAAATTTTTTTTTTAAAAAAGTAAAACCAATGTGAAGCTGAAGAGTTTCAGAATGGCCATTCTAACTATGGAAGTCACTAAGACTATAGACTTGGGGTCTGGCTTATCTTGGTGAGTGGTGCTTATTTTATCTGCAAGTGTTTTTAATAATAACTTTAATAATTCAAATAAAGAAATTGCCAACACCAGTTTTCCTACAATAAGAGCTGATTCTCTTACACAAGACAACAGTGGTTTACTCTCTTGCTAGTATTGGGGCCAGAAATCCAAAGTGAGTGCAGGCTCCAGGCCTGCAGGAAGCTACTCTCAGGCCTCCAGGGCCTCTGTTTAGTTGTTGGTAGCTCTGGCCTGCTCTTGGCATCCTTGCCTCATGGATGGGTGGTCGTCTTTTTCTCCATTGGCATGTGGCTGACTTCCCAAAATTTCCTCTCCTCTTCTTGCTGAATTTAAAGTCCAGCATGACGTCATTAATTACATCTGCAAAGGCTCCAGTTGCCAGTTATAGCTCTCCATGTAGATACTCGTGTCGGAAGGATACCACGGAGCCAAAACAACCCATCCAATGGTGGGACGAGACTCACCTCCGCCTGGCACATGCAGATCTTCCCATGCCTCCTGTGCTCTTCCTGATCTCCCCCACTGCTTCCTGTCTTTAGGGAGGGTCATAGGGCACCCACTAATATGGGGGCCACTCCAGGGATAATCACCTCTTGTTGTGTGTTCACCGTGTTGCTCCCTGAAGGAGGTAACCCCTTCATGGTGATCATGTGCCCATATTGGTCTTTAGTTTTAAAGTTTTAGCAACATAAAAGTTTGCTTATTTGTATATGTATTAGTGGGTATTTTTTTTGTTGTTGTTTTTTTTTGTTTGTTTTTTGTTTTTTGTTTTTGCCTGCATGTATGGGCAACTGTACAGTGCTCACAGAGGGCAGAAGTGGGCATTAAATCCCCTGGAACTGTAGTTTCAGATGGCTGTGAGCAC
Source organism: Rhabdomys pumilio (assembly GCA_030674055.1). Taxonomy (NCBI): domain Eukaryota; kingdom Metazoa; phylum Chordata; class Mammalia; order Rodentia; family Muridae; genus Rhabdomys; species Rhabdomys pumilio. The sequence goes on along the minus strand of JANHMN010000022.1, from coordinate 20,662,144 downwards.
CATGTGAGGTTGGGAACCAAACCTGAGCCCTGTGTAAGAATCGCCAGTGCTCTTAACTGCAGAGCCATCACTCAACCCCAGTGATGACAACTTAAGACAAACTCGAAATGTAACCTCACACCCCAGGGGTGGGCCTTGCACATTGTAACATGTTAGACAATTGCTTTGAGGATTTTCTGAGTGTCCACTGGGGCCAAGGCCTTTCCTAACCTTATGCAGTATGGGTAATTCTTGGTTCTTTCTCTCTTTTTTCCTATTTTTATTCATTTTTTCATTCATTCACTCATTCATTCATTCACTTTATATTCCAATTACAGTCTGTCCCCCCCCCCCCAGTAGCTGAGTTCTTTCTAGGATGGAGAGGAGGGGTTTAGAAGGCTCCTAGAGCTCCTAGGAGATTATAAGGATTTAGGGTGCACTCCTTTCTTATCTTTATGGTAAATAAGGGCCAAGAGAGAGGACCTTCATGGCGGAGCTGTCTGCAAACTGTGTTGGAGACTGGAGAGGTGCAGCCTTTGCGAATCACCACCCGTGCTGGGGTAGGATGTTTGGGGATGCAGCTGCTCAAGTCACTTTCTTGTGAGTAACCCCAATAAACTCACAGGTTCACAAAGCTGGACTTGGCTGAAATTGTTTCTTTGGTATTTCATTGCCCTGTCTCACTCTGGGGTGAATAGAAATGACTCTTCTGGAAAAAGCACCATAGTACCTCATGTAATTTAATGCTTTCGGCTGTCACTGTCCCCACTGTAAGTGGAGGAGGTATCCTAGGGAGGCTAACTGGCTGGTGCAGGCTCATGGCAAGGATGTATGTGTCTGAGAGTAGCCTGGAGCCTGGGACTTGCTACCCTTTTCTTCCCTTTCTGCCCCTTTGCCTATCACCTCACAGTGGGGGTGAGCTGCAGAGTGATTCCCCATCAGACTGTGAGATGCTGGGAGTTCAGAGGAGGAAGAGAAGGGGGTGGATAGGGTCCTGGTGATGTGAGCTGTCTTTGCCTGGGAACAGCACTCTGATCCTGTGTCTGCCTATGGCTGCTTCTCATCAGTTGGTCAAAAGCTGGATTCCTTGAGCCAAAAGGTCCCTGTTAGAGTCCTCGCATGCAAGATCATGTGTCCAGACATTCATGATCTGTGTCCAGAACTGAAGTCTCAGCAACTGGGGGTGGGGGACTCTCTGAACCTGTCAATGTTTTCTTCGAAGCCAGAACAGTGAGACTCAGATCACAGTGACAGTCAAATGGGTGAGCTAACCATCAGTCAGTGCCCAAGCGACCTGGGGCACAAGGCTGGCTTCTCTCTCTGGCTCACTCTCCTTGTGAGATAGTGTTTCTGGTTACTGGCCCTGTCCCATCTCATGAGCTCCATAGGCGTTACAGGGGTGTCTGTCATAGGAACCCACCCTTACTCATCAACCCACCTCTTTAACTCATGCCTGTGGGAAGTTGGTGCAGGTTATCTGGGGAGAGTCAGGAGCTCAGGGCCAGTTGGAGCTCAGCTGAGGAGTTCTGTTGTTCTATCGGTGTGTGAGTGAGCTGGGCTGTACTTTGCAGATCATGATGGTGAAAGGCTTCAATTGGCCTCTGGGCACCAGCAGGGTGGATGAGTCAGCAGGCTCTGAACATCCCCAGCTCACCCCCTGGCATGGCCTTTCCACCTCGCCTCTGCATGCTCCCCCACCTCACCTCTGCTTGTCAGGTTCTTCCTGCTAATGGTTCAAAGCTGGATCATTTCTCTCAGCCAGTCTTGTAATCAGAATACAAGCTATCCTCTCACAGGAGGGAAACTGAGGCTGGACTAGAAGGAGCCCCCACACCAACTCCCCACCATCTTCTCTAGGCACAGGAGTTGGAGATTTCAAGGTAGCCTGCTGTTTTGAGATCAGACTGTGGACCTGAGAGGGGCTAGTGTCTTCCCCTGAGTGTTTGCTTAAGGAACCCTTCTACACTTGGAGAGACAGGGAAAGGGTGCTCGCCCTAGGATGCTTGGATGGATGGATGGATGGATGGATGGATGGATGGATGGATGGATGGAAGAATGGATGGATGGATGGATGGATGGATGGATGGATGGATGGATGGATAGATAGATGGATGGAAGGATGGAAGGATGGATAGATGGATGGATGGATGTTGGATAGAAGGAAGCAAGGATGGATGGAAGGATGGATGGAAGGATGGATAGATGGATGAATGGATGAAAACAATGTGGATTGGGGAATTGTTTTAGTTGGTAAAGTGCTTGTTAGAAGGCATGGGGAATTTCATCTCCTATAATACAAAAAAGCCAGGCACAGTGGTTTATACTTGTGAGTCCAGTGTTGGGGAGGCAGAGACAAGCGGATCCTTGGGACTTGTTGGCTAACCAGCCCTGACAAACCAGTGAGCCCCAGGACTTTCTCAGAAAGCAAGGTGGATGACTCTTTTGGGACAGCCACCAAGGTTGGCCTCTGGCCTCCAAGTGCCCCTCCCAGCACATATAAATGATGCTAACTAACACAGCTAGTTCACCAAGAGCTAACAGGGCTGGAAAGGATCCATCTTTCAAGGGGTCTTTGATCTTTCCCATTCACATAAGGGCCAGAAGTCCTTCCCATGCATGCTGGAGCACCAACTGCTAGAACCATTCTGCAGAATGGATGTGTCCGCAGGGCTGGTGAGCCCTGGATAGGTAGCTAGACACAGCCCAGGACCTGAACGTCTTGATACATTTCATTGTTGATTGTCTTAAACTTAAATAGCCACCTGAGACTGGTGACTCTTGCTGGCCAACATCAGTCCCGATTGCTCAGAGTACACTTGCCTTCTGCCTCCAGGCATGAACACCTGCCTCGTGGCTGGCCTCCGTGGCCTCCTCCTTTCAGCTTCTTGACCCTACTGTTGACACACAGGCCCCTCAAAGCACACAGGACAGGTGACCCATGCTGCAGCTGTCTCTTGTCATCTCCACATGGCACCAGATGACCCTGCTACTCTGATTTTCAGGCCTGTAACCCTCCCTAGTCTCCTTACTGCCTTTTCTTTGCTCATGTTCTCCACACAGCCATTCTCCTGCCTCAGAACCTTGGCACTAGGCTCCTTCCTCTGCTCAACTTAAGTCACATGGCTTTCTCTTTCCTTCAGCCCTGGCTCATACAAACGTTGTTGCTGACATCGAGGGGGGTGTGTACACTGCCTGCTGGTTCCCTCCCCACTGTCACCTTAACAGATGTGTTTTCCCTCAAAGCACTTACTGACACCTGGCACCATACTGCTTTTTAATTGGTTGTTTATTTTTGATCTTCCCTGATCAGAATGTAACCAGAGAAACCCTGAGGACAGTGGTTTTGTTCAATGAGCTTCTAGGACGGGTGCCTAGCACCCAGGAGGTGCTCAATAAATGCTGACTGGAAAGGGAAGCTGGTCATTCTCACTGTGGCCCTAAGGGAAGACATCCTTCCCCCAGGCACCAGTAAGCAGCTGAGGCTGGGGGATCTTTAAAGCCTGCTGCATCTACGTGGGGGAAATACACAGACACATAGATTCAGCCTTCATGGTGCCTTAGCTTGAGAACTCCAAAGCCTGTTTCCTCACCTACAGGGTCAGTCAAATGGAGGGAGGCCACGGAGGTCTGTTTTCCATCCTTTCTCCCCTTCCGAGAGGATCTTGGCTGTCATTTTGTGTGAGGGGTGGAGTCTTCAAAGCTTCTGGGTTCCAGACCAGCCTCAGCCCTGGACCAAAAGAGGCTTGCTGAGTAGGATAGAACATGGCTACTTTTCCTGGAGTGTATGAGGTGTGGCCACAGACCTTTCTGAAGGGTGAGAGTTTTCCTAGGTAGGAGGTTCTTCTTCCCAGTTCCAAGGATATCCTGTCCCCAGTGGTTCTCCCACACTCCCCTAATCATACCCTCCAGGCTAAGAAAAGGCAGAACAATTCTCTCTCTCTCTCTCTCTCTCTCTCTCTCTCTCTCTGTCTCTGTCTCTGTCTCTCTCTGTCTCTCTCTGTCTCCCTGTCTGTCTCTGTCTCTGTCTCTGTCTCTCTCTGTCTCTCTCTGTCTCTCTCTGTCTCTCTCTGTCTCTCTGTCTCTCTCTCTCTCTCTGTGTGTGTGTAGCTGTGTTTCTATGTGTGTCTATGTGTATCTGTTCTCTCTCTGTCTCCATTTCTGAGTATGTGTATCTGTCTCCTTTGTATGTCATATGTATATCAATCTCTCTCTCTCTCTCTCTCTCACTGTGTGTCTCTCCATGTGTATCTGTTCTCTTTGTCTATGTGTGTATCAGTCTCTCTCACTGTAGCTGTGTTTCTCTCCATGTGTATCTGTTCTCTGTGTCTATGTGTGTATCAGTCTCTCTCACTGTAGTTGTGTTTCTCTCCATGTGTGTCTGTTCTCTGTCTCTGTATCTCCATATCTGAATATGTGTATCTGTTCCCTCTCTGTGTGTACCTGTTCCCTCTGTATGTGTCTCTGTGTGTATATATGTACCAATGTCTATCTCTCTGTCTCTGTCTGTCTCTCAGTCTTTGTCTGTCTCTCTGTTTCTCTCTGTCTCCATCTCTCTCCGTGTGGTGTGTGTGTGTGTGTGTGTGTGTGTGTGTGTGTGTGTGTGTGTGAAGACAGTCTCTGAAGTCAGATGAGATCATACCAATAGGTTCCAGGCTGGAGCAGAGCCTGGCACATAGCAGTCCTCAGTGTATGATGCCACTTGCAGAGCATAAGGTAAATATGCAGGAGAGCATTGCTAGGCCAGGGGTGGACAGTGACAGCCTACAGGGCTGCTGCTGTCTGCAGCAGAGGCAGCTTGTGTATTCCAGGCACCCTCGCATCCTCAGCCACCCTCTCTCCAGGAGGCCTTGCCCCTGGACAGATTTTGCTTCTCTCCCACTGAAGAGAGGTCTGGCCACAGGCTTCCTCCTACCTTACTCTCATTGTGTACTATTAACTTGCAAATAGGGGCCAACATAAAGCACCTCTTACCTCTTTATTCTAGAGCCAAATAGAATAGAATGACTGTGGCCTTAGAACAGATTCAGGTTGCCCCAAATACTGTGTTCTAAACTGGTAATGTTTTCTTGAAGTTTTTATAGTAACAGAACAAAAAAAAAGTCATAAATCAAGGCATTTTAAAAATACATCAATGGGAAGACCAGGTAGGCGGGTTACATAGCGATAATTCTGCTACCTGATGGCATTATGAACTCTGGGAAAAGATTTTGTCTGATCATTAAAATGATGCCAGGGAAGAATTAGAGGTGGTCAAGAAAGGGGACTAAGGACATCCCAAGATAATCGAGACTGGATCTGTGACATTCCAACTCTCCAGGATCATGAGGTTCTAACTGGTGATCTGCCTTGTAGAATCTTTATCGCTGTGTGGTTCTCCTCAATGAGAGAGTGATGATTCAGGGTGACGATTCCCATATCTCTGTCTTACAGACCTGGATCCACCCTGTCTGCTTCTGGGTCCTCAGTGTCTGGAGTGACACATGTGTATTTTATTGAACAAGGGAGTAAGTGTTGAGCAAAGGGTCAGCAAACATGATGGCTCAAGCCATCACACGGCTGGGTTTCACAGATGGTGAACCCAGAAGACCTGCTCTACTGCTGTGTGGGGTTTGTCCCTAGTGATGCCTCACACCTCTGCTTAGATGGCTGTGGCTTACCTATGGGGCAACAGCAGCCTCAGTAGGTCCCAAGTATCCTTGGCTGCTTCCCGTGGACATGGGCATTAGGGAAACACAATCTTTCTGGTGCTGTCAATGTGGCTCTCCAGTGTGGTCCTGGAGAATGGTGGTCCCCATAGTATGGTTGCTGCAGAGCCTGAGTCACTGTAAGAGAGAAGACATGTCAGAGGGAAGGACACTCAGGGACTGTGATGGTTTGTATATGCCCAGCCCAGGGAGTGGCACTATCAGAAGGTGTGGCCCTGTTAGAGTAGGTGTGGCCCTGTTGGAGTAGGCATGTCACTGTGGGGATGAGCTTAAATACCCTCATCCTAGCTGCCTGGAAGTGAACAATCTGCTAGTAGCCTTCAGGTAAAAATGTAGAACTCTCAGCTCCTCCTGCACCATGCCTGCCTGGATGCTGCCATGTTCCTGTTTTGGTGATAATGGACTGAACCTCTAAACCCGTAAGCCAGCCCCAGTTAAATGTGTTGTCCTTTATAAGACTTGTCTTGGTCATGGTGTCTGTTCATAGCAGTAAAACCTTAATTAAGACAGGGACCATGAGCCTAGGCTCAGGAGTCAAGAGTGTGGCTCTGGACCACCCTAGGCTTCTTCTTTCAGCACTTTCCCCTTTGTCTAACGTTGGCACCTAGGCAGAAAGATGTAGCCCTGAGTCTGGCACCTAAGAAAAGCCCAGGACATGGGTCATTTACTTTTCTCTTTAGGTCAGCTTCCTCATTGGTAAACTGAGAATAGTGGCCAGTCTCACAGGTCTCTGGAAGGACTCATTCAGGCTCCTGGTCACATAAATATAATGGAGAGTTAGTAACTTATCTAGATGATAGACATAGATAAGAAGGCTGGACTAAAAACCAGAATCCATTATTCTGCTACCTCCAAGAAACACACAAAAGAGAGTCACTTCTTTAAGGGGAAAAGAAAGGGAAAGATATCCCAGGCAAATGGAAACAAGTAGGGGTTGCTATCCTAATATCTGACAAAGTAGGCTTCAAATCAAAACTAACCAAAGGAAATAAAGACAGTGCCTTCATACTGATTAAAGGGGCAACCCGTCAAGGGAACATTCCAATCCTAAACATAGGTATCGTACTCAAGCATGCCCAGCTTCATAAAGCAAATGCTACTATGCATAGCCCAACAGATTAACTTTAATACCATAGTGGTGTCATCAATATCCTGCTTTCTCCAATTGACAAATCATCCAAACAAAGACTTAACACACATGGCAGCCATATTGGCTGGAAGTTGGGGAGATGATTTACACTCTCCTCTCTGTTCTGCATCCCAATTCTTCTAGCCTTGTTTCCAGCCTGGTAACAGGCCACTTGCAAGGGAGCTTGTCCTCCGTTTTTTTTACCCCCTCTTCCTGAGAACCCCACCAAGGCTTTTTGCGAACCAAGCTTTCTCCCCTCCCATTCTTTTGTGTCAATGGCAGATATTCAGAAACACTATCTGGGCCCCCCAGTGGCCACAATGGGCTGGGCCTCAGGTAGGCAAGTCTCCCTCTCATTTCTGGCTCCCACTATAACTGCTCTAGTCTCATTCCCAGTCCTGTAACAGCCTTCTTGCAGGGGCCTGTTCTTCCATCCCACCATCACTCCCAAACCTTGGAATGGGACCAGTTATCCTCCTTGTGGACCTTTTCACCCTGCTTCCCGCCACAGACCTTGTCTATTCCTTCACATGAGCCCCTCATATCTAGAAACACTCTCTACTAGGGCCACCAGTAGGTGGGACTTAGGTAGGTGAGTGATGATACTTTTCTTTTTGCCTTCCATTATAATCTCTTCATTCTCCCTCTTAGCTCAATAACAACTTTCTGCTTACAGGTCCCCTCCTCCTAGTTTAACATTCACTGGAGAATCCAATGCTTGCTTCAGATCAGTTTCTCCCTAGCCTTTTCACTCCTGTCTCTCCATATAATTCTTGGCTTCACTGTAACCTACTTGGAGGACATCCCCCTTCACAGCATGCCTCCACCTCCTTGTGGATCACCCCTATGTATAAACAGGATGCCCTTAGCTCTTTCCTGGGGTCCCTCTTAGACTTAGCCCAGCGCCATCCACCTGTGCCACCCATCAACCTAACACAAGCACTCCCACCAGGCACTTCATGGCTACCATGCTTTCCTAAGATACAGAGAGGGCAACAGAAACCAAGGAATAGAGCACCCACCCAAAAAAGATAAGACCAGATATCAACACCCAGAATCATTCAACTGTCCCAAACCCAGATGCTCAGATACCAGCACAAAAACATTAAGAGCCAAGACAATGTACCTACACCAGAACCCAGCAACCTCATTATAGTAGGATCTGAGAAAGGCAAAATGACTGAAGGACAAGACAAGAACTTCAAAATAGCTGTTATGAATATAATCAAGGACCATAGAGAGGACATGAATAAAATTCCTGAGTGAAGTCTGTGAAACCACAAACAATGGAAGGAAATAATGAAAACAATTCATGACATGAAAGAATTTTTACAAGTAGAATTGAAAACACAAACTAAGATAAACTGTAAGTGAAAAATTGAAGAAGTCAAACAGAAACCTCAGAGATAAGCCTCACCGACGAAGTACAAGACACTTGTCTTAGGGTTTTACTGCTGTGAACAGACACCACACCAAGGCAACTCTCATAAGGACATTTAATTGGGGCTGACTTACAGGTTCAGAGGTTTAGTTCATTATCATCAAGGCAGGAGCATGGCAGCATCCAGGCAGTCATGGTGCAGGAGGAACTGAGAGTTCTGCATCTTCATCTGAAGGCAGCTAGGACTAGGGTCTTAGAGTCCACACCCACAGTGACACACCTACTCCAACAAGGCCACACCTACTCCAACAAGGCCACACCTCCTAATAGTGCCATTCCCTGGGCCAAGAATATTCAAACCATCACATTACACTCTCTGCCACCCCATAGGCTTGTTCAAACATATGAGTCTATGGGGGCCATACCTACCCATAGCATAATAAAAAAGTACATTTGATCCAACTTCCCAAATTCCCATAGTCTAGAGCAGTATCCACAATGTTAAAAGTGCAAAGTTCAAGTCTCTTCTGAGAGTCATCCAATCACTTAACTGTAATCCCCAATGCAAGACAGGAAACCAGCTGGGCAAAGTCCAAACTCTGCATCTCCATGTCTGATGTCAAAGCAGTTTTTAGATCTCCAGCTCCTTTTTCATCTTTGTTGACTGCAACAGACTTCTTTCCCTGTGCTGGTTCCACTCCCTGTTAGCAGCTTTCCTCAGCAGTTAGCCCATGGTTCTGGCATCTCAAACATCGTGGGGTCTCCAAGGCAGCTTCAATGTTACAGCTTTTTGTTTTGATGTCTGGGATCCACACACGATCTTCTGGGCTCCTCCAAAGGGCTGGCGTCACTTCTCCAGCTCTGCCCTCTGTAGCACTCTAAGCTCAGGTTGATCCACTCCACTGCTGCTGTTGTTCTTGGTGGTCATCCCACGGTACTGGCATCTCCAATATACTTCTTCTGCTGCAACTATGCTTCAGCAATAGCCTCTCATAGGCTCTCTTCACGGTGCCAAGCCTCAACTCCTTTGCATGACCTGGGCCATCAACTGTAACTGAGGCTGCATCTCCAGCAATGGCTTTCCATTGACCTCACAGTACCAAGTCTCAGCTGCTTTTCATGACACCTTCATGTTTCAAAACCAGTACCACCTGGGTGACTCAGATTACCAAGTACAGCTGCAGCATGAGGTACAAACTTGGCTATCTCTGGAACACAGCTTCTTTGTGCTCTCAGAAGACGTTTCCCAGAAGATTTCACCTCAGCGATGCTGGTCTCTTCTTAATTACCACTAATTTCTTAGCTTCAGCTAACCAGCATCAATTGTCCCAGTAGTCCCTTCTAGTTTTCACTCTAAAGCCAGAACCACATGGCTGAAGCTATTGTGTTCTGCTGCTTGCTGGGGCTGGAACATGGCCCCCCATATTTTATTACCAGCTTTCTGTTTTTCCAGCTCCCTCTCTGCTTAAGCTTGGCTTTCCTGGAACGTGCTCTGTAGGTTGACCTTGAACTCAGAGATCTTCTTGCCTCAGTCTCCTGGGATTAAAGGCGTGTACCACCATGCCCGGGCCTAAGCTTTTTATAGCCACTATGCCTCAAGATCTCCATGCCAAGATTCTGGATTGTAGTTCATTCCAGATATAGTCAAGTTGACAACCAGGAATAGTCATTACAATTCACCCCTTGCCAACTTGACACAAATACTATCTCATGTGCACATGGAATAATAACGAGGTCATGAATATATCTAACATGATAAAACTATTCCCCATACAATCACAAACACATTTGCAAATTTACAATGAGGCAATGTCCCTTGGGAACATTCTTTTAGTATCTCAACTGATGTTAAAGAAATTGGAGGAAAGCACAAATAGCTATACAAGTGTGTTCTTAACAAAATAAAACAGACACATTCATATTACTTTATAATCCTCATTTCTGCAACTAATCACATGGCCTTAGCTGGTATTTATAACTACCTTCCTCTACTACCCATTCTGTATTTCCTTCACCCTCTGCAAGCACCTCAGCAGGTCTTGGCTCTTTTCCTGGAGGAGTGACACATACCTTCATTCCAGATGGGTCGATGTCCTTTGTCATCTTGCTTGGATTAGATTGTTGTAGTTTCCCATTGACTTTAATTACAGATCATGGTAGTACTAAGAGTCACCCTAAGGGATCTCCTGCACTCCAGACATAATCCTTCTTACCTCCGTTGTGGAGAGGCAATCCAATTTCCCCATGGTAATCTGGATCTATCACCCTCCTTACACTGTTATTCCTTTCTTAACCTGTTGGTTTAAGGGAATTAGAAGCCCAAAATGATCAGAGGGAAGTCTGAGCTTCCAGTTCAATAGAATGTTTGTTGTGGCTCCTGGTAGGAGCACTCCCCCCTCTGGAACCAAAACTTCTAGGCCAGCAGAACCTAGAGTTGTGAGGACAGGAAGGAAAAATTTTCCTAGAGCATATATTGTTTCCTGAAGAACTCTGCCCCAGCCCTCCATGCTGCTGCCACCTAAGTGGCACTATAACAGCATCTTCAAAAGGCCATTCCATCTTTCTGTCAGAGCAGCTGCTTCAGTTTGGTGGGGGAACATTGTAAGACTGGTGGATTCCATGATTGTGGACCCACTGTCCACTTCTGGGTGGTGCCTGCATAACATGCGGAGTTGTCAGTAAACCAGGTCCTAGTCTTCTCTCCTTCAGTCAGCTGATCATAGGGAACACCCCATGAGGCTATAGGTGCATGCTTGGCAGCAGATGGCATTGTAGCAGGAGTAGAAACCATAGGCATTTGAGCAATTTCTTCATGTAACTGGCTTGTGCCTTCAGGACCTGCTTGAGCCTGATCACACACATACCACTTCCATTTGACAAGAGACTGCTGCTGTGCGTGTTCTACTTTATGACTTGGGGGGTATGTGTCTGATAACACCCGACTCATGATGGGCAGTTTAAATCGCATGGTGACTTGGTGTCCTATTGTCAAATGTTCCGTTTCCACTAAGGCTCAATAACAGGCCAAGAGCTCTTTTGCAAAGGGAGAATAGCTGTCTGCAGATGATGGTAGAGCTTTGCTCCAAATTCCCAAAAGTCTTTTCTGTGATTCACCTACAGGGGCCTGCCAGAGGCTCCAAACAGCATCTCTATTTGCCACCAACACCTCAAGTACCATCGGGTCTGCTGGATCATATTGTTCAAGAGGTAGAGCAGCCTGCACAGCAGCCTGGCCCTGCTGTAGAGCCTCCTCCTATTCCAGGCCCCATACTTGGTAAATGGGCCTGAGTAACACACCCAAGTGAAGAACGTGTTGTCTTCAGAATCCAAATAAACCCACTAAATGTCATGCTTCTTTCTTGGTGGTGAGAGTAATAACTTATCTTTCACTTTAGAAGGAATATCTCTGCATGCTCCACACCATTGGACTCTGAAGAATTTCATTGAAGTAGATGGTCCTTGAATTTTGGTTGGATTTATTTCCTATTTTCTGATATGCATATGTGTTACTACTGAGTCCAAAGAGGTTGCTACTTCCTGCTCGCTTGGTTGTATCCGCATAATGTCATCGATATAGTGCACCAATGTGATATTTTGTGAAAGAGACAGATAATCAAGATCCCTTCTGTCTAAGTTATGACACAGGGCAGGAGAGTTAATATATCCTTGAGGCAAAACTCTAAAGGTATTCTGCTGGCCTTGCCAACTGCAAGCAAATTGCTTTTGGTGGTCTTTATGAACAGGTACTGAGAAGAAGGCATTTGCTAGATCAATAGCTGCATACCAGGTGCCAGGAGATGTGTTAACTTGCTCAAGTAATAGAACTACATCTGGTACAGTAGCTAAAATTGGAGTTACTACCTGATTTAGTTTTCATCAACTGTCGTTCTCCATGATCCATCTGTCTTCTGCACTGGCCAGATAGGAGAGTTAAAGGGAGATGTGGTGAGAACCACTACCCCTGCATCTTTCAAATTTTTGATGGTGGCAGTAATGTTTTGCAATTTCTAAAGGTTTCTGTTTAGCCTTTCCAACCATAACAGCCCTCACTCCACAGGTCAGGGAACCAATGTGAAGACTGACTTCCAGGTAGACAGGATGAAGGTCCTAAAAACCTATGCCCACAGTGACACACCTCCAACAGGTCCATACCTCCAAATAGTGCCACTCCCAGGGCCAAGCATATTCAAACCATGACAACACTGAAGAGAGAATCTTGGGAGTTGAAGACAAGGTGAAGGAACTAATACACCAGTTAGAGAAAATGTTAAATCTTAAAATATCCAAGCACAAAACATCCATAAAATCTGGGCCACGATGGAAGGACCAAAATCTATGAATAATAAGAACAGAGGAAGGAGAAGAAACCTAGACCAAAAAATTTTCGACAAAAAAATCATAGAAGAAAGCTTTCCTAACTTAAAGAAATAGATGCCTATTAAGGTACAAGTAGCAAGCAGAATGCCAAATAGGTGGAACCAGAACACAACAAATAATAATCAAAACAATAAATGTATAAAACAAAGAAAGAATATTAAAAGCTATAGGGAAAAATACCAAATAACTTATAAAGACAGATGCATTAGAATAACACCCGACTTCTCAAAGAAGACTCTAAAATACAGAAGAGCCTGGACAAAATATAATATACTACAGATACCATCCCAGATTACTATAGATTACTATACCTGGCAGAACTATCAACCACCACAATAGATGGAGAGAGAAAAACATATTAAAAGTAAATTTAAGCACGATCTATCCACAAGTTTAGCTCTACAGAAGGCACTAGAAGGAAAGCTTCAATCTGTAGCGGTATACGACACGCAAGAAAATACAAGGAATAAATATTCTATACCAGCAAATCAAAAGTGGAGGTGATATATACCACAATAGCAAAATATTAGGAACCAACAACTTTGTTCATTGATTACTCTCTACATTAATGGTCTCAATTCCTCAATGAATTAGTCAATGTCTCCTCAAAGACACAGACCAACACATTAGATTTGAAAACAGCATCCATCTTTCTGCTGCATCCAAGAAACACACTTTAACACCAAGGGTAGACATCATCTCAGAATATAAGGATGCAAAAAGATACTTTAAAAACTGGCTCCAATAAACAAGCAGGGATGGTAATTTTAATACTGACAAAACAGATCAAAACTAATTACACTATACACCCATCAAAGAAAAAAAGCCTGCTAAGTGGTTACTGCAATTTAAACATTTATACTTCAAACACAATGGTACCCAAGTTCATAAAAGAAGCACTACTACATCTAAAAGCTCACATTGACCCTCATACAATAATACTGAGTTCAATGCCCCACTCTTGACAATAGACAAGTCATTGAGACAAAAACTAAACAGAGTAATGCTGGAGTTAAATAACATCATAAATCAAATGGATCTAGCAGAAATTTACAGAACATTTCAACTTAATACAAAAGAGCATAGCTTTGACTTCTGGTATACACCTCCACTTGTGCCTGTAGCAGATTGGCCTGTCTGCTCCCATACTTCATAGTCCTGCTCCTCCCAGGAACACAAGTGAGACACATGCTCCAATACCCATGCCAGCTGGGATCCCACAGAGCCCAGCACATGTGGGATCTGTCGTGCCTTGCTGGAGCCCCATCACTTTCTAGTTCACAACTCTACCTGTGTGCCTATTTCCAAAACCCACAGCCCTGCCTATCTACCAGAAGGCTTGCTCAAACCATGAACACAGGAGTTCTGTTCTAACTAGATACATAGCACTGCCTGACTCCATGGAGGCCTGCTGTAACCTGGGACACATAGCCTCACCAGCCTCCAGGGATGCTGCTCCAGTCTGGAACACCTAGGCCTGTTAACATCAGAGATAACCAGATAGCAAAAAGCAAGCACAAGAACACAACAAACAGAAGCCAATGTTTTAATACCATTAGAACCCAGCTTTCCTACCATAGCAAGTCCTGGAAACTCTGACACACCCAAAGAGCGAAATTCTGACCTTAAATCCCATCTCATTAAGATGATAGAGTCTTTTAGGGAGAATATAAATAATTCCCTTAAAAAGTGCAAGAAAACACAGTTAAACAGGTAGAGGCCATTAAAGAGGAAACAAATAAATCTCTTAAAGAAATACAGGAAAATACAATCAAATTGGTGAAGGAAATAAACAAAATGGTTCAAGGCCTAAAAAATGGAATAGAAACAATAAAGAAATCACAAATTGAGGCAACCCTGGAGATGGAAACCTAGGAAAGAAAATAGGAACTACAGACTCAAGTGTCACCAACACAATACAAGAAATGGGATAGAGAAACTCAGGTGTAGAAGATACTATAGAAGATATTAATACACCAGTCAAAGAACATGCCAAGTGTAACAAGTTTCTAATCCAAACATTCAGAAAATTTGGGACACAATGAAAAGACAAAACCTAAGAATAGTAGGAATAGAAGAGGGCAAATATTCCCAGTTCAAAGGGCCAGAAAATGTCTTCAACAAAATTATAGAAGAAAACTTCTCAAACTTAAAGAAAAAGATGGCCATAAATATACAAGAAGTCTACAGAACAGCAAATAGATTGATCAGAAAATCCTCCTGCTACATAATAATCAAAACACTAAATGTACAAAACAAAACAAAACAAAACAGAATACTAAAAGCTGTAAGGGAAAAAGGCCAAGTAACACATAAATGCAGCTGTATCAGAGTGACATGTGACTTCTCAACAAAGACTTTAAAAACCAGGAGATCCTGGAGAGTTGTCTTGCAGACCTTAAGAGACCACAGATGCCAGTCCATACTACTATACCCAGTAAAACTCTCAATCACCATAGATGAAGAAACCAAGATATTCCATGACGATACTAAATTTAAATGATATCTTTCTAACTCAGGCCTACAGAGGATACTAGAAGGAAAACCACAGCACAAGGAGGGTCGCTACAAGAAAACACAAGAAATTAATTATGTCAAAATAAAACTAAAATAAGAGAATCATAATCATTGGTCATTAATATCGCTCAACATCAATAGACTTGACTCCCCAGTAAAAAAAGGACCCATCATTCTGCTGCTTACAAGAAACACACTTCAGCAACAAAGATAGATACTACCTCTGAGTAAAGGGCTAGAAAAAGTTTTCCAAGCAAACTATCCCAAGGAACAAGCTGGAGTAGCCATTCTAATATCCAATAAAATAGACTTTCAATGAAAAGTAACCAAAAGAGAAGGGGAAGAACACATTACACTCATTAAAGAAAAAACCCACCAAGCTTATGTTTGAATTCTGAACATGTATGCCTCAAATGAAAGGACACCCACATTTGAAGAAGAAATTTTACTAAAGATCAAAACACACATTGAACCTCACACAATAATAGTGGGAGAGCTCGATACCCAGATCTCACCAATGGGCAAGTCATTGAAACACAAACTAAATAGACACAGTTAAACTAGCAGAAGTTATGAACCAAACAGATTTAACAGGTATCTATGGACCATTTCACCCAAACCAAAAGAATATACCTTCTTTTCAGCATCTCTTGGAACCATTTCCAAAACTGACCTTATAATCAGACACAAAACAAGCCTCAGCAGATACAAGAAGATTGAAATAATCCAGTGCATTCTATCAGACCACCATGGACTAAGACTGGATTTGAACAACAACAGAAACAATAGAAAGCCTAGAAACTCATGAACAACTCTCTGCTCAATGATAACTTTGTCAGGGAAGAAATAAAAAAGACACTAAGGACTGTCTAGAATTTAATGAAAATGAAAGCACAACATACCCAAATGAGACACAATGAAAACAGTACTAAGAGTCAAATTCATAGCACTAAGTACCCTTCACTAAATAAATTGAAGAGATCCTTTACTAGCAGCTTAACAGCGTACCTGAAAGCTCCAGAAAAAAAAAAGAAGCAAACACACACAAGAGGAGTAGACAGCAGGAAATAGTCAAACTGAGGACTGAAATCAACCAATTAGAAACAAAGAGCACAGTACAAAGAATCAGCGAAACCAAGAGCTGGTTCTTGGACAAAATCAACAAGATAGACAAACCCTTAGCCAAAATAACTAAGGTTCTCACATCCAAGTACTAACTAGGCCTGACTCTGCTTAGCTTCCAAGATTAGACAATATTGGGCATGTTCAGGGTGGTATGGTTGTAGACTTCAGGATACAATTCGCAGACCACATGAAGTTCAAGAAGAAGGAAGACCAAAATGTGGGTGCTCTGGTCCTTCTTAGAAAGGGAAACAAAATACTCATGGGAGCAAATACAAAGACAAAGTGTGGAGCAGAGACTGAAGGAAAGGCCATCCAGAGACTGCCCCACCTGGGGATCCATTCCGTATACAGACACCAAACCCAGACACTATTGTGGATGCTAACAGGAACCTGATATAGCTATCTTCTGAAAGGCTCTGCCTCTGGCAGATGCTGGCAACCAATCATTGGACTGAGCACAGGGTCCCCAATGGTGGAGTTAGAGAAAGTACTTAACAAGCTGAAGGGGTTTGTAACCCTATAGGAAGAACAACAATATCAACAAACCAGACACCTTAGAGCTCCCAGAGACTAAACCACCAACCAAGGAGT
The DNA here is from genome assembly GCA_030674055.1 of Rhabdomys pumilio. NCBI lineage: Eukaryota > Metazoa > Chordata > Mammalia > Rodentia > Muridae > Rhabdomys > Rhabdomys pumilio. The sequence continues at coordinate 20,645,340 of JANHMN010000022.1, read as the reverse complement.
ATACATGGAAGGACCCATGGTTCTAGCTGCATATGTATGGCTTTTGGGGGGTATCAATGGGAGGAGAGGCCCTTGGTCCTGTGAAGGCTCAATGTCCCAGTGTAGGAGAATTTGATGGCAGAGAGGCAGGAGTGAGTGGATAGGTGGGGAAACACCCTCATAGAATCAGGGAGAGGGAGGATGAGATTGGGGGTTTCAGGAGGGGACCAGGAAAGGGAATGACATTTGAAATGTAAATAAAAAAAATCCAATTAAAAAAAAAACAGGTGTGCTTAGCTTAATATCCACCAGAGGTTTCTCTAACTGCTATAATAGCCTTGCTACTATAAGATAAAAAAGAATCATGATATCTGGTTCTTGTGGCAAGGTTTTCCCTGTCAAACTACTTTAAAATATTAGTACAACAAGAGGCCTGTGATTGGACATGGAAAAGGGAGGTGAAGCTAAGAGTTGCAGAGGGATAGAGTGACATGAGAGGAGAAGGAGAAGGAACAAAGATGGAGCAAGAAGCAGATGATCCAGATTCCACATGGCTTTAAATAGCCCCATGTAGATACAATATAATATAGGGATAGAATAATGGGGTAACTTGTCTAATCTAGGTGGGCATCTTGTACTATTATCAACTGGCCCTGAATTTGTTGTGTTGGCATCTTGTGTATTGAGAATTTATTAATATATAAATATGGCTGGTTAACTATTAGCTTCCAGAGTTTTGTTTTACTGGGTTACTGGAAGGTGGGATTGCTGGCCACAGGGAGTTATGGCTGTGAAGGAACTAGTGGCTCCAGAGACAAGCCAGCTGGAGCTGGGAATACTGTGACTGGCCATTGTGGGGGCTAGCTAGGGACAAAGGTGGTGGGACCACTCCAGGGAAGAGAGTTGGCAGCAGTAGTTCGGGAAGCCTGCCGTACTCCGGCAACAGATTCATTTTCTGGCTTACATCTATATCAGTTCTATAAATCCTTTTATCTAAAGATAAAACAAAACATAAAAAAAAAAAGTAACTAAGGGCATAGAGACAGTATGCAAATTAACAACATCAGAAATGAAAAGTGAGACACAACAACAGAAGCTGTGTAAATTAAAAAAAAAATCAGGTCTTGCTACACAAGCTTATGCTAAACAAAACTGGAAAATCTAGATGAAATGGATGATTTTCTAAATAGATACTTTTTTTAAATTAAAAAAAAAATTTTTATTGGATGTTTTATTTACATTTCAGATTCCATCCCCTTTCCCCATTTTTCCTCCCTAGAAAACCCTGTGCCCCCTTTTCCTTTTTGCTTTTATACAATTTTTTTAAAATGTTAATCAAAGGCTTTATAAGTATGATAATGCTCAATCAGAAGTGTAACCGAATACCCAACCTAGATATATAAACTATCTTTGAATGGTGGAGACACGTGAACTTCTGCCTCCATGTCCCCCCTCTTTCTCTCTCTCATCACCTTGCTTCTCCTCTCCTTCATCTTCTCCTCTCCTTACTCCATCTCTTCCTCTTGGTACTCCTTCCCCCTTAGCTCCTCCTACATATCACCCTTCCTGTTAAAATAAAACTTTTCTCTCAAAATATAATTAGAGCATAATTATGCCTATTTGTACCAGTGAGGTACAAGGTAGTCCTAATACCCAGTCCATCATTTTGATGACTAACCAGAACCTCTGTCGTCTCTCCTAACTAGAACACTTAGTTTTGAACCTGGCTTTTTTCTTGGCTTTAGAATGAATGTCAGCTGAAAACCATTCACACAGATCTTTTCTCTCAAGGTAAATAGCCAGGATTGGCTATGAGACTATAGGTCTTCAACCCCATCAGAAATCCAGAATGACTGAGTTAACTGAAATTATGGGAAGCACTAAGCATAGTTTCTAAAACTTAGCCAATTTATAGAGACCGCTGAACACCTGGACAGCCCCTATACTACCGAATGTTGGAGCATCAAATCTTCAGCCTTCTGGCCCAGAATCATCTGACAGACCTTAGTGATGCAGAATTATTAAGGGCTAAATAGATCCCATTTACCAAAATTGAATGAAGATCAGGTAAACTATCTAAACAGTTCTACAAACCCTAAGGAAATAGAAGCAGTCATTAATAACCTTCTAAACAAACAAAAAAATGCCCAGGGCCAGATGTTTTAGTGCAGAATTTTATTAGACCTTCAAATAAGAGCTAATACCAATACTCTTCAAAATATTCCACAAAATAGAAACAGAAGGAACACTACCTACTTCATTCTATGAAGCCACACTTACCCTGATACCTAAACTACACAAATAAAGAGAACTTCAGATCAATTTTGCTTATGAACATAAATGTAAAAATACTCAATTAAATTCTCACAATCCGAATCCAAGAACACATCAAAATGATTATTCACCATGATCAAGTAGGCTTCACTCCAGGTATGCAGGGATGGTTCAATATGTGAAATCCATCCACGTAATCCCTTATATAAATAAACTCAGAGGGGAAAAAAAGTTACACTATCACCTCATTAGATGCTGAAAAAGCCTTTGACAAAACCCAACGCCCCTCATATTAAAAGCCTTGGAGAGATTAGGAATTCAAGGCATTTGCCTAAACATAATAAAAGCAACATATAGCAAAACAATAGCCAATATCAAATTAAATGGAGAGAAACTTGAAAGCAATTCCACTATATCCAGTGACAAGACATGGCTGGCCACACTCTCCCGATCTATTCAACATAGTATTTGAAGTTCTCGCTAGTGCGATAAGACAACAACAACAACAACAACAACAACAACAACAACAACACAAAAAGATCAACGGGGGTATGAATTGGAAAGGAAGAAGTAAAGGTATCACTTTTTGTAGATGATATGATAATATACATAGGTGACCCCCAAAATTCTACCAGAGAACTACAGCTGATAAACAATTTCAGCAGAGTGGACAGATACAAAATTAACTCAAAGAAACCAGTACTCCTCCTTTATATGAATGGTAAATGGACTGAGGGAGAAATTAGGGAAACAACACCCTTCACAATAGCTACACATAAAATATCTTGGTATAACTCTAAGTGAACGAAAGATCTGTATGACAAGAACTTCAAGACCCTGAAGAAAGAAACTGAAGAAAATGTCAGAAGATAGAAAGCTCTCCCATGTTCATGAATAGGGAAGATTAACATATTGAAAATGGCCATCTTACCAAAAGCAATCTACAGATTCAATGCAATTCTCATCAAAATTCCAACACAGCATTTTACAGACATCGAAAAAGCAATTTTCAGATTCATATGGAAAAACAAAAAACTCAGGATAGCCAAAACAATTTTGAACACTAAAAGAATTTTTGGAGGATTCACTATCCCTGACCTCAAGCTGTACTACAGCATAATAGTGACTGAAAAAACCTCCTGGTGTTTGTACAGAGACAGACAGGTTGATGAATGGGATAGAACCAAAGACCCAGAAATAAGCCCACACAGCTACAGACACTTGATTTTTGACAAAGAAGTCAAAAACATACAGTGGGAAAAAAAGAAAGCATCTTCAAGAAATGGTACTGGTCTAACTGAACGTCTTCTTGTACAAGGATGTAATAAAACTTAAGTCCAAGTGGATCAAGAACCCCAACATAACAGCAGATATAATGAATCTAATAGAAAAAGTGGGAAACAGCCTTGAACATATCGGCACAGGAGGAAATTCCTGAACAGAGCACCAACGGCTCAGGCTCTAAGCTCAACAATTGATAAATGACACCTCATGAAACTAAAACATTTCTGTAAGGAAAAGAACACTGTCAATAGAACAAGACAGCAGCTAGGATATTAGGAAAAAATCTTCACCAATCCTACAATCAGTAGAAGGCTAATAATTAAAATATATAAAAAACTTAAGTTATACTCCAAGAAAAAATAACCTTAAAAATTGGGGTACCAAGCTAAACAGAGAGTTCTCAACAGAGGAATCTCCAATGGCCAAAAAGCAGTTAAAGAAATATTCAAAATTCTTCATCTTCAGGGAAAGACAAATCAAATGACCCTGAAATTCTACCTTATATCAATCAGAATGACTAAGATCAGAAACTCAAGTGAGAGCAGATGCTGGCAAGGATGTGGAGAAAGCAGAACACTCCTCCATTGCTGGTGGATTGTAAACTTGTACAACCACTCTGAAAATCAATCTGGCAGTTCCTCAGAAATAATTGTACCTGAAGACCCAGCTATACTGCTCCTGGGCATATACTCAAAAGATGCTCCACCATATCACAAGGATACATGCTCCACTGTGTTCATAGTAGCCTTATTTATAATAGCTCAAAACTAGAAGCAACCCAGATGTTTACCAACTGAAGAATGGATAAAGAAAGTGTGGCTCATTTGCATAGTGGAATACGAATCAGTTATTAAAAACAGGACATCATTAATTTTCCAGTCAAATGAATGGAACTAGAAAATGTCATCCTGAGTGAGGAAACCCAGATCCAAAAGGACATGCTCGGTATGTACTCACTGGTAAGTGAATATTAGTGAAAAAGTAGACAATACTCATGACATACCCCACAGGCCTTAAGAAGTTAAACAAGAAGGAAGGCTTAAGTAAGGATGCTTAAACTCTACTTTGAAGGGGGAGCAAAATAATCATGGGAGGCAGAGGGAGGAAGAGACCTGGGTGGGAGAGGGGAGAGGAAGGGGAAATGGGAGGCAGGGTCAGAACAGAGACAGAAGAGGCTTAGAGGGCCAGGAGCATGAATGTAAATGTGTAACTGCCAGGGATGAGAGTGTGGGAACCTCTAGAATGTTCCAGAGACCTGGCATAAGGGAGGCTCCCAGGACTCAATGTTGGAGGACCTTAGCTAAAATGCTCAACAGTGGGCATAATGGAACCTGAAGACACCACCTCCAGTAGACAGGGGCCCCAGTGCAGGGATCCCACCTACAAAACTATTGACCCCAAATTGTTCCAGTTGAAAAGAAATGCAGAGATAAGAATGGAACAGAGACTGAAGGAATGGCCAACAGGTGACCAGCCCAATTTGGGATCCATCCCACGGGTGGGCACCAATTCCTGATACTATTACTGATGCTTTGTTGGGTTTGCAGAGAGGAGCCTAGCACGACTCTTCTTTGAGAGGTTCTACCAGCAGCTGACTGAGACAGATGCAGATATTTGCAACTAGTGTTAAACAGAGGTTGGGGACCCCTATGCAAGAGTTATGGGAAAGATTGAAGGAAGTGAAGGGGATGGCAACTGGGTAGGAAGACCAACAGTGCCAACTAACCCAGACCCCAGGGAGCTCCCAGAGACTCATACATGAGTCTGGTCCAAAGAACATACGTGGACTGGTCCAAGGCCAGTATATATCTAGCAGAGGGCTAGCATTCCTGGCCACAGTGGGAGAGGAAGTGCTTAATCCTGTAGAAACTTGATACCCCAGGATGGGAGGGTACCTGGGGAGGGGTACTCTCACAGAGGTGAGGAGGAGGGGAAGGATTATGCAAAGGGGAATCTTTGAGGAGAGACAACATTTGGATTGTAAATAAATAAATAATAAGGGACAAAACCTCTGAAACTGTAAGTCAGCCCCAATTAAATGTTTGCTTTTATAAGAATGGCCTTGGTCATGGGGTCTCTTCACAGCAATAAAACCCAAACTAAAGGAGTAGATGGCAAGAAATAATCAAACTCATGGCTGAAATCAATAAAATAGAAACAAACAAAATAATACAAAAAAATCAATGAAACAAAGATTTGGGTTTTTTTTTTTTTTTTTTTTTTTTGAGAAAATTAGTAAGACTGACAAACCCTTAGTCAAATTAAAGATAGAAAGGTCCACAGTAAATTGAATACCAAATGAGGGACATAAAAACAGACACCAAGAAGATTCAGAGAAGTTTAAGGACATACTTTAAAATCTGTGCTCTACAAAACTGGAAAATATATGGATAAATTTCTTGATATATATGACCTGCCAATGATACCATAAAAGCAATTTAAATAGACCTGTAACTCCTACTGAAATAGAAACATTATATTAAAAGTCTCCCTGTTACTTAAATGACACAGTCCCAACAAAGAAAGAAAATTACAGACTAATTTTCCTCATTATAAATGTTTCTTTCACAAAACATCCTGGAAATCTGGGACATCATGAAAAGACCAAACCCAAGAATAATAGGAACAGACGAAGGGGAGGATTCACAGTTCAAAGGTCCAGAAAATATTTCCCACAAACCATAGTGGGAAATTTCCCTAACATAAAGATAGAAACAGATCCTTATAAACATACAAAAAGAAGCTTACAGAACACCAAATAGATTTGATCAGAAAAAAATTCCTCCTACCACATAATGATCACAGTCTAAATGTACGGAACAGGAACAAAGAAAGAACATTAAAAGCTGCAAGGGAAAAAGGGCAAGTAACATGTAAAGGCAGACCTATCAGAATTACACTCGACTTCTCAGCAGAGACTCTAAAAGCCAGAAGGGCCTGGGAAGATGTCTTGCAGTCTCTAAGAGACCACAGATGCCAGCCCAGACTAGTATACTCAGCAAAACTTTCAATCACCATGAATGCCAAGGCCAATTTTAAACAATATCTATACACAAGGCCAAATGTAAACAATGTCTATACACAAACCAAGCCCTACAGAAGATACCTGGAGAACAACTCCAACCCAAGGAGGTTAATTACACCCAGAAAACACAGAAATAAATAATTCCAAACCAGTAAAATCTCTCTCTCCCCCCCTCTCTTTCTGTCTCTCTCTGTCTCTCTCTCTGTCTTTCTCTGTCTCTGTCTCTGTCTCTTTCTGTCTCTCTCTGTCTCTCTCTGTCTCTCTCTGTATCTCTCTCTCCCTCTCTCTCTCTCTTTCTTTCTCTCTCTCTCACACACACACTCTAACAGGAATTAACAACCATTGGTCATTAATATCTCTCAACATCAATGTACTCAATTCCCCAATAAAAATACACAGGTTAACAGAAAGGATGTGTAAACAGAACCCATCATTCTGCTGTATACAAGAAGTACACCTCAGCAACAAAGATATACATTACCTCAGAGTAAAAGGCTGGAAAAAGTTTTCCCAAGCAAACAGGATGAAGAAGCAAGCTGGAGTAGCCATTCTAATATCTATCAAAAGAGACTTTCAACCAAAATTAGTCAGAAGAGATGGGGAAGGACACTTCATCCTCACCAAAGGAACAATCCACCGAGATGATATCTCAGTTCTAAACATGCATGCCCCAAATGCAAGGGCACCCACATTTGTAAAAGAAAACACTAAAGAAAGCTTAAATCACACATTTAACCCCACACGTTAGCTGTGAGAAACTTCAACACTTTACTCTCACCAAATGGACAGGTCATTGAGAGAGAAACTAAACAGAGAAATAATAAAGCTAGCAGTTTGTTATTAATCAAATGGACCTAACAGATATCTACAAAACACTTCACCCAAATACAAAAGAATATACATTCTTCTCAGCACCACATGGGACATTTTCCAACATTGAGCATATACTTGGACACAAAGCAAGTCTCAACAGATACAAGAAAATTGAAATGACCCTCTGTATCTTATCAGATCACCATGCATTAAAGCTGGACTTCAACAACAACAGAAACAAAATAAAGCCTACAAACTCAGGGTAACTGAACAAATCCCTTATTAATGATGCCTGGGTCAAGGAAAAAATAAATAAATCAAAAACTTTTAAGAATTCAATAAAAATATAGAAACAATATATCCAAACTTATGGGACACAATGAAAGCAGTGTTCAGAGGAAAATTCATAGCAGTAGGTGCCTTTTATAAGGAAACTAGTGAGATCTTATACTAGTAATTTAACAGCACTCCTGAAAGTTCTAGAACAAAAAGAATCACACACCCAAGAGAAGTAGATGGCAGGAAATAATCAAACTCAGGGCTGAAATCGATTAATTAGAAACAAAGAGAACAATACAAAGAATCAAGAAAACCAAGGGCTGGTTCTTTGAGAAAAATCAACAAGATAGACAAACCCTTAGCCAAACTAACTAAAAGGCAGAGAGACAGTGCAAGTCAACAAAATCAGAAATGAAATGGGGACATAACAATAGACACTGGGGAAATTCAAAGAACAGAAGGTTTTACTTCAAAAACCTGTACTCCACAAAATTGAAAACTCTAAATGAAATGGATGATTTTCTTGATAGATATTACTTACCAAAGTTAAATCAAGATCAGGCAAACTACTTAAACACTCTTATATCCCCGAAGGAAATTGAAACAATCATAAAAAAAAAAAATCTCCCAACTTAAAAAAAAAAAAATCCCAGGATCAGATGGTTTTAATACAGAATTCTACCAGACTTTCACAAAAGAGCTAATACCGACACTCCTCTAATTATTCCATAAAATAGAAACAGAAGGAACACTGCCAAATTCATTTTATGAAGCCACAGGTGACCATGTGTCTCTAATGCCTAAACCAGGAAAAAGAATCTCAGATGAACTTCCCTTATGAACATTGATTCAAAAAATACTCTATAAAGTACTAACAAATCATCCACCATGATCAAGTAGGGTTCGTACCAGAAATTCAGGGATGGTTTAACATATGAAAATCCATCAAGGTAATCCACCAAATAAACAAACTGAAAAAAAAACCAAGCCCACGTGATCATTTCATTAGATGCTGAAAACCCTTTGACAAAATCCAACACTTTGTGATAAATATCTCGGAGATATCAGCAATGTAAGGCCCATACCTAAACTCAATAAAGGCAATATTCAGCAGTCTGATAGCCAACATCACATTAAAGGGAGAGAAACTTAACTTTCAACTGTTAAAAGGACAAAACAACTTATTACAGAATGGGAAAAGATCTTTACCAACTTACATCCTACAGAGGGCTAATATCCAACATATGTAAAGAACTCAAGAAACTACACACCAACATATCAAATAATCTAAATCTAATTTTAAAGTGGGGCACATATCTAAACAGAGAATTCTCAGCGGAGGAATCTCTAATGTCCGAGAAACACAAAAATAAATGTTCAACATCCTTAGTCATCAGGGAAATGCAAATCAAAACGACTCTGATATTCTACCTTACACCCATCAGAATGGCTAAGATGAAAACCTCAAGGGACAGTACATGCCGGTAAGGATTTGGAACAAGGGGAACACTTCTTTATTGCTGGTGTGAGTGAAAACTTGTACAACCACACTTGGTGGAAATCAATTTGGAAGTCTCTCAGAAAATAGGGAATGGTTCTATCCCAAGACCCAGCTATAGCACTCCTGGGCATTTATCCAAAAAGATGCTCCACCATACTTCCAGGACACTTGCACACTTGCTCAGCTATGTTCATAGCAGCTTTTTTTTTTTTTTTTTTATTTAATCACCAGAAACTGGAAACAACCCAGATATTCCTTAACTGAAGAATGGATAAGGAAAATATGGTTCATTATACAATAGAATACTACTCAGCTGTTTAAAACAATGACATGATGAAACTTGCTGGCAAGTGGATAGAACTAGATAATATCACCCTGAGGGAGGTGACCCAGATCCAGAAAGACAAACATGGTATGTGCTCACTTGTAAGTGGATATTAGCCACAGAGTACAGGATAATCATGTTACAATCTACAGACCCAAAGAATCTAAGTAACAAGGAGGGCTCAATGTGGGTTGCTTGAATCTCACTGAGAAGGGGAGATAGAATAGATATCTCTGGCAGATAGAAGAAGTTAACCGGGTTGGAGAGGTGATGGAGAGAGAAGCAGACGGGATCAAGTAGGAGAGCTTGGAGGGAGAGAGAACTGGAATCAGTGGTGTGTGTGTGTGTGTGTGTGTGTGTGTGTGTGTGTGTGTGTGTGTGTGATATCTGGGATGAACTAGAAACCTAGAATAATGGAAACTCCTTCTGCCAGCATGGTGGGCATCAGTGGCAGCTCCATGCTTCAGGCTGGCCCTCAGGCAAGGACTGATGCTCACCATGTTGGCAGAAGGAGAGGGCAAGACCACCTGCACACAGACTACAAGCACAAGAGTTCTGCTTGGTGAGCCTTGGGGTGGGATGAGGAGTGGGTGGCCAGCTTTGAAAATGGGAGATGTATTGTAGTCTGGAGCTAGCAAGGATCTAGCCTCAGATGCCTTGCCTAGCTACAAGATCACCCTGACTCTGGTCAATAACAGAGTATCTGAGATGAGTCTCAGTGATGGTCCAGGGTTTATGGTGCTTCAAATATCAAAAACCTTGAACCAGACCAATGACTTGTAATGAGTATTTGCATGTAAAGCTGTTTGAAAGTGTGTGTGTGTGTGTGTGTGTGTGTGTGTGTAGAGAGATAGATAGATAGATAGATAGATAGATAGATAGAGGACTAGATACAGTATGGTGATGACAGGTGTTTGTATCAAGAAACTCTTATAAGCAACACTGTCAATAAAAAAAACCAATGGCCAATGAACTGAGGCAGGAAATAGGGGGTGGGACACTGGCAGGAAGTGATAGGCTTCTGGGACATAGTGAGAGAATAAAAGGGACACCGAGGGAGACACTGAGAGATGCTGGGGGAGATATTGAGAGAAATGCTGAAGAAGATGTGTAGGAAGTTGCCCAAGACCAAAGAAGCAGTAACTAACCATGTGGAAGACATAGAATAGTTTAAATGGGTTAAATAAGTTATAACCTAGTTGGGGAATGAGCCAAAGCTTATGGTTTAGGCATTTATTAATAAATAATTAGTCTCAAAGTCATCATTTTGGGAGCAGGGCCTGGGAGTAAAATGGATTCTTTTCCAGGTGTTTGAGAGGGATGAGATGAATGGTGGAGGAGGCCTATGCTGAGCACAGCCAGCAGGATGGTGTGCAGCAGCCTGGAGCTAGCACAGGCTCTACCCCTTAACACTCTGCCCAGTTGCAAAATTGCCTTGGCTCAGAACAGCCACAGAATGTCCAAGATGGAGAACTGTCCATTTTCTGGGTTGGGCCTCCTTGGAAACCTTCCATGGTCTGTGGTGTTCCTGTAGTCCAGGTTGATATCTGTGATTCAAACTATACCTGGGAGACATACTACCATCAGGGGTTTCTGCTGCTGTCTTTGTTGATGCCCGAGGTCCATGTGGATGTCCATGGTCTGTGCCATCTCTGAGGTCCATGTTGGTATCCCTGGTCCTCCTGTGGCTGGGGCCCATTTATTGTTCATGGTCCATGTTGCCACTGAAGGCTATGGGGATGTCCATGGTCTGTGCTGTCATCTGAAGCCACGTTGATGCCCATGATCTGTACTGTGGCCAGAGGTGGTATCTGTAATCTGGGCTCCAACTAGAAGCCATGTTGTTATCCAAAACTCATGTTACCACTGAAGGTCATGTTGAGTTCTGTGGCCCATGTCACCACTGAAGGCCAGGGGAATGCCTTTAGTCTTTGCTGCCACCTGAAGCCATGTTGATGCTAGCGATCTATGTGGTGAGGGCCATGTTGCTATCTGGTCCTGCTGTAGCCTGGGGCTGTGTTGATTGATGTCCATGGCCCATGTTGCCACAAAGGCCATGGGGATGCCTGTGGTCTATGTTGCTACCTGGATTCATGTTACTGTCCGTGGACCACGTTGTTGTCTGATGTCTGTGGCCAGTGCTATGGCTGAGAGCCATGATGGTATCCTTGGCCTATGTTACCACCAAAGGCCATGGGGATGCCCAGGGTTTGTCAGGCTACCTGAAGCCGTGTAGCCGTCTGTGGCCCATTCTGTAGCCAGAAACCAAATGTAAGCCCATGATTCATGCTACTTCTGTCTATAAAGTGTTGTGCCCCATTTTGGCCCTGGTTTGGGCCTTGTGGACAAACCCGAGCCTGACTCGAGTTTCTGTGGCCTTGTGGGAGAGTCTAAGCCTGGCTCGAGTTTGAGACCTGTGCAGAAGTGACTCAACAGGACCTGTTTGGTCCTGCCTCTGCTCAGCTGTTGCTGATGTAGAGCTTTGCAATTGGCCCTGTCAGTCACCCTATACCCTCCATCACCCTTCTCCACCCCCTACGTCAACTCACCCCACCAAAACCCCTCCTCCCTATGTTCCAAGGTTATACAAACAAGAGGTTGTTACATTAAAGTTGTGTTCCTGCTTTGACAAGACTCCCAGCCAGGTGTGTTTCTTTGGGCTGCTGATACTTACCATCCCCGCTCAGCTCTGGAGGGACCTGGAGGGATGGGGACCCCTCCTCTCGCCTGGACCTGCTGGCTTTAAGGAGCTGACAATAAAGGACAAAGAAGCTTCTTTTGCAGTGGTATGAATGAGCGTAGACCCACAGTTGAGAATGAAAAACATAGAAGACATCTGCAACAACCTTTCTTTCCCTTGCTTCTGCCTCCCTCAAAAGACAAACAGTTGAGACAGGAAGCCATAGAAGAGAACACTTAAAATTTTTGATGGGGGATCCCCCAGAAAGTCAGGACCCTTTTGGTCAGCCTTGTCTCCTCTGTGTTCTATCTTCTAGTCCACAGTTCTACCTGCAATGCCAGAGGCCTGCAGCCATCAGGGATCACCAAGTCAGACCCACACTTCAATTCTCTTCCTGCTGCCCCTCTGGGAAAACTCAGTGGCAATCAATTCCATCCTGTCCTCTCTACACTTCATTTCAGTGCCACAGCTCCACTTGCACCTCTGGAGGTCTGCTGCTACCTGGGACAATGTGTGAGATCCCCAAGTCCCAAGCCCTTGCCTGCTGTATTCCTTGTATTCCTTGGCAGGCCTATCAGCTTGGAGGTCTGCCATGTCCCCTTTTGTGCTTTTCTGGTCCACATTTCTACCTGCAATCTGAGATGGCTGCAGGCATCAGGGACTACCAGCTCTGACTGCATCCCTAGAGGCTTGCTGCTACCCAGGACAACCAGAGGCCTGTTGCCATTAGAGATGACCAGAAATGCCATAAGGAATGGCCAGTTGGCTAAAGTCGAGTATAAGGACACAATCAACTAGGGCAATGTAGAACCACCAGAGCCCAGCAAGCCCTGGATACCCTAGCACATATGAAGCACAAGAAAATGACCTTAAATCTAATCTTGTGAAGATGATAGAGACCTTTAAAGAGGAGATGAATAAGTCCCTTAAAAAATACAGGAAAATGCAATTAAACAGGTGAAGGAATTGAACAAAGCTGTCCAAGGCCTGAAAACAGAAACAGAAGCAGTAAAGAAAACACAAACTGACGCAATCCTGGTGACGTAAAACCTAGGAAAGAGAACAGAAACTGCAGACGCAAGCATTATCAACAAAATATGAGAGATGGAAGAGGGAATCTCAGGTGTAGAAGATACAATTGAAGAAATTGATACATCAGTCAAAGAAAATGCTAGATCTTAAAAGTTTCTAACTCAAAATACCCAAGAAATCTGGGGTACTATGAAAAGATCAAAAAGAATCCTAGGAATGGGGCTGGAGAGATGGCTCAGCCGTTAAGGGCTAGGCTCACAACCAAAACTATAAGAGTTCAGGTCCCAGCACTCACAGCTGTCTCTCCAGTCACAAACACACACACACACACACACACACACACACACACACACAC